>CM070507.1:24590285-25222931 GCA_036346375.1 Guadua angustifolia
ATTTGGACTCTGTTTCCAAATATCATCCATATGTTTATCCAAATCTTTTAAGGCGCTTCGTGTTGTATCCAAACTCATGCCTTTCTGCCGATCCCTGTCGTGGTTCCAAAAACTGGTGCAAACATATAGCAAGTTACTGTATCATCGTACTATTAGATAATCCGAGTCTTGATCACATGATCTGTACCGTAGGAACTGCTCCCGTAGGACCGCAAGTGAACAGCTTCCCTCAAGCATAGGAGCTCGTCTGATTATAATTTCTTTGATATTCTATCCTGTTCCCTCAACGACACCTCGACGTGGAAAGGATCCTCCTGCCTAACGTGTGTCTGTTGACTGTAGTATTTCCGATAAACTAATGCTCCTAATTCCTAAACGGGGAAGTGCACTGGATTTCTTTCAATTATGGAAAGAAGCAATCTGCTGCTGCTAGCAAGAAGCATTGTATATTTGTATGGCAGAAATATATACACATCAATCATTCTGAGCTGTGAGGCTGATTTTGCTATATAATCTGAGTTTTCATGTGACATTCTCATATCAGGAGTTTGCGTGTCTCGGTTTATAGTGCTCATGTTAGGCGATATTTCAAACAGAACCGAAGTTTTTTTTAAAAAAAAGAAAAACAGTATGATCAAGTCGATCATACTGTGCTATAATATATTAATATATGAAAGACAAAACAAAGTGCACAAACTAAAAAAGAAAGAGAAAAAGAAGATGAAACTTAAGCTAGAGTCTCAAGTCATTCTTGTATACAAGGAAGAAGAACCGAATATTCTTAGAGTTGTTTCTGGAAGATTTTAAATCGCAATTTTCGCAGCGAGATAATAAAAAAAGCTACAGCATCGATCGCTAGCTATTGCGAAATCTAGCATTTATCGTATTTTTAGTATTAAAAGATTTTTAAAAAATTAAATATGTAAATAATTTAAGTTATCTTCAAATAAATCATAAAAACATAGTACTTTATAAGGTACTAATATTTTTATAATAAAAATATGAGTCAAGTCTGAAATCAACGAGCATACTAATACATACCAAAAACTATAAATGATAACTATATCATAATATTCTTAATAATAAGTACTTAATCACTGAGAAATATGGATGTTTGATTATTGAAAAAGGGTGATATGATGTTTTTACTAGGTTTTCTTATAGTTCAAGTTTATAAGAGATACATTTGGGTCTTTTTAGTACTATTGGATTTCAAAATAGGTCCAATATTTTGACCCATAGCTAACTATATATAACGCTTGTAACTAATATAGCGAAACATTAACCTATAACTTTACATTTAGGGTTAAAAAAAAGCTATAGCCAGCTTTAGCATTGTGAGTTTCTATGATAAGGGAAAGATCATGACACTGCATGTATCAGGTGTTTTCATTAAATGAAAATTAGTCTTGGCTTGTGCTGGATTGCTGCTTGGATTTTTTTTTTGAAGTGTTTTTGATAGTTAACCTATATTGATAAATGTTCGTGTAACTAACCAGATTTGATACTGCAGAACATTAGAACATAGCAACCGTAAACTGGTCCTTAACATGCTACAGAGTTTAGACTTAAGTTTCTAGACCCCGGAAGTGTTCGTGCTTTCCTAGCGTAAAAAAAATTGGAGCATCGTTGCAACATGCGGGCTAATAATGCAACGGTGTTGGCTCGTCGAACAATTCTGAACCTTCCCCGTTACTCTTCGTTTTAGCTGGCTTTGGAACGTACGGTTATTCTACGCCAATGAAGCAGTATCTACTAGTACTACCCCTACAATAGTACTAGTATGGAAGTTTACTGATTCTAGCTGAAATGATTAGGCAGACGGCTAAAGTAGGCCGCCAAAAGCACCGTCAATGACGCGGAAGCTTTCGAATCACACCGTGCTGCGTCAACTTGACCCGTTGTTCGCCGTCTTTTGCCCCTACGTGCTCGCCAATCTGCATTATTATGTTTCAACTCACCATCCTTGCCCATTCGTTTGTGACTGCCGCGGTGCCGCCCACTACGCACGCACGTTCTCCGGTTCTCGTTATATGATCCATCGAATCCAGCTTTTCTGTGCAAAATCACTCGGGACGTGTAGTACATATCAGCTGTATATAAAACTACGCTGGTAAGATTTTAAATGATACGAAGAGAAGAGAAAACTGTTGTCTATTATTTAACAGATGGTCTTATAGACAGCTTTCTATTTGTGTGTCATTACATAGACAGTCTGTTAATTAGATAAGAGACCATTACAGATGACTATATAGACACAGTGGCGTAGCCAGAATTTTAGACAAGATTGGTCTAACTAAGAAAGAAAATACAACCGCATAAGCACAAAATACCTTACGGCCTATCGTGATCCAAAATTCAAATTCAATTTTCTGCCACACGAGCACAAGGCATGATCCAAATCCAATTGCCTGACGCACAAGCACATGTGCAGAGGTGCTGCTCAACAATGAAGAACGACTGAAGTATTGAACGAACCAGTAGTGACTGCGAGTCTGCGACGTTCTATCTTCCTGCTGACTGCGTATACGTGGGCTAAAGAATACACGATAGACTAGAGCATTGGCTGTGCCGTAGCACAATTGTGCCAACTACTGGCGACACCCCTGTATAGACAATCCGTTGTATGAGTTATTTTTAGTGCTGTCTATAGATGATGCGAAAATATATTATAGACAGCTGCCGTCTATACTATTCTTAGACTACGGCAGAGCCAAAGATCCAGGCTGTAGCATAGGGATGGCCGAGGGTTAATTGACAAAGATGTAAAGGAAAAAATATATTATGCATCGTAATTTCTCTAGTGTCCAACGTAGCATACACAAACACAATAAAATATAATATATGCTCGAAAGAAAATTGCATATATATTTACCTGCTTAAATTTAGCTGTACGTCTAGTTTCCCAACAAGGTGGTGATCATGGCCTGACAGTTTCTACCTTATGGATTCTACATAGCCCGGTTTGAATTGCTGCCCACGAAAGAAACAATAAAGAGGAATGATTACCACTACACAAACCTCAAACTCTAATGGGCTTGAAGCCTTGAACGTACGAAGTTGTGCCTAGCAAATTTCGTTAAAAAGTACTTAATATGGCTATCAAATTAGTCGCTGGTCTCTTAGTACAGTACTTACAGAACTAAGTAGTACTAGTTTCAATCAGCGTCTGCCACCTAAACTTTATCTCAGATAGCATCTTAGAGACCTACTAGTACTTAGAAAACTAAGTAGTACTAGTACGTTACTACTTACTACCGTTAGTCCACCTCAATTAACCTCTTGTAACGCTAACAAACTAGTTATACTCCCTCACGTTTGAGATACGTACAGTTAAAATTTTGAAAATTTAGCTATTGACATCTTTTTAAATATTTAGATTGAATGTATGAAAATCATATGTATACATTCATCTCGAAACGTACTTTTATAATATTATAATTTTAAATATATTACAATAAAAATTAATGATCAAAATTAAGTTTTAGAGACCTATCAATGTCCAAAATGACAATTATTTGTGACCGAAGTGAGTGGTATTAGAGTACCTGTTAAGGAGGCTAATGGGAGTGCTTTATATAATCACTAGTCATGTGTCCGTGTGTTGCAACGAAAACTCAATTTGTGATAAAAATTTATTTGCAAAAAGCACTAACCTTGTCTGAATAATAATATTCAATCTGAATATACAATGGTTGATCAAACTCAATTTACGATAAAAAGTTTATTTGCAAAGAGCACTAACAGTGGCAAAAGTGAGTAATTAAAGAGCAGTGATAAAGGTGGATAATTAAAGAACAGTGGCAAAGGTGGGTAATTAAAAAGCAGTGGCAAAGATAGGTAATTTTGAGGGCATGTACAACAGTCTAAACAGCTGCTGTCTGTAAGTGTATGTCATATCGCATAAAGACAACAAAACAGACAATTTCTACAATGGCTTGTTTGTCAGGCAGTCTATAAACTAATTAATTTATGCATGGGCCCATAAATTACCGTGATCAAGCATGAGTATATAGACGGCTTCTTTCCTACAACAGGCGACGGAGCCGTCGTTTTGCATCGGAGCACGGACCACTGCCGTCCTCTCGCGAAGAGACGGCAAGCGCCTCTCTCCTCATTAATTCTATGCCACATAGGATGATAAAGATTGCGTAGCAACTTACAGACGACTCATTAATTACTGTTATACATGCCCTGATAAAGTGACACGGAAAAAAAAACTCTTACTTTATATAGCAGAGATTTAGTCCTTTCATCACAGTTAAGGTAGTATTAAAGCATCAAGGCGTGGACACACGGTGATCTTACCTTCCACGTGGACAGCGATCCTCACAGGTAAGAAAGCGAAGAAGCAATGCATTGGATGCGTGGATGTCAACAGCCTTTTGAATTCTGATGCTTCTGTATTGCGAGATTGACTCTTGGGCCGAATGCGAGAATTGATCAAATTGAACTCGATTCGGTAGGTTTCTATCGCGTCGGTTGATTACCGGCGAATTGCAGTGTACGTTGCTTGAAACTGAGACGCTTGACCTTGCCATGTCAAAAGAGCCAATTTAATCACCACCTCTCACGAGCCATGGGCCATGGCAGTATGACATCCTGCCGGTTCCGATTCGTCTCCCTCTTGTTGCAGAAGAAAATGCATCACCGTGCGCCAATATAAAATTAGGAGATATTTAATACAAAAGGGCCTTTCGAGAAGATTTCTATGCACAATCTTTCACCATGAAGGCATACTGGGAGGCCAGTAGTTACCCAGGCTATTCCCTATGGTGTCATCAGGGGTCAGAGCACACACCTCTTTGCCCTTTTTTTCTCTCTCTTATTCCATACGCAGTTGTACTATAGGCCTTCGTCGGGCACCCTGACGTCAGGATATTTTTCACTGGTGCAGATTATTTTGATTCATTAATCGTTAAAGGGGAAAGTAAATATAACACCTTAAACTTTAGTCAAAAATCCACCAGGCACCCCGGACTATGAAACTGCGCATTTAAACTCCGAACTTTGCAATCTGGTTCAATTAACATCCTGGCCTGGTTTTGTACAGTGGTATTATCCGTATGGCACAATGAGTACACAGTTTTACCATATAGGATGATACAT
The DNA here is from genome assembly GCA_036346375.1 of Guadua angustifolia. NCBI lineage: Eukaryota > Viridiplantae > Streptophyta > Magnoliopsida > Poales > Poaceae > Guadua > Guadua angustifolia. Next base: position 24,595,395 of record CM070507.1, read on the forward strand.
TGACCTAGGTAGGTCAATAACAAGTGGGGCTGACACAAGCTTCTCTCCTGCCGAGCTCCTAGCCATGGTTCCATAGTTGTCGTCACCTATAGCTCCCTCTATCTATATCGATTTGGGGAGAAGCTCTCGTGAGTTTCACCTGTCATTCGTCTAAGCTTGTCCATCGTCTCATCCTATCCTATGTAGCATAACCGTCCACTCATCACGCCACGCGGGCAATATTACTAAACGAAACCAGATCAGACTATTATTTAAACCAGATTTAAACTAAAATCTCGACTCAACCTCAAAAATCCAGGCCAGAATTGAGCCTCCAGACAAACCTCATAGCGGAAGGAATCCTGGCCTTCGTAGCACGCCGCCGTATGCTAGGGCGTCGTTTCGTCCAATCGCCGAGTATATCCCTATGCTTAGCCCGATTCCTTAGTCCTAACCGTGTTTGGCTCGGTGTTAAGATACATAGCTCAGTTAGCTTAACTTAGATTTTGTATTTGGCAACTAACATAGTTACCTAAATCACTGTTTGACAAGATTATGTGGGTTATTGGATTAGTAGTAAAAAAGAATTTAGAAAGTTTATTTGCGGTGGGTTAGCTTATTTCACTAGAATAATTGCAAGGGGGCTAGCTTATTCTACCCTTTTAGTGGGCTAACTTAATCCTATGTATTGCAGAAATTGAACTCTTTCATGCGAAATACGTCAAGAATTACAATAAAATTCCAGTTTCAAACAGACCCTAAGCAGTCAAGTCGTACAAACACCATAACGAGTAAAAATGTACGAGGTACACATGATAAATTGACAACAATACAAGCTAAAATTGTCAACAAAACGCGCTTCGAGCAGTGTACAAAGTACAAACATGTTCAGATATGCATATTCAACATGAACTCTGAAGCATACAATTCAGCCGTACTCAAGCTGTTATTGTTTTCATATCATAAAATTGCAGTGTAGTCTTGGTGAAGATGTGCAGACGCCAACCGATTCCCCTAGCTGTTGCACAAACTGGCATACAGGTTCTACGAATACACGGATGAGAATGTTTAAGAGGCAACAAATAAAAAAGCAATGCAATGCAACGCTATCTAGGCACGGCAGGGCCCAGATAACAGTTGAATGCCCAGAAAACAGTTGAAACGGGTCTCTATCTGCCATACTCAGCAACCCTGCTTCTAACTTCCTCAAGGAATGATCTGAAACCTGTGGAGCTAGCTACCAGAGAACCATCCACAGTCTGATCCTCAATCAGGTATTTCTCAAATGCTGTAGTATCATCATGTGCACCATGAATAAAAACAAGCCTGGGGGTTATATTCCTCTCTTGCTTTAATCTATCGATTGTTGATCTCAATAGACCTACAAACATCATGTTAGTGTCAGTATATGCATTGGTCAAAATAAGTAACAATAAATAGTACTCCATTTGTTCTTTTTATAAAACGGTGTTTTAGACGTCTGCTCACAAAATACAAGAAGGCATAATAAGAATGGAAGGAAGCATTTTAGGGAGGAAAGGCAGTTAGTCTCAGGATAATTAAAGTGGCAAAATGAAAAGATGATGCTGGACTCACAGTCGCGCGGAGGAGGAAAGGGAATTGAGCTACATGCTGTAGGTGAGTAATACACCAGAAGATCAGTGTAGGCATCAAGAAGGAATATTGGGCTCTCACTGGTGAATACACTACGACTTAGCGACTGATGCACTTCTGCTTCTATATCAGGAGAGGAGTACGAAATCAGCATTGGACATATAGCTTGTCGAAGTGAAGCCGGCTCCAGTGCACTGTGAAGAAACATAATAATGTAGATGTAGTGATGCACTATAATATTGAATAATGTAATAAAATTAGATAGTCTGGAATTGACCTAAAAAATGGACAATATGCCAAAGGCTATGGCAATGATTTTGGCGGGGCGAAAGACACTTTGATGAATAAAATAAACAGTTAAATTCAAATGTTCAATTTCCCATCATATAATTGGTAAATTGGGAGATCAGCTATATATGATAAAAAAAAGACTGATCCATATACACAATTTTGATTCAAGTGCCATCCAAGACTTAATTCAATCTCATCCATTCTGCTGTAACATATACAAACATACATAAATTGCCTATATGATTTGCCCCCATATATACTATATGACTTATGGTTGTCATGACCTAGCTATCCAAATTGAAATTTGCGTAGCTCATACAAACTACAACATTGAGAGTGTAATCCAGAATCTGAGAATTTTGCAGCACAAGAAATATGGAATTTTATCATTTCTTCTAGAGAATTACAGAAATTGCATGGTATGAAAATATACATTACCTGAGAAGACATTGCAAATATGTCTGATAGTCTGGATGACTACCTTGACCATGAACTTGAAGAAGGGGGCTTACTAGAAAAGCAAATACAAGACGTGACAGCGGCTGCAGTTGTGAGCAGTGTAAGAAATCAACATCAATATCAGAAATTCCGGTACCACCCGATCTAACTATCTTGTATGCTTTGTTGTACTGGGCAATGGCAATCACCAACCAATCATGGAGCCATAGCCTAGCTTGTAGCACATCACTCAAAGAAGCCAAAATAACCTGGAAAATGAACTCAGTTCAAATCTCAAATGATCCTCCATGATAGCACCAGTTCGCACTCTAGATACATCGTGTAGCTTATTACAAAGCAACTATAAATCAAGTTTGACAATCATAAACAGTTAAACACCTTCCTCCTGTTTGTTTAGTCACCAAGCTAGCATTTGTAATAGAAAGGGCACATCTAGGTTCAGAAATCAGACTACCATAATGCAATCAAGCAGATACTACAGGATCAGGATGTCCCTTCAGAACCACATTTGGTAAACAAGCTAATTTAGAGGATTAGGATTTAAGCCAGGCTGGGATTCTTACGCTGAATTAATTGATAACTTACAATGGCTATAGTCAAATCTAGCTCTCTTCTTGCATATTAACACATATCACAGTGCATTCTGGAAACCAGGAAATCAAAACTTGCTGGGTTGGATTAAGCTTCACTAAACAAGAAACAGTCCCAGAATATCAGCTATTCATGTGCCAAGCTTCAGATTGAGCCAAGCTAGGGCCAAACTTTGAAGTACAGGAAACAAGACAAACCAGCCCTGCCCAACATAAGGGCCTACTAATTCTTAAACCCCGAAGGGTTAAATGAATAACAAATTTGCAGTGATATTAAGTTATAAAACTGTTACATGAATGTTGAAATATAAATACAGAGACACTAGCCTTTACCCCAGATGAAGTTCATACCCTTTTTTCTTGTAGCAATTGCAATTACTTTATGTAGTAAGTAGTTCTACTTCTACAAGCTGTAGCAATCCAATGGTACCATGTTTTGCTACAGGCCTACAGCTACAATAGTTGGTTGATCTAGAGTCTAGACAATACATGCAGTTGCTACATGAAGAAGTGGTACAAATTTGCTAAACTTAGTATAACCTACGCTGCTAGGCTACTGAATATAAATATCTTAGGTCTCTAAATTAGGGCCCCAAACTACCAACCAGAAAGCCTGGCCCACCTAAATATGGAAATTTTGAGCCAACCTTATGAGGCCAAGATGGCCCCAGCACAATTTGAATGGGCCACTATCATATGAGAACCAGGTGAGAACAGTTTTCAAATATCTTCTTGATGTAATGACCAACAGCCATTAAACAAAATTCTGTCAGTTGACCCCCCCCTCCCTTCCCTTCGTTGACTAAGTAATAAAAAATAAACGCTGGATTGCGGTGGAATAACTGGCATGTTCTGAAGTAGAGTGATTATGCAACTTAGCATCTACTTATATTAAACAAGCAGAGAATCCATCGTCAGCTAACAGCCTTTGTAATTATGACAATCATCTTATGCATCGAACTTGTGTAACAAAGAGTATATGAGAAAAAGGTAGTACCTGGTGTACCAGTATTGTCAATACAACATCTGGGTCAACAAAATCATACAGGTCCCAGATATTAGCAGTTGTGTTGTACTGGATAGTTCGCACCCTCAGCCGCCTTTGCAATGAGAATTTAGATCTGGATAAAGCGTAATGTTACAAAACATATTGCCACACATATCAATGTGTAAAAGATTGCTGCTAGCATGTCACATCTGCAAGCTAGCAATTACAGAAAAAAATTAGCAAGCAAGTAATAGAACTTGCAAGGCAAGAGGTCACAGGATCGCAGAAAAAATAACTTTGTCAACACTGCAAGATGGACATCTCTCGCACAAAGACAGTGGGAAATGAGTTACACCTCAGAAGTTTGTCAGCATACTTAAATACTACTGACGCCGGAAGAAGTGGAATATCAGATATGCATTACAAATTGTAAGAGCAAAGCAGTAACATACTACTCAGCATTCACAAATCTGTGTGTCAGCTATAAGCAAATTTACCTGCTACCAGAATTTGAGGCATCATCAGATGTATCACTATGGTGCACAATCGATGTGTACTTGAATGCAATTTGAAGAATAGGAGGGCTTGACTTCCTGCAGGTGCAAAAATGATACTGTGAGGATTTGAAGACAATTTTACAGAATAGTTTTAACTGTTTGGCTGAAGATTTACTGATGCCACGTGACATATTGGTCACAGTTCCTTTTCTTTTAGGCATAGAAGTTACAACATTTGTTAATCAAACATATACTCAGGCAAGGATAGCTCTATGAAACTAGCCTAGAAGCCGTGCAATTGCGCAGCTAGCTGTTTACAGTACTTTCAATCAACGGTTGTAATTTGTGTTATACAATTTAGTATTCTCTTATGTATTTGTATAGCATGGTTATTAGAAGACCGTGTGGATAACATCCTTTTACATTGTGTATTTCTTCTATGGACTCTTTCTAAGAACAGATCTCAAGCATTATAATTAGGAATTAGGCTGTAACATCTAAGAGCACCTCCAACAGTGTCTAAAATCAATTCTCAAAACCTGATTTTAGGCTTGATTGCAAAAAAAAGTACTCCAACAATTCCTCTTTCTAACTCCTCAAATTTTGGCACGCCCAAAAATAGCACCCCGACTCCTCATTTTTGTGCGCTCTGTCCGCGCTCCCAATCAACATTATTTCGCGCCCAGGATGGCCCACCGGACCAATTCAAAGGTGTTTTTGGGAGAAAATATAGGAACTGTTGGAGAACAAGGTATTTTGTAGACCTAAAATTTTTTGGGAAGGTCCCAATCTAAGAATATTGGGAGTCTAAATATTAGGAACTGTTGGAGATGCTCTAATAGATGGTTAGATTTGTCGCCAAAAAAAGGATGGTTAGATTCCTTTTCTCCTGTTAATGTTGGCATTTCTAGTTTTTTTCTCTTCTGACAATCAATGATGCAATCTCTAGGATTTTCCTCTTTCTCTGAGTACCGTGATGTCTCCGATCTAGCCAGTTGTTTTAAAATATTGCTTTTCAAAAAGAAGGGATCCAGAAAGAAGTTAATTGTTACAATGAACGAGCTGGTCTAACAAGGGCGGTAATGGAGAAATTGTTACACACTTACTTTTGCATGCTCCTGATCAATCTAATATAGGTAAGACAAAATTAAATCTTCCAGGTTTTAGATATGGACAGGATATCTTATGATGAACCTTCTCATGGTTCAGTAACAAACTAAATTTGACCAACTATTAGGTGACAGCATATTGACTTATGCTTCTCCATTCAGGCCAGGCATGACCCTAAACAACTGAACATAATGTAAAGCATATATGCTAGACAAGTTAAAAAATAGAAAGTCCTTTACCTGGAAAAATGAGAATCCTTTTCAAACTCAAAGTCGTAAGTGTACGTAGCAAACGAATCACAACAATTTATGTGCTGAACATGCATGTATTGAGGATCCGGAAAAAAATGGCCATACTGTTGAAAATACATTAAATAAGATAAATAATATCAGCAGCAGGAGCATATAAGAAAGCTCACATAAGTAATTTGCATATCCCTAGAGTGCTTACAGAATCAGCAATCTTGAACTCTGAAGATGTTCTCAATCGCAGCACACATCCAAAAGCATAAGGGCGGCTCAGCATTTTGTATCTGCAAAACAGTGGATAAAAATCACACTACTGCTTTATAGCTATATAATAAACAATGTATATAAACAACATCGTAACATATTCTGACATTCTGTACAATATATACATATATGTTCAAATTCCCTTGTACCAGGTAACTATCTAACTTACAACCCTGACTCCTACAGTTTATAGTATGGATATTTGGGTAGCACACATTCAACACTCAAATGTTCATTGGATTATTTGGGCCATAGCCGGCGAACCACGATCCTGATTGCGCCTGATTCGCGGTTTGCCAGTGATCTGATTTGTGGTGGTACACCATACGTATCGTGTGGAGGCGGCGAACCCAAAATCAATGCACGAAGGAAACTAAGAGAGAAAGGAGAGTACACAAGAGGGAAGGATGATGGCAGCTCCATCACCTTCGCTATCACCAATGCCACAACCATCATGATCAGAGGATGCCATCACCACAAGTGCATGCCGCTAGGCGCTGTCGCGGTGGCCATGGCGGTCGGCGATGCAAAGGAGGGAGGAACAAGACGGTGGGAGAAGTGGAGGTGGAGTGGAGATGGCTGTGGCGGGAGCTTGACGAGATGAGACATTGGGAAGAGTAGATGCAGAATGGGGGCGGTGGCAGTGGGATGAGTCAAGCGATGGAGAAGGTCAGGAGAGAGATGGATTAGTTAGGGGAAGTGCATCAGGATGGGCTGTTTGGGCTGGACCAGCCGAGCTGCCAATGCTCCATCTTTTCTCTTTTTATTTTTTCTAACGTTGATAGATTTAGGATCTTCTAAGGTTAACTTTTAAAGCTATGTAAGGATACTGTGTATAAAACTCCGTGATCTGCTTAGTGTTTTGATCTCCATCGAGAGAAAATATGATGTATACCACAGTTAGTGCACCAGAGTCATCGGGTTCACGAACCCCATCTCGGATTTGTGAACCAAAGAGATATGCCCCTGATGAACCCTATTTTTGTGAAGAGGCGCCCACGAACCCCGAACCTAAATAGCGAACCCATCGAACCGCAAATCTAGTAACTATGATTTGGGATTAGGCAAGTCCAACATGATCCAGGACTCGAACAGCGAGAAGTACTAAGACTAATTGTCCACAATAGAATAATCGGGAGAGATCTATTCAGATGCCACCACCCCAAAAGAAAGTTCGTGGCATGAGGATTAACTAAAAAGTTATTGCGCATTAAAATCGAATTATAACCAAAAATCATTAAATGGATATAAATGCCCATGGATGCAATTCCAATGGTAGGGGAGTTCCAGGCACCCGCAATTTCTTGAGTCACCCTTATCTAAAAAAATGTCATGAACATCAGTTATCCTATCAATTGACTGTCCTACACAGAGGAAGCAATAAAGCATGGACAGATCAAGACAGTGGTTTGAAAATTGAAGAACCTAATATATATTTTCTTGAAGAGATACAGTTGAACTGCTGAATAAAAGAGATACACACCAGAGATTATGACTGAACTTACATATCTTGTGGAAGTGTTGATTCATCTGTATTTGAATACAGATACAATGAGCCACCACTCTCAACACTCAGAGCTTTCAGGGAATTTAGATCTGTGTATTCATTTGTAATGGCAAAAAGGTCCACACATACACCTGCTTGAACAGCACTAGCAGCCTGTGATATGCCAATCAGGATATATTCTAAGATATTCTCATGATGAATTGACCAATCTTTATGTAAACCTACCAGATTTTTGTAGAAACTTGTATGTTCAGGAAACAATGTATGATCAGAATCCACCACTTTACCATCATTATGGTCCCCGTCGCTTCTGTCTAGTTGGCCAGCTCCATAATTTGGTGGACCAGATAAAAACGCAAATATCCTAGCTGTTTTTGAAATTATCAGGGCAAGGCATTATAGTACAAGGCAAGGTCGAGTTCTACAGACCCACATAGTAATATAGCCTTCAAACAGAAGGTAGTACATCTAAAAATGAAATAACAGAATGGTAGTGTAGTCAAGACGCTAACATACCAAGTTCAAACGTAATTCCATATTCCAAACTTAGATAATTCACAAGAGCATCCACTACTACCCCAAAACCACGGGTATGATGCAATGCATGATCCTGAACTTGTGATGCAGTTGTTGTCATTTCCCATGAAGATATTGGTTTAATTGTGTCAAGTGCTTCAGCGATGCGATCTTTGCAACTGCCAACCTGTTAAGATGTGACTGAGATAAGCACATACAAGAGATATGAATATTCTAGGCACACAAACTAGTGTCAAAGACAACACATTAAATTAAAGGAATACAAAAAAAGAGGAAAATTGTAAGCAACAGCGTAATATGCATACAGGAGCCAAAAAAGAACGAAGTGGCATGATATCTTCAAGTTCGACAAGTAAGGTGCCATCAGAATCAGGAGGGATAAAAACATTCTTCACAATCGGTATTGGACCTTGCACATCATATAATCCTATCTTGCTGCTAAATGTCAAAAGCCCAAACAATGATCCTGGAGAAAGAGCTGCATGGCATCACTAAATCAGTGAGACATATCTGTATGAAAAAGCTTTTGAGTTGTTTGGAAAGAAAAAAGGCTCCTAAAACTTGTAACTGGACCTCACCTTCCAGAGCTGCTAGAAGAGCACTTTTGACTAGTTCCAGAAACTCCTCTGAAGCTAAAACACAATATGAATAAGCAAATTATCAGAAACAAGAGAGTTCTAAAAAAAATGACATGGAAGGTCTGAAAAAGCTTGCAGGGGAAAGTACTCTAAAAATATTCTTAAGGAAATCTTAAATATTCTCTGAATAGGTACAATAATTGCAACTTAAGTCCTCGTAGCTAAACGAATCCAAGCTAAACACTGGAATGGCTCAGCTTTGGATGCGCTATTAATTCAGGTATAGTGTAAATGGAAAATAAATTCCATCAACTGAAAGGGATCTTGGATTGGTAGAGTTGTTCACTGTGATACTGGAATACTGTTTTCCTTTTTGCAATTCAAAGCAAGCAAGCATCCACAGGTGTGGCAAACAGGAACACCACAGTCATATCAAACACTCATTTGGACTAATTTCAAGGCATGAATACAGTAGGTGTCGTTGAGTTCTTCATTCGTATGGTGCCCCTCAGCAGGGGTTCAATCTACCCATACTTGATCATATTTAGCAAATAGCAAGCTTAATGCCTTAACAGGACACTACTCCATGTGTCAATTTTCTTGTTTAGAGACAAAGGTGCGGGTCACTGATCTTTAAATTTTGGCGACGGTACAACACATAAGCTAGAACCAAATGCTCATGGTTTAAGTCGAAGGAATCATGAGATCTTACAAGACAAGTCCACTACCGCCACGTACACGGGAGTCGTCGTCGCCGCCGCCTCGCCCTCTTCCCCTACAAAAACCACCAACACGTCATTGCACCGCGCCACAACCACATTGCATCAGATCGGAACAGTGAGACCCATACCCGGGAGGAGGAGGTCGACGAAGGCGGAGCGCATCTCGGGCGGGTCGTGGTCGCCGTCAGGGGCGTAGCGGGCGGCAGCGTCGGCGGGGAGGTCGTTGTCGGCGGAGCAAATGACGCAGGACCACGACCAGCGGTGGAGCGGGCAGAGGGTGCTGAAGTAGGCGAAGCAGGCGTCGCAGCGCGGGAGGAGGTGGCCCTCGTCGCCGGTGGCCGGCAGCGAGCCGCGCTCGTCGGCGGCGGAGAAGGGCGTGACGGCGACGCCCCACGGGATGCCGGAGGACTCGTGGAGAGCGGCGTCGGAGGGGAAGCAGGTGAGGCTCGCGCGCACCGCCATTGCTGCGCCGCGCGGTTTGGGATGTGGATCTGGTGATGTGAAAGAGATCTGATGAAGAGGTGGGGCGAAGCGAAGGCTCTGTGTTGGACTGCTCTACCAGTCTACTGCAGCAAACGATCAGGACCGTCTAATTGTTAATTGTACGGCTGGGATAAATCAAAAGGCGAGGTGAGTGAACTGTGGCAGTTGGCCAGACTGGCCAGTAGCATCTTGCTGTTTCTTCTAGATACATTTCTGGAAGTGTAGCGGCTATTGCCATATTTTTGTAGGTTTTTTTTAACCCACGCTTTGCCTAAAATAGTGCTCAAACCAAACACATCATAAGTCCACAACAATCTAGCTAGTGTGAAGTTGGATCTAGGCTATGCTATGTTCCTTCTTGATAACTAAAACAAACAAAAACCCCTTGAAATATTTCTACTATATACATACATTCATCTTCTTTATTATGTTTTGAGCAAGCATAATGATCTCATAATTTGAAAGTTTTCATGAGGTAAATGAAGATCATTTGTATTTGGAGGTGAATTTCCAATGTGTGTCGCTTATCTTATGTATGAAATCACACAACCAACGTAACATACAAAATGAGAATTGGTCTTAAAATAGGATAATAATAATCTACGAAGAACCAGGGATTGAATCTACATATATTGGTTACTAAAACCGATTGATATTTTTTGGAATAAGTCCAATTTACAACCCTTAACTCTGGTCATGGTTCGATTTTCAACCATAAACTCTGAAACCGTTCATTTTACAACCTCGAACTCTTAAAATTGTTTAAAACACAACCCTCGCCCTAAACCATAGTGGTTTTCGATGCCGTGGCATTTATGTGTGCAAGACCTTCCCAGAGCCGCCGCCCATCTCACCTCACGACATGGAAGCCGCTAGCGGTGTTGAGGCAGGAGGAGAAGAAGGTGGCGCAGAGGGAGCCGCCACCGCCAATGGTGGAGTAGGGCAGGGCGGGAATGCAAGCAATGACGGCTTAGATCCACCTCCAATCACTTCCCATCTCCCAAATTGAAGCCCAACTCAAGCCTCCACCATCGCATTGCCTCCCTATCATACCTTAGTGGCTCCATGGCTGATTTGTTGAGAGAGGAGAGAGGGAGGGAGGCGGAAGAGAGAAGAGAGGGGGCTAGCCGAAGCTAGAGGAGGAAGAGAGGCAACGAGGGAATCGGCCACATCTCTGAAGAGGAAGATCTCACCAATTGAGGTGATACAAACCAAGAAACTGTGTACGATGTCGCAATCCAATGACATCACCACGACAGTGCATCCATGTACTCTAGCCTACAGTAAGGGCCAACAACAAGACCGAATTTGCAGTAATCACTAATCCACTGAGAGCATGCATGCAAGAACCAAAATTGATAAGATCAGGTGGACTGGTGCAGGAAATAGGATAGGGCTAGAACAGAGCTTGTCAAGAAACCCCGGATCTCCAATAGGTGCACAGGGGGCAGCTAGGCTAGGTGTCGAGGGAGCTCGCCTCCGACTTTAGAGCAGCAATAGCTTGGTGTTGGGCACCACATCAAGGGATGAGGAGTCCAGCCAAGAGTGAAGCTATGGTAGAGCCAAAGGTAGAGCAATGTGGACAGCGATTGAGATGTGGAGAGAGAGAGAGGGATGTGGGGGTGTGGCAATGGTTAGAACGAGGAAGCATGCAGCCTAAAAGGGAGGAAGGCAGGAAGAGAAAGGAGAGAGGGCTGGTTGAAGTGGTAGAGAGAGAAAAAGAGAAAGGAGAAATGACTTATTGACTAACATGTGGGCCCCACCTAACATTGTTGCATTAGTTTCCATGTCAACAAACCACCTCCACGTCACATGAAACGAAAGTGAGAAGGGTTGATGGGGGTAAAGTGAATGCTTTGGTTGTAAAGTGAACAATTTCAGAGTTTATGGTTGAAAATTGAACCAAGCCTAGAATTCAAGGTTGTAAGTTGGATTTATTCCTATTTTTTAGGAATAAATCTAATTTACAACCTTGAACACTACAACATCCTAGCTAGCAGCATGATATGATGATTCCACTCTGACCTCCTAAGTATAAGTAGAAGGGGGATAAATAGGTTGCACCTTCTTGATTCTGGGTAATGTAAACTAATCTTCATCCTCATCATCTGCAGGACCGAGTGCTTCCATTTTTGCCTCGAAGTCACTATCTCCATCCTTGTCAATGGCGTCCTCTTGTTCTTCACGGCTCAGCACACTCTACACATACACACACATGCACACAAATTCTCGCGCACAGAAAAATACATATAGTATAATTACTTAAGGCACCATGGAGCCTAGGGACCATGATCCAAATCCGGTATATTCCCCTATGTATTGCAGATGAAATTTTTTGAAATTTTAGGATGTTGAGTTTGACTAGTTCAAACAGTTTGAACTAAAATTTAAACTAGAGTCTCCCTTTTTAATGATAGTTTGATTGTGCGTACATGCTAATTATATATATATATATATATATATATATATATATATATATATATATATATATATATATATATATATAAATTAGCAAAACATGTGATCTAAATTTGTTCAAAATCTTTGAATTCAAGTATATTTTTTGAAAGGTATGTGTTTCATTTAAATTTTTATAGATAAGTATATACCCTAAAACTAAAAAAAATTTAAAAAATATACCCGAATATGGCTTGGGTTCATGCATTTGAAATCATGGTGCCCAAGCTCCATGATGTCCCATTGCAGCATATATTTGACATCAATTGGCAAGTCTGTCCTTCTTCAACACCCTTAGCCCATTACGCAATTCCTTCCAAGAAACAACAAATGAAGCAACATTCCTTCGGTGTACTCACAATTGTTTTTTATCTATCCAATTATCTCGGGTAGGGAAGCTTTGTCATGTTCAATATAGGACATTCCCTACGAAACACCACAGTAATGCAACCTCCTTCCATTTTTTATAAATTCCCTCCAAAGTGAAATCTTATAGGAATAATGTCCAAAGGATCCATCCCATAGTAACATGGATCGTGGTCGAAGCCGCGTTCCACGTCCCGGGGTCGCCGTCCCCGATCGAGGGTCGGGGTCAACACGGGCCGATGTCCCAACTCTCGATGGGTCGCCACCCCATCGCAGCATACAAGTGGTATCAGAGCGCACGTACCTAGGATGTTTCCGATCTGTCGCCGTCACTTCGTCTTCATCGCGCACACGCCGTCTTTCATGCCGAACTTCGGCGCTCCCACCTTTGCGTCCAGCTCGGCGCTCCTCGGTGGTCCGTGCAGTGTCGTCGGCCTCATCGCCATCTGCACCTTCGCGCCGGTGCCCTTTCATGGGACGTGGCCGCCCGCGCGCCATCGCCTCGCCGGTGTCGTCTAGCCACCGGCGCCGTGTCTCGCCGTTAAATCGCACCGCCATATCGTCCCTCGCTGCTGCGTCGTCGCTGCTGTCTTGGCCTCCATCTCGCCGCCCTCTTCCGGTGACCTCGTCACTGATGCACTGCTCGGCCTCCGCGACGCAGCAGCCTCCATCGCGCCTCCGGCTTGAGCTCGCTCGCGAAGGTCCGCACGCACAGAGACAGCCCGATCCGTGCGGCCACCATCGGGGCGCCGTTCTGCCTTTGGCCACGGTGCCGTCCCCCATCGGCATCCAGCCGGCCAGCACTCCCACAGCCGCCCGCCGTCGGCCTGAGGAGCTCTTGAACTCTCGTGAAGAAGCTCTAGCCTCAGGAATTGACTTTTCCATTAGAACTGAGAAACAACCGATCGTTTTTTTTCTCGCGTCAGATTGGACTCCAAATAGATCCATAAGGGATTTTGATCTTTTTGAGGTCCGCTTCAACTCTGATCAAAAGTTCCTCCTTCATTTTTCTTTTTCTTTTTTCTTCCATCCTCCACTGCTGATATTGCTGCTTGACTACTATATGAGGTCGACCCGGATCATCGACCCATAGGTCTCGGGGTCACGTACCAAATCTTGGGTTCTCGTCCCAAAGAGGTATACCCTCTTTGTACTACATTTTTTTCAAGTGTCGACCCACGTACCACGACCCGGTTCCTCGACCCCGTTGACCTGGGTACTTTGTGACTATGATCCATCCCCTACCAATTGCACCGCCCTACATGAAAATTGTAACAAAGTTATAAGCTTTACTAGCATAAACTATCCTACTGTGCTAGATCTATCACTAAAATACTCAAGGCTTGACTAATGTGAACAAAATACTCACAACGAACACATCAATGTCCCTAAAAAAATCAAATGTCTACCTTAGAGCTACTTAAACGATCATTCACTCTAACTAGATTCAAGGAAAACCCCTTTCCAAATAAAACCCCAAAATACAAAGGAAATGCAATTCGTACACTCACTGACCTTTTTCCACACAGATTGGTTTGCTAGTTTAGATCCACATGCCGTAATCATTGCGCATGCCATCAATCTCCACCTCATTAGGTCGTGGATGAGGGGATCGCCTTACCATGAGCTAGGGATTTGCTGTGCTCATGAGATGGGGAAAGCGAGATGAGAGAGAGGGAGGGAGAACTAAGAGTTATATTACTGCCGACGAGGACAGGTATCCATGCTAGCATCCACATGGAGGCCATGTAGGCGGAATATAGCCTCGGATTGGGTGGGGGATAATGTGAATGGTTTCATTAGTTTGAGTTCCACATTTGAACGTTTTTTGAGTTCAGGTTGACACACGAACCAAAGCCATAGTTTAAGGTTATAAATTGGACTTATTCCTTTTTCAGAGTAAATTTCATAAAATTACATGTTTCTTATATAAATTATCAAAAAAATACAGGTTTTAGCTTCTATTTCATAAAATTATAGATTTTAGAAGAACTTATGTCATAAAACTACAGGTTTTAGAATTGATCGTTTCTTGTAACAAGTCTGACAGTATGGTCCCGTATGATAGCCTCACATGCCCTCATTTCTCATTTTACTGGCCTGTGTGGCTACCATATGGGCCCACACTATCAAACATGTTATAAGAAATGATCAATTCCAAAACCTGTAGTTTTGTGATATAAGTTCTCCTGAAATTCGTAGTTTTGTAAAATAAAAGCTAAAACATGTAGTTTTATGATAGTTTGTACAAAAAACCCGTAAGTTTGTGAAATTTACTCTTTTTATATGGAAAAGGGACCCATTTCCTTAATTTATATCCATTGACATTCTTTTATTTTTGTGCGAGGGACATTCTATTAATATTGACCAACTCTGATCAGTTTATTCAAATTTAGTCATACAATTGGTATTTTAAATTTTGATCCTTTTATTTTTTCAAGCATTGTTTGATTTAACTGAATGAAATAGGAGTTATTATTATCCCACTAGCTAAGTGCTCATGCTTTGCTACGAATAAAAAATACAATATTACCTTAATGCATTAAGTTGCTCTCGTCAAGCTCAGCTTGCACCACATCCCCAACACTTTTGCCAGATGGTTCATAGGTTCCATAATGGTTGCCTTTGACTTAACATTTTGGGTCTTGTGCTTCTTCTCCATATTTTTCTTCGCAACCATCCTATATCCAACAAAGTAAACATTAGAAATTGACTGCTAAGAACAGCAGCATTTGGAGCACAAAGAAAGCATGTAAATTGAAAATATTATAAGAATATACCTCTCACAAGAGGCAGCCATTTTGTTAACCCTGTCCTTGTCATAGTAGGTGCATGCGGCACGTAGGACAGTGCCCCTCTATGCCCTCCTCAGCTATATCCATGATGTGGTGCCAGCACCAGATACAAATCTGCAAAGTTGCATAGACAAAATTAAACAATGCTACAGCTATTTGGACGGGTGGTAGGGGGAATCGGATTCGATGAGATGGTAGTACCTCGTTGCCACATTTGTAGAGCTTGAGCTGCTGGTCAATGATGTCCATCTCCTCGGCACAGAGCAGGCAGGTGCGGTCTCTGTCGTCAATCATCGTCATCCTAAGGAAACAAAAAGAAGGAAAATAAGAGCTTGAGAAACAAGAGTTTTTGAAGCTATTGTAATCCAATGCCAATCCAGCCTTAGGAGACAAGAAAGAAAGGCATCAATTTTGAGGAGAAACAAAACCCAAATAGACATACATGTTGTTTGTAATCCTTGAGCTATCACAACAAGATGAGATCCCAAATAAGAACCCATAGGAAAGAAGAAAAAACATGCATAAAACATTGAAGTGGTGAGGGGACATGTCGAACATGACAATCCAATTTGCCAGCCTGATTCTACCAAATTAGCCATCCAATTGATCTATTTATCAATAAAACCATGTAAAAAGACCAATATTTCAAAATGGATTCCATTGAATTGCTAGATACAGACGCATCAAATTAAAAAAGGAGGAGACTCAAAATTCCGAGAGTATATATTTGATGAGATGGATGGATCAGATGAACTAAGATTGGAGGTGGACAGGGGGGATCTGCAACATACCAATGCTACAAAGCAAAATAAAGCAAGAATAAGAAGCACAAGAAAATGGCAGGAATACATTTTGTAGAATTGCCTTAAGGTTCTTTACCTCTATAGTGTACAAAGTTAGTTGCAAATGTTTTCTTACTAATTAAGCCATAATAGAAAAAAAAAGTAGTTATAGAGTGAATAGCATATACTTGAACTCATTAACACGTTAAATATTTAGCTTTACAACATTGCAGCACACTACCAAAAATGAAAATAGCACAAAAAGTGACTAACTACATACCTGCCACGATGCAAGATTATCTTTCAGTTTTGCAAACTTTAAAAGGAGGAGAATACTCATTGCCATGTTTACAATTAACAACATAATCATTGCAATTTGTTAAAATAAAAAATAGCTCAAACATGCAAATAAGAAATGTGATGTTACTTTTCCTGAAGAGACAGAATCATTCATGTGGTAGCACCTAGTGCACTTTCCTCCAGTTTTATCTTTCCCTACACCACAAATTGTTGTCTTAAATGAAATTCTTGTTGGTTGAGACCGCATAGCCACGTGTCATACAACATAAATTAGGCAAGCAAGAACTACATCCAAGAAAGGAATAAAAACAAGGAGGCATTTGCTTGCTGACCACATAACATCAGATAAGTACAACACATTTACATGATTCAAATAGGGACTTCGTCTGATGCATAAAATTTTCACAATAGGGACTGACTCCATGTAATGCATAAAATTTGCTATGAGTTGAATTGTTCCACATGCCCAAGAAAAAGCGAAAGATTTTGTACTGGGTTCCAACAAATACAAAACAAGAAGAATTTTTACTTTCTTGGAAGCGAAGACGTCGTTGTCCAGATCACCTAACGGCCTCTTCTCAGGACGTAAATCGTCTGCCGTTACGGCAGAGTGCCGTTTAGGCACTGCCGCGTGGGCCCCACGTCACGCGGCCCCACGCAGCAGTGCCTCAACGGCACTCTGCCATACGGCAGAGTATGGCAGAGAATCTGCTTCCCTCTTCTCACCTACAAAGAAATAACAGCAACAACAAGCACCATAAGAACTAGCTAAGTTGTCAGGACCGAATTCTAAATCCAAACTCTGTGTATAACCACATTAGTCCAGGATCAAGCTAGTGCACATAGTAGAAGCAGCGATGATAACACATTCATATCACGAATTTAGTTTATAATAATTAAGCAAAAGATACTGGCTTTAAGGCCAATAATTACAAATAAATAGCCACATGGCTCAAGTTTAATAAAGAAACATCGAAAACAAAATAAATAGCAGGATAAGCCCATCTATTCACCCAACGAGCAATCAACTGGGGTACGCTTCCTAGTAATCCACATCTCCATCATCGAAACCACAAGCAAATAACTCATAGTCACCTTCTGCTTCTGCGCACTACTCTGTAAAAATGTTGGAATGTTGCAAGGTGAGTACAAAATATACTCTGCAGGTCTTGAAAACATAATGCATAATAACTATATACAAGGCTAAATAATTGAAGGCTTAGTATGGCTCATTTAGCATAAAACAATGTTTAACTTTAAATATAACTAATAAATTTTACAAAGCATCATTTTAACCAAATGTAGTTGAAATAATTAAAATTAATAGGACAACTAAAACATGTTCCAACCACCTGACTAGATACAACTACTAAACCATAACCTGAGAGTTCCATCCTCTGATGGATTTTCAAACCATTATTTTCTTTAAAACAAAATTAGAAAATCTACCTTGTGAAAGCGAACCTTACCCGACTTTGACCGTGGGCTCAGCTACTTAAGTAGTTTTTAACTCTGCAAAGTGTGTACAACTTTACCCACAAAACATGATCATCTCTTGTTACTATGCAATTAACACACTTTCTTTGGTGTGTTGCATAGAGATCATGGCAAGGCTTTTACAATGCACAACTCCGCTATTAACCTCATCCGCTAAGGCTTCACTGCCAAAGGGTTCCATCCACCCAGTTGAACGCCCCCTCTTGCGCCTTGTGGAAAAACTTATCTCCATCCAACACTTACATTCCACCAACTAACGAAGCCAATAATGAAATGCACACATTAATTAGTCAATTTGTACCTATATAGACTTGTGGTTGTATGGTAGTGCTCGATTTGAAATAACACACGCTTCGGTCTTAATTGACTAGGGCGGAACAATCACTTTACAAAGTCTCGTGCTTTTTACACCCACCACATATTCCATCCGCCCTAGTCTAAACTATTTTTCACTTTATTTTATTTAGTAAACAGTGGCAATATTTCTTGCCGCACTTCACAAATGAGTTTAACCAAGGTTTTGAAACAATTCCCAATAATAGCATAATACCAAAACGTGTAAGCTGGACTAAGCAATTCTATCGTATGATGCTAATAAATTGGCTACTACAAGCTAGGGTGACAATGGTACATCAAGGTCAATGCCAAGGAAGTCATAACAATTTTGGAATTTAACTAAACATTACGACTGGATTTAAAATACATTGCATAAAAGTAAGCATGCAATAATTTAAAACAATATAAGCATTTTAAAAATTTAGGATCAATATGGTCAAGAAAGACTTGCCTTCACTGAACATTGTTGGTTCTACCTCTAATTGCTGGTTTGGCTGAGCTTTTTCGGCAACAATGTCTACATGTGAAGAACGAACACAAATAAATCAAAGAAATACAAATAAAAATTAAAAATAATGGTACTATAAGGTAGAACTTGAATTTATATGAATTTGAAATTTTGAATCACTGAATTTAGGGTTCGAACGGAGGAGAACGAGCTCTTAGAAGTGGCTCGGATCAAGAAATTAAAAAAATGAAAAAGGTATAGAGAATGAGCACAATGATTAATCGGGATTTTTGGAATTTCTAAAAAAGGGGAAAAGGAAATAAATATCTGGCTGACACTTGAGCCTAGGCGTCATTGACTCGGTGTATGGTGGACTGGGTGCACCAAGGGGAGGAAAAGCTGACATGGTGGGCTTGTTGAGGTGGGGGTGACATGCGGTGCTAGGGTAGATCTGGCTGCCAACACGGCATTGGCGTGGCTGCTGATGCACCAGCTAAAAGCATCTAGGCCCCTACGTGATTAAGGTTTTGGTAATTAATGATAATCAAGGCTAAAGGACTGACCGTGTTTGTATGAGAAAAATGAAAACAGGTGAGTCAAATTCTTTAAAGAACATAGAAGCATCAAGAGGATGAAAAAGGAAGAGTATGCATCAAATGAGCAAGCAATCAAGGTATAAAAGCTTAGGGTTATCTTTTTTAGTTGTTTTTGCCGATTTTGGTGTTGAAGGAAAAATCGGATTGTTAGGATAGATGCCGCACTATAAAGGAGGACTTGATTAGTAGCTTGAACTCAAAAGTGCAACCAATATGGCTCAAATTCAAAGTAGTTCATTCAAGCATTCAAATTGTGTTTAAATCTCTGCCCTCACTGTCATGGCCGGCACTACCAAAATGGTAGAGCGGTAGTGCCGCACGTGCGGCACTATCGGTATGATAACGTCAGTAGCTTTTTAACAGTAAGCATGTTTCTTCGGAAAAAGGTCGGCCGGCACTACCATGTGCTAGAGCGGTAGTGCCGCACTTGCGGCACTACCGCCCTAACAACAGCGGTAGCTATTTAACAGAGGGTAGTTTTCCCTTGGAGCATTGGTCGGCACTACCGGTGTGCTTGAGCGGTAGTGCCGCACTTGCGATACTACCGCACTGACACCTGCGGTAGTTATTTAACAGAACTAATGTTTTTGGTTGTCAAACTTGCGGCACTATCGGTCCTAATTGCGGTAGTGCCGGACATGGAGGGAATTTTGAGAAAACAACTACGTGTCAGTGCATTAAATGCCCGAACTAGCCATTGGCTCCATGGGCGGCACTACCGGCCCTTAGAGTGCGGTAGTGCCGACCCTGGCGATTTTTTCTGGATAATTTACTGTAACGACTAGTTTAAGTGTGAGAGAGTTATAAATACCCTCTCACCTGTATTGAGGGATGGTTGGTGACTCCATTGAATACATTAAGTGCCCTAGCAATTCTCTCCTCTCACAAGTGCATTCAACTCTTGATTTTTGAGTTTGGAGAGAAAATTTGAGTGCATTGCATAGCAATTGTTGAGCCATCTTGGAAGCACTCGAAGGTCTCAAGCCAACATCAAGTCTATTACTCTTGGAGGTTGCCGCCTCCTAGACGGCTTGAAGGCGTGAGGCTTCGGTGACCTTCACGAAGAAGATTGTGTGAAGACCCGAACGGTTGTGAAGGCAAGAAGCTCACCTACCCGGAGTGGAGAAGAGCTACCACGAGTGATCGAGGAAGGCTCAAGCAAGTGGAGCCGGCTTAAAGAAGTTCAAGCCACCTCAACATGGAGTAGGGGAGACCGGCAAGTCTCCGAGACCACGGGATAAAAATTCGCGTGTTCATCCTTTGTGGTTTGCATTATCTATCTTCTTGAGTAATTCTTCAATTCTAGCAAATTGATTGTCTCGCTTAAATTAGTTAAGTGGTTGGAGTACTTGAGTAGAAGAGATAATTTGGTGATCACTAGAATTGCTTGATATTAAAAGTGCTAAAATTATCATTCATGCTTAGAAATCCTAAAAACTTGATACTAGTATGGAGAAATTTAAAAACCTCCTATTCACCCCCTCTAGTCGGTTATCCTTGATCCTACACCAGCTAGTGTGGCACAGTGACATGGCCCGACGCGTCGGCTAGCGGTCCGGGTGGAGTCTAGATGGAGTTGAGGTGGCTGACATGAGGCGACACACGCGCTACACGTTTGCGTCACCATCATGGAGCCCTAGTGGCTCGATGGCGAGGCAATCTCACCGGAGCAGAGGAAGAAGGCACGGGTGAAGAGGCAAAATGCGATGGATTCGAGCGATGGCATGAACTCGATGGCACCGACGGTCATAGCGGAGGCTCACCAGAGATTGAGATCGGCAGTGACAAAGCCCCAAGGCATGGCGGTGAAATACGGCGTTAGGGTTTCAGCTCTAGGCAATGATCTCGTGCGGGAAAACTCGGGAAGAAAGAGAAGGGAGGGCGACGGCTTAAATAGACGCAGATGCCCCAAAGTTCGGCATATATTTAGCATGGACTAGCATGGCAAACGTGGTGGCGTTTGTGGGAAACAGCCACGGCGGCGGAATCCATTCAAGGGAAGGCTCTTGAGAGAGGAAAGGAGATGGGCTGGCGGCGAAAAGAGACCGGATCGAGAAGGCAGGCCGAGCTAGGAACAGCGCGGAAACAAAATGGGGTGGCACAAAAAAGTCGAGCCACACATAATTTGTTGAAAAGAAAATCATTTTTCCTTTTTGAGAATTTTTAGAAAATAAAAAAGGCTAGAATAAATAGCAAATAAATGTGAAAAAATTCTAGAAAAATCTCAAAAATACTTCTAAACTTTGGAACCTGAATAAATTGATTTGATCTCAATTGAACTTCAGATTTTGTTTCAATTTGATTTATTTACACTTGAGGGAAATTTTTAATTCACAGAAATTGGAAAATTAGGAAAATTTTAAAAGGGCTAAAAAATTTGGAATGTTACATAAGTTCATAGAATCCAATAGTTGAACACTCACTATTAACAGCAAAGGCAACGGAGAAGGGACATGAGAGAGAGAGAGAGAGAGAGGTTGGAATGGACAGGGATGATGTTGGGGAAGGGCAAGGCGTTGAAGTCACAACTGAAGGCATCATTTCGTCGAGGCCAGGGGAAGGGGGGTCCGCCATGGCCTCCACTGCCACTGTCTGAAGCTAGCAGAAAGCATGGCCACTGAGGAAGTAGTGCTCGGTCTGGCCTAATCTGGCCGCTCTCAACCATGGCTCCGCGACCTCCTCCCTCGACGACGGCGTAGCTCACTCCAGCTGGATCTATCCGCCCCCGACCGTGGCTCCGTGACATCCTCCTCCACCCCTTGCGGCAACCTCCCGCTCACCCTCCATCTCTGGTGAGTCATCGATGTCCGTCGCGCTTCCTCCACCCACCACCATGTTGCTAAATCCGGCATTAGCAAGTCACCTCTCAATGCAAGCGTGCGACTAGGGGATTGGGCATGGAGGTGAGGTATTCGGAGTGAGTTGTGGGAACAGGTGGAGGCAGCCGCGTTTTGGGGGAGGGTTCGGTGGATTTGGGGCAGGGTTTGCCGATGTTGGGCCGAGGCCCTCAGGGAGAGGTGGTGCTGAGTAGGAGAAATTTGTTTGTATGACACCGAATTCGTTGGCAATTCACAGATTGACACTCTAATTCGTGTGGTTCGTAAAATTGACACGAATCGACGAATTCTTTGCTCCAGTGACACTCCCAGTATTTTTCCAGCTTTTTTCTTTTTTCCAAATGTTTTTAGCATTGTTTGGCGGGTAAGTTTACCGTTTTGCCCCTGGCCCGTGTCCTTTGTTAATGCCTGTGAGCTCCCGTGAAGACTCCCATGCCCGACATCTTCTTCCTCTTGCCGCTCCTGACACATGAGAATGAGGCACGGGAGGAAACGGGACGAAGACGGGCGTTAACATGGGGAAGGAGCAGGGGTGGCATTATCAGTGCGAATATCATTTCAAAAATCCCGAAATTGTGAAAATGCCAGGAGTAACACTAGGGCAAAGAATTTATCGATCGTGTCAATTTTATGAACCACACGAATTGAAGTGTCAATCTGTGAATTGCCAACGAATTTGGTGTTATACAGACAAATTTCCCCCTGAGTAGAGGAAGGTTGAGATAGAAACATGGTGGTGGAGCAGTTTGGGGCCATGTAAGCCCACAAGCATACAAGATGAAAGGGGTGAGACGATTAGGGTAAACTTGCTCATTCTTGTAACAGTTAAGATTTATGTAGATATGCGTTTTCGGTGCATATTTTCCCTTATAAATATGTACGCGCTTAAGCGTAGTCACTTCTTCATGCATCTCGTGTTGTTTGTGTTGGTCAGATACAACCCAAAGAAACGGAAATTTACCTTGCAAAAACCGTCCATTATTCGTTTTTTCGGACTGTGATCTTATCCAATGTTAGAAAATTACAAACGTACGTCACGAGAATACGGGTGATTTAGTTCCATCTTTTCGTCCGTACATTGTTATATACTGACAAAATCAATACCGCCGGGACGGGGAAATATGGCTAGATAGATTTCTGCGGTTGGAACCGTGATAAAAACATGTAACATCACTATTCTTACACAACCAAACAACGAAATTGTAATAGAAAGAAGGGTTTTGATAAACATCATCCGGATCCAACGGTTGGATTGATCAAAATTTGAATGTTTTGTTACACAAAAACATCCGGGAGATAACTATACACACCCAAGAAAGAAATGTATCTTAAATCTTCCAGTTCAATGCAAAAGAATGAAAAGCAATTGAATTACATACGAAAATAATATGAATCGGTACATATTACAGTGGTTAGCCCGTCGCCGAGCGCAGCGAGCACATCGCAAAATCCAACACCAGCCGGGTAGACAGGCAAATCAACCCAATGCAACACAACAATCCACAACTTTCCACACCAACAATCGCCATTCGCCAGGTCCAACCCCACAATTTGCTGGGAAACCATCCTCACGAGCAGATGGGGCACCGGACGAGGCCGTTCTCGTTGCATTCGCCGCACTGGACAGTCTCCTTCCGCTCGCCGTCGACACGCACCTTGCGGCTGCCGTTGCAGTCCCGGCACATGACGAATCGCACGCCGGCGCAGCCCGCGCACCAGACCCGCGCCCGCGGCAGGCCCTGGAGCAGCGCCTTCAGCTTGCCCTCCTCCTCCAGCTTCGTCACCTCGGCCGCGCCGCCGACGTGCCGGCCCCGGACGAACACGGCTGGCACGCGCACCTCCCGCCCGCCCAGCAGCAGCCGCAACTCCTCCCGGTAGCCCGAGTCCATGGAGACGTCCCGCTCGATGACCTTCACGTCGTGGGCCTCGATCGCCGCGCGCACCGCGTTGCAATCCTCGAAGGTCTTGCGGATGCCGCGGAGGGTGGTGGAGTACAGCACGACCGCGTCCGGCCGCCTGGCGGGCACTTGCTCTCCGCCACCATCGCCGGTGGCGCCGCCTTGGGGTGCTTGGGCTTCTCGGACCCAACAATCCGCTTGATGTGGGCGCCTTCCTCCGAGAGCTCGCGCTCGATGGACGCGAGAAGCTCCGGGTCGAACAGCGGGCTCAGGCTCCGCCGCGACGATGACATGCCGCCGCTGGTCTCTGCCGGGCCGGGCTTCCGGACAATCCGGGTGCTCGCCGGGGAGAATCTTTTCGACGCCCTGGACAATTTGGAGTTGTCGATGGAATTGTACGGCCGGAGGACCCTGTCGGCGTCGATTTCGCCGGGCTTGTTCCCGGAACAACGCCGCAGAGGGCTGTTCTCCTTCCCGGCGTGTTCCTCCGCTTCGCCGCCGACTTCTTGGGCGACGGCAGGGCCATGGCGATGACCCTGGCTGGCGACCAACGGCCCGGCTTGGCCGGCTTCTTCGCCGGCGACCCGGCCGCGGCGTCGGCGTCCTCCAGCCCGGCCATGATCTCCCACGCGTTGATCACCTCCATGCCGGACTCTGGCTTGTCCGGCGCCTCCGGCGGCTTCTTGGCGTTCGGAACGACGAGGGGCGGCGGCCGCTTGCTGGAGGCGCGCTTCCACTCCCTGCTTATCGGCTTGTCCTGCTGCTGCGGCGGCTGCTCTTTTCCTTGGCATGCAGCGGCGGCGGGCGCGGCAGTGCGGTGCTTGGGGTGGAGGTCGAGGACGCCGTAGGTGGTAGAAGTGAGGGACACGACGTGGTCGATGCGTCCGCGCATGGTGGCACGCGCGCCACCGTTGCGGTCGCCGGGCCCGGGCGGGAGGAGCTTCGAGGAGATGCACCCCATTGGCGCAGCGACGGCGAGCACCTCTGCTCTCTCTAACGCGGCCGCTTTTTACTTCTTTCGCTTTCTTGACCTGTGAGAATGCGGGAGTCGTGTCTATTATGCGCTCGGCGGAGTGGGCGTTTCTGGTGTTTGAACTGTGCAACGGTCGTGAAGTGCGTAGTCGCTGGAGATTTAGTTTTACTTTTAATTTTCTCGTGCGCTGCGGATCGATGTGGTGTCCTTCCAACGGTCGAATTCGGCGGACGGTTTGGTGCGGGCGGCAAGCGGAGGTGCTGAAACCGAAAAAAGGTGGCCCGGCCCGTGTCAGTCTGTTCCCTGGACCGTACGGACCACGGAGGTTGGGCTGTCTTCTCTGAGTTTTTCGTTTATCCTTTTAATTTCTTGTGCGAGCCCATAAAATCTACAACTTTCTCAGTTGTTCATGCCTTTTGACCTTTTCAGATTGGTGCTTTAGCTTTTTTTCCCGGCCGTTTGAGATAGATATCATAGTCTTAGCACATCATCCCGGCTAAGTCAGTTTTCACTTTATACATCATTGCACATCATCTCCGGCTCGAGTGACGAAGTGATTGATTGAAGTCCAACGTCGATAACGTAAGGTACGAGGAGCAGCTTGCTCTAGAAAAGAAAAGGGACACATCCACAAATACAGAAACGAGAGAAGATGAACATATTTTTTTTTTGGGTAACAGGACGTTGTTAGCACAGGCACAATCAGTCCCGAGTAGTACTGCTGGTTGCCTCGGCAAACGTTGATGTAAAGTACAGTTCCCGTGCATGCCTCGCTAAGCCCGCAAGATTCAAACCGAGCCACGTACTTCCCCTACTACAGTCTCCGGCCACCGCCGCGAAGCAAGGCGCTTCAAGTCTCCTAGCCCCACGACCGGCCGCGGCTGCGAAAGAGTGGCATGCGACGGTGACTTCGGCGCCGTGGCCTTCGATTCGCTCGCCTCCATTTGACCTTCACGACGATTGTTGGAGCGACATAGGTCATGCAGCGCGGTAGTCAAGCTGGCCCAGCACCCGCTCCGCTCCTCCTCCTGCTCCTTTTCAGGCGGCGCGGGCGCCGCAGCACGGCTCTCCGAGCGTACAGCGCCAAAGCACGACACCTTCGGGGACGCGGGCTCCGTCTCCACGACCTCGCTCGCGAAGAACCTGGCATCTGTCGCCGGCCGGCGCCAACCGCGGCCAAGAGAGCGCCGCTTCTGCACGACCATCTTGCCCGCAGGAAGAACGCCGATGACAACGGCCGTCTTGCCGCCAGTAGGCAACCTCCTCGCGTCCGGCCTCGGTGCGCCCTTACGCGTCGCTGCCGCGACCGCCGCCTCCTTTGGGTTAGAGCTGCCCTTGGTGGAGTCATCCCGTTCCAGGACTGCGCCGGCCAGCTCGGCCCAGCCGATGCCGCCCGCTATCCGGATTCGGTGCGACTCCTCCGGGACGTCCGCATCGTTGGCGTGAGCGTCGACACTAATAATATCACATTGTCTGCCAGCGTCGGAGCCGGAGAGCGCGATGGTCTCGCACGCGACCTTCGACCTCGACTCACCGACGACGACGCAGAACATGGACTCCAGATTGAGCTGTGGCATTCTTGCCTCCTACTACTAACAGTGGTGAGTGATTGGTAGTTTGGTATACTGTCTATATGACTCAGAAATGAAGCAGAACGGGTTTGGTTTTAAAGTTCAGGCGCCGAAGGCCGAAAGGCATTGAGATTTTGAAAAGTTCGTGGGGAACGGTGGCAAGTACCGTTGGGAATTTTGGAGGTTAATGACTTGTATCTTGTTATTGTTTTATTAGTTACGAGCTGAATGCTGGTAGAGTGGTAGTTCACTATAAATAAAAAAATATTATATTACCTTAATATCTCGAGTCGATATTATTGGGATTGCCCTGTCCCACGCCCTTGGCTCCATCTCCGCACCCTTTGCCCTCCACTGTGCCGCACGTCTAATCGTGCTTCGCTGTTTTTTGCCCTTTTTTTGTTAGAAAATTTTTAGAGATGCGGAGTTTTGCTTGTTGGCAGTTTGCTTTTTTTGTGGGGTGGAAGGAAAAGTTGGGATAGGGAGAAGGTGCCACCACCGTCACCACCACTACGTCCCTTTTAAGAAGTAACGATGCAGACAGACAGTCAGCTATATGCCAAACTGGTAAGTGTGCTTTCTTTTGGTTGCATGCATGGTTAGGATGGCGGATAGGTAAGGTTGCCATTTTGAACTTTGAAGGAAGATGTATAGTGTTGGATTTATTGAGTTATCTTGATATGTGAAGAAACATACTATCAATTTCACTCTTTTATTTTTCTTGAGAGAGAAGTATGAATTCACTATTTAAATTGTTGATGTGTGATTTGTCTATGAAAAGAAATATTTAGATACACTGTATGACGTGTTTGCAAGCATCTAGGCTATTAATTTAATATAATTGTTTCAGTTATTAATGATGCTTGTTTGTTAAGACTAATTATGTTTTAAGGTTTTAAAATGAGTTAGTATTTAACATTGGATTGGGAGTTCTTAGCATTCATGGATCTTCAAAATGTGTATATGATGGCAAAGCATGTAGATTAAAGACCTTGTGACTAGAAATGATCCAAGGAATCGAGTTTGGATTATTCTAATAATATGTTTTGATTTTTCTTTGATCATACTATTAACGGAGGTCAGGCTGGTAGCTTGAGCTTGTGAGGTGGGGTAGTTAGTTGTGATTCACACTAGATTTCTCTAGCTCATATCTAATTACAGAAAGCCAAGAATTCTAGCGAGAATGTCAAAATAGAAAATTCAATGTAAGTCGATTAGGTCGAATCAATGCAACAGAGAGCCTGTTCAATTGATTTTAAAAGGAGTCAGATAATCTGAGTGACTCGAAATAGGTTGGATCAATTTTACATAAAAGTGCTCAAAGGGACCTTGATAATCCTAGTGAGTTGGACTATGGATTGAATTAATTTCACAAAGACTTGGTATGCAATGATTTTCATGTGCGTCAGATGATCCGAGTGGGTTGGATTATGACCCAGATAAGCTTCACAGAGAATTGAGTTCATAGAAGTTGAACTAGCCTGAATAATCCGAGCTAGGTGGATGGTGCGGGTAGGTCAAATAATCTTAGTTGGGTCGAATTATCCGAGTGTGTGTGCAACTACTATATTGTTTACTATCGGACGCGTTTAAGTTGGATAATCCAAGTAGGTCAGATGATCCTACTCAAAAAGGTATTTTGAAATATCTATCTCTATCAGCTAGTTTCTGATAAGGGAAGCTCTAAGGCCTTGTTTGAGGGCTTTAAGCCAACTTCATGTTCCGAAAAGCCAGCAAGGCCCCAAAACAGCTCAACTTTTAAGCGGCTTTTGGTATAAGTTAGAAGTCATATATAATTAGTAAAAGTCAAAAGATGAAAGCTGGTCTAGACTTGCTTTCATAGCTTATTGTTGAGAAAAATTAGCCATTTGTTAAACGGTCTCTTATAAAAAGTTGTAACTGTTTTTTAGCCTAGAAAGCCAAAAAGCAAATTTTCAGAAAAGCTACTACTGCTCCCTAAAACAGGCCCGAAATAGACATGTAGAGGTCCAAGTTAGGGCTTCTGCGGCTCTATTTCAGTATCCATCCTATTGAGTAGCTGAAGGACACATTGAAGCTTGGATTGAAGATGTTGAGTGTATGAGAGAGTAGATTAGGCTTAGATTGTGCATCATTTCTAGTTGCTTGATATTACTGTGTTCAGGTGAACTATTTGGACTTATTACTCTTGAAGATTGGTGTGTTCAAGCAAACCCTTTGGACTTATTATTCTTGGAGATTGGTGTCTCCTAGATGGCTTGGAGGCATTCGCATGGTGATCTTCTTTGAAGGAGCTTGTGGAGGCATCGGAAGGTTTGTGGAGGTTTGAAGTCCACCTATCCGGGTGGAGAAGGAACACCACAAGTGGATGACTTGAATCCTTGCATGATCTCATGTCAGAGCTAAACTCTTACTATAGTGCTCCAACGAGGAGTAGGGGAGATTACCAAATCTCTGAGTCCTTAGTAAAAAAATTGGTTATGTTCTCTGTTTCTTTTATGTTTTCACACTTACATTATTGTATTTCATTTCTTAGTTCATTAGAATCGTGTAAGATTAAAACTAGAACAAGGAGTGGGGGAGATCAATGAGTCTTCGAGATCTTAGCAAAAAGAATCGATGTATTTCTTATCT
The DNA here is from genome assembly GCA_036346375.1 of Guadua angustifolia. Taxonomy (NCBI): domain Eukaryota; kingdom Viridiplantae; phylum Streptophyta; class Magnoliopsida; order Poales; family Poaceae; genus Guadua; species Guadua angustifolia. The sequence goes on from CM070507.1 coordinate 24,624,731, forward strand.
CTTTTATATTTTCATACTTACATTATTGTATTTTATTTCTTATCTCACTAGAATTGCGTAAGGTTGAAACTAGGTTGCAAAATTTCACTAGAAACCCTCACCACTTATGTTAGACTTGTAAAGAGTAATTTTTTAAGTTAGTCTTTGTGAAAAGAATCACAATTCATCTCCAGCTAGGTTGCAAAAATTCACTAGAAACCCTCACCACTTAAGTTGGACTTGTAAAGAGTAATTTTTTAAGTTAGTCTTTGTGAAAAAGAATCACAATTCATCTCCTCTCTTAGGCATCTATCCACTTCAAAATTATTGGAGTCTAGCACCACACAAAAACTTTCAACTTGGATGGTCCAATTTTCAATTCAAGATTTGAATCTTTTTCTTGGGAAGTTGACCTTTCATCTGTGAGCATGGTGCCGGTCGCCGATGCATGACGCTAAAATCTGTAGTGGTTGTAGCAATGCAGTGCTTCGCATGAAGGCTTGTGTTGGTGGGAGCAGATGGCGGAGGATGCAATGGAGGTGGAGGCCACCGGGCCTAGCTCGCCTCGATGCTATCATTATTGGTGCACATGGAGCATGGTAGAGACAATTGGGCCGAATTTCAATGTTGGCAGGAGAGGGTGAGGAAGAGACATCGACGAGACGACGATGGAGAGAGATGACTGACGGCGAGTGAGGTGGTGGAGAACGAACAGATCTGCTGTGGAGGAGGAAGAGAAGAAAGGTTACACGATGCTGAGGGAGTTGCAACGCAAAGAAACAAGCAGATGCACAGGTGAGGGTTTTTCCTTGATGCGTCAGACATACACGATGTGATCAGATCATAAGAGGATGACCGGACAGATGTCGCGGATGTGATCAGATCATCGGAGGATGACCGGACGGATGTCGCGGACATCAATCAAGCGGGCGAATTTTTAATTCGGTGCAAGGCAATACTAATTAAGTGGTCTCAGCACTTAGGAAAGCATTATATATTTATATATGTCAAAATACTGAAAGAAATTGAGTATTTTAGATTGGGTCCATAGTTCAGTGGCAGAGCATTTGACTGCAGACCAAGAGGTCTCCGGGTTCCGACACCCCTCTCTCTCTCTCTCTCTCTCTCTCTCTCTCTCTACGAGACCGAAGCACCCCTCCCTTGCACGGTGCAGCGGCATGGCCGCGTCGCACTGCGCCGTGCAGCCGTGCTTCGGGCTGGGCCAGAGCATCGGGAGCTGGGGCAAGAGCCCGTTGTGGAAAGGCAGCGGGCAGTCCCAGTCGTCGCGGGTGGGCACTCCGGCGGCGGCGTCTGTGGCCAGCGGCGTGGCATACGTGCAAACGCGCGCGGTGTAAGGCTTGGATCAGCGCTGGTGCATGGGAGGTGGTCAGAGTGCACGCGCGCGGTGGGCAACATGCGCGTGTAGGTGCAGTACATGGGGATAAATGGACAGTTTCCACAAATTACCGCATGTAAGCACGCTGAGAGAATCGGGGCTGACCTAGGTGGGGCGCTGGTTATGCACTTATGCATCCGCATGAATCAAATTTGTTGATTCAATTGATTTCGATTTTGGTGAATTGGGATTTGTAAGATCTTAGAATTATTTATATTGTATTTTTAATAAATTTTAAAAATACAGATTGGATTTATGATAATAAAAATTATTATATAAAATTATAGAGTTATACGTGTGAAATATACATCTTTATATGAAATTTTCTAGTTTCGCCGCTAGAGTGAATGGCAAACAAGGTGCACAACTGACGATGCGACCATGAAATTTGTTCTCATTAGACAGATACTTTAGTGTCAGCATGTCACTGACGCCCAGAACTTCTAGAGACCTTGTATGATCACTAGCTCGTAAAGTGAAACTTGCTGATTAGCATTCCTTCTTTGGATAAAGGAGGATCTGAACCCCCGGGTCCCTTTTACAGAAATCAAAGACCTTAAACCTAGTAGCCATTTCAGACTTAAGACTAGCAAAACAACGGGGCACATAGCTGGTAACTAACAAAACAAACCTAGAAGCTAATAAGAGTCCAGAAGTAACAACTTTTGCTGAAACAGAAACAAGGGACCGAAGAACACAAAGCATCATCTCCGAAGATCGATTCGCATTGGACCAGGCTACGGCGATTTCCTGTTTCTCCAGAACCTGTGGTAGAGCTGGATGGTCCGGCCGTTCAGCGACTGCGTCGGCCTGTTGTTGCGCCTGTAACCTTCCTCCAGGGGGGCCATCAGGGCGGCAGCCTGCTCCAATGTCATCTCTCTGACCTGCAACGTTTTGGTTGGGTCCCAAGCATCCAGAAAACTCAGAGCACACGCTGCAACATGCGTCTAATTAAGCTGCTGCATCGTGTTAAGTATTCTTTGTGATCGAGGGCGTACCTTGCCAAGGATGTTCCAGACCACGTTCTCAGTGCACGGCGGCGTGGTCAACGACCCGACGTATCTGTAGTACATGTGCGCGTGCCGCCTCAGTGACCACATGTTCACAACTCCGGCAGGAACCGGAGCACCTTTCTCTGCTTTGCAGTCCTCTGCATATAGCGCAGCTAGCTTATCCTGTATCTGTCACCCGCAATTAACAAACAAACCAGATACACATCTCAATTATGAGGAAGGGTGTGGCTCTACAAGGGTAATGATTCAAGCATACCACTTTCTAGTTCAAAGCTTCACATTTACCTGTAAAAGAATGGGATCCGGTCTGCCAAATCGATAGAGGAATGCCACAACAGTGATGTTGCCATCGTCACTGGAGTGAACCAAGTGGAGCTCCACTGCGAACCTGCCAGAAGAGTGACAATGCGTGACAATCAGCACAGCAGATGACCCACTTTGTAGGTATTTCACTAGTGTGCAGTGCAGCTGCAAACCTTTGGCCATTGATGGTGTGCTCGGAAGGTGAGTGCCAATGCATCTGCTTCAGCTTGTACTTCTTCCCATCGATCTGCACAGTCCCAGCATCGTCTTCGTAGCGTAGCTACAACAATAAAATCTTACCATCAAATACTATGTAAACATCACCGACCGTACAAAATGTTCGACACAACAGATTCGGGAGATAATTAACAGGAACGAGTGACTGTTGGTTCAGAACAAACCGCGATGTTGAAGATGTTGTCGACAAGGGTAGCATTTGCAGCGGTGTAATCCCTATGAAGGGGCTGCAACTCTGGGTTGTAAACCACTTCGTCAGTCCTGATGTCAACTGGGGACTGCTTCGTTCCTTTTGAGCAACGCGTGAAGTTGCGGCTTAAGCTCCCCCAGTGGTTAGGACCAATAGAACCAGTGTACCCAAACTTCGCAGCATCTGCTTTGAGTAAACAATGAACATAATAGACCAACGACAAGGTAATTCATGATGAGCTAGCCTTGTTAAAAAATGTAAACGAAGAAATGAAAGCAAGAAATGAACTCCGAAAAGTCTGTCATAAAGGCAGCTAGCTAAATGAAATGGAGACTGTAGTTCTGATACTTGAGAGAATGCAGGATAGAAGAGCGTACCACCGTCGCATGCAAGGGTCGTCAGAAAGCAAGTAAACACCAGCAGAACAAAAATTGCATTTCCATCAGAAGTGGCCATCTTCTCCTGAACGGCCTACTGTCTCGAAAACTCTGTTATGAATAGTCTGAAGTCAAGCCACAAGTAGAATGCACAGATATATAGGGATAGGGCTTACGGCACTGTCATGGCCCAACCTCCTCCTACCTTTGCTATATGCCGGTCAACTTCGATGTTTTGGTCCCTGGAACAAAGTGACCGTGTGCTCTGTCTGTGCTTCAAGCTAGTAGAGATGTTCATGCAAAAAGACAGACAAAAGAAGGATAATTCTCCGTAGCCATCGCAAGATCATAAAGGAGGCAATCATGGCTATCACAAGACCGTAAAACTCAGGGATGCTGATGTCCACACCTTGAAAGAGCGTCAGGCTTTCGAAAAGATGATTCAACCTCGATCGATGCTGGATGGCAGGAATCTTCTGAGATGAGATTTCCAGCCACAATGATCCAAGCAAGAGCGCTGCTGGTGAAGGTGCTAACTTGTGCTTGGCCTTCACAGTCGACCACGTATATATAAACAGTTCGCCAACTTGACAATGTCGCCATCTTTTGAAACAGCTCTTTCTTTCTTTTTTTAATTTTTCGGAGAAATTTTTCTGGTAACTGTCTGTGTAAAAAAAGTTTCGTGCAAAATTAGGAGGACATGGAAGTGCATCTCGTGGAAACTGGAGCACGTCCATCACGTTCTGCTTGGCTGGTACTAAGCACGTCTTGTATGTGTATTAAGAGCATGCATATTAATTCTTAGCATCTAAAGTAGGTGCTATGATAAATACATCATCTCTCTACACAAGATTATTGTTAGCTACTTTTACTAACCCTTAGCATTATCTATACGTGTTAAGGTAGTAAGGTGATACCAAATAATTTAGATTCTATCATCTAAATAAATATTCATATAAAAGACAGGAGGAGGAAAAAAGTTAAACTACGACCTAGCATCGGCTGTCAGGGATTGCGTGATGCCATGCAAGTCGGCCCTAGCAACGAGGCAACGACTGCCGCATCCGTTTGGCATCGACGTCAACAGATTTCTTTTGAGAGGTGTTTCAATACTTTTTTTTAACAATTATATAACTATTAAAATATAATAAAAAATAGATGTTGATTATTTATCCTCTTATTTACTTTAAAATTTATATAATTTTTATTAGAAGAGAAAACATAAAAGCACTGCCCTTTCTTTTTCTTCTCGCAAGCAGCGTGGATGCACACGCTCTAACGTCAAGATGGGTGGATTATGCCACGTTCTGCACGGCTGCACGTACTGCACGAAGGAGATCATGATGGTCGACGGAGAAAATCTTGGCCACGTCCATATGCACACACGGCAGCAAGCTGCTTACCAACGATCAGAGTGCGTGTTTTGAGCTAAAACTACTCCTCCAGTCACAAATAGATGTTGTTTAATCGTTTTAGATATAAATATAGTTAAACTTTTAAAACTTTGGCTATTAATATTGTTGGAGATAACTCAAATATCTCTATCTACCGTATCTTATAGTTCTATCCAAATAGTTGTTATATAGTCCAAATCTTCCACAACCATGACTCTTTAGCTATATAAGCCAATTCCCTGTACTTGTAATCTTTAAAACATTTTAGTGAATTATTTTCCGTGGTTTTTTCTCGCAAGAGTTTTTCACGTTAAATCTTATCTCCAGTATTGTACCGTGCATCTATCCCTAAAAAGTGGTATCAGAGCCTTAACAAATATCTTTTTAAATATTTAAATTGGACATATGAAAATTATATGTTTATATTTATCTTGAAAAATACTTTCATGTATATATTATAGTTTTATTGGGTTCTATAAATATATTTTAATAAAAATTAGTAGTCTAAACTATATTTTGGAGACCATGTCAATGTCCAAAACGGTAACTATTTATAACCAGAGAGAGTAAGATATCCGTTGCAATGGGACCTAAAAGAAAGTGATATAAATTATCAAACATAATCTAAACTTTATGTAAATAGCACTTTCTTTCACACACACATCAAACAATTCGTCGTTAGTTTGAAGATAACTCTGGCGAAGGTAGAAAGCATAAAAAAAATACAGGTGCCCAGACTGCAGCTCAAAGGGAGCCAACGGTGGCTCGGCTTTAGTGGCAATATTCAGATGTAAGTGTCATTAGCGGTACCAAAACACACGATGGTATTGATAACCATTCATAATCAATTAAATGGATGCTGGCATATGTTCTCACTTAGCATTTGTTCAAAACTAAATGTGTAGTATGTCAGCCGATTGTTTTTAAGATCTGCATACCAGAATGGAAGAAAATATACAAAATGAAGCTTCGTTAGTACAATACAACCATGACCAATCAAATATCCTGCTTGTGAATTGTAAACACCACAGATAAATCTAACGCATGCAGGTGCACAAACTATTGAATACAAGCGTGATCATAAACCAGAGAAACTATATTGGAAATATAAGGATAATGTTTTCATATTTCGCTTCAAAAGTGTTAAGATATATAGGAGATAAAAAGATACCTTATGTATAGTACCATTCAATATAGGTGACAGAGAATTAAAACTCATTTAACAGCGTTGTATCCTACATCCTCTGAAGTTTTATCAAGCTCTTCATCCATCCGGTCAGCAGTTTGACCTGAACAAAATCATCATGTGTAGCCATAGTAAGAGCACTTTATGAAGAATGAGGCCAAAACAACAAAAGCAAATTAAACATCGAGTACTATTTTTTTGTGAGACATTTGATAAGTTGTGCTTTGCTATGAGATTCAGCCTCATCAAGTAGATCTACCAGTCAAACAAGCCAGCCATCTTAGCAGCGCCTATGTTCAATTCAGAAAAAACACTGTCATAAAGAAACGCCTCAGTTGGTCCTCTTCATATGATGTGATAAGAATTAATGGACTTTTATACCAAAATTGCATTTGACATATTGTTTCTATTTGATTCCGTTTCTTGGGAATACCTTCTAGGCCTACTTCAGGCACGAGGTTTCGGACCTCGATGGCGCCGATGGCTATCCACCTGTTTTGCGTTGGCTTCCTCATCGATCCTTCTCAACGGGGTGCCTGGAGCTCAAATCAAGCACCAGCGTGGCTTGCGACAAGGAGATCCCTTATCGCCGTACCTTTTCATCTTAGCCATAGATCCTCTGCACCACATCCTGAAAAAAAGCAACGGATGTTGGAGTCCTATCGCCGCTCAAAGGACATGCCAGCCCCCTCAGACTATTCCTATATGCAGATGACGCTGTCATTTTTCTTAATCCGGTCAAGGAGGAGCTACAGGCACTTTTACAGATTCTGCATCGCTTCGGACAAGCCTCTGGGCTGCGAGTCAACATGACAAAGAGCTCTGTAGTACCGATTTGGTGTCACGACGACTATCTACAACATATCTTACAACCTTTCACTGGAGCTATATCGCAGCTTCCGATGAAATACCTGGGACTTCCACTGATGCTTCGTAGCCTCCGCTGTGCGCAGTTGCAACCTATCCACGATAAAGTGGCTCGGCGTCTTGCGGCTTGGTAGGCGGCTCACCTCACTGTTGGGGATCGACTAATCTTGGTCAAATCGGTACTCACCTCGATACCAATCTACCTGCTAACGGCACTGAAGGCACCACGAAAATTCATTGCAAATATTGACAAGATGAGGAGGGCATTTCTTTGGGCGGGCAATGGAGTCATGCATGGTGGAAATTGCAAGGTGGGGTGGACAACTGTTTGCCGCCCGCTTTAGATGGGAGGCTTAGGGATCCTAGACCTTGATAGGTTCGCGCGAGCGCTTCATTTGCGCTGGCTCTGGTTCAAGAGCACAGACCCGGAAAGACCATGGAATGGATTGCAGATGCCATGTGACGCAACTGATCAAATGCTCTTCACGGCGGCAACCACAGTCAACATTGGAAATGGCCGCAACACGACCTTTTGGACTGCTAGATGGATACAAGGTCAAGCTCCATTCCAAATTGCACCGCTTCTATATAAGCATTCTAGGAGGAAATCAAGATCGGTGGCAGATGCCTTGCTAAACAACAACTGGATACGAGACATCCGTCACAACCTGACCAGAATCTTATACACGAATACGTCTGTCTCTGGACAAAAATCCAGTCAGTGACTCTTCGAGCAGACGCACACGATGTCGTCACATGGAAACATTTCTCTAGAGGCACCTATTCGGCAAAATCAGCGTACCAAATGCAGTTCACTGGCAGCATTCGCAGATCTTTCTTGACTACAATCTGGTCAGCATGGGCGCCGCTGCGCTGTAAGTTTTTCATCTGGCTTGCGCAGCAGGATCGACTATGGACGGCACAACGCTTGCAGATTAGAGGATGGCCCAATCAATACTTCTGCCCAATGTGATGTCGAAGCTTAGAAACAGTTCTCCATCTCTTGGTTGAATGCCCCCAAGCTCGACAGTTGTGGTCGTCCATAGCGCAATGGGTTCGCATTCCCTCGCTCCAGCCGGACAGACCAGACAGATCAGATTACCCTATGAATTTCGAGCAATGGAATCTGCGGTGGCTAAACTGTCCATCGGCCCTTCGGAAAGGTGTCAAAACCTTAGTTATCCTAACATGTTGGAATTGGTGGAAAGAACACAATAATAGAGTCTTCCGTGCGTTGTATGGGACTCATGAAGAAATCCTACAATCGGTCAAAGATGAAGCTTTAACCTAGTCATTTGCAGGAGCGAAGCACCTTACAAATATGTTAAACCGTCCTACTTAGCAAACACTCCTTAACTCCCGCATGTAACTCTCCTCTTTTTGTTTGGTGCAGCATCCTGCACCGTGTAACTGTTAAAAAACTTTGTTTTCTCTTCCTTCTCAATATTTAAACAGCTTGATTGTTTCTTTAAAAAAAAGACATATTGTTTCTACTTTATGCAAAAAAATAATGGGATTTGGTACGTACTCACACTAAAAACGTATGGAAGTATTGCTGGTAACCTATATTAGTTAAATATGTTATCCATTCTGCCTTCTCCACATTAAGCCAATCTGCCAATACCTTTGAGAAGAAAAGGACATAACAGACGAGTTCACAATTGCAGTACAAGAATAACTCCTATAGTACTTGTTTCATATTCACTGACTAAATGCAAAGGCATGGAACTAGTGTGTGTTCCCCTAAAAATATCATTGACAAACATGTAACAAGAATTTATGACCTCAGAGAGACAGACGTTTAGGGCGTGTACAATGCTACAAGTATGCTGGCTATAAGAGTATGCCACATAGAATTTTGAATGATGTGGTAGAGAAAGAATGAGGAGAGAGAAAGATACTGCCTGCTATTTAACAGATAGCTTTATAGATAGCTTTATACTGAATATACCATTGTACAAACAATCTATTAATTATATAAGAGATCATTATAGACAGCTATATAGACAATCTATTGTATGAGTTGTCTTTAGTATTGTCTATAGATAACATGGAGGTGTATTATAGACAACCACCGTCAATTCCACTACACATGCTCTAATCGAAACAGTCTATTAATTGTTGTTTTATCAACTAACCGAAGAGCAGCTAAGTCTATGAAGGCATAGTTAAAGTCATCTCTCTTGACCATTATCAAAGGGACTTTTTGGCCTTCAATGAATATTACTTGACCTCACATTTCCCTCCCATCCACTTCACATATTTCTTTTTTTTAAAAAAATTTGGCTCGGAGCTCTAACATTCATTAAAGGAGAACAACAGCTAGGCTACGAACTGTCGGGACCCGAATCTACAAATCCAGACCCTCTGTGTATTCTGTACTAGTCCAGGATCACGCTAGTACACATAGGATAAACAGGTTGAGATACCACATTCATACACAATGGAAATAATAATTAAGTACCTCAAACATAATTATAAACGAGTTACACGACCTTATGGTCACCTTACAATAATTCGCCACGCAGGGCGATAAATAACCAAAGTAACACAAGTTCAACAGCGGAAGCAAAAGTACGTCAATGAACCCTCGTTACGCCACGTGCAACCGACGAGGCTCAACCTAATTCTCCGGACCTTCGTTAAACTCCTCCTCCCAAGTGGTGTTGCTTCTTCTTCCGAGGTTTTGTTGAAGCAAGGGTGAGTATACAATATACTCAACAAGTCATGCACAATGCGTTCTATTACTACATGCAAGGCTTATTCCAAAGGAAAGGCTTAAATGGCTATTTTGCATTAAGCAGCATTTCTTTTAACAGATAGTCTTAATTAGATTAAAAGCGTAAAACCATTACTATAATAATTAATTCCTCAATTCTTTTTCCAAGAGTTTGGCACACTGACCCTAAGCTTGATTCATCAATCTTTGGCACACTGACCACCCATTCCACTTTTTATTTTGAAAATCTACCCTTGATTTGTAATCCCGAGCATTGTCCAATACATGACGCGCTATTCAATAGATTTAACACACACACTCTGCAGATCTTGTACACTTTACCCACAGGATACGATCGCTCACCACAGGTGATTGATTGCAACAAAGTCTTTCAGAGACTAACACCTAACCTATGAACCTCCCCAGTATTGCCCTTCCAACACTTCCCCCACTCAGAGCCAAAGTGCAGAACAAGTGAATACTGTTGGATGGGTACCAAGCCGTAGCACAGGTACGCTCCCCCACACGGTTACACTCTTGTGTAACTGTCGCCCTGAGGTGTCAAAGGAAAGATATTAGAACCCTACTAAACTAGGTGCATCCCATTCCGGACAAGTGGTTGTCTGAGTAACTCAGTTCAAAGGCTCGCAAGGTGAAGTCCTTAACTGTCCAGGGCAAGACATCCATTTTATATTTCTCGGCACACAGCCTTTACAATTTTTAGTACATCCCGTTGCCACACAGGCCCACCTGGCACGGAGCCAACTTGCCACTTGCCCCGGACCAATTCATTTCCCACCCCGGTTTGCATTTATGCAACACATGCCAATACCCACTTCATTGCATAAGTAGAACCACACAGGTCACTACCCCCATATCCATCTCATGACATCATCGCATTATTCCAAAATGCGTTCCATATTTGTTTAGTCAGTATTCTTTTGCAATTTGAAAGTCATTCAGCGCATACAAGCAGACTAAGCAACTAATCACGGTCTAGCCTCCCGTGTTGGCTTTATAATAGCAACCAACTTAAATTGATACTTAGGGTGTCAAGGATTTCAGGGCATACAAATAACATACAAGGTGGCATAATCAAGGTAGGTGTATTATCTACTTTACCCAAAATTAATCAATGCCATTTTTCTAGTTAATATAGCATGCATAGTTTAAATTGAAATACATTTTAAAAATCTAGGAACGATATGGTCAAAGCATGACTTGCCTTCGAAAAGTGGTTGGTTTGGTTCCGAAGCTTGAAATGGATCCCCGAACTCCTCCCCGTCAGCTTCCGGTAATTCAGAGTCTACTCGCATCAAGCAACATACAATAAATACTCAAATAGACAACAAGATCAACTCTAAAAATAAAATAAAATTCACTAATAAATAGTTCACATTTTTACAAATTTTTAGGAACTGGAATCGCCCAATTCGGAGTTAAAACACAAAAGTTATAGCGATTGTAATTTTGTAAATCCAAATAAAAGAAATACCCGAATTAATTTATTTATTTTTCTACTGGAAATCCCAATTAAATTCCTCGACTTGACACGTGTCAGCACCGAGCTAGCCACGTCGCCTCGGGTCTATCGACCGGGCTCACGATTCGCTCGGGTTCACGGTGGACTCGGTCCACCGAACAGTGCTGCAGACCCGCCCTCATGGTGACGTCATGATGACGTCAGCCCTCACGGCTTCCCACTGACAGGTGAGCCCGACGGAACAGTGCTCGATCCGCTCAGTAGCTGACACATGGCGCGCATCATTGGTCCACGCGGTTACACGCGTTCCCGCCCGTTGGATCTAAATCCAACGGTCGGTCTTCGCACGGTCAACCTACCCACGTGGCACCATCCAAACCGCTCATTCGAATTTTAATGGTCGGATCTCGCCTTGGGCGGCTGCTAAGGTTTTTGGGTTTGCTACGTGGCGAGATTTCAGCCACAGATCTAAGATCCGACGAGCATTATCAAACGCGTCGACTTTGGCTACGTGGGCGCACTGGCGCGGTTGGATGAAGATCCAACGGCGGCGGTTACCCGAGTGGTGCACTATTGACTGGGTCTACGTGGCTTAATCTGAACCGAATGTCAAAGATCCAACGGCCATTTTCAGGCGCATCTAAACGGCGGCTACGTGGGCTCACTGGCGCGGTTGGATGAAGATCCAACGGCGGCGGTTACCCGAGCGATGCACTGCTCACCGAGCCTACGTGGCTTAATCCGAGCCGAACATCCAAGATTTAACGGTCAAAATCTACCGCTATTGATCTACGCGATGCAATCTGCACCGTTGAGACAAGATCTAACGGCCATTTTTAAATATATCCTCTATGGTTACGTGGCCTCACTAGAACCGCACGATTAAGATCTAACGGCCCAGATCTACCGAAGTCTTCCGGCCTAAATCTATGGGGAGGGAGACGTGGCGATACCTCGAACGTTCGATGAAGATCTGACGGTCGCTGGAGCTCGAAGCAGATGGCGGCGGTGCGGTGGCTTCCGAAGACCGGAGACGAAGAAGACGACTGGGTCGGCGGCGCTACGAGGCTTCTCCGACGGAATGAAGTGGCGAGGAAGACGCGCCTTGACTTGAGGGTCTCGAATCCGTGCTTCAACTCGGAGGACAGTGGCTATCGGCGGCAAGGGACGAGGAAAACCAAAGCGGCAGCAATGCCAACTCCGACGAGCAACCGGGAGAGCTACGGGGCACGGCTGAGTGTGGGCGAACGAACAAAAGATGCGGGGCGAAGAGACCGGTTAAATGCGCTATAACACGGTCATTGAGGTGCCTTGGAAAGCGCGCAAATCCTCTGACAAATCTCGGCGGCTAACCCCCATTCGCAATGAAGGCGGTGGCGCGACCGTTCACCCATGCGCGACGTGGCGCAATCCAAACCGTCCGCTCAGCTGCGATCCAACGGCGCCAGCACTCGGGCGAAGCGGCAATGGTACAGCCGTCCGATCGAAATCCGACGGCTCCGGACGGGCGACGGTTTGGCTACCCACGCTACGTGGCGCAATCCGGCCGGCTCAAGTCACTGAGATCCAACGGCCCTCGCGAGCAGGCGACGCGGCCCAACTTCAGCCGTCCGATTGAGATCGAACGACCCGGAACGGGCTGCGCTAGGGTTTCAGCCGACGCGCGCACAGTGTTGGGCCTGGCCCAACACTGTAGCAAGGCATTTTCCGGATTTATCATTTTAAAATAATTCTAGAAAATCAAAGTAATTATTTAGAGCACCAAAAATACCCGAAAAAATCCTATAAAAATTCCAGAAAATATTTTAGGGCATTTAGAGCTTAAATAAAATATTTTTATTTATTTTTGATAATTACTTTTCTGATATTTAATTATTCAAGAGAAGGATAAATTTAAATTAAACTCAATTAAATTCAAATAAATCCCAAAAATTCAAATAACTCCAAAAATTTAAATTAGGCCAAATTTTGAGACGTTACACGAACGCACCTCCGCACACGTACACACACCCACGCACGCGCTAAACCACTGCTCTACAAGCTCCCATGCTCGAACGTGGGTGGCTAGACTTGCACATTAAGCCTCAGCCAACCAAGCAAGGCTCAGTGCCCCCCTTCACACCTTTCAAAGTGCACCTTGTGTATCTCTGTTAATAAGCATAGTTCTACTAATTACAAACATATAAACATATATCCATTTGCTATATCTACATCAAATGATTATGTATGAGTATGACAAAACAAAATAATTATAATAGAACAAGCTTTAAAATTGGCCATGTTAGAGAACAAATATTTCTATTCCTAGATGCAATTTTCTTTTTACTAGAGGACCACATCAGATTGACAATAGCATATATATAATGTTTCAACTATATCATTCCTTTTTGGGGGGGGGGGGGAGGGTACAGACCTAATAAAACTCTCTCACTAACTATATATGAATGCAAAGGCACCAGGGCTACTAAGTCGATAATTGTGACAAAATAAGTGTACAGTACGATGAATCCATATGGAAATGACTACAGTGGTCTATCTCAAAGCCTCTCTTCAATGAATTGATTGTGTCTACTGGTATCACGTTTCAATGCTACGATCAATTCATAGACAAATATCATACGTACAATCCCAGATGAGGATGATTTTTGGGAGTTAGTAAAATAAGTGGTAATTCACACATCGACAAAATAGTGATACTGAACTTGAGATCCTAACTATAAGCAATAGAATTACCAACAAAAATCTATGCAAATCACAGAGTATAAGAGTAATGACTACCTCTTCAGTGATCACCTCCTCCTCTTCTTCTCCCTTCTCCTCCTCCTCCTCCTCCTCCTCTAATATCGACAGCTTCACCTCCTGGTTCTCCAGCTACGTGAGCGCACCCTCTAGTGCCTCCACTACGTGCTCTACCTCACTCTTAGCTCCGGCCACCATCATCTCCACCTCCCACATCCTCTCCCTCTCCACCACCTGTGTCCTCACCTCTGGCTGTGGCTAGGAAGTCACCGTAGGCTCTGCCTCGAGTACAGCTAGCGAGCGGTAGATCTCAATTCTGATCGGATCAGCATTGCCGCCATGTGTTGATGGGTCGTACCCCATCTGCTTCAACAGCTTGAATTCAACGTTGCTCTCCAGGATGGCCTCCGTGAGCCCAGCCATGGTGTTGGCATCCTCCTCTCACTGCTTCCTCTTATGTTCCTGCCACCACCACCAATCCTACCATGGCATCCCCTCTTGGTACACAAACTTGGGAGCAGAGGGACAGAGCAAGCGCGGGGGAGGTGGAGGGGTGGTACGGGCATGAGGCCGGGGGGAGAGAGAGAAGTTCGAGAGTTGGAAGATTGAAAGCATCTAGGCCCCCATATGATTAGGGTTTTGATAATTAATGACAATCACGCGAAAAAGACTAACGATGTTTTGTGCAAGTAAGTTGGAATCAGGATAAATGTATCCCTCAATGGACGTTGGAGTGTCACAAGTATGAAATGGAAGGAGTACGCGCAAAAGAAGCTAAAGAAATGAAGGTATAAAATTTAGAAGTATTTTCTAGTATTTTCACCGATCTCAGAGTTGGGAAAAAGATCGGATTTTTTAGAATAGTAGCCGTACTATTAAGAGGGACTTGGTTTGGGCTTTAAATCTTGAAAAGTGCATTTTAATATGGCTCATTAGTTCATCCTTGAAATCATGCATTTGATGGAAAAATCAAAATGTTGAAAAAAAAATTGAATGGCACTCAGCTTGGGTTGGCGGTAGTACATAGTCTTGATACTACCGCACCACGATTAATGATAGCTATTTTCGAGAGGTGTGTTTTGGGTCCTCTCTAGCGGCACAGGCGTGGGTGGCGGTAGTCTCAAGTCTTGGTACTACCGCACCTTAGTTGGCGGTAGCTCTTTTCGAAGGCATCCTTTTCGGTTGGCGGAAGTGCGGTACTACTCACTTCCCATAATGTAGTACCAAACCATATATAAAAAGCAGCAGAACGGCTACGTGTCGGTGCGATTATTGCGCCGAATAGCCGTTATACATGGTCTTGGTACTCTGAAGCCCCTAGAGGCGGTAATACCTACCGTGGCATAAAATCTGCGATGAGAGGAAATAACGGCTAGTTTGAGTTGGTGGGGTTATAAATACCCCCACATGCTAGAGACAGAGTTGGACACTCCATTGAATACATTCTAAGCCCTAGCAACTCTCTCCATCCTTTAGAGCATTGAATTCTTGATTTTAGAGTGTTTGGAGAGCTAAAATTGAGTGCATTGCATTAGTGAGCCATATTGATTGCACTCTTGAGATTCAAGCCCTCGTCAAGTTTGTTACTCTTGGAGGTTGCCGCCTCCTAGGCGGCTTAGGCGTGAGGCTCGGTGATCTTCACAAAGGAGGTTGTGTGAAGACCCAGGCGGTTGTGAAGGCCTGGCTCGCCTACCGGAGGCGGGAAGAGCTATCACTAGTGATCGGGAAGGCTCAGCGAGTGGAGCCGGCTTGAAGGAATTCAAGCTACCTCAGCGTGGAGTAGGGGAGACCGGCAAGTCTCGAGACCACGGAAAAAATTCTCTTGAGCATCAAATTGTGGTTTGCTTGTTTTTATTCTTGTGATATTCTAGCTCATTGATTCTTGTGTGTTACTTGATTAGCAAATCATTATACTTGTGTAGTGCCATTATCTTGTGATCTCTAAAGTTGTTAAGAATTAAATTGGGAAAACCATCAATTGTTCTTAGTAATCATTAAACTTGAATTTAGTGTTAGAAATTTTATAAAAGCCTATTCACCCCCCCTCTAGGCTCATCCTCGATCTTACAAGTGGTATCAGAGCTTGGTCTCTCTATTTTGGCTTTACCGCCTAGAGAGCAAGGATGGCCAACGAGGGTATGTCAATTGGAAAGGCTCCCTTCTTTGATGGTACAAATTATTCGTATTGGAAAATTCGTATGACCGTCTACCTTAAGGCTATGAGTCCCAACATATGAAGAATTGTAAATCAAGGTTATGTTGTGACCACCGGTGCCGCTTTAAATGAGGAACAAAATGAAAGATTTATTCATTTAAATGCTCAAGCTATGAATGCTATTTTTGGTGCCTTAAATGCGGATGAATTTAATCGTGTAAGTAATTTAGAAACCGCACATGAAATTTGGAATACACTCTCGGAAATTCATGAAGGAACATCCACCGTTAAAGAAGCAAAATTGCATATGCTTAGAGTAAAATATGAAAGTTTTATTATGTTGCCTCATGAGAATATTAATGAAATGTATTCTAGGTTAAACAATATTGTTAATGAGCTCAAGGGTCTTGGTACGACCTTGAGTGATGTTGACATTGTCGAGGAAAATGCTTAGGGCTCTTAGGAGAAATATGAAACCTTGGTTACCTTATTTCTCAATTCACCGGAATTGCCAAGGATGATGCCAACCGGACTTCTCGGCAATCTCATCACCAACGAGCTCTACAAGAAAGACAAGGAAGAGTTGTTGGAACAAAGTTCTTCCAAGAAGAAAAACATCGCATTCAAGGCAAAAGCGGAGTCAAGTGATGAGGACTCCGACGATGAGGATACCGAGGAGGAAATGGCACTTCTCGTAAGAAGGATGAAGAAATTTATGCGAAGGCGATCGAGCTTTAACGGTCCACAAAGGTATAAGAAAGGACAAAATTCTAATACTAACCGATATGCAAATATTCGATGTTATGAATGTGATGAAAAGGGACACATAGCCTCGCATTGCCCTAAGAAGAAGGATGACAAGGACAAATCACCCAAGAAGAAGAAATTCTTTCAAGGCAAGAAGAAGATATTCAAGAAATTCCAAAAGGACGGCAAGGGTGAAGCCCATATTGGTGAGTGGGATTCCGAGGAGGAATACTCGGATTCGATTCGTCTCGAAGACGAAGCAAATCAAAGAAGAAGGGTTTTGCCGGTGTTGCCATCAAGGAGGCCTCGTCGCCTTTTGTCACTCCTTTATGCCTCATGGCTAGAGGAGAAACTAAGGTAAACTCTAACGAAAATGATGAACCAACATATGATGAGCTAATGGACATGCTAGAAGAATTAAATGAATATCTTGGCAAAGAAAAATCAAAATTTAAGGTTCTAAAGAAAGAATTCCTAACTCTCAAAAATTCATATGATGAGCTAAAGGAAAATCATGAAACTCTACTTGTCAAGAATAATTCAAAATTAACAAATGATATTGGTATCGAGTGTGATATTATAAATGACTTGCCTAGACTAGCAAATATCTCATCTCATGTAGAAAAATCAAGCATATCTACTTCATGTTGTGATTTAGTTGATTTATTATATTCTAGTACTAATTCATGTCATGAAAATTTAATTGTTGAGAATGATGAACTTAAGAAGCAAGTGAATAAATTAAGTCAAAGTTTAGATAGATGCTTTAAGGGTAAGGACACCTTAAATAAAATTTTAGGTAGTCAAAGATGCTCCTATAATAAAGAAGGCCTAGGATATATCCCTAAAAAGAATAAGAAAATAAGTAACAAAGCTCCGCGCTTTGTGAAATCAAATGGTAAATTTTGTTATAAATGCCATGAAGTAGGACATCTAGCGAATAATTGTACCTTGAGTAAAGCATCCAAGAATAATGTTCATGACTCTTGCTATGTTCTAAAAAGGGATAGAAATGGTAATGTTTTTGCTAAGTTTATTGGGACCCCGATAATTGGCCAAAGAAAGAAAGCCGTTTGGGTTCCCAAAACCTTGGTTACTAACCTCCAAGGACCCAAACAAATTTGGGTACCTAAAAAGATTTGATTTTCTTTTGTAGGTGAACTACAAAACCGGTGGACGGCATTGGGTGTTGGATAGTGGGTGCACCCAACACATGACCGGTGACCGAAAAATGTTCACCACGTTCGATTCGGGAAATGGACAAAATGACAAGATCACATTCGGTGATAATAGCAAAGGAAAGGTATTGGGCTTAGGTAAAATTGCTATATCAAATGATCTTTCCATTTCAAATGTTTCCTTAGTTGAAACATTAAATTTTAATTTGCTATCCGTCGCTCAAATTTGTGATCTTGATCTTATTTGCACATTCTCTAAAAATGATGTTGTTATTACAAAAGAAAATGATAATTCACTAGTATTTAAAGGTTTTAGATTTGGAAATTTGTATTTAGTTGACTTCACCTCAAATGACTCATGTCTTCAAACTTGCTTAATGGCAAAAACATCTTTAGGATGGTTATGGCATAGAAGACTAGCTCATGTAGGGATGATTCAACTTAAAAAGTTATTTAAAAATGATTTAGTTGTGGGCTTGAAAGATGTGAAGTTTGAGAAAAATCGACTTTGTAGTGCTTGTCAAGCCGGTAAACAAGTCGCTAGTTCTCATCCCTCAAAAAGTATCATGTCCACCTCTAGACCATTAGAGCTCTTACATATGGATTTATTTGGTCCGACAACTTATAAAAGCATTAGGGGTAATTCTTATTGTTTAGTCATCGTTGACGATTACTCTAGATATACGTGGGTATTCTTTCTAGATGACAAATCCGAAACCTCCAATATATTCAAAAGGTTTGCAAAAAGAGCTCAAATGAATTTGACTTTATATTAAAGAAAATCCGTAGTGATAATGGCTCCGAATTTAAAAACACAAGAATTGAAGATTATTGTGATGAAATTGGAATAAAGCACGAACTTTCCGCAACCTACACTCCGGAGCAAAATGGAGTTGTGGAACGGAAAAATCGTACATTAATTGAAATGGCTAGAACGATGTTAGATGAATATGGTACGTCTGATAGTTTTTGGGCGGAAGCCATTAATACCGCTTGCCATGCTACAAATAGACTTTATTTGCATCGACTCTTGAAAAAGACCTCTTATGAACTTCTTGTTGGAAGAAGGCCGAACATTTCTTATTTTCGAGTTTTTGGTTGTAAATGTTATATTTTGAAAAAGGGAGTTCGGCTTTCTAAATTTCAAAGTCGGTGCGATGAAGGTTTCTTGCTTGGATATTCTTCTAATAGCAAAGCTTATCGAGTTTTTAATAAAAACAAAGGATTTGTAGAGGAAACATGTGATGTTGAATTTGATGAAACTAATGGCTCTCAAGAAGAGCAAGAAAACTTGGATGATGTAGGTGAAGAAGGCTTAAGGGAAGCTATGAAGAATATGACAATTGGAGATGTGAAGCCGGAAGTGGATAGACAAGATCAACCTTCATCTACTCAAGTCGAACCTTCAACTTCCACGACACCGAGTCAAATTCAAGCAATCGATGAGGATGACAAAAATGACGAGCAACAAATTCAACCACTACCTCAAAGGATTCACCACGGCCTCTCCAAAGATCATCCAATAGATCAAATATTGGGTGACGTGAGTAAGGGCGTTCAAACTCGATCCCGTGTCGCTTCTTTTTGTGAGCATTATTCATTCGTATCTTCATTTGAACCTACTCACATAGATGAAGCATTAAGTGATCCGGATTGGGTAAATGCCATGCATGATGAATTGAACAATTTTGCTCGTAATGATGTTTGGACATTAGTTGAAAGACCCAAAGAACATAATGTAATTGGCACAAAATGGGTTTTAAGTAATAAACAAGATGAAAATGGTATTGTAGTAAGAAATAAAGCTAGATTAGTGGCGCAAGGTTTCACTCAAATTGAAGGATTAGATTTGGTGAAACTTTCGCACCGTAGCTAGATTAGAAGCCATTAAATTTTGCTCGCATTTGCTTCAAGCTTTGACATCAAGTTATATCAAATGGATGTAAAGAGTGCGTTTTAAATGGACAAATATCCGAATTGGTATTTGTCGAACAACCCCGGTTTTGAAAATTCCCAATATCCTAATCATGTCTACAAACTCTCTAAAGCGCTATACGGACTCAAACAAGCTCCTAGGCGTGGTATGAGCGACTTAGAGATTTTCTACTCTCAAAGGGTTTCAAAATTGGGAAGGTTGATACAACGCTCTTTACAAAAATAATTGATGATGAATTCTTTGTATGTCAAATATATGTTGATGATATCATTTTCGGTTCTACTAATGAAGAATTTTGCAAGGAGTTTGGTGATATGATGTCTAGGGAGTTTGAAATGTCAATGATCGGGGAGTTGAGCTTCTTCCTTGGACTTCAAATCAAGCAATTCAAAAATGGGATGTTCGTGAGTCAAACAAAGTACACAAAGGATCTACTCAAAAGGTTTGGCATGGAGGGCATAAAGCCCATCAAGACTCCAATGGCATCAAGCGGGCATCTCGACTTAAGCGAGGAGGTAAACCGGTAGATTTAAAGCTTTATAGATCCATGATTGGTAGTTTGCTTTACCTCACCGCATCTAGGCCCGATATTATGTTTAGTGTTTGCATGTGTGCTCGCTTCCAAGCTTCTCCCAAAGAATGTCATTTAGTTGCCGTAAAGAGAATTCTAAGATATTTAAAACATTCCTCAAACATAGGGTTATGGTATCCAAAAGGTGCAAAATTTGATTTAATTGGATATTCGGATTCGGATTATGCGGGTTGTAAAGTGGATAGAAAAAGCACCTCCGGAGTTGCCAATTGCTAGGAAGATCCCTAGTCTCATGGTTCTCCAAGAAACAAAACTCCGTAGCTTTATCCACCGAAGCCGAATATATATCCGCCGAGTAGTTATTGCGCTCAATTGTTATGGATGAGGCAAACTCTAATGGATTATGGAATTAATTTTAAAAAGGTGCCTCTCTTATGTGATAATGAAAGTGCGGTCAAAATAGCCAATAATCCCGTCCAACACTCAAGAACCAAACATATAGATATTCGCCATCATTTTTTGAGAGATCATGTTGGCAAAGGAGATATTGAGATTAGTCATATTCAAACCGAAAATCAATTAGCGGATATACTCACTAAACCCTTAGATGAGTCTAGATTTTGCAAATTGAGAAATGAATTAAATGTTATTGATATCTCTAATGTGGCCTAAGTGAAATTCTTTTGATTGCTTTAAATTGGTTTTTAATTGATATGTGTTCTTTAGATGAGTCTCACATCAAGGGGGAGTAATATGAAATTTATGTATATATCACATCCCCTAAAATGTGGAAAATTAAAGTTTGTGCTATGAATATCTTAAAACTTAAAACTAGACTTTATAAGTCAAAATTACTTGAAAATAATCTATTTTGGATTTACAAAATACAAAGGATTCACACAAATCTTCATTTAAAACTTATTATTGCATAAATCTTATCTTTTGGAACTTATATCATAATTATAACCTTCTTTATGTTTATTATGAAACAAATCTTTTGCCTTTCAAAAGCTTAATAAAATTCAAAAACTTGATCTATATTGATCTATTAAAGGCACATCTTGAGTTTTGCCCAAAGAGCTAGAATTGCCATATTTCTAGTTTCTTATGTGGTATTTCAACTCAAACAAGTCAAATCATGATTCCACACTTGATTGTGGTTAAAGTTTTTGTTTCGTGTTTTTCTTGTGGTTGTGAATGCTCCAATCTCTACTCATGCACAATATATCAATATATAATCAACTCGCAATCAAATTCTCTCTGTTCTCGCCATTCGCCTAGCCCTAAGGCACTCTAGCCATGCAATGGCAGTAATCACATAAATCTTGGTACTCTAGGGGTCCAGAAGCGAGAGTATCCGCTTCAGTCGCAAATTTGTGGGGCCACTTCATTTCCTGCCGTTCTCCCTGCCTTCTCTCTCTCTTCATCAATATTCCTCACCCGAAACCTCCTCTCCTCTCCATTTTCGTGCGGCCTCTCTCTCCTCCCCTCAAACCCTAATTTTCATCTCCTCAAAATCTTCTTGTTTGCGGGGATTTCTTCCATTGATTTCGGTCCTTGAGTCTTCCTCCTCCGAAGGGTATCAATTCCTCTCATTCTCTCTCTTGATTCATTCCTTTTTGAGCAATCTAGGGTTTAAATGGAATTTTAATGTGTAATCTTGTAATGTGACAAGAACCTCGAGGATTAGGTATAAAATTGATGTCCTTAACTGTCTCCATTACCCCAATCCTAATTTAAATCATCTTTGGCTCAACATTGCTTCGATTTTGCCCAAATTCCATCGTGGTCGCGCTCGGGCGGCACTACCGCCATTGGGAGGCGGTAGTACGCTTTCTTGGTACTCTAGGCCTCGATGAGCGGTAGTACCGACCGAGCTGTTGAAACACTGGGTTTTGCGCATTTTTGAAGCAACATTTTTCTACGACTTTCACTTATTTCTTTTCCATCATGTCAAATCCGATTCATATTCAATTCTCACATCTCAACCTCCTTGATCTTCTCTAGATCATGCCTCGCACTAAAGTCATGGAATCGGTCCTTAGGAGGGCAAGGGCACGAGGAAGGCGACTAAAAGTCGTGGTGTTCCCACCGGATTCGGATAGCGGAGATAGCGACAACTCCTACACTTGCCGCCATGAGGACAACAAGGGCTAAAGGAAGGGTCTTCTTGAGCCTTCTCGGGCTAAGAAGAGAAAGGTCCTGCTCCCGCTCCAGAAATTCTTGGCAATGATGATGAGGCCGAGAGTGATAGTGAGGAGAGCTCAGAGGAAGAAGAAGTGTTGCCTCAAATTGGAAGAAATGATCCATCTCAAATCAAAGGCGATGATTATTATGCTCGCAGAAGTCAAAACCTGTATCTCCAACCTCGCTCCGCCCCAAATCCAAAGTTCCATTCCTTATTTCAGCAGAGGGTGTTTGAGCAAATATATGCGGAGAAGGACTTTGCCAACCAGCGTTGGGTCAGTTGGAAGCACATCCGTGAGCAGCCAGAATTTGCTGGTATTCCTAAATTGTTTGGTGGCGCTGGGCTATACAATTTCCTTGGTACAAGGACAGATTATAATGAAAAGGTCATCAAGCAATTCTATGCGACGCTCTATGTGTCTGAAAACCTCGAGCAAATCACTTGGATGACTGACACTACTCGTTACTCTGCTTCCAAGGATGACTTTGAGCATGCACTGGGAATTTTTCATAGCCAGTATCCAAAAATCCATGACGAGCCTACTCTGACCTTGGAGCAAGCATCTGAATTCTATGATCAATCTCATCGCTACAAGGTTGGAAACTCAGCCGGTCTTCAGCTCCAACCTAGCATGGTCAATAAAATTATTCGTGTCACTATTCATCCGAAGAGTGGCAATTTTGATGCTGTGAGAGGCCATGCTTGGAATGTTATTGCAAAGGTCATGGCGAGGGAAAAATTCGATGTGGTGGACTTCATAATAAGGGAGATGTCTCAATCGGCTAGGGATAGAGGGAAGACCATCTATTTTGCTCCGTACATCATGGCACTAATCCGGAGAGTTGCCGAGTACAATGGTTCCACCCCTTCTCCTCACAAGCCATACAAGCCTCGAGTCGCTCCACCTCAAGTCCTGCATCACATCGCCGAGCAAGCCGCTCAAGCAAGAGCTCAAGCCGAGCAAGCAGCCCAAGCCCAAGCTCAAGCTGCTCAAGCTGCTTCCGTGCCCGATGCCTATCTTGCCAGCCTTGAGACCCTCCGTTCCGACATGATGGCTGGATTTGCGAGACAAGAATCTTACATGCAAGGACAGTTTGCACTTGTCATGGAGCTCCAATATCACAATCGCGAGATGGTTGAGGATGTCCGTGAGCGTCTGAGTTCGCTTAGCACCTCCTTTGATCACTATCGCTCCTACCATCAGTCGTATCAGCGTCGTCGTCCAGATAGCGACAGTATTCCTCCTTCCCATGATCCTCCTCCGTCATCCAGTTGGGATCCTTGGTCTCCTCATCCGCCACACGGGTCTACTCCTGGAGATGCTGAGGAGTAGACGGTTCCTTGGCGATCCTCTTTTGGTCCTTGATGACAAAGGGGGAGAAGTATGAAGAATTGAAGTCCGTTGAAGCCTAGCTCAAATCTATATATTTCATTGTAATGAACTTGCATAACTTATGTGGTTGTTGGATTTGAGCTCTTTGTGAACTTATGTGGTTGTTGGATTTGAGCTCTTTGTGGTTATTTATGTTGTCGTTTTTATGTCGTCGCTTTGCGTCTTATTGATTATCTATTGTGAACTCTGTCTTGAACTTTTTTATGTTCGCTCAAATTTTATCCTTCCTTATGTGTTTCGCATCAAGTCATGTTATTTCAATTGATTAATATCATCTTCATTGCCATACATAACTCATATACAAATGTGCAAAATTTATTGTTTATCCATGGCACATTTGTAGGGGGAGCTATTCTCATTTAGCAATATTTCATTCAAATATCTTTTGTCCTCTAAAGACAAAATATTGCTAAATAAGAATTCCATGGTGCGAGTAATTGATTTCTGTTGGTCACTCACACTAAATATCAATTTACTTCAATTCGATTATGAGGATTGTCATCAATTACCAAAAAGGGGGAGATTGAAAGCATCTAGGCCCCCATATGATTAGGGTTTTGATAATTAATGACAATCACGCGAAAAAGACTAACGATGTTTTGTGCAAGTAAGTTGGAATCAGGATAAATGTATCCCTCAATGGACGTTGGAGTGTCACAAGTATGAAATGGAAGGATGCAGCGCAAAAAGAAGCTAAAGAAATGAAGGTATAAAATTTAGAAGTATTTTCTAGTATTTTCACCGATCTCGGAGTTGGGAAAAAGATCGGATTTTTAGAATAGTAGCCATACTATTAAGAGGACTTGGTTTGGGCTTTAAATCTTGAAAAGTGCATTTTAATATGGCTCATTAGTTCATCCTTGAAATCATGCATTTGATGGAAAAATCAAAATGTTGAAAAAAAATTGAGGCACTACTCGCTTGGGTTGGGCGGTAGTACCGTTAGTCTTGATACTACCGCACCACGATTGGCGTGTAGCTATTTTCGAGAGGTGTGTTTTGGTCCTCTCACCGGCACTACTGCGTGGGTAGGCGGTAGTACATGAGAAAGCTTGGTACTACCGCACATTAGTTGGCGGTAGCTCTTTTCCAGAAGGCACTCCTTTCCGGTCGGCAGGTGCGGTACTACCGCCCCCATGAGCGGTAGTACCGGCCATATATAAAAAACACTGTAACGGCTACGTGTCAGTGCAGTTATTGTGCCGAATAGCCGTTATACATGGTGCGGTACTACGCCCCTAGAGGCGGTAGTCTGGCCGTGGCATAAAATCTGCGATGAGAGGAAATAACGGCTAGTTTGAGTTGGTGGGGTTATAAATACCCCTCACACGTGCTAGGACAGAGTTGGACACTCCATTAAATACATTCTAAGCCCTAGCAACTCTCTCCATCCTTTAGAGCATTGAATTCTTGATTTTAGAGTGTTTGGAGAGCTAAAATTGAGTGCATTGCATTAGTGAGCCATATTGATTGCACTCTTGAGATTCAAGCCCTCGTCAAGTTTGTTACTCTTGGAGGTTGCCGCCTCCTAGACGGCTTGGAGGCGTGAGGCTCCGGTGATCTTCACAAAGGAGGTTGTGTGAAGACCCGGGCGGTTGTGAAGGCCTGGCTTCGCCTACCGGAGCGGGAAGAGCTATCACTAGTGATCGGGGAAGGCTCAAGCGAGTGGAGCCGGCTTGAAGGAATTCAAGCTACCTCAACGTGGAGTAGGGGAGACCGGCAAGTCTCCGAGACCACGGGAAAAATTCTCTTGCGCATCAAATTGTGGTTTGCTTGTTTTTATTCTTGTGATATTCTAGCTCATTGATTCTTGTGTGTTACTTGATTAGCAAATCATTATACTTGTGTAGTGCCATTATCTTGTGATCTCTAAAGTTGTTAAGAATTAAATTGGGAAAACCATCAATTGTTCTTAGTAATCATTAAACTTGAATTTAGTGTTAGAAATTTTATAAAAGCCTATTCACCCCCCCTCTAGGCTCATCCTCGATCTTACAAAGATGAGATAGGTGAGGGGAGTTCAGGAGGGGAGGGGAACGTGCTAGAGGTGTGGGCGGAGATGGCGGACATGGATAGAGCAATTCAGTTTTTTCAGTCTCTTTGAGAACCCAATTTTTTAATATAAGTTAGTTTTTTAAGGTGCTAGGTGTCACCTGCGGGAAACTAGTGCCGATGTCATTATCCATTATCTTCCCTCTGCACGATCCAATCGAAGGTGTCATGTCCATAATGTCATTCAACCATGAGGCTGTCTCCTACTACTATAGAAAAGGGTATTACAAACGATTTAAAAACGTCATACAAATGGTTTTCTGAACTGTCTATAAGCATGTATCAATAATAATACAACGCATCACAAATGATTTTTGAACCGTATGTGAAACACTTATCACAGATAGTTCGTGGTATAAACCGTCTGTGATATCAGCTTATCACATGCAGTTTATATCAAGAACCGTCTTTGATAATAGCCTATCACAGACGGTTTGTGTAAAGAACCGTCTGTAATCCAGATATTTTCCTTTCTCTCTTGAAAGAACTTCCATAAGTAATATTTGTTGTTGAAAATTTTCTTCTCCTTAAAATTTCGGCAATGACATTTACAAGGCATAATTAGTTATAGATTTTGTAATTAAATATCTAAATATCCAAGATGCATCGAGGCAACAGTTTGTCTAATCATGATCATCTTAAAATATAAACCTTTATAGCACTTTCAACTCCTTTCTTATTCTAATGTTGATGGATTTCAAGGCAAAGTCCAATTATATCCATTGTTCATCTCGAAAGTTGTAATGCTCTAATTTATCTTTCACTTTCATCCTCACCTTTAAATGAGAATATCATAGGCAGTCTATTTTCACTTTGGACTTTTGCAGGAATAGGATTAGTAAATATGGAATTCATCAAATAGAGAACCATCAAAATGATTAGGTTTCTGCATGACCAGAGTGAAAGTAGACTGTCTATGATATTCTCATTCGGAGATAAGAATGAAATGCAAAATAAATCAGAGTATAACAACTTTCATGACGAACTATGGAAAGAAATTGATTTTGCCTTATAATCCATCAACATTAGAATAAGAAATGAGATAAAAGTGCTAAAAATATTCATATTTTAAAGTCATCCTCATCAGACAAATTTTTGCCTTGATGTATCTAGTATGTATATATATTCAATTATAAAATCTATAACTGGTTGTACCTTGTAAATGTCGTTGCAGAAATATTTGAGAAGAAAATTTCCAACAACAAATACTAATCATAGAAGTTCTTCCAAGAGAGGAAGAAAAATATTCCTATAACAACATTTTGGTTCCAACAAACAAGACACTATTCAATAATTGGATTAATTCAAGATGAGTAAATATTAAGGATAATTTCAGGTGACAATATATTGAGAAGATATGATACCACAAATATCAACAAGAATACATTGAGAAACAATATTATTTGATATATCAAGACAAGAAGACCTTGGAGTTTTTCTATGTTTACTATCATATGTACTGTAACTTCTACAATAGAGGCTTTTCTGTTCTCCCTAAAGTTCCACAGCTTCGGTATAGTGTCCATTTGTTTGACACCAATAATTGATTGACTTTCAGTCATATCTTTTAATCCCTACAAAAGAGATTATTTTATTGTGAAAATAGGCTATCTTGGTGTATTATCAGTAACCACGTCGAATTAAATACAAGAAACCTTATATTACCTCTATAAACTCAGTTTTGGTTTCTTCTAGCTCTATATTCATCCTGCGCTCCTTAATGATGAGTATATTGTTAAGAAATTCAATATCTTGTAATTTGTCATCTATGTCTTTCAGTTTTTGTTTTATCTCATAAATCTTTTCTGTTAACTCAGACTTCTTCTTTAATTGTTCTATTTTCATCTCAAGTTTTTGTTTAGTATCCAATAGCTTTTCTATATCATCTATCTTGTTTGTATGCTCTATTTTATATATATGTGCAATTTGCAATCATTGGAACATAAATAAATATACGAGGAATCATGATAGATGTTAAACATCTAAATGTTTTTGAAATATAATGTGCACAATTCAAAACTTGCAAAAATGACACAATCGAAAGGTTAAAGCAATTCATAATAATTATGTCAACTTGATATTGAATCATGCCTACTTAACAGATTAATAAGTAATTGTATGATAGAGTGCTATCAAGTGTTGGGCTACTGAAGGTTAGACCTTTAGCCTTCTCACCACAAGGTATATGGCTACTAGAGACTAATCTCTTACCTCTACTACACCAGGGTCATATAATCAAAATTGAACTAGACAATTAACTAAGCAAATAAGGTCTTCAACTCTTACCTTTCTAAATTATACACCATAAAGTATTTAAAGCCAATTTCACTATTCAAATGATCAAAATCATATTATAAATAGTTTGGCCAAGCAAGTGTACCAACAATTGACTAAACAGAGGCTATGAACAGAGCAAGCTAAGAAATTATAATTGGTATATTCAGCAATAATCAAATGAGCATCAAACTAGATACTAAATGTGATGATCAAGCTCAAAGACAGTAAATAAAAGCAATACTTTCTATCATTAACAGGAAGCAATTTTGTAGTTCAAAGCCACATTCGCTACTTTAATTATTTTAGTTCATCAATAGACCCATAGCATCATTGAGCATACAACCGACAGTAATATGTAGATCTAGGGAAAAACATTCATGTTCTTAATGGGTTCTTGCCATGAATGATCGAAATATAGATCTAGTGAAATAAACGTGGTTCTTGCTAGGAAATATGAGGATGACAACACATGGGCTTGAGGAGGTGGCTCAAGGTTGTGGGGAGACTACAGGCTAGTGATGTGACTGACAGAGACATGGGCACGTGACGGTATTTTCTTTCAATTCCATTTCTCTTTTACTTTCTTTTCTTGATAAACTCATTTATAGTTTAGTTCTTGTGCTTTTTATCGAGTTGAGGTCAATGTCATATGATGCTACTAAATAAGTAAGGAAGAAGTCCATTTTACACCCTTCAATTTTTCAAAAACTTCATTGTCCCCAACATTATGTAGTCTCCAACAGCAACAACTAATATCACCATAATATATATCGCCTTATTTTTTTTAAGGTTATTCATCCCAGATTTATATTAAGAGCAACAACTAACAATTGTATGCTTCACATCGATATATGACAATTGTGCAATTCATTATATAACATTTTAGACAAGGAGGGTGTTGTGATTCTGCACCTTGGCCTAACTTATAGCTGGTGACAACAATGGCGGAGGGTAGCCAGTGGGTAGGGGCAATGCAGTGGTCGGATGTGAAGACGGGGACGTTGATGGCCGATCTGGTGCTCCACCGTTGTGCCAACACCTTCCTTGTCGCTGAGATGGGGTGTGCCATGGGAGCTGGGGAGGCCATGGGGGACACGGGCGAGGGGAGACGGAGTTAGGGGTGACAAGTGGAGAGGCGACGCAGACACCAGGGAGGTAGAGGGGCGATGCGGGCATCGAGCAAGCAGATGGGCGAGGCGAGGCTGAGGGGCAGGCCACGAGGGTGGGGAGAAAGTGCTAGGGTTGGGAGAAGGTGCGTCGAACAGGCGGAGGGACAGGGCGCAAGAATGGAGAGGAGTAAAGTCCTTTATAGTTAAGAGTTTTATATCATAGACGGCTCGTACCATGAACTGTCTGTGATATCATCTTATCACAGACGGTTCTTACCATATCATATAACTTTGACGGTCATACTAGCAAAAGCCTCTATGATTAGTTTTAACATAGACGATTTTTGTGGTAAGACGTCTAATATAAACCATTCCTTTCTATAGCAGTGAGCTTCTTTACTTGGAAGTGGAAGAAATCAGTTGAGCACATCACTCGGCTAGAGGAATATATATCCCACTATGTGGGGACTGCAGCACAAGCACCACACCTTTAGCAAGCTCCAGAGTCCGTAGCACATTCTGGATGGAATCATGGATGGAATAATAGATGCACCTTGAAAGGCTTGACATTGATAAGTGTTATCCATACCTCCATGGGTCCATTGCCTACCACTTCAACAGGTACAAAAGTTGATCCCATCGATAGCAGCTAGCGATATCAACAGCCTACAGAATATTAGAACAGGACAAGATCCTATGGCAGGCCAGATCTGTAGCATAGCCACTTCAACCTTAGGGCATATACAATGGATATAAATTAGTTGTCTATAAGTATGCTACGTAGAATTTTAGATGATTTAGAGGAGAGAGAAAGAGAAAAGAGAAAGATGATGTCTACTATTTAATAAACGGCATTATAGATAGCTTTATATTGTTTATACCGTTGTACAGATATTATATTAATTGTATAAGAGATTATTACAGACATCCATATAGATAATCCATTATATGAGTTATCTTTAATCCTATCTATAGATAAATGAAGTTATATAACAAACATCCGCTGTCTATACCATTGCACATATCCTAGAGGATTCCGTCCTGAGTTTACGTTGGTTTTGGCTGCCCCACGATCGGTACAGGGGGGAGATAACGTCCATGGTGCTTTGTAGTAGCAGCAGCAAAAGCATCAGCACACCCCTTCCACAAGCATTCCATTACAAAGCGTAATGTATGGAGCACACTGTAGAACATGGAGAGGCAAATCTACGAGGGTGGATGTACATGCAAATGACTATCAACTGCGTGCACATAATAATTCCTCATAATCAGAAGTATCTACAAAGTGATCATACAAAGGGCATTGCTCTAATCTGGGTAAGAATACGGATTCATTGTATGCATGCTGCACAAGCTTCTCTGGTTCTGCAAATTGCCCCAATGGACCATCCTTCTTTTGAAGATAGAATTCTTACAGGTGAGCTTCTGCAGCCTAGATTCTCTGACTGGTGACCTGTACATGTAAGGTGGCCTGTGGCCACAGTTGTAACTCTTATCTCCTTTAATGAATTATGCACAGCTCCTGCATAGTTTCCTAAAAAAAGATACTCTGACTGGCATCATCATCTGTATAGAGAGATTTTTTTTTTAAAAAAAAACGTATAGAGAGATGTTTTGTATCGCAAGTAAGCGAGCAGGTTACTGGTAAATACAGGTTGCAACATGGGTAGAGGTTGACCAATCTTGCTAATGGTTTTGTCTTACGTATAACAGAAAAGAATCGATAAAATACTGACAAACACATCGTTGCTACTTGTCCCATTCTGACCATGACGTGTTGCAAATTTGACGTTAATGTACAGGAGAGTGACTGAGGTCAGAGGGTACACCTTTTAAGTACGAACTTAATATAGTTTACATCCCATCGATAATCAGTCTTGCTTATTCTTTTCTAACATTCACGAAAAAATGTTAACAATTAATGGAAATCATGCTGTCATCCTAGGAAGTCGAATCATGATTCAAAATCTCCCTGAGATTTTAGAAATCTCAGCCTAAATTTCAGATTTCGGCCAGGGAATGAGATTTGAAATCTCAGCGGGACAATAAAATTAGAAAATTTTCAAAAATACGTATGAAAATCTCAGTGGTAAATTGTAATGTCTTTTATGAGAAATACATATGAAAATATTGCAAAAAATACGTATACAAATTATAACACAAAAATAAAAAAGAATATACGGAAAACTTATTGTCAAATTGAGCAAGTCATTCTACATAGGGGCTTTTTCTCTGTTAAGTCTCATACGCATGTATAAACCAGTTTATTCTACTGTACTGGGTTTTTCCTCCCTTTTCAGTTCTTTTTGGGTTTCTATTGAGATCCAAATTATGCAATTATTTGATAATCATGCATTACTTTTCTCCCTATTTCCATGAATGAATGTTCATGTTGCTAATCAGCTAATAATAGTTTCATTAAGATGGAATTGATGAACCTATGCTTATTACCCTGGCTTGATGCTTG
Source organism: Guadua angustifolia (assembly GCA_036346375.1). Classification (NCBI taxonomy): domain Eukaryota; kingdom Viridiplantae; phylum Streptophyta; class Magnoliopsida; order Poales; family Poaceae; genus Guadua; species Guadua angustifolia. Next base: position 24,656,648 of record CM070507.1, read on the forward strand.
TAGTTGGCATATTAGTCCCTGTTAGCAGAGCTTCAAATCCTAGCTCCATCTTAGATCTAGAACTTGTAGGCTAAAATAAAATGAATTAAGTTTATATTTTTAGTCTAAAATGTAAACAAGATGACCCACTTAAACGCTCTTAATGTATCCACAGTTCTAGTTCCATAAATTTCTGAAGTTAGAAATACCTTACTCCATCAACTCTACGGATTTTAGTGATGCTGGAGCTATGTCAAACACCCCCAGTTTGGTTCATGGCCGGATTTAGCTTTTGCAATATAGTAAAGTTACATTTCTTGCTTTGCTTGGTCTATGCATGCGTGTAGTACTGTATATGTGGTGTATATGTGCTAGTTTACTCTCATCAGGAGTAGTAGTTTAGCACCTGAAACACGAGTTTGATGGTACTAGCTAGTAACGGACCTAAATTAAAACAAGTTAAGGTAGTGCACTACATGCATGTTGCATATATGACTATGTTGAAGACGAGAAGAAGTAGACATGCAGATGAAAAAACAGTGGCTGGAACGGAAGGGGAAGGGGTCGCTACGCAAGAAATTGACTTGATTACTATTGTCATGTGTGATGTGTCCATGACCTACTATACTACTTTCCTCCTTGAAAAGCATGTATATGGCAACATATCCATTGAAAACTGCATGAAAGTCATGTGTACATATTTTGAAAAATTCTCAAAAAAATATCATACGTGGATCGAGAAGGTGAGTTTCTACCTTTCTATAAAATTTGAAGTCCAAACTTAATCGCATTTAAAAGATATGAAAAAGACAAATTCATCCTAAATAGGATTTTTCACTGTTTAGCACTATTCATCTCGCTGTTTTTTTATATCTTTCAAATACAATTGAGTTTGGTCTTTAAATTTTACAGAATTATAGAAGCTTACCTCCTCTACGTATGGTAATTTTTTGAGAATTTTTCAAAACTTGTATACATGGGTTTCATAAAGTTTTCACAGTAAAAAGGGTTTTCGCCGAATATGATGCCTATATATATATATATACATCATATGGTTGTTGTTCCAAATATCATATACAAAGGAGCGATAAAACAGATGATATCTATATATACTATGTATACACATTATCCTCTTTGTTCGGTACATTTCCAGATTATCAGAAGTTGAGACAAAAGCTGAGGACGACTTTTCTTGAAGAAGTGGAGGATGATGTGGATATACATCCGTCCAATACTTTTCAGTTTAGTACTTTAATTAACTGGAAAGAATTGTTAAGTCGTATCAAATATTAATAGGTCAATCATTTCCTTAAGCAATGTTATATTTCCATGAGAATTTATTACTACCTAATAGAGGATGCTTGCTTGTTATTAAGTACGAAGATTGCACAAATGTATATTAAAATCAAATTGCATCTATGTATTATGGTGGACCCTAGCGAGAGACGAGGGAGGACAGGAGACACATGAAAATCTCTATTCACATGTGATACCCTTCATCTCCTACTATATATACCATTAAAGAAGAACAGAAAGAACATGAGAGAATAAAGGAAAACAAGAAAAGGAAAAAGAGATATTAGCAATCTTCAAGTCAGGAAAGAGATCACCATGATATGGCAAGAGATGTTAGCAATCTTCACACAAGTAAAGAGATCACCATGATATTGCAAGAAGAGATTTCAACGATTTTCGTGAAAGGAAAGTGATCACGACAACTTAGCAAGAGGAGATTGTTTCCATATTATATAATAATTTATTTTAAAACTACTAAGATTGTTTCCAATTACATAGGAGAGTGTATATGGGAGGTGTGGTACTGTTTTTAGCACTATTCCATACTGTTTACACATGGCGCGTATACTGTTCACACCCCCACCCCTATGTGTTTCATTGTACATACATTATAAATGTAGCCACAAATTTTTTGATCAATAAAATACTCTTGATTCTATGGCTTGTACTCTAATGCCTACATTAGAATGGAGGGTTCAAATATGAAATTATCATCATTATTGTCACAACTTTTTCAGAATGATTACAAGGAAGCGTATGTCTACTTTAGTGTGGTCAAGTAGACGAGGATCAAAACGTGTTCTTAGGCGAATTCACATGTCCAGGTTGCCATATCGAGATGGTGGTTGGCGTCAGTGTTCGTCAAGGTTTACAGGTCTGAGTTATCATATTCATTATTACAAGGTTGGACCACCCCCTTATCAGTTTAGAAGTTGGATCAATCAAATAAAAGAGCGCATTAGCGCGATGATCTCTATTTCGGTACCACTGAAGCGCCAATACCCCCATCATGCCACACCAATGCCACCGATGTGGAAGCGAAAGAACCCTGCCCTGTCAGCGCCACGTTGGCCACTGTTCCACTTGGAGTTTCGCTCACCGGAGGATGGCGCATGGTACGTCGTGCACGTGGCATTGGAGGGGCACACGCCGTGCATCATGTATGAGGAGTTCCATGAGGAGCTAGACAAGTGGTACGACCTTATAGTCGACCTTGGGAATCACTCACTGACAGGGAGTGAGATGGAATTAAAAGAACTCAAACTATATGTTGTTGCCACTTATTAATCATTACTAATTGATGTGTGTAAACAATGTGAACAATCATTACTAATTGATCCGTGTGAACTCTGTTGTTCAAATAATTTATGCCTACTTGTTATATATATGAACTCTGTCTTGCTCCATTGAAGCAATTTGTATATGTATTTTTTTTTGCAAAGTTTTCACATGTATTCCTCAGAAAAGGCATTACAATTCTCCACAAAAAATTTGGTGCTAAATCCAATCCTACAAACGTGAACACCGGTAAACTCGCTAAAAAATCCCTGAATCCAAATTAGGGTATAGGGTTAGGGTTACATAATTTGTATATGTATTTGTTTGCTAAATTTTCATATTTATTCTTTAGAAAAGGCATTATAATTCACCATAAAAACTTTGGTGCTAAATCCGATCCTATAACATATGTGATCATCTCGGTCTAAAAACCCAAAATTTCAGCAAAATTAGTGAAATATCCTCAAAACATCCCAAAAATACTATAACAATTTGAAATTTTTTATCACATCAAGATTTGGAATCTAGGCCCCAGCTGAAATCCTAAATTTCACCCTAGAGTTCCAAAATCTTGGTGAGATTTTGGACCATGGTAGTAGGGGTGAAAATGGGTCGGGTAATACCCGACCCGTATCCGGATCCGATGAAAATTTTACTCGAAAATTCGGATACGAATACGGGTATTTTTTTTGTCGGGTCGGATATGGGTAATTACCCGGATACTTTTGTTTCGGATATGGGTCAGATACGGGACAGCAGATACCCGGTAAACACCCGGATTTTTGGGTCGGATACGGGTACCTGGATAATACTAAAAATCGGGTACCCGGATAATACTAAAAGAGCAGCTCTGCTGATTTCTCTAGACAGATAACATTCTAGTACTTATTAAAGCTATCAAATCAAATCAATATTTTATGAAAATTTTTATACATGTCGGTAAGATGAGGTTTGATATCCAGTAAAAATTTCATGTTAAATCTTGTGTATAAAAATTACAGTAATTCTGACAATGTGCCCTGTTAGATTTTCTATTTTCTGAGTTTGATTTAATTTATGACCAAAATGTGGTTAATATTTTATTTATTTTTTATTAAGGTTTATAATTAAAATATTTGTATTCTATAAAATTTTGAGATTTTTATATTTTACATTTTATTTATAAAAATTCTGACATTGCTATTTTCAGATTTATTTACTTTCAGCTTTTTGAATTTGTAAAACATTCAAATATAAGTTTTAATTTTTAATATTTTTTATCAGAGGTGGATATCAAGTTGATGTCAGCATGGTAAGAATCTTGGCTTCAGAAAAGACATATATATTTCTACACAAATCTGACAAGATCAAGATTGATATCTTATCTCATGATTACAATTTCTTTTTAATATATTTTTATCACATAGTTTGATCATATGTGTTAGTTAAATTATTTTATCACATATTTTGATCCTAGGTAGTTTTCGTATTATTCGACTAAGTACCCGTTATCCGTATTATACCCGTCAGTATAATATCCGATATCCGTTTTCTACCCGTTCGTAAATACCCGGTATCCGTATCCGTATACTACCCGATTTTCCACTACCCGTACCCGTACCCATATCCGAAAAAAAATAATTAGGGTAGGATACATGATGACCTACTATCCGACCGTATCTAATCCGTTTTCACCCCTACATGATAGCAACACATGAAGCTTCCTGGAAAAAAAAATCCTAATCCAGTGAAGAACCTTTTCATTACCAGTTAGTCTTTTGTAATCAGAGGGAATCATGAATCAGCAAGCAAGACAGATCACGACGACGGCTAATATCAAGGGAAATTTTACAGTGCATTATACTGGTAGTATATAATAGGTAGTACAAATTAAATATATCTATTGATTTGTTAATGGTATTTTTACTACTATATTATGAGAGAAAGTATAAATAAATACTAGCTAATCTAACCCATCATATCGAAAAGAATAAACGATCTATATTGAATTTAGTGTAACAGTAAAAGAGGTCAATATCAAAGCAAGATAGACCCACTTTTGTTTGTTGTGATTAGGATCATTCACGTGCATCTTTACAGTTCTAGGTTCAGCTATGTGGGTAAAATTTGTCACTTCCAAAGACAATTTTCCCTAAACAGATCTTGCAGTTTCTGCCAAAAGTGAAGTTATGTGGCTTCAAACTTCGAAAAGTGAACAGCTAGAAGCTCCCACATCAGAAGCTAGAACTTACACCACGGCACAAGACATCGCCTCCATGCTATGTGCACATGGCCCCGATGTAGAATGGCAAGTTTGCACAATCTGAGAATCTCTACTACTAATTTGGAGTTGATGGTGGTACGTCGATTCTCGACTCCCTCAATCCAAGCCACCACTCCATTCTCCACCCTGCTACCTGCTTGATCCGATCGATGGTGGCTTGGTGAAATTGCATCAATGACTTCGTGCTGCTGTGTCACCTCCCCTATTCCCCACCCTGCTACCTGCCGCACTTCCTCATCGCCGATGGCATTTAGACTGATCGATGCCCCTCTAGACCCTAAATCCACATCAAGGTATCAATTAGCCTCATACTACATGTCGAATCACGGGCTTAGCTTGATTCAAAGCTCGATTGCCTATTGAAATGCTCTAAAATCTAATTTGATGGTGTGTTTCTCCATGACAGAAGCCCCTACCGCTACGACAAGAAGCCATGTTGCATCGCCTGAGATCAGCGGTGGTGAGCGCTTCTGGCCACTCACGCGTGCCTACTACACCCGCGCCGATGGAAGATGACGACAATGAGAGCACAAGGGTCATCACCGTCTCCGACTAGTGGACCATCTACCTCATCTGTCTCCTCTCCAATCTTATAATCTGGTGTGCTTCCCCACAACAATGGACCTATTCATTCGGGGTCTCTAACTACGTGTATCTTTGTGCACTAGCTTGAATTCGATAGCAAAGTTCTCCGTGAAATTTTTAGCTCAATTTGATAGCAAATGCTAGCTTGAATTGCCAGATAGTGCCGCACGTTGAAAGCGAAATAGAATATGCTGACTTCCATTATTTTTCCTATGTGCCACAGACGGAATTTCAGTGGCGAATTTATGTGGCATGTTATTAGTGCAAATGAGAGTCCTCCGTGAAAATTTTAGCTTATTTCAATAGTAAATGCATAATTGAATTGCCAGATAGTGCTGGAAGATGAAAGCGAAAGAGAATATGCTGACTTCCGTTATATTTCGTATGCGCCACATAATGAATTCCTACGGCGAAATTCTGTGGCATGTTAGCAGTGCAAATGAGAGTTATCCGTGAAATTTTTAGCTCAATTCGATAGCAAATGCTAGCTTGAATTGCCAGATAGTGTCGCACGTTAAAAGCGAAATAGAATATGCTGACTTCCATTATTTTTCCTATGTGCCACAGACGGAATTCCAGTGGTGAATTTATGTGGCATGTTATTAGTGCAAATGAGAGTCCTCCGTGAAAAGTTTAGCTTATTTCAACAGTAAATGCATGATTGAATTGCCGGATAGTGCTAGAAGATGAAAGCGAAAGAGAATATGCTGACTTCCATTATATTTCGTATGCGCCACATAATGAATTCCTACGGCGAAATTCTGTGGCATGTTAGCAGTGCAAATGAGAGTTATCCGTGAAATTTTTAGCTCAATTTGATAGCAAATGCTAGCTTGAATTGCCAGATAGTGCCGCACGTTGAAAGCGAAATAGAATATGCTGACTTCCATTATTTTTCCTATATGCCACAGACGGAATTCCAGTGGCGAATTTATGTGGCATGTTATTAGTGCAAATGAGAGTCCTCTATGAAAATTTTAGCTTATTTCAACAGTAAATGCATGATTGAATTGCCAGATAGTGCTAGAAGATGAAAGCGAAAGAGAATATGCTGACTTCCATTATATTTCGTATGCGCCACATAATGAATTCCTGCAGCGAAATTCTGTGGCATGTTAGCAGTGCAAATGAGAGTTCTCCGTGAAATTTTTAGCTTAATTTGATAGCAAATGCTAGCTTGAATTGCCAGATAGTGCTGCACGTTGAAAGCGAAATAGAATATGTTGACTTCCATTATTTTTCCTATGTGCCGCAGATAGAATTCCAGTGGCGAATTTATGTGGCATGTTATTAGTGCAAATGAGAGTCCTCCGTGAAAATTTTAGCTTATTTCAACAGTAAATGCACGATTGAATTGCCAGATAGTGCTGGAAGATGAAAGCGAAAGAGAATATGCTGACTTCCATTATATTTCGTATGCGCCACATAATGAATTCTTGCGGTGAAATTCTGTGGCATGTTAGCAGTGCAAATGAGAGTTCTCCATAAAATTTTTAGCTCAATTCGATAGCAAATGCTATCTTGAATTGCCAGATAGTGCCACACGTTGAAAGCGAAATAGAATAAGCTGATTTTCATTATTTTTCCTATGTACCACAGACGGAATTCTAGTGGTGAATTTATGTGGCATGTTATTAGTGCAAATGAGAGTCCTCCGTGAAAATTTTAGCTCATTTCAACAGTAAATGCATGATTGAATTGCCAGATAGTGCTGGAAGATGAAAGCGAAAGAGAATATGCTGATTGTATATATTTGGAATCTTTGTGATTTCAAGAGTATAACAAATTTTTTTGTTAATTCCACAATAAAAATAGCAATTGTAATTTTTTAACTTGTCGTTGCACAAATCTCACACTAAAAGCAAACCCTTCATTTCTAGACGACATTATATTACTAAAATTTATAAAAAAAATACATATTAATTCAATGCTCTGGATGCACCGATCACTAGTACCGGCTCTGATACCAAATTGTTACGAGATGATTCGGAGTGAACCAACTCGTAAGCACGAGTGCCTGCGCACAAACCGGGACGAACGCCGCTCATCGGCCTTGTTGCCGACGCGACGTGTGCTTGGGGTAGATTGGCTGTTATCGAAGCCACCGCCTGAGATTGGGAATTGGTGGCACAATCAAGCATGCCCTTTTCTTGTTTATTTCCTCCTTGAATAACCAAAACTCCATGCAACCGATTCGCAAGAATCTGTTCCTAACAAGCAAATATAGAAATCCCCCCTAATCAGGGAACATTAAATGGAAAGGTATAACTGATGGCTATATTGTAACGGATTTTATTGTAACAGCTATACTGTAACGGCTATATTGTAATGGATTTTATTGAATTTTTCTGAAGCAAAGTTCTAAATCATTCTTCAATCAATGGGCTTAGAACCACTCTCCACAAACAAAAAGGAAGCAATGAACCTAACTAGTAAAAACCAATCTCCACCGACCAGTCAAACATTCGAAGGGTATTGCCAAAGCTTCCTACAAGAAAACCTGATTGGCTCATGTAATGATTAATCTAGTCATCTTTCGACACTTTTGGTAGCTAGTAACCGTTGAACCAGGAGCCGGCATGGGGGAGCTAGGCGTGCTGTGAAGATGACAATCCAGTTGTAATAAGCATCACTAAAATACGAGCATGATCTTGAGCTTGATTGATCTTGAGCTCCAATGAGCATACAACAATATACAATGAACATTTGATCTTGAGCAGAATGTTGGGCGTAGCTAATCTTGGATACTACCAGTTCTCTTTGACAATCTTTGACTTCTCAAATATGAACTTACCTTCCTTGTACTTCTGTGTCTCCTCATATGCTCTCTTATACTTCCAGCCTAAAACCTCGCGGCAATCATTCCAGTAGATATCAGCAACCGTGTGTAGTCCCGTCATAAGTGGCCGTTACTCCCCTAAAACAGCAAAAAATGTGAAGCAGAGAAAGCATCATTCTCCAAGCACTAGAAGAAGGCCCAAATGATATAGTGCTTAACTGCTTATTAGGCATTTTAGCCACTGGATCAAGGTCTGTGATTTTGAGTTGTACATTCCAAAAACACAGAAGTGCACATTTTATGTGGTTTTTAGTGTGCATTCAATTCATGTAAGTCTGAATATTACTGAAATGTTGAATGATCAGTACAACTTTGCGGCAAGTGACAAGGCACACAGCCCTTTCTACTCAAGGTGCTAAAGAGCTCTTCAACAATAAGAACTTTCAAACTACAGGCTTTACAGTTAAACCTATGTAAAATTGCTTGACTAGCTACTTTTTGAAAAGAGAAGTCAATATTGTTCCTTCACTTGTTAAACAACCATTACAATTTTCAAGATAGAGAACCAACCACTAAGCAGAGTTTCAGTGGGATGCCCAAATAATTGAAAGGACAACTCACCAACTAGTGCCATCCTCCAAGGCCAACAACCTTCTTGACAACGCCTTGTAGGCCGACCAAGACAGACTTACACAACACTGAACACGGGAAGAACATAGCTCAGTCTCCATCATCATGTTGCTTCTCTAACCTGATCTCTCCCGGTCCCTGATAAAAGGGGTGGCACCAAATTCAATCAATACAACAACCAACCCAATACATGAAGAAGGTATATGATTGACTCTCAATAGCAAACAATAAACAGCACCATCAGCCAAGTGCCAGAGAAATTTCCAAATTAGCACAACAATCAAGATTTATTGCAGAGTGCAAGAATCAAGCATCTGAAATCTAGAGAGTTGGTGAACTTTGCTAAACCAGTGCATGTACCTAAATTCAAGCTATACCAACTAGGAGCTGGCAGAATTTCAGAAACTAGCTCAACATTAAAGATTGATCTTGCAAAAAAAGGGAATAAGCATTCAAAATTGATTCTTGAGTCCCAAGTCCCAACACGTAATTTCCATTAGAAACTCTTGACTTTTGCTTCTGATAATTGTACAATTAAGTCTTTTACAATAATTATCAATCCTGAATCTGAAGTTATCTGGAGCAGCCTCAAGAATCTATAGTGACGGTAACTTTATGTGGGTTCAGATTTTCGGTAAATTCGCATTGAAAGTGAGTGATGGAGATTGCAGACTACAGTGGGGAATATTGAAGCTACAGTAGCGTGATGTAATGCGATTTCCCCAACTGAAATCTATAAACTCTCTAAATTATAACGCAATTTCTAAAGAGACTACAAAGTCATATCTTGAACTTTCCGTTGCAATTTCCACTGGAAAATCTTTATCACATGGATGATCTTATGTAGCCAACTAGAAATTGGAATTTACTCCAAAACCCAAGATAATCCCTCACCTGCTCGGATCCAACCGCAATGGCCACCGAATCAATCCGAGAAGCAATCCAACCTGACGCTTTGCGGATCAGAACCCGATCTCGGACTTCAATTGTCTTTGGGAGGCGTACAAAGCAAGGGAACATTCAGGCGATGATTTCTTCAAATCGATAATTAACAAGAAGCAACAAGAGATTTAGTTTAGCTCACCGTGAGTAGCAAACATCACACGAGCGGAACCAAAGCCAAGCTCATGTCCTCATCCTTCTCCGCCACCGCCTTGTCCTTGACGCAATGGCGGTGCGGCCTTCTAAGACATACTGGTGGACTTCCTCTGCGCGCCCTCCTAGCGGTGTCCTCATCTGCCTCGATCTCCTTCTCCAGCCTCCGCCTCGCCCTCCTAGCGGCATCCTCAGCAATGAAGCACCGGGTGGAGCCTCCCCCGGGGCGCGGTCGGGGTCCTCGTGGGCGCGGGAGGGATCGGACGTTGGCCTCCTTCGCGATGGGGAACGGAGCGAGGAATGGATTTCACGATTCTCTCTCCTATCCCTAAATATACAGATGCAAATGAGGAAGCTGTTGGAGCATGATTCCGGTGCTACAGTACTACGAATTCCCTAATTTTTGAGATAGAGAAGAGGATGAAGAAGCTGTTGGAGATGGCCTTACAGCTTGCATATCTTCGAGTGGTCGCGCGTGAGGATGTTGTATCTGACGGAGAGGCGGGTGTCGGCGGCGATGACGCACTAGTCGGCACCGGCGATGGCCACGCAAGTCCTGGACCACCAAACCGGACCTCGTTAGAGATGTAAGACGACGGCGGCTGGGAGGGGGCAGCGGCGAAGGATATGGGAAGAGGGCGCCTACCCGCCGTTGTTCTCGTAAACCCAGTCGCCGCACCTCGACATGGCGGTGGCCGGAGCGGGTGGGCTGTTCGGTGGGGTGGAGTCGCCGGAGTTGGGAGTTTGGAAGGCGAAGCGGAGAAGGGAATGCCTCTTTACGTTTCGTCTCTTACCCTTTTGAGCTCGGTATAACTGCATAAGTCTTTCTTCGTAAGAGGTTGGTTAGCGCGGTGGCGCTGATCAGGTTGGTTAGCGCGGTGCGATGATCAGCGCCAGGTCTTGGGTTCGAGCCCCAGCTTCTCCTTTTCCATTGCAAATATTTTGCTGCTTGACTGGAAGCCTACACTTGCACACGAGAAGCCTACAGGCAATCCCAAAAAAAACAAAGGTTCACGCCGGCGGAAACAAAAGGGTCTAATACGGATCCGGCCGAAAAAAACAAAGGGATCTACGGATGATTCTTGCAACAGTTGATAAATGTTGCCACTAGTTGCTTAACCCCACGGATGATGCTTGCAACGCTTTGTAAGCGTTGCCACCCTGTTGCTTGCAACGCATAACATCATGTGTTGCTATGTATCCGTTGTTAAAGGGGTGTTCCTGTTGTAGTGACTGTAGGTGAACACGTTCACAATGAACACGGTGGAGTTCCTCAACTCATTTGCCGCACTCTGCAATGACAAGCTCGTGCTCCTCCACATGTGAAAAGAAGTCCAAAATTTCATGTGAATTCTAGAAGAACACTAGAGCTACTTGTGCTTGTGCATATGTTCATGGATTAATGTCATTAGATGACTTGAGGTTTGATTCTTAGGTGCTTTTAAGGAGTTAGCAAATTTTGTTATGAAAAAAATCTTGGATCGGAATCTTGGAAATCTATTTGGGGGAATAGCAAGCTACTGTAGAAGTACATTTATCTCATGCTATGCATTGGGAGGATTTTTTTAGTGTTTACTAGATGCAAGGTACTTGCTTGCGCAACCCATTCTGGTAACTTCAAAATTCCTATAGGATGTTAGAGAATTTATGCTATAAAAGGTGTTGTTTTTATTTCCATGGATTGTGTTAAGATAGTTTCAGTTGGGCTTTTTTAATACATAACTTCATTGAGGTGACAGCTTTACAATTCAGATCTGCCATTTTTTGGTAGCAGTTCACCTAGAGCTTTAGCTGAAACGAACATTTTGAAGTACCATTGAGCTCATGACTAGACTTCCTGCGAAAATAGTACACGGCAAATCTGCATTGCTTTGAAGTCATTTCTTGCATCTTTGTTACTAAAGCTGTTTACAGCAATACATATCCTAATGATTATGTGTGCTTGTGCTAATAAAACTATTGGCTATCCATTTCCAGAAAAATAGTTAAATTAGATTCATCTCTTGCCCTTCTAAAAGCAAAGCTGCATAATATTGGTGACACTAATGCATTGGGACATTTAACAAGCCAAAAAGCACACCAATCTTTCACAAATGAAGAAGGATTTGATACTACAAGTTTATTTGGTGAATCATCTAGCTGAATCTGTCTCCTCATTGTTATTCATACATTATATATTTTTGTATACCCCACATATTGGCATATTCTAATCAAACTTATACTCAATAAGGTTTCTATAATTGTAATTTTTTTTGTGTATCTGTGCAGTTGTACACAATAAACATTAAAGCATTGAACAAGAGCATTGGGCCACAGAAGAAGCTACAATATGCACTTAACCATGTCATTTCATTCTGATAGCTTATTGATGTTCACTCTTCTTTGGAAAATTGTCTTTCCTTGTTCAACTTTTGCAAATCATGTCAAACATAGCATTTTTATCCACGCCAGCTAAAACCGTCTTTAAATGGTCTTGGGGGTTAAAATAATGGCATTGATAGTTGAGGGGGGTTGGTTATTTGTTTTGGTAGTTGAGGGTTGAATTTTAGACAAACGTGATAGTGCAGGGGTCAAATGGACATACTCTTTTTTATCCATGGTCATAAGCTATTAAAGGTACTCTCTCTGTTGTTTATGAATGGAGGAATTGTTTTTCTTTTATTTTGTGAAATAGTCACCCGTTAACTATTATTATAATTTAAATGGTGATGCTTGTGTAACTTTAAAACTCTATTACTATTTAATGAATGGGCAGAGCTCCTGTCATATGTTTTTTAAAAAAAAATGTATCACCTTTTTGGTTTGCTTTAGTTCGCTCAATCATTATCAAATACTTCTAATTCAAATCATGCATTTCATAACGAGCCATGCCACAACAATAACTATTTGATGTAGTAATTGTTTTATTGCCCCATTCCATGTTTTGCTATTCTTTTCCAAGTGCAATTTCCTAAAATACATTAGTATATTGAAAACTCAAAATACCATATTATTTGCTTGCCAGTTTGCTATTCTTTTCCAAGTGTACAGCCAGTTTGCATGTGCTGTTGTTATCAAAACCTTATATACATCTATGCTCTTGTTAATGTTACTTTGGTTCCTAACTAGATGCCCATTGTAACCTGGTTAATCATGGCCTCCCCTTTTATAAGCCAGTTTGCATGTGCTGTTGTTATCAATAGAGTTTTTGTATGTCTTAAGTATATGGCGGTGTTTTAAGTATAGTGTCACAGATTTATGTCACGGAAGCTTCTGTTTCATTCATCCTACAAAAGATAAGGTGGTTATAGGTATACAGTGCATATTATATATATGGTATATGCAGCATAACATAATGTCATCTTTTAAATTTCATTAGCTCAAGCTTGCTTTCCTATTTAATACTTCTTATAATTTGTGCCCTGTTTTCCATGTGACCTCAAGCTTTTAGTCCAATGGGATCTTGTCTTGCAAGAACTTTGTCTTACCTCAGTAAATTAGTAGTCATTTTGCAACAACTTTGTTCTGTTGTTATCCTCTGTCTTTAGTATACTTAAATACTAATTCTAAGATACTCCAATGCAGCTTCATATTCGCAGTTATTTATATTTGATCTTGTAATCAAATTTTCATTTATTGCTTAACCTATATATTTCGTTACAAATTTTATTTTTCCGTAGCAATGTACGGGCACTGAACTAATATATCAATGGTTAAGAGGTTGAACAACACCTTGTAAGATGAACATTGCCCAATCCCCTCTGCCAGAAGTGAAGTTATGTAGCTTCAAACGCAGAAGTGAGGGTAAGTTTGGTTTAAAACCACCTTTGTCGTAACTAATTTTAGGCAAGTGTGGTTTGCCACACTTTTTATGACAACAAAATTCAGCGCCATAAGTGTTGCAAAAAACTGAGTCTGTGACGCGTAGGGCATAAGGCTAAGAAGGTGTGGCAAGTTATAATTGCACCAACGAACCAAATACCCGCTTAAGAATTTGTAGTACGCTTAAACTTAAACGTGACAAAGTTAGCTTCAAACCAATCAGACCCACCACAGGATGAGGTGCTGTTTCAATTTACAACGCTACCCTTGTTGTATCCACAAATCATACCCTGTACTAAGATGGGAAAAGTTCCCGGATGGACAGCGCCTCCACGTCACGCCCAGACCAGTTTTAGCTCCGCTTCTCTGTGACTTTGAGCCGAGCCGGCTCAAAATTTATTTTATGCGTTTTGGTTCATGACAAAATCCATAATTACAAATAGGTCCTTTGCGATTTTTTGTGAGGAGAAATTTTTTCCCTAAATCGCGTTTAGGTCCCTCTTGCACCATTTTATGGAAAAAACCTCCCGTTAAATTCAAATCGCGAACAAACCCTTTTCTAATTTTTAAGGATAGCGGACAGGTCTAAAAACGTAACAATCAGGTCCTTGCTCCTTACGTCTAGGCCGTTTCTCCGTTTTTCCCGAGAAAAAATGTTTTCGTCACCAGAAATATGTGTGCAGCTCTATCTCTAGCCTTTTTCTCCATCTCGATCTCTGATATTTTTTAAACCATGTATTATTGCTCAGTAAACGCGTAGAGTGTTAGACTCGATAAAAGAAGGTTGTCATCTCTAATAATTTTTTCACCCTTTTCCCTCTAGACTTTTTCCCCACCTCGGTTTTCCAGCTCGGTCTCCAATATTTTTTAAATAATTCGTCGAAAGAGATATTTCTACAACTCTATCTCTCTATTTTTTTTCCCGTTTCGCTCATTATTTCGATGATTTAAAAAATAAAACACCAACGAAAAAAAAGAAATTTTCTCTACGAAAAAACGGCGCACGCGGCGTGTTACGCCGCGAAAAATTTTGTGTTCTTTCAGCCGTTTCGCTCATTATTTCAACAAATTAAAATATAAAACCACCGAAAAAAAATTCTACGAAAAACGACACGCGCGGCGTGTTACGCCGCGAAAAAAATTGTGTTCTTTCAGCCATTTCGCTCATTATTTCGACGATTTAAAAAATAAGAACACCGTCAAAAAAAAAAAGAAATTTTTTCGTACGCCGCGAAAAATTTCCTAGTCTGTCTCTACTCTCAAGCACTATAGAATTATCTCCATACCGGAGGAAACATCCCTCAAATGCTACTTGTTACTGTGCTAACTTTCAAAACTTTGCCCATCGATATCTATTTAAAGGGAAGAATTAGCACCCGAACATCCGATCTCAGCATATTGCATCGGACGTTCAGTGCAATATTTTTTTTCAACGTCTGCAATATTTTTTTAAACGTGCAGCGATCTGGATCGACATTTTTACTGTTATCAAAGGAAAATGTTTCACGTGTAGAAAAAAAATTCACGAGTAGAAAAAAAATGTTGCAATGTCCAAAAAAAATCGGACATACGGCTCCTAACAATTCCGCTATTTAAATATTTAGATTGGGTGTAATATATATATATATATAAACTCTTTTGATAATATTATAATTTATAACTATATTATAATAGAAATTAGCGATCAAAGTTACGTTTCGAGGATCATGTCAATACCAAAAACAAACTAGACGTACGTGAGCAAGATGAATAACTGATTTGGCATTGGAGGATGTCGGCTGGTACGGCAAATCAGTAATCGCAATTCACAGTTCGGCAACTGGAATTCTATTCTACATTTCTACCAGTGAATTTTGTGCAAGATACGAAAGTTCAGTCTTCAGTGGAACATATACAGCAGGTGCACCTAGCACAGCACAGACCATTACTAACGGGGAACAGATTGGGATCGAAAAGAAGGAAGTGCCTCTGCGGCTCTGCCTCCGATCTGGCTCTTCCGCGCATCCTCTCGGGAGCAGCGCAGATTGCAAGCAGCCTCACGGCCTCTTCAGAGTTCAGAGTTATCGAATGCCCTACGGCCCATGAGTTGCACCAGAGAAGAAACTTTTGACAAGGCGCGGTCCGGCCTGGGCCGATAGGAGGAGATTTTCTTTGCCCCAGCTGCCGCGGCCGCGGCCGAGTAAAGTCGTAAGGGTATGTTTGGTTGGTGGAATAAGGTTAAATGGAATAGGATAGTTCTGTACCTTTTGATTTTATTATTTTAGGTGAATGGATTTGTTCAGCATCTCTAGAGAATATTTCTCAAATTTGTATCGTACCGTTCAGAACGGAATGGTTCTATTCAAGCAATCAAACATATAGATGACATTTTTTTTAAACCATCTCATATGTATACCACTTGGTATAACTAACCAAACACGCCCTAAGAAACAGCGCGGGCCACCGCTCGGCTTTCGCGGACCGCGCCGGAGCGGCGGCCCGTGGCGGAGTCGTTTCCGGTTTCCTCCTTTTCACCCGTGGACGGCGGGGCGGAGAGACCACGGGGAAAATAGTGGCGCGGTTTTGTGTCGTTCGTTGGATCGGCTGCCTCGTCTTTCGGCCTGCGCGGGCGTGGACCGGCGCGCGCGAGGAGCGAAAGGCCCGCCGCTTAAACCCCGTCCGGGCCGCGCGAGTCGAGGAGGCGTTGTGCTGCCCTGCGCGCGCCTCGTCCTGCTGCTTGTCTGTACATGGTACTACTACGACTACTACCTCAATGGCTCTGCCGTGCACTGGTTCAGATGGTTTCTCTGATCTCGCTTTCCATGCAGCAATGCAGGACACCTTTTTTTTTTGAGAGAGGGTGGCAATGCAGGATCGACAAACTGAATTTGAACAAGTCCGGACGTAGTCATGTGCCAGGGAAACATCGTTGGCTTTTAAACTCGAGTTTCATGTTTAAACAATATTTTTGCCGCTCATGGTGCTAGTAATAGTACTCAGTAGTCAGCACCATGTTTTGTGCTTCACAGTGTTGCCAGAGGCTAAGAAATAAAGGAGAAACAAATATACAGTTGCATAGAACAAATATACAATTGGCAGACTTGACCTGAATTTATCTCCTGTGTGTTCCACTTTTACAAAAATATACAGCTGCATAGTAAAAGATATGTCCACAATAAATCAAGAGGGATTCTATCAAACCAATTATATTAATTGTACAAATACCGGCCATGCATCATGTCCAAGTGGTTAGTTCTACTTCATTGTCAGTATGGAGCCAACTTCAGCTCCTGGATGCTATCAAAATCACACCGATTTCTTAGCACCCCCACCCCCCAAAAAAAAAAAAAAGCGCACCGATTCCAGGGCTAGCTGTGCATTTCTGATGATCAAAATCATACTGGATAATTTTCTGCTTCCGGAGTTTCCCTGATGAAACAAAGCGCTTGGTTAGTTTTCTGAGCAAAGTAATATGTTTGTAAAGGTCAAAAGAACCAGCAAACGTCACACAAGCTAAAATTGCAGTCTAGATTATGAAGTGTGGTACATGACTATTTTGATTAAAGGTTTCATGACGCATCCTCTACAAAGAAGTTGGAAAAGGCAGGCTGAAACACTTCTTAGCATCTGATCACAAAAGGAACAGCTACTTAATCATCAATCTTTTTGCTAGCTCTCTCAAACATGGGGGATTTCTTCATTTTTCAGAAGCTCCTCGGAATAAGGAAAAAAATCCACTATTCAATTTTTTTTTAACGAAAAGTCAGCTGCATGCCTGGTCATATTGATATTTGATAGATAGGAGGATATACAGTGGAGAAAAAAATTCCCCGAGACAAAACTGAAGAAGAAACAAAACTACAAGCTACTATAGAAGCAGATTCTATAAGCTATCTAAAATAGTGAGAAATAGAGGAAAAAGATACTATTACTAACAACACCAGGACCTGCTAGTGGAATAAAATGGCGGTTATATTTCAACTCTCTTACCTTGTGATCTGCTAACGGAATCCCTAGCAGCAAGAGATGCTCAGGCTCATCACCTTCATCCACTTTACTGCAGTGATCAACAGTATATGCTCTCAGGATAAGATGAGAGTGATGGATGCCATGGCGATCAGGGCAAACAGATGAATCACCTGCCAAAGACGAAAGTCATGTCGTTACTTATCAGGTCTCATATAAAGTAAAATCGCATAAGACAGAGTATCTCATGATACGTTTGCTCGTTGGAAACAAGGGATCACACTTGTGCGGCAATGCATATACAGCAGCGCATCTTTTTGACACCGACTTGGTGGAGATTTCTATTCCTGCCAATACCATGTTACTATCGTGTTGCCATTTCATTGCCGGTGTCACTAACATGTGAAAAGTGTGAAAGCAGTGCGATGGGAAAGGGTAGACAACAGTCAGGGGCAAAGTTTTGCAAGAATCAGGCTTACCTACAGTCACCAAATCTGCGCATGATATTCAGAAAGTTTGTAACAAATCTGCAGAATCTGGTAAAGAAGGGATAAGCCTGAAGAGCCTACCTTTCGCGTGCCGTCTGATCCATCCATCGGCGGAAGGTACCCGCGAAATCCGACGTTGTACACCGGCGTTCCGTCAGGGTAGAACAGCC
Organism: Guadua angustifolia; assembly: GCA_036346375.1. Classification (NCBI taxonomy): domain Eukaryota; kingdom Viridiplantae; phylum Streptophyta; class Magnoliopsida; order Poales; family Poaceae; genus Guadua; species Guadua angustifolia. The sequence goes on from CM070507.1 coordinate 24,674,957, forward strand.
CGTAGTTCCGTTCAGAGGCCGGCCCTGGCTTCAGGTTCTCATTGAACAACGCGAAGACGTAGGCGTCTATAGGCACTGCCGGTCTCAGCGGCGTCCCTTGCTTCATCTCTATCCTCTGCAGGAGGTTTCCGATATATATCTCGGCGTACTCCAGCGTTGCCCCCGCCTCGTCAGGGTCACCCCTTGACGGCCACCCGGTCTCGGAGATCTTCACGCCGATGTCAGTGTGCCCCAGCGCCTGAATCGCGGAGTAGACTGAATCCACCTGAGCATACAACATGTTGTCGTAGTTCACCCTCGTGTTCGGATCGGTCACCCCTGCGTTGGGCTGGAAGAGCACGTACTCCAACGGCACGATGTTCGGGTCAGCTTTGTAGGCGAAGTATGGATAGCAATTGATCAGGAACGGAGACCTCGCCATCGACAGGAAGTTCAGGAGCGGCTGCATGTACGGCACGACGTCGGGCCAGAACGCGCCGGCGGAGGGAGGGTACGAGCTGCCCATGATGTCCAGGGAATGCGCGGTGCTGACGCTCACCTGTCCCTGGAGGCCGAGCGCCGCGAGGGCCTGGTACACCGACTGCATCGCCGGCAGGAGGTTGGCCTTGAGCGCGGTGTCGTTGCCCTTGAGGACCTCGTTCCCGACGGTGATACAGGTGATGCGCGCTCTGGGGAGGTACGGCTGGACGTTCTGCTGGACCCACGCCTGCGCGGCAGGCGGGTCCACCATCGCCGACAGGTTCTCGTTCCCGATGCCGACGACGAACTCCACGCCGGTGTCGAGGAACGCGCTCAGGACGTTCTGGTCGGCGTCGTAGAGCTTCACCTTGCTGATCTGCATCGACCGGAGGAGCCATGAGACACGGGACGGGGAAGGGAGGTTGTTCGCGATCTGCCCGTAGTTGATCCCGATTGACAGGCCTTCAGCTGCTAGCGATCGATCTGCGTTTGTTACAGAGTCAGCAATTGTTCTACACGACAGTCTAAAATTTGTGCTTTGTGTTGGTTTCTGCATATGTACTCACGAAATGAAAACTGCCTTTTTTTTTATGGCAGAGGCAAAGGGGGAAATTACTTTGTGATCATCTTTACCATCAAGATAAGGAGGCTTTTGGCACTAGTGTTCAATTTCACCATGTACGGACATAACTTCATGACTTGGTTTTGATCATTTAAAAAGTAAAGACAGAAAAGTAAATGACACATTCAGTACTCCCTCCCAAATACCGAACTACATAGACCATTTGGCCCACATAACTCAAATTAATTGTACCCAATATACTAAACGGACCAATTGGTGAAGGCATCTATAAGGTTTAATGGAACAGGAGATCTAAGCTGCACCTCTGCACAATACAATCCTAGTTACTTACCTGATCTAATGATAGTTCTGGTCCACATGTGGGCATGTGATTGGGTCCTATCAAGAATCAAGCCAATAAAGAACCACGTACGTTGTCAAAACACCTTTCAGCCTAAAGGAGCATGTTTTATTTTATTTCTCTCCCAATGGCCACAAGCAATCAAAAAGTACATATTTAGGGCCTGTTTAGGGCTGTGGCTAGCTAGGCTGTAAAGCAGCTATAGCTGATAGCTGTGGCTTTTCTTGTTATATCGTTTGGCAAACTGCAGGCTGCTGCAGCTGTAGTTTTTGGGGGGCAAACCGAGCGGGGAGGCATTAACCTAGTGAAGTACAACGACAGTCGAGTAGGGAGGTGACGTGGATACGGCGAGGCGGGCCGGCGGAGGTTGAGGAGGTGATTGAACAAAGTTAAAGCTGAAAAGCTTCTCCCCAGCAGCTGCAGCGCTAGCTTTTGGGGGTGCATTTGTTGTGACTTAGAGCCTGTTTGGGGGCTATGGCTTTGGTTGAAAAGATACTTTTGGCTTCTTTGGATCAGTAAAAGCGATTGTAGTGGCGGTTGTAGCTTTTTGTTATCTGGTTATAAACCGATCACACAATTTGTAGTTTTAGGGGCAACCGAGCGGAGAAGCAGCAACCTAGTGAAGCACAAGGGCGACCGAGCGGGAAGATGAAGTGGATACAGCGAAGCGGGGCAGCGAAGGTCAAGGAGGCGGTCAAGCTAAGCCACAACTGAAAAGCTCCTCCCTAGTGGCTACAACTTTTAGGGTGTTTTTAATGTGACTTTACTTCTCAACTGCTTTGCAGTCATACTATTTGGGATGGCTTTTAGCTCAAAGCTGAAACACAGCTCCTCTAAACAGCCCTTAGCTTCTCAGTTGCTTTGCAGCCATGTTGTTTGAAAGGCTTTTATCTCAAAGCTGAAGCACAGGTCTCCAAACAACCCCTTAGCTGGCAACTACAAACTAAGCAACCCACCCTTCCAGACAAACTTTATGGGGAAAGTTATCACAGCTCAGGACCATATCGGATGCACGTCAACTTGGGGAAAAAAGGCGAGGAAGAAGTGGTGAAAAATAGACTCGATTCTCTGGTAAACAACGCGAAAAGACTTAGATTTAGTATTGAGATTTGGGGAGATGCCATCTTATTGGGCAGCATGCCTTCGAGTTACGCCATGGAACACCTAGGGGACCATGTGATCTGGATATTCGCTAAAAACTCAAATATGATAATATCAGCAAGTACACCTAATAACCACCTTTTTGTTGCAATAGCTCGTCATTCAATACTGTCCCTTTTTTTAAAGAAGATAAAATATGGCCTAATGAATTTTTCCTTGTTGAGACAAAACATATAAATATAGCAAAGACCATAGCTATAAATATATATAGCAAAGAGAGATTCAGAACAGAAGAAAACAAAACGTGAATTTGAGAATTAAGTGTAAGAAATGAACAAGTAGTGAGAACACATGCAAAAGCAATTACAGGTCAATCACGAAATAATTACTTTGAGATTAATCGAAATTAATTAGCTCTGCATGCAGGTCAAACTCAGACCCATTCGAGGGAGCTTCATGCAAGGGCCATGCACTCAAGCTAATTCAGTCACAAATTTAGCCCCTTGTATACTGACAGACAGGCTCAGGAAATCCCAAATTGAACACCATTTTAGGCAGAGAAACTAAGCAAGTCTCAACTACCGAATACCGAGTTTGATCACTAGTTCGGCAATGGGCACCCTATCAGTGCCGAGTTCCATGGATCGACCGTATCACCTAGCTAGGAGCTCAAAATTTCCGGGAAAACTGGCATTTCTTATCCTATTTTAACAGCAGTACATACATGTACTCGAGACAGGCTACACTCTCACCGTCTCACGCATGCACCGGAAATTCCCTAGCGTTGCATTTTGGCAACTATATAATTAATTGCACATGCATATATGCTTTTCGGACACGCAGTGGAAAGAGGAATTAAACGCGGAGTCTCTACAGATTGCGCGGCGCTCACCTGTGAGGAGGATGAAGAGGACGAGGAGGAGGAAGCGAGGCGGCGGCGGCGGCGGCTCCGCCACGGCCATGATCAATTACCCGACGGCCGACGCACTCAGCTAGCTCCAACCAGCCAGGGCGGAAGAAAACCGAGAGACCGGCCGATGAGGAAGGCGATCGAGAATAGACAGGCAGTAGAGCCAAGCGCTTGCGCTAACGCCGGGCTTTTTCGACGAAGTCGCAGCTGCTCTCGATCGCTCTACCGCGTGTATGCGCGATGAGAATGTGCCTGTCGCTCGCTGCGCTTTTGCTCGTGTGCTTGGAGTTGGGATAGCGCTACCGCGCGGGTGGACTCGGGGCTATTTAAGTAAGCAGCGGCAATGGCAGTAACCGACGGGAGACGAGCCGTGTGCCTGGTCAGCTACGGCTGTCGGTTAGGCTAGGCCGCGTTGCGCCTCGCGGCGTGAGCGTGCTTGTGGCCGTGGAGGGCGCGGTCTGTCGCGGCAGCTGAGCTCTCAGGCAGGAAAGCGCGAGGAGGGAGAGCCGGTAACGGACACGGCCAGAGCCCAGAGCGGGTCAGTTTGGCTCCCACTATTTTATACGTCTCATCTCAGACCCCCCCCACCGACCATTCTTTTGTTTGGCCTGTATCTGTTACGTGGAGTGTACAATAGGTATTACCGCCTCTGTTTTTCCCTGTACACGGCACGGTATTCATACATATAGTTGAGTATTACTTTTTATGATTATATGTTAGCGAAAATTATGAATGTATTTTTTTATGATGAATCTAGTGATAGCACTTTCACATAAAATTCAAATATTTTTATGTATATTAACAGTCAAAGTTTAAAAGCATTGATCGTACGTATTTTTATACCAACGTTGAAAGAGAACAGAGAGAGTAGTTGTGCTGTATAGACTCATATCCCTTGGTCATTTCGTGCTCTCTTCGGCGGGTCCCGTGTCGATCCGGGCGGTCGCTGGGACGAGTTTCCCAGACGGAAACGCGTGCCGCACGAATCTTGCTGCAAATTTCGGGGGAAAAACAGGTTTTCAAGAAGAGAATCACGTACCAAAAGGTTTTCAAGAAGAGAATCACCAAAAGCGAGAGGTTTCCAAATGGTTTCTCCCAAACCGGGACCGAATTACCAACTCCCGCGGTTCCCCTGTCTCTCTCCGTCTAGAAATTAATTTTTTTTTATAAAAACTTACGGGGTTTCTCCGGTTTTTCCCGTGGATACTGTGCTGCTTCTTTTTCTGAGTTCTGAAGCCGGACGGACGGGGTGGGGTGGAGCACGGGAAGGCAAGCAGGCATGCATGTGCCGGTGCGTGGTGACGGGACGGTGGCGATCGACGCGACTCGGTCGGGTGGGTGGGTGCGGGCGGCCGAGTCTGACGCCGTTCCGACTCGGCGGCACGTGGACCGGGCTCTTGCGCCAACCGCTGCAGGCGTCGGACTCGCATTCGAGTCACGCGGGCCCCGCACGGATCCCCCCGGGGCCTACCGTCGGGGTGTTGCGGCTGCCGCTTTTGGTCACGCATCACTGGCATTGCCACGTCTGCTAGGCCTACAACGTGCAAGCAGCGAAGCTTACGCTACAGAACTTGCGCTGCGTTTAGTTGGATTTCAACCTTAACATGCACTTAGTTGGACAAGCCAGAGACCAGGCTTGCTGAATTGGCGCATTAGCCCAGACCCACGAATGTATCGATTTTATGGTTCATGGCAATTATAATTTGATATGCTACATGTGAGCAACATCTGAATCATCGACGTCCTTCCATTTGCGTTCGGCGCCTTTAATTAATTCGGCACCATTGCGCTACAAATCGTCTTTCAGCAAGCTCATCGTCGTTTGTTTCTCTGACACGACGCGGTCCAAAATTCGCTAATAGACCAATCCACCCACAAGGTAGGCACGTATGCGTAGCACCTTATTTGGTCTTTTGTGTTAATATGAGAGTACTACAGTTTTCGCTAACAAGCATTATGTACTGGTGAAACTCAATATAAACCGGTGTTGTGATACTAAAATGTTGGTGTTTCATTTCTCCCCCTTAACGGCGGACCGCCTCAACAGTACACAAGCTACACACAGCTTGTACAATGAGGGTTGATGTTCTAGTACAATCTTATTTCATCTAAAAAGAGTAGGATCTCACTTATATTTTCATTCTTGTTTCATCCAAAAAGAGTTACAATTTAAACTAACATACATTATATGCTATTAGAACTTAATTGAAACTCTAGCGATGTGGTACTATAGTGCGAGTGTTACAGTTGCATCTCTCGTCTATCCTAATCACCATGGACTGATAGTTGCTCCCTCCCAGTTCCCATGCCTAACGCCGATGGAATATCCGGTACAGATACACACGAATCCATTTGGTACACGCATTATTTGTATCCTAGCTTTTCTTTTCTTCACACCAAATCGCAAAAGCTCTTTTAAACTTCGACGTTCGGATTCATCAACCAACCAACACATCCAACACATACTAGCCAAGCTCACCACGAATTCAGAGTTCAGAAAAAGCACCAATCCCCATTTCTCCTGCATTTCCCCATTCTGTCGAGATCGAGCGAAATTTTCAGTTTTCATGGTAGTAGTGTAACCCAAATGACACGGCTTTCAGTTACTATCGAGTAGCAGCCAAAGCATCAAAATAATTGCGGTCTACCAGCCGGCCTTTCGGTGATGTGATCACCTGCCGCAGTGCAACATTCCTGAAAGCTGCACCCCTTTCTTTCTCATGGACGCCGCAAGAACGGCGGCGAAACTGAAAACGATTGATGCATGAAGCACCCGGCCGGCCGTCAACTTCAAGACAGGCTCGACAGATTCCGAGATATCCATAGAGATAATGAAATAGATTGACGAAAACAGCATTTCGATAAAGTCTAGCTAGTCGCAGCGACAAGTCCATGTGCAGATCACAGCGCCAAGATTGGAACTATGGAAGTGATCAGTGCATGGGACTGGAGTGAATCATGGCTAGTACAGGTCTGCCTCCTTGTGCGTCTCGATGACGCAGTCGGAGGTGGGGTACGCGACGCAGGTGAGCGCGTAGCCGGCGCCGACCTGCGCGTCGTCCAGAAACGACTGGTCCGACTGGTCGACGGCGCCCTCCAGGACCTTGCCAGCGCACGTGGAGCACGCGCCGGCGCGACACGAGTAGGGCAGCTCGACGCCGGCCTCCTCTGCCGCGTCCAGGATGTAGCTGTCATCCGGCACGTCGATCACGCTCTTCTGCCCCTCCGGTCCGATGAGCTTCACCTTGTAGACTGCCGCGACGCGGAAGTCGTTGGATGCCCTGAAGCCTGGAAAGGTGGGCATGATTCTTGCCGAATTCAGGTGTAAATGCAGTGGTAGCTTTGTGCTGTTGTTCAGGGAAGGCAGCTGGTGCAGCTTGTTCTGTGTGTTGGCCCTGAAGTTGCAGAGAATTGGTGTAGCCAAAGTAGTTGCCATCTGGATGTTTGAGACCTGAAAGATGGTGATCAGAAGGAAGAGAGGAGATGTTACATCCACTAGGTCGAAATTTAGAGACTTGATCTTCTTTTTAAAAAAGTATTTAACCCCCAAAGTTACATTTTTTAGCTGAAAGACCACACGTGTGTACCTAATAAATTAGAAAAGATAAGAAGGGTTTGGTCCTTTGGTTGTATTTGAAAGCTAAAGGCTTCAATAGGACCTATCCACAAAATAAGTTTAAGATTCACAAAGAAAAAGGTAGTTGTTAGACTCTAATACCCCTTTTTATGCACAACAGCCTTCAGATTGGATTAGAATTTTGAGAGATACGACACGAGCATACACGGTCTCAAAAACGAAGAAAATGAATCTCATAGAGAAAACCAAAATAACGACATTGAAGTAACTATAATGAGAGATAAAAGATTTGGCGAAGCCGACCGTAAATTATTTAAGCACAACTACAAAAGAATACAAGGGATTGTTGCTCTCTCACAACCTATTGAACTTTTTAGAACCTTTGGATCATATATTGCCCTATACAAGAATCTAGTACTAAAGAATAACCCAACCTCTAATCCTCTTGTGCACCTTTTGCTTTGGATGAGTTGGTTTGTGAATTGTGACTTTTGGTTGCTTGGGTTTTCCATGACCACCCCCTAGGTTTATATAGCCTCCCTAATTCTCCTCCAAAACAAATAGGAATCCTACTCTTATTAGGCTTAGGAGTCCCTCTATTATAACGATTAGGATTCATCTAGCACACCTTTTCAAATATTAAAAAAAATATGTCACCATATTTAACAGTACTAGTACTTGTCATATGAAACATTAGCTAAAGTTCTGAGTACTAACGTTAACATGACAAAACCTAGTGTTGATTAATTTAGCTATAGGGTGCAACCAAGCAAGCAAATTAGCATTTTTGGCTAAAGAATACATCCATGGTTATCACGGCGCCCTGGCGAGGCGAGTTGCCTCCGGGGCACCTGGACGTCTAGGCGAGGATTAGACAGCCAAAAAAGTTCATTAATGTTAGTATATTAATGATACATATATAGCAATATTAGTGTATTTCTCTCATTCTTAAATCCCCTCTCGTGACCACACGACAAGCTTAACTGGTGTATCAAAGAAATGGAAGTCAACTTCTCAGAACCAGAGCTATGAGTAAGAAGCTGGAGCTGATCCCAGTCACGGACTCCAAACTGAATTAAATAGAATATTGAGATTTGTTTCAGATCCAGAGCTTAAAAGCCATGCTCTCGATTGTCTTCACTCGTGCAGGCTCTTGGGCAACCGTGGTTGATGGGCAAAGTGCCTAGAGCGGCAGGTAGCGTCTGGCAAAATAAATGTGTCTGTCGGCTACCAGCAGGATGACCAAGGTGCGGGCCGGCGTGGAGAAAGGCGGAGTCGGCAGAGTATTTGTCTTGGGCAAAATGCCAAAGGCGGCCAGAGGCGGGCCAAGCGGCGTGGATGGCGGCGAGCGGTGTAGAGGTGACCGGTGCCGACGACTGAGGTGAGGGCTGGATGAAGGCGTCGACAAGGTGGAAGCCCAAGGTCTAGATGGTGCTGAGTTCACGACGCACGAGGAGATGGGGCTGATGTCAGAGGCAGAGGCGCAGAAGCGGCAGCAGCCGTAGGGGGAAAGCCAAGAGGTGGAGGCGCAAAGCTGCAGCAGCTAGAGGGGGAAGCCCAGAGGCGGAGGGGAAAGCCGGGAGGCAGAGGCGTAGGAGGAGGGGGACGTGAAGGGGGGAGGCTGAGGGGATTACCGGCAGCGGCAGTGCCTGCTAGGGTTCCTCCACCCGTGTGAGTCCTTTTTCCTTTGCCTCCTCTCGATCCAGTTTAGCGCAAAGCAGACGCAACCCTCAAATACTCGGAGCCCAGTCCAGTTCAGTCGGTCGCCCGGACGCCAGGCCGACGCCACGACTCCTGGATGTCCAGGCGGCCACCTGGCCGTCTTCAGGTGAGGCGCCAAGCCACGACGCCCCCGACCGGCCGCCTGGAAGCCGTCGCCTAGACGACGCCGTTAGGGATGGCAAAAATACCCATGGGTCCGGGTACCCGCAGGTACCCGACCCGATGGGTCCGGGTCTGGGTCCAAATTTGGACCCATGGGTATATTATTTCGGGTTCGGGTCTGGGTCCAGGTCCGGGTCTCATTTTGGACCCGTGGGTACCCAGACCCGGACCCGTTAAGTCGGCCAGATCAATGCTCGAGTATTGTTCAACAAACGCTAGATCAAGAAAAGCAGCCAACCTGCCACTCAGTAGCGCTCATGTGCGTGTGCACGGGCCGTGTGTGCTCATGTGTGGACCCTGACGGGATTTGGCGGCTTGGCCCAAGCCTCGTGAGCGCGTCACTCATTCCATTTCATACGTGCCATTCAATGCAAGTGGAGTATGAGTGATGTTTAGTACCACATCGTTTAGTTGGATTTGGTTGGAAGTAGGGAGAGGCTATATAAGCGACGTCTCTGCCCCCCATGAATCATATTTACCTGGACGGGGGTAATGGGTCTGGGTACCCGTTCGGGTCTGGGTACCCATCGGGTCTAGGTCTGGGTCCGAGTTTGGACCCGTAACTAACTTTGGGTCTGGGTCTGGGTCTAAATTTCGGGTTTCGGGTCCGGGTCCACGGAGACTGGACCCGGAGGTACCCGGACCCGTTGCCATCCCTAGACGCCGTAATAACATGGAATACATCTTAAAGCAAGGGCCACTAAAGTAAAGAGTCACGTCTATTGTGGGGGTGGCCCCCATTGTCCAGCCTCTCAGCTCTCATAGACATGGATCTAGAGGCAGAGTCTCCATCCATATGGACCATTGGATTTGGCCCTCGCAACAGATGTGGCCGTTGGATGTGGGGTGGTCCAGTGGACCAAGCCCATGATGCATCGTACAACTGTAGTTGGTAAAAGGTGACACGGGAGACGCTAGTGGTACTAAAAGAACGCTTTCACCATAGTAATGTAGCACTTTAGGGGGGTATTGTTGTAATCTTCCACCCCCTAGGCACTACAAATAGGGCCCAAGATGCACCACTGAAGGAGGTTGGAACACTCGTAACTAAGCACCATTTAAGCAAGTCTCTTTTATCCATTCCCTATCTCCCAAGCTTCAACTAAGTCCCTTCAATGCCTACCAAAGCCCCCCTACAACTATTGTTTGGCTCCGTAACCACAACAATTGGCGCCGTCCGTGCACCGGTGATAAAGCCATCTTCACACCTAGTTCGAACCCTACTTTGTATGGGTGGAATTAGCAGGGAAGTTGCTCAACCTCATCAGGCAAACCTAGAAGTAGATGTTGCCAAAGTTGATGTGCTCCCGCTTCTTTGGTTAGGGCCAGGCGTCATGGAGGAAAGCGAATAAGGGAGTCATCGCCCTGGCAGACTCTAACCGCATGGCCCACTCGAAGATGGCCACGAGAGCGATGGCTTTGGCTGTTAGCTAGGGTAGCTCCAAGTCGTAAAGCCGGAGCACCTCTGCCATGAACTTCGCGCAAGGAAAATAAAGGTTGGTGTCGAAGTACACCACAAACACCATCGTCTTGTCGTAGCGAGGATGTGGCTTCTCGTCATCGTCACCAAGCCGGCACATCAAGTCTATGTGCGACACCTTCTTGTCGTGAACGAAGCCCTTGAGGAAGCCTTGGGTCACCAACATCTTCCTAAGGCGGTTCACATGCACCCCCTTCTATAGCCCCTTCCACCTCTTACCCGGTATGGAGCTGGAGGCTGACCCGGGCCCCGTGCCAGGACCACGCTAGGGTTGGGCACCCAGGCATGGTCACCGCTGGCTCGGAAGCCCCCTTGCCCTTGCATCCAGGGGAGCGCTAGTGTCGGAGTGCCCAAAACAGGGAGGCAGCCCATGGGTATCCGAGCGATCATCGCGAGGCAACGGCGCATTAGAGACTCAGAGTCATGACGGTCGTACTTGCAAGACTGCAATTCAGAGCTCCCAGCTTTCGTTATCTCTTCTTGATCAATGGCAGTAGGGACAAGCTTGAACGCCATTAGCGGTGGAAACGAACCAGTGGTAGGGAGGAAGCCTATTCCCGAGATCACGATAGCCGCAAGGAGGGCACTATAAATAGAGCCCAAGAAGCACCATTGTGGTGGGTTGGAACACTTGTAACTAAGCACCATATAAGCAAGTCTCTCTTACTCGTTCCAATCTTCCAGACTTCAGCTAAGTCCCCTTCGGGGCCCACCAAAGCACAACTATTGTTTGGCTCTGTAACCACAACAATGTCTATGTTCTAACAATCTTAGCAGATATCAGGTATGGAGCAATGCCTTATGAAGACAGAAGTTTGGCATATCCATGTCTAACAAAACCATAAAACTCTTCCACTGGACCCCTTTCTCATGACTAAAAGCAGAAAGAATATTTAAAATAGGTAATATGAGATGGACACTAGAAGTTGGTTGATTAGTGGCTGTGGATGAATTTATTTAAATTTTTGACATCGAAGTAGAAAATCCTTGGCCCACACTTCCAAAAGGCACAAACTAGAGTGTGTCTGTCTCTTATTTTGTCTTCTTTTTTCTTCTTTCTTTTCATGGCTGTGTGTTTCAAACAGAAGCCGGAAGTGTGCCAAGGCTTTGTATCTTCTTGATGTATTGTACTTGGTATTAATAAAACTTTGCTTCCTTTATAAAAAAAAACAAACAAAGGTCAGTCAACCACCTGATCAAGAAAAGATATCCTATTTGAACCAATATTTTTTTCCAAGTGTAGCTCAGATGCGGATAAGGATGATGATTACAAGTGGACGACACATTACACATATCAATTCCATCGTAATGAACAAGCTTTTCCATTTTAGTGGGAAACTCTATGCGGATCTTTGTCATCCCCACTTGAATTCCCATTATTGTAATGACAGAAGTTTGGCATATCCATGTCTAACAAAGCCATAAAACTCTTCCCCTGGACCCCTTTCTCATGAATGGAAGCAGAAAAAAATATTTAAAATAGGTAATATGAGGTGGACACTATAAGCTGGTTGATCAGTCGCTGTGGATATATTTTTTTTGACAATGACCTATAAAATCCTTGGCCTACACTTCCAGAAAGCTACAAACAATGGTACTACAGTCAACCACCTGATCAAGAAAAGATACCCAATTCCGACCAATAGTTCTTTTCAACTGTAGTTCAGATTTGGCTATGGATGACGATTACAAGTGCATGACACATTACAAAAATCAAGTCTGTTGTAATGAACAAGCTTTTCCATTTCTGTGGGAAACTCTTATGCGGATCTTTGTCATCCCACTTGAATTCCCACTATCCCAGACTAATAACCTGAAGCTCTTTTATAGTTTTTTTTTATACCACAAAGCTCTTTAGAGTTAGACGAAACCTTAGCAAATAAAGAAAGAGACAAGTATTCTAAAATCATTTTGACATAAATAATGCCGATAAGAGTAAGAATGGCATCTTTGACAGCATGTGTTGCATATTAAACCCAGTACTTTACATATGTGCAGCATATCCAAGTATTTTTATATTCGTAATACCAACGACTCCTAAGAATTGCGAAAATATATCTAAGCAGATAAAGAGTGATTCTTCTAAGTTGCAAGGGTAATACAATTACAATGACAGATACAACATACAAGCAAGTCAGGAAAACTGAAGAAGTGCATTGCATATCCCCTCCTTCAGAATGCTTCAGAGTTGCATGCATTGTTAGAAGAATCTAGATTTGGGCACCTAAAGCAAACCTTAACCTGGAGCTAATCAGGGCAACCCATATATATTCACCAGAGGGAGCAGAACATCCATGGAATTAAAATAACCACTGCTATATAGGCCAAGGATGCGCGCGACGCAAGAAGCAGCAATGTCTTTCAGAAAAAAAAAAGAAGAAAAAGAAAAAGAAGCAGCAATGCTTCGCGTAATCGTTTTCACATCCTCACTCCTCAGCACGACGCACGAGTACTACTACCAATCTCTCGCGGAAGAGAGAAACGGGATAAGAAGAGCGGAGCAGACTGACCTAGTTCGCAGTTGGACAGGCTCTGCAATCCGGGGCGAGCTAGGAGGCCAAGGGGAAGAAGAGGCGCGTGGAGACGGACTGGAAGAATTCGGATCGGAGAGAGAAAGAGGAGAGGAGCCTTCGGTTTTTATTCGCGGAACTGTAAGGCCACGGCTACGCCACGCCACACCAGCGGCGGTGGCCGGGTCACGCGCCATCCCACGGCGCGGGCGCGCTGAGGGGTCCGGATCCGACGGCCGGGCGCGGCGTGTTTCTGGATGCTTCGATCGGTCGCGCCGCTCGTGCTGGATCGAGGCGGCGGCGCGCACGGGGAGGCGGCCAGGCGAACGCGAGCCCCATCCTGTGGGCGGGGTTTGGCTGGGTGGATGGGAATTGGAACGGGCCCATTGGTTCGGGGGAGGGCACGCTGGGCCCACGGGCAAACGGCTATCGACTAGTGCTTCAGCCTGTCTGTCCGAGCATGGATGCAGCAGGGACCAATCCAACCACCACCGTTTCCTTCGTTTTCTATAGAGGACACCCCAACCCCCCAACAAGGACTCGGTTACAACTTAGTACAAATAACATCTATGAGTTATGTATAAACGGTGGAACTTGAACCGTAAATTTTATGTTATAAGAACTGTAGATGGTAAGGCAACCATATGTAATTTTGTTTCCTGCACAACACCTTGGGTCATATACTACATGTATATACTCTCTGTTACGTGAGATAATCCTGTGTTGTGAGATATGGTATAGAGAGTAACTACTCCCAAGAGTAAAAAAATGCCTTATAAGAGTAGTTACTCCCACCTCTAATATACTATGTAAAGAAATTTAAAAAACTCTTTTACCACTTTAGGTACACTTATATACTAATTATAAGATACTCTAATGTGAACCACACGAAAAAATTATAAGAGTCGATAGCTTTCAGTGTACTTTTGCAAATAACTTCATATACGCACATAGAAAGGAGTATGTCTAAAAAAAATATGCATGTCACCTCTGCAAAAATTTACATACCACCTAGATGCTCATATACTACAGTACTGCAGAAATTTTAAAGGAGCTAGAATGAAATGAACCTCTACTAATGATTGATCTATTGATATTCAAAATTTAATATATAGTAAGTACAATATGTAACACTTGTAGCTTATAAAGATTTAGGAAACATACCACTTAATATGATAAGTACAATATATAAACGTTTTGGAAGGTATAAGCATCTTAAGAATTGGACTCTTGTGTGATCTCAACGTTAACTGTACATTCTATATGAGACTTTTTAGAGAAAGCAGAAGATACATATACCTACATATCTACATGCCCATACTATCTATTTATAGCCTCAAATTCTAACACAAATATATACGGTCAAATATTCTTAAATTAGCCTACTTATATTCCCTTACATGACAAATATTCTAAACTAGGTTCTTTAATATGAGAAATGGAGCAAAATATATGCTAGGAGACATTCTTCTTGGTTATCCTTGTGATTTGTTGGAACACATCGATTCAGTGTTGTTTTATAGTGCTTTGATCATCACACCATTAGGTAATTAATTAATTACTAATAGATGGAGTATGTATATACTAGAAGTAAGCAATTGAATTTTGTTGAAGTCAACAATCTTTACAAGCTAGTAATTAATTAATTACTAATGGATACATATCACCAGGCCCAGGCCCCATCACGCCCCATGGCATATGACTACACATGCATATCCTCTGTTGCGTGACATACTCTTTATATTATGAGATACAAAATAATAAGTAACTACTACCGGAAGTAGAAAAGATACTTACTATAAAATATATTCATCTATCTAAACTAGAAAGATATAGCACCATAAATAAATAAAGTGCGTACGGTATAGTATATTCCTGTTTTGGGTATAGAATAGCAACTACTTGTATCTTTGGAAAAAGGAACTTTTGCTTAACCCAAACTACTTAAACCTAGGTATATATCCACTTGGAACTCCCAAGTCCTCCCGCCACTAAGAAGACGTGCATCTTGGTGGCCAGAATAGCTAGTGGTGCATTAGACCTAGGTGTATAATTTGAACTTTACATGGATTTCTATTCGGAAAATTCATGCTAAAATATTGTGGGCAAGCATGGAACTAACAGGCAACAATAATGCAAGACGGAAAACAAAATACGCATATGTGTGCGAGGCTCGATCTATAAAGGACACAAATCCCGTCTGACAAATGGGAATGCTTCGTGGTTAATACTAGTATTTTGAGATCATTCTTCTAACATATATATTTGAAAATGCTCATTTTTCAATGTGCTTCTAACTACTCTATATCCTTATTAGTAAGATAAGCACACTACAAATTCTACAGAAATTTTCACAAGATTAGCTGATCAAATTGGTAAACTTGTTTGTGCGTAGTATTAATGTGGGGTGCGGCCTAGTATACAATTAATGCATGTAGAACTCAATATATATTTGGCTTGGTGTGTGTATATCTATATATTATATAAAGCAAGAGTTTCTTCCTACGTTAATTCATTAAAATTATCCACCTTTACCACTGCTCTTTAATTACCCACCTTTGCCACTACTCTTTAATTACCTACCTTTGCCACTATTAATATATGCTCTTTGCAAATAAACTTTTTATCGCAAATTGAGTTTCCGTTACAACGCACAGGCACATCACTAGTATATATATAAAAGAGTTGTCTTATGGCCTATTAGGATCATGCACCTTTTCTATGCCCTAATTATAGCATATTTTTTCTTTTTTTCAGAGAGCTTTTAATTAACCATGCATGCTCAGCTTTTAATTAATATAGTTTGGTGCATGTTTTATTTTGGAAGCATGATTGTAATTCCTTTTTCTATTGGAAAAGCTCGATTAAGGCCCCGTTTGGTACGGTTCCAGATTCTATTAGAAACGGAAACGGTTTCGGATTCTTGGTAGAAACGTTTCAGGTAGAATCAGAATCCGGAGGAACGGGTTGCTAGCCGATTCGACCACGGTGTGTAAAAATCAGAAACGATTCGCTTTGAAACGTTCCGAGTCCTATTCTGTTTGGTTGGATTTATTTCAGATTCTAGGAGAAACAGTCCGGTTCCAAGTTGCCAAACGGGGCCTAAATCTAAATAAAAGTTGGTGCATCTTTTGGGCTCCACAAGATCTCGTCAACAAATAGTAATGCCCGTTTTATTTCAGTATAGCAATATATCATTTGCAATATTCTAGACCGTAGTAAGTGCCTCTTTTAAATCATAGTTAAATATTATTTGATCTCATGATGTTGATGTCCTAAACTAGTAATTCCAAACATATTAGAACATCTGTGTTGTTTAAAATGTATTTTTTGCGAGGTTTAAAATGTACTTAATTAGTCAAGTATCGAGTGTTTTTTACAATAACTCCCCAATAAGAATGGTTCTATGTTGTTTGTTGAAGAGGTTGCAACCTAATATATATGAGGAGTAATTTCTCCAAGTTTCTAAAGGAAGTACAGCAGTAGAAGACCAAGCCAATCAACATGATTCGGTGGCGCCTTGAGTCCACGATCATATATATTGAATTGATCATGCATATACACGCATGTGTGCATATGAATCTTCTAGAAGCAGCCATCCATATAATTGTGAGCTAAGATTCCCGTACTGTTTGAAATAAGTGTACTCCAAAAACACAGTATTATTACGTACTACTTCTGAATTTATTCTATAGCTACATAGCTACTAGTATGATTTTGAGCCAAGGTATGCAACATGCATGAACCTGGTCTCGTTTGTCATGATAAGAAATGTCAACGGGTACTAGCTTGCAAGTTTAGAACCAACGAAAGAGAGGCAAGAATCTTCCTCTAACGGAGAAGAAGAAACGAAAGAATGGCAGGAAACCACGTCGTTAAGTTGTTGAAAAAGTTGACTTGACGAAACAACAAGCACAATTAATTCCTAAATATGATGGCGATCTAAACCTGCAACCCGGCCGATCGTGTGTGTGTGTATATATATATATAACTCATAAAAGTCCAGAGATATTTCTCCACTAAACAAATTAAAACCAACAAATCAAGAAAAAAGAAGTCTATATAACATCCTAAACTTTACTTAAAAGTCCGTTTAACACTCCGTACTATGAAATTAATTAGACATTTGATCCCCTGAACTTTGCAATCGGGTTCAACTAACACCCTGATCTAGTTTCACATAATGCTATTACATGCGGCGTGGTGAGTGAATAATTTGCCATGTAGGATGATACGTAGAGCAAATTTAGGTAAACGACATGTGACCCACATAAGCTTTTTTCCCAAATCGAAATATATATAGAGATAGAGGGACTTACAGGGCTCAACAGCTATGGATCGAAGCATGGCTGGGAGCTAGGCAAAAGAAGTCTCTATGAACACCACCTATCATTCATCTAATTTAGCCAGTATGTCATCCTACATAGTAAAACCATCTACTCATTATGTCACGCGGGCAATACCATTATGCGAAACCGGATCGGTGTATTATTGAACCATATTGCAAAGTTCATAATCAGATATCTAGTTTTATAGTTCATGATACTAGATAGACTTTTAACCAAAGTTCGGGGTCTTATGTAGACTTCATCCGCAAATTAAAAGAGCAGTATAATCAAAGCTATTTACATATGACACACCCATTAACATAGCAAAACGATCAAAGCACAATTCTAAGATACACGTACGCATATATAGCAAAACTCAGTGATAATCACTACTAAATTGTTGGAAAGAGGTCTAGTGTGACAAGAACTATGCGTCAATCCATCGATCAAGATAATTGTTTCTGAATTATTAGAAAGTGGTGGCAAGCTAATTAAACTCACATGTAAATGTAATTCACATGATCACAATTAAAACACAAAAAGACCTTCACAACTCCGAAACAAGAAGGATCTCTTATTTGAGCAAAAAAGGCGTATGCACGGCTAGCTAATGGCAAGTGAAGTAGTACGTAGGTCTCTAGCTCAGGAGCAGCCGTTTTGCACCCGGAGAGGGCCGGAGCCGGCGGGTGGAGTCCGGGCCTGGCGGCGCGCGCAGCACTCGGTGACGAGCGCCCGGCGCGCTGTGAGCAGGCCGGCCGGCACGAGCGGGCGATCGAAGACGGCGCAGTCCACCCAGTCCTTGAGCAGATTCTCCTGCCCCCACATCTCCGGCACCCACACCCTCCCCGCCATCTCCCGCCTGTGCCGCTTCAGCCTCTCCCGCGCGCTCTCCTGACCATCCCCCGCGGCCTCCTCCTTAGCCGGCGGCAGTAGTACCTGCTCCTCCTCCTCCCCCTCCTCCGACATCGACCTCTCCGAGCCCGCGCCCTGCTCGGGCGCCAAGGCGTCATGGTGATCGGACGTCGTCTCGGCCGCCAGCTGCCCGCTTTCCTCCGTCGTCTCCGCCAAGCCTCCGCCGCTTCCCATGCATGCGTCGGCCGGTTGGTCCACGCCGGGCTCCGGCACCGCTTCGACGTCGCTGGAGGACGCCATGCAGCCGAGCTACGAACGTACGTACACACGCAGCAAGCCACGCACGCAACAACACAGATGTGATTCAGAGCCAGGCAGCACGTACGTACCGGTTCTTGGCTTGCTTCTCGGGCGATATAATATGCACGCTCGGGGGTGGGGAAAAGATCAGAGGAGGTGGGACGGATGGGGGAAGAGGCGGACACGTTAGGAGGAGGGGAGGTGGAGGAGATCGAGATGGCGGGGGCGCCTATGGTGGCTGCGAAGGGAGCGTGTCTAGCCTGCCGCTGGCGCGCATATATGTGGCTGCCCTTGCGTCGCTACGTGGCCGGAGCCGTTGAAGCGAACAGTGATCGAATCACTACAAGCTAGGCGCGCGTCGTACGTGTAGATGCGTAGTACATCATTTGACGGGAGCGTGTAATGCGAGTTTGTGAGGCTGGTGGCAACGCGGGGGGTGCCTGGATGCGCCAGGGCCAATGGCTTGGTACCAGCCAGCAGATTTGATTTTTTGCCGGGCGCTGTTCGTCCACCCCTTAACATCAAGAATCTGACCCGCCACTACAAGTGTAGTACGTTGGGGGTGTGAGTCGCGGTGCATGTGGCCAGTGGAACAGATGGATGGATATAACTTTTGTCTTTAGGAAAAACTAGCATTAATTATCATGCATCATGTTGGCATTGCTATGATACGTACTCACTTTGTTTTTTTATAAGGTGTATTTTGACTTTACACAAAGATTAAGATTGTGTTGAAATTGAGAAAGATACGAGAAAAAATGACTTAATTAGATGCCCCCACTTAATTGTTTTAGAAGATAAAAGATATACTTTGTGTGGGTGATAATAAATAAATGCATATAGATGAGAGAAAATAAATAGAGGTATAGAAGGAAAGGTCTCATTAAACCTACATATAAATCTTATATTTGTAAACAAGACCATTCAAAAATAGGCCTTAGGCCATTCTCAATGGAAGTTTCATTCTCATTAAATGACATGACACATCATCATGTTTGGTGACATGGCAAAGTAATTATGAAGAGAGAGATAAAGAATTTGTTTCATGGGAGGTGAGAGAGTTTCATCTAGATCTTGATGAAACCTAGACAAAATCGATGTGGCACTCTTGGAAACAAAATGAAACTATGCATTGAGAATCTTATAAAAAACGGAGGAGTATTTCTTACTTTTCCACAGTAAAAATGAAACCTATGCTATGTGAGAAAGAGCATCTATATAATAAAGACTCAATATTCTTACTTTTCCACAGTATCATTTCATGTTGATTTTATGTACGTATCACCAATGCTATGTACCGTGCATCTAATCGTCCATATTAGACATATATGTGCAAATGTATTGTTTTGCAAAAAAAAAATGACTTTTCAACTACTTTTCATGAAAATCACTCAGTGGAGAAGTCCGCTCCTGAACCGGCAAATCAACGGGTTCTGAAGGTCCTTCCATTAAGCTTTCAATGATCAAGACAATTTTAAATCACAATTTTGAGGCGCTTAAGATGATAATCTCATTGAGGCGGTCGAAACACATATATCATTTGTTCAATTTAGTGTTTGGAAAAAAGAAGTACGTTATGATGAAACACTCGATCAGCCTTCGAAGGTTCGGTGACATAATCACAGCCTCACAGGCTCTTCTTGGTGTCGTCGAGGGAGGTGAGGCAGTAGGAGAACTTCTCGAGGCTGAGCTGAGAGACTAGAGAGAGGGGACCACGGCCGAGGCCGAAGAGCCCCGCGCCCTGCGAGAATCCGTCGCCCTCGTTCGTGTCGCCGCAGCCGAATGCGACGCCGGGGAGCTTCGTCTTGGCCAACGTGAATGTCTCGGTGGCCAGGACTCCGTGCGTGGACGAGGAGTCGTCGTAGGTGTACGTGTAGCCGCACTTGGACGCCGACGTGCACATGTGGAGGTGGGCAGGTCGCTGCAGAAGGAGCTGGAGCACGGCATGGTGGCGTAGGTGGAGGAGGACGATGACGGGTCGAACAGTGGCGCCGGCTGCTTGAAGCAGTCGACGCACGGTTTGCACTGCGTCCACACGAGGTCGCTGCCGGTGTCGACGATGGCCGAGTAGGGCAGCGCAGGCGCGCCGATGGACACGTCCATCAGGAACTCGCCGTTCCCAGTGTGGACCGGCACCTGCAGGTCGCGCCCGGCCGCTTGAATTGGAGCCGTTAATAAAAAATTATAATTAAAACAAAAAAATCAGATTCATGTACAAACAAAGAAACACATTTACAAACCAGTCATGCGACATAACTAGTAATGTGCTTCCTTGTTTCAACTAGAATCTATTCTTTTTTTAGTCATAACTTTTTATTGTCAGCTTCAATTCATGAACGATTTTCACCAAAAGCTTACTAATAACGAGAGGCTTACTTATCACATGAATCAGATTTTACTATATGTATATATATATTTTATTATTGGTATAAATAGATTTTACCATCGATACACATCTCTACTATATAAAGTGAGAGTTTAACCACGCCACTTAGCTTCTTCAATTACCCACCTTTGCCCACGCCACTTCATCAAAATTACCCATTTGCTTTGCTTCTTTAATTACCCATCTTTGCCCATGTCATTTTATCAAAATTACCCACCTTTGCCACGCTCTTTAATTACCCACCTTTGCCACTATTTGTGCTCTTTGCAAATAAACTTTTTATCGCAAATTGAGTTTTCGTTGCAACGCACGGGCACATGACTAGTAGTGTTTATTTGAGAGACTTATATCATTATATTGTTCTCGTCATCAGCAAGCTTCTAGTGAAAACCTTTTATGAATCAGAACTGTCAATAAAAAGTTACGACTAAAACAAGCAAATTAGATTCATGTATAAACTAGGAACGCAACTTACAAGCGGTTTGGATGATGCGATGCATTAATTACTTATTTTGGGCTACTGTGTACACATTTTACTATAGATATGCATTCATAGTATGCGTTTAGTCGTAAAATGGTTTAGGTTATGTGACCTATTAATTACTTCTCTGGGCTGTCATACATGTTTTTGGGCCATACATTGGCGATTAGTTATGCGAAATGGGGGTTACAGCTTATGTATAGATTGAGCAGCGTCACGTACATGTGTAAAATAGCGCTACTGTATGTATATATATATATATATATATATATAGATATAGATATCCTATTCTATACGTGCATGTAGAATATGACATTTTGCACGTCAATCGGTTTTGCAGTCCGACCAAGCCAGGCATTGCACTAAATAGCACTTGGAATTCGCGATCGAGCCTTGGAATATTAATTGTCTAGAATTAATGTGTGCATGTGTATAACTGAGAGATGCAAAGACGTGTACATGAATCTGATTTATATTTGTTTTAGCCATAACTTTTTATTCGCATGTATAATTCATGAACAAATTTCACCGTTAGATTATTGATGACGAGAGGAACAATATGATATAAGTTTCACTAATAAACATCATATAAATTAAAATTTATTGTCAAATGAACATCAATTTACTACTATATAATAGTAAAATCTATATATACCGATAGTAACATCTATATATGAAAGTGCATCTAGACCTTTTAAGGATTTTGGTGAATAATGACAACAGGATAAAGTAACTAATGAGATTTGTAAGCTTTGTTAAAAGAATATCGTATCCGGTGATAAAGTCTAAGAGCAAAGGAGCACCCTCAAAAGAAATGAAGCACCTTCAAAACAAAAAGGAAAAAAGCATTTTTAGACTTAATTATGTGCATCTAGTTTATTTTTTATTGAGTCTAAGAATAGCCATACTATAAAGAGGGATTTGACGAGAAATAGCTATAGAATGAATCTATGTGCTCAATGATGGATCCTAGTTATCAAAAGTGTCAAAATGTCAAGTCTTAGAAGCATTTTGCTCAATTGCATTCGGAGTATCCGAGCTTCAACTCGAAATGTCCGAGTAGACCCTCTCTGTCAAACTAGAAAAATCTCATTTTTGAGCTAAGTCCTATTCAAACTATCTGAAGTTTTGTTCAGAGTATCCGAATACTTCGGACTGTCCGAATGAATGTTCGGACTATCTGAGCTGGGTCGCTCTGTCTCCGGTTATCTAACTCATTCGGACTATCCGAACTGACACGGGACTAAGCAAAAACGGCTAGTTTTGGGAGGCTTATAAATACCCATCTCCTCCCACCTACCAGCATTAACTTCATTTCAAACATTTATTGCCTTGAGTTCTTCCTCCTTGAGCCCTAACTTCCACTCCCCTTGGAGATTTGTGATTTGATTCATTAGAGAGAGTGAGGGAAGCAAGATTGTGAGCTTGAAGTGTCATAGATCCATCTTGAGCACCGGATCTCATTCTTTTGTGGATTTCTCGCCAATCTTTTACTCTTGGAGGTTGAGGATTCCTAAACGGCTAGGAGTTGCCGGTGAGCTCTCAAGCTTGGTGTGGAGAGCCTCCGGAAGTTTGTGAAGGTTGGATCCACCCCCGAAAGGAATGATTCGAAAAAAAGAAATCGGTGAGTGCTTTGTGCAACACCGGGAGGATTAGGGTTGAAAGAGACCCCGGCTTGGTGCCGCCTCAATGGAGATGTAGGATCCCCTCAAGGATCCGAACTTCGGGTGAAAAATCTTTGAGTATTTGTCTTCGTTTCTTGGATTTCTATTTCATCCTTGTTGTAATTGATTCAAATCTTGGTGATTCAAGTGGTGATTTACTTTGAGTGAAGAATATTGGTGGTTATTCAGCTTCTGCAGATATTCTAGGCCAACTAATTTCATTTGGTGCGTTTAATATCCTCCAAATAGCTTAGATCTATTTTTTGCGGGTTGTGCACTCTGAAGCTTTCGGACTATCCGAACACACCTCGGACTATCCGAACCACTCGGACAGTCCGAAGCCTATTTCGGATACTCCGAACTGTTAGTTTCCGCTGCGTTTTAAATTGAAATTTTTAAAACACCTATTCACGCCCCCTCTAGGCAACATCCCGATCCTTTCAATATATACAGATAGTAAAATTTGTTTTATGTGCCAAGACTTATATCAATGTATTGCTCTCATCGTCAGTAAGTTACTGGTGAAAACGGTTTGTGAATCGAAACTGTCACTAAAATGTTATGGCGCATGTATACAAATGTCTTCTGTAATGTGTTTCTAGTATGTACATGAATCTATATTTTTTAATTTGGCTATAACTATTTATTGACAGCTCTGATGCACGAACGGTTTTCACTAATAGCTTACT
This sequence comes from Guadua angustifolia, assembly GCA_036346375.1. Classification (NCBI taxonomy): domain Eukaryota; kingdom Viridiplantae; phylum Streptophyta; class Magnoliopsida; order Poales; family Poaceae; genus Guadua; species Guadua angustifolia. Next base: position 24,698,501 of record CM070507.1, read on the forward strand.
TACATCGAGAGTAACATAATGATATAAGTCTCGCTAATAAACGCTATATGAATGAGTTTTTACTTCTATTTTACCGAACGCATCGTAAAAGTTTACTGCCGCACAAGCTGTTGAACCTCTGATGTAGTAGTAAAATTTATGTATAGCGATAATAACATTTATGCATATGAATGGTAATATCTGTTTTATGCGCCGAGAATTATTTTAATGTGTTGCTTACGTCATCAAGAAGCTACTGGTGAGTAAAATGTTATAGGTAAATCAAAGAAAAAACATATACATGCACAAACTACAAATGATGTTTATTAGTCGCCGTAAGTATGCAAATGTCTTCTATAACGTGTTTCTAGTTTGTACATAAATCTGTATTTTTTATTTGGCTATAACTTTTTATTGACAGCTCTGATGCACGAACAGTTTTCACCAATAGTTTACTGATGATGATAGTAACATAATGATATAAGTCTCGCTAATAAATGTTGTACGAATGAATTTTTACTACCATTTTACCAAATGCATCGTAACATTTTACTAGCGTACAAGCTGCTGAACATTTGGTATAATAGTAAAATCTATATATACCGATAGTTACATCTATGAATACGGATAGTAAAATCTATTTTATGCGCCGAGACTTATATCAATGTGTTACTCTCATCGTCAGTAAACTACTGGTGAAAACAGTTTGTGAATTGGAGGTCAGTAAAATGTTAAGGTTAAATTAAAGGAAAAACATATACATGTACAAACTATAAATATCATTTATTAGTCAGTGCATATATACGTTCACAGTAAACATTTGCATTCACATTAGCTAGTTCAGTGAGGAGGAAGCGCAGATTAACGCTACCGCATATATATACGTATGTTATACATGTGTGTGCATACGTATGTATGTATGTATATATGAAAATTTTTTATTTGCCACTAAAAGTTGATCAGATCCCTTAAACATCGTCGTGAAACTATTCTTCCCTTTATTACCATTGGATCTCAACGTTCATCCCTGTTTTTGGCACTCCCATTACTTTGCTGTGAGTCAAATATTATTTAACCCTTGACCTTGTTTGTTTTTAGAAAATGATAGTCCTACCCCTTAGTCCCCTTCCTCCTCTCTTCTTCCTCGCTCATACGACTTTATTCGCTACTACCGCTCAGCTCTACCGAATTAAGTCCACTTGCTAAGTTATTTTAAAATGAAATGAGAATGAAGATGGGCAAAATCTGTACAAGTTAACGGCCAAGTAATGGATCAGTGACAGTAGTGACAAAAATAGGATAAAAATTAAGATCCAATAATAATAAAAGGAATGACAGTTTTATAATAATATTTTAGAAATCCAACTAACTTTCACCCACAAATACTGAATTTTCTCACACACACTCTCTCCGTACAACCCAAAAGATGCTAACGACGCATCCCTCATATTCTGACTGTCGGCTTTCCCTTTCGTCGGATGGCGACGCATCCCTCCGCCTCCGGCTTGATGGCGTCGCGCTGCTTTTCTCACCATTCCGCGGCTAAATCGTCGGAAATTTCCCCGTGCCGAACATGTTCGCATCTTTCTGCTGGCTTCTCCCTCATGTACGCCCGACAGGGCTAGGACGCGTGCGTGGTGAGTGACCGGCCGCGCCAGCGAACGCACGGTGCGGCCACTCAGCGAGCACCAGGTGTCGCGCGAGGTTACAATCTTCGTCCACTCGTTTGCGCCGGGGACGGGGATGTCTGGTCAGGGATCATCCTCAGTACTGCAGAGGATACGCGTCCGGGCTGTCTAGTCTCTGTGATGCAATATGTTCGCTTTTTTCTCTTGTCTGCTTGCTTGCTGAAGAAACATAACAAAGGCAACTGAAAGCAAAGCTGCTAGTACAATTGTTAAACGGGTCAGGCTTTGAGTTTAGGCTTTCCGGATGCAGTATCAGGTAGGAACTATGTTTAGGCGCTGTTTGGGATGTGTGAACTTCAGAGGAACATTGCGAAGATTACACTGTTTCATTTTAAATTCAAACATTCCGAAGAAAAAATAGCAAAACTAACGTTTAAGGTTTGGCTCATGGGATAGTACACTTGGGAGTTCAGTTGCATGTGCATCGTGTTGGCAACTTTAAGCACAAGCTCAGGACCTCCCAAGTCGCAAACAAAGTGCTAAGCTATTTTTGTATGAAGCAGAAAGTTGGGAGAAGAGTTTAAGTCGTGGATGTCAGGCAAATCGCTATTACTTCAAAACATTGAGGCAAAAGCACAGGAACCTCAACCAAGTAAGACCTCATGAAAAAGACCAAAGACTAGGGGGCATATGACTAACTAGGATGGGAAGTGCGCTGTGTTGCGTCGGACTGATGTGCTATTTAAATTTCTATGTATTGGGAGCATGGCTAATATAGAATCACCAGATATCTAAAACCAAAGCGAGAAAAATGTAGCAATATCTATAGCTCAAACAGCAAAAAGATTAGAACAATGCTATCTTTCAAGCTCAATTATGCAGAACACATAAGAATTGAAATGAAATAACAGAAGCAATGTACTTAGTCACCTACATGTTCTCAAATCTGAATGAAGTGCTATAATATTTGGCTAGGAATAGACTTTATAACTGGACCTAGCTGCATTTTATATAGTCATAACCTATGAGCAATATCCTCATGCCCAAATCAAATTCATTAAACAGCTAACCTGGGAAAGAAAAGAACCGCATTACTGAATTGTGCAGTACAATTGGCTCACTTCTTCACTAATCTACATCAAAAGGATTTAGTGCAAACAAACAATACTATCCATTAACTATAAAAGGAGCATCTGCATATATGCTTCCTATCTTTTTTTTCCAAGGAAATAACTATATGAAATCATAGCTTTGATATTTTAGCAATACAAAAAGCGCGTAGAAAGAGACCCATCAAATCTAGCTTCCCTATTAAAGGCTTAGCATGTATGATAAGGAAGCATTGGCTAGAATTTGAAAGAAGTCATTCATTAGAATATGAACGAAGTCCAACCGATCGGTTCAGTAAGCTTGAAGCAGTTCTACCACCCTCATCAGTGACCAACCGCAATATACCATGTAACTCTGCATTTACACTGAAGCAGCAATAAATGATTAGGTAATCATCACTTCAGAACCAAATAAAGTCATCTCTAATCAGGGAAAAAGGCACACACCCAAAAGAGGTGTCTCTGTAGCAGGGCAGGAAAATGGATATATTGTTACGAGCTGACTCGTTAAGGGCTTGCTCGTAAGCACGGGTTCCCGGTCGGAGACCGGGTCGCAAGCTGCTTGACGACGTTGAGGCCGTCGTTGCGGCGTGCGCCTGAGAACTGGGCTGTTTTCGGAGCCACCGCCTTAGATTAAAATTGTCACACCAAAGACATGTCTTCTTTATTGATTTCCAGCATATATATATATATATAGGACTCAATACCCTGGTCTCAAGGATTCCGACTCCAACAAGGATTCTGATCCGATTCCAACCAGGAGATTTATTATTTAATCAAAATATCTAACTAACAGATACTTCCCCAACTAACCTCCTTAGCTAATACTAATCCCAAAATCTGAGCCGGAAGGAGTTCCTTCACGCTGGGTTCTTCTGGGCTTGGCGTTGGACATAGACCCGATCCGAATTTTCAGCCCATAACATCACTCCCCCCTGAAATGAAGCTTGTCCTCAAGCTTGTAGTCTGAAACAAAGGCAAAATGTGATAGCGTCCATCAAGTTCGTCCTCTGCTGGTTCCCGGTCCATGAATTAAAGCTGCCGCTTCCCGTTGTGAAAGCGCTGCGCCGGAGATGAGTTGAGGACCGGTTGAACATCATCTTCTTGCCGCCGATCGTCACATCGACGGAAGGTCCACCGGATGCGTAGGCGGCTCGCCCCGATAAGCCTTAAGCAAGGACACATGGAATACATTGTGGAGACGAGTCGTTGCTGGCAGATGCATGGCGATAAGCCACTTTCCCAATTCTTGCCGTCACTGAAATGGTCCGTAGAACACGGGCGCCAATTTGGAATAATGAGTGGCGGCGAGCTTTAACGGTGTTTGAAGCTTGAGCCAAACCCATGCGCCCCATCGAACTCCACCTCTCGGTGATGCGGATCATCCGTTGTTTCATGCGGTTTTGTGCTCGAGCAGATGACTCTTGACTTTGTCACGAGGAGGACATCCGGTCGACAGTACAATCCATCGCATCCAAGGAAGTTCGCCTTCTTTGGTATGGTGTTAGCGGTGGTGGCATGCGACCATATACAAGCTCAAAGGAGTCATCCGTAGCGCCGTATGAAATGAAGTGTTATAACAAAACTCGGCCCAGGGGACCCATTGCACCCAAGTTGATGGATTGGCTCCTGACAGGCAACGGAGGTACATTTCAATAGTACGATTGACCACTTCCGTCTGTCCGTCCGTTTGTGGGTGATATGCTGTTGACATGAGCAAAGCTGTTCCGCTCCTTTTGAATAAATCCTGCCAAAAGGCACTGAGGAACACGGGGTCTCGATCCGAAATAATGGACTCAGGAATACCATGTAGGCGGACGACCACATCGAAGAAGAGCTTGGCCACGATAGGAGCGGTAGCCGGTCTGGACATGGGAATAAAATGAGCATACTTGGATAAACGATCAACGACGACCAACAAAGCTGTTTTCCCTTGGGATTTCGGCAGATCGGTGATGAAGTCCATGGAAAGATCCGCCCAGATTTGTTGAGGGATCCGTAGTGGTTGCAACAGCCCGGCCGGCACCTGCGTGCTGCTCTTGTGTTGTTGGCATACCTGGCACTTGCTCACATAGTGTTCCACAGACTCGCGCTGCTTTGCCCAAAAATATTCAGCCCGTAGACGGTGCAGGGTCTTCTGTACTCCTTCGTGAGTAATGTCATGGACAGAAGCAATGATCTGAGTGACCAAGGGTGACGTCGATGGCACCACCAAGCGACCATTGCGGAAGACCAGGCCGTCGTGGACCGTCCAGTGATGTCTTGCCGTTCGCCTCATTGTTCTCGATCCGCTCACCTTTGGAAGACAATCTTTGTTGTTGCTCTCGGTGCACGGCCTCCCTCCCTGCTGCTTTGATATTTGCTGACCAGATGGAGAATGTCAGGATCTTTCAGGAGCACCTCATGCCACTGGCTTCGTGTTACCTCTTCAGGCCCTAACATAGCAGCACACTGCGCCTCCCCAGAGTGAACACGGGACAGCGCATCGGCCACCACATTTTGGCGTCCTGGCTTATACTCTACCTGAAAATCAAATCCCATGAGCTTGCTGAGCCAGTGTTGTTGCGGGGGTGTAATAAGAGCCTGCTCCAGGAGGAATTTGAGGCTTCCGTGGTCTGTGCGCACAACAAAAGGGTGACCCCACAAATAAGGTCGCCAATGCCGAACAGCCTTTGACAGCCCAATCAACTCGCGCTCATACGCGGCTAACTTCTGGTGACGATCCGCCAATTTGCGACTGAAATATGCCAGCGGGTGGCCCTGTTGTTGGAGTACTACCCCAATGCCTGTGCCTGATGCATCACATTCTACCACAAAAGGTAAGGAAAAGTCCGGCATTTGTAACACAGGTGCTGACACTAAAGCTGCCTTGAGGCGTTGGAAAGCTTCCTCAGCTAATTTTGTCCAAGCGAAGCGTTGTCGACGAAGTAAAGCTGTGAGGGGCTCGGCGATACCCGCGTAGCCTTGGACGAAGCGACGGTAATAACGGGTCAAACCGAAGAACCCTCGAAGAGCCAAGACGGACATCGACCGTGGCCAGTTAGTTACTGCTTGGAGCTTCTCAGGGTCGGCTGATACCCCATTGTAGGAGATCACATGCCCCAAGTATCCGACACTTTCCTGGGCAAAGGAACACTTGGAACGCTTGAGGTAGAGCCGATGGAGACGTAGGCGCTCAAAGACCAAGCGAAGGTGATGGAGGTGTTCATCTTCGGAGCGGCTGTATACCAAGATATCATCGAAGAAGACAAGTATGAATTTGCGTAGAAAATCATGCAGTACCTCATTCATCAAGGCTTGAAAAGTGGAGGGCGCATTTGTTAATCCAAACGGCATGACGAGGAATTCGTAATGCCCATGGTGCGTCCGAAATGCAGTCTTAGCAACATCGGCTGGCCACATTCGGACCTGATGGTACCCGGAACGCAAGTCCAGCTTGGTGAACACGCATGCTCCGCCCAGTTCGTCAAGGAGTTCCTCCACCACGGGAATGGGGAACTTATCTTTGACCGTGTGTGCATTGAGTTCCCTGTAATCCACACAGAAACGCCACGTGCCATCCGCCTTCTTGACTAACAGGACCGGTGACGAGAACGGCGAGCGACTGGGCCTGATAATTCCCTGCTTCAACATGGTCGCACATTGCTGCTCGATTTCATCTTTTTGGCGGTAGGGGTATCTGTATGGCCGCACCACCACCGGGTCCGTACCTTCTGTCAATGTAATCCGATGATCACAACCTCGAGCCGGCGGCAATCCCTGGGGCTCAGAAAACACATCTTCATATGTCTCTAAAAGGTGTTGGATTGCCGTTGCCTTTGCTGGTTCAGTGTGCATGACGCCCGCCTGTGTTTTTCGCTTCATGCCTTGGAGACGAACCTGCGCCTCCTCTGGCCCGAACTCCATGTAGAGCTCCTTGAAGTTCCAACTGATGTTGCCTAGTGTACGCAGCCATTGTACCCCCAGTATGACGTCGAACCCATCAATCGGCAGAACAATGAATGGGGCAGTAAATAAGGTTCCCTGAATGACGAACTCCACCTCCTCCAGGGTGCCAAGACAGGGCAAGTCGCGCCACTGCGACCACGACTTCTGCGGCGCTTTCGGGCGTGATTTTCTTCTACACGACGTCCCTATTCACTGACTTACCGCATAAGCACTTAGGAAATTGTGAGTGCTACCACTGTCGATGAGGCCTAACCAACTTCGATCACCCATCTGCACTGCCACTTGCATGGTATCCCCGTGTTTGGGTCCTAAGGCAGCGATCATGGACAGGGAGACTTCTTCCTCTTGCTCTTCCTCGGAAATTCCGTCCCCTGTATCCTCATCTTCCACTTCTAGGTGAAATAAGCGCTTGCATCGATGCCCTCTCGTATAGATCTCGTCACAGTTGTAATAGAGTCCTTTAGCCCTTCTGTCTGCTAGTTGTTCTGCGGTGAGGCGCAGCTTGGCTGGGGTAGAAGCCGCGTTACTCTGCATGCTCATGGCTGGCGTGGGTTTCGCACGCCCACCCCCCGTCGTGGGCTGGATTTGTCCGCCTCCTCCTTGTGAGCTGCCGAAGGGCGTTCTTCCCATGGGAATGGAAGCTCCGTTACCGGTGCTGATACTGGTTGAGACACCCGAAGCGATCTGGCTCGACGCAGCACCCCCACGGGCGAATTGATATCGCCCACGGCTCGCGCTCGCGATCGATATACTCTGCATCTCCTCCTCAATCCACGCCATCTTCCTTGCTTCTGCTTCTCTTGCAAACCCGATCGCCTCCGCAAGGTCTCGGGGTCTCTCTCGCCGCACATCTGCCCCAAGTGCCACCGACAGCCCAGCCACAAAGGTCTCAATCTGCTCTGTTCTTTTCATACACGGAGCTCGGGCTAACAAGCGCTGGAATTCCCGTGCGTACTCATCCACCGAGCTACCATTCTGCTTGAAATTGACAAGGTCCCCCCAAGGACCTACGCTTGAATGTCTTGTGAATCGTTGAATGAAAGTCTCCGAGAAATCCTCCCATGCGATCCATCTTTCCTCTTGTTGCCAATTATCCAGTACTTCTTGCGCCTCGCTCGTGAGATGGAGGCCTGCTACTTCCATGAATTCCTCCTCTGGTATGCGATGTAAACGGAAGAAGCGTTCACAGCGTCGCAACCACCTGAGGGGATCTCCCGTTCCGTTATACTCTGGTAGCTCAAAACACGGCGGGCGAGGTATCCACCGCCGGTCTTGTTCTTCCTCATTTTCCCTCCATCCGGGTCCCCGTCGTCTTCCAGGCGCTTGTCTGTCGCGAGCTGGAATCGGACGATGTCCTGGAGTGGTGTGTCGTTTTGGCGGTGATTCATCGAAGTCATCCTCCATGTCGCCAGAGCAGCGCCCGCCTGTATGGCGAGAAGCTTGGCCTTCCCTGGGACCATTCTGGATCGGGTCAGCCATGGGCGCTTTTGCCTTCAGCAGCTTCATCATCTCCCCCATCATGATCTTCATCTCCTTTACTTCCATCTCCAGTACCGTCACCCGATCGTCGGCTGGAGCGGCCATCGTTCCAGTACCGCCGGGCTCTGATACCAAATTGTTACGAGCTGACTCGTAATGGATATATCCAGGGCTGTGACCACACTAATTGTATGTACACGGTGACCCAATCAATTTCATCTTTTCGAATAGTAGCGTAGAAGTGTACCCAGAAATAAAGTAGAAACCAAAAATATTAACCATGAATCAATGACAGAACAATATAGATTATAAAGTGAGGATAATCTATATCTATATGAGAAGTCGTAAATAAAGGAGCATGTACGAAATGTTGCGAAGGCTGAAAAGACTAATAAAACTATCTGATGATTCTCATCCAACATATGGTAAGAATTGCCAAGATTCCTAAGGTGCTTATTGTAAACGTAAATCTACAATAGCTAATTGCAATAAATCTAACATCAGCAAGCCCTCACTCATGAACGCACTCATCCACCCCAAAGGAAGCTGCATTCACCTCCAAGAAGCATGGTAATCCTAAATAACATGATTCCAACTTTTCTACTTCATCCCTTTCTTTTTAGAGTGGAGCTGGTCTTAATTTAGTTAAGGAAGCAGTTTCTTACCAGTTCTAAAGCAGTTTCTCAGTGAGTTGTGCTCTACTATTTTGTTAACTGTGGTACTGATAGTGTGGTGCCTTGAATAACAAAATGTGGTTGATTTCCACTTAGTTTAGGAATTGAAATTAGCTAGTGGTATAAAAGAAATAAAGAATTTTAGACCTTTCTAAAGTGATCCGTCTACGCTAAATAGCTAAATTTCTAATGTTATATATCTAAATAGCAAAATGTTGGTAGAAAACCATATGTAAGATCCCTAATGTGCAATTTGTAGACATAAATCTACAATAGTTTCCCGCAAGACTATCAAGGCCTTGTTCTGGGAGCAAAGAGCACTCCATTCCGCTTGGCCCTCCACCTGAAGAAACTCACCATCAACATCACAACCATTGTGAGTATTGCCAACTGGCCTTATCCCTAAGGTTTTCTGTATTATATCATTTCCAAACATCGGTGATACAATCAACAATATGGGACCGATTCTAGTCCAGCCTATGGCAGACCAAAATCACTTCATTAGTCCATCACTGGGGTTAGCGCGTATCCAAATCTATAGGGCTCGTTATGTTACAATAGTATGAATATGTTCTCATAACTGTAGCACATCAAGAATAGATCTTTTTTGGTCAGTGGGTTCATGAGTGACCTCAATGATCATGCAATTACCTGGTCTGAAGTCATTCAGCTACAGTGAATAGGAAGACAATAAACCCAGCCTCAGAATAGTCCTTCGGAGCTATCACCCCACCAACTGAAAAGAAAGCAAAACATGTAGGGCCTGTTTGGCAACAAGGTTTTTTCATAGTTTCTAGACAAAACCATGGTTTTAGAGAAAACTCTGTTTTAGAAACCATAAGGTGTTTGGTAGCCCTTCAAAAACTCTGTTTTTAAAAACCATGGTTTTCACAAAACCATGGTTTTTTCTCTGCATTTTAAACTTTGGTCTTGGGCAAATTTTTATAGCACCAAAACAACTCCCAAAACTTTGTAGCCAAACAGGTTGAGAGTTCCAAGAAAACCATGGTTTTAATGGGGTTTGGTAAAACCATGTTTTTTATGCCAAGACAATTCCCAAACTATGATTTTGGTTTTGCAAAATCTTGTTGCCAAACAGGGCCGTAAACTCTTAGATATGTGTTACCATCCATTAGTCACCAAAATTGCAAGGATTATATGAGACAGCAGAACATCTAGGACAAAAAACGGTGATAAATATGATTGATGATTGTGAGAAACACCATATGTGATAGAAAGATATATGGACTATCCTATATGAGAAGATAGTGTCAACAATTACATGAAATGATGATGATTATACAACTTGACTTTTTTATATCACTACGAATAGAAACCCAGTTTCCTTTCCTTTGATTCTCTCTTCTATTCTCATAAGTGACTCCCTCATCAAAATATCAGAGAATTTAACATATTTTTATCTATTTAACTGAACAGTGCAGAGAAAGGAATAACTGGAGAGAAAAACGAAATCAAAAGGCAACATCCCATTTCTGGTGATGATTCCTTTATGCATGCCATATGTCTCTTTAAAAAAAGGCAAGCGGGAACTTTTTTAATGAAGTGTCAATCACAAGAAACACTATGTCAGCTAATGAACCAGAGGGTTCTTTACCTGCAATCAGCATGAGTATGTTGACATCGAGGGCAAACACCAAGGTAGTTGAAATGCTTCTCACGATGATCGGCGGCAGGCCAGCAGCCACCACCACCAGCGCAAACCACTTCAGCGGGTGGCAGAAATGCTCGAGCAGCAATCAATCACTGAATGATCAGATATACCACAATCATAAAGTAATGGTTCGGGCATTATGAGATAGTAACCGATGCATATCTGTCAAGAACCACAAGGAAAGCTTCACCGATTAATTAACAGCAAATGCGATTCACTAAACCCTCACAAGTGGATAAAATTCCTAGCAAGAGGAGCTCAAAAAAAGGAGAGATTTTTGACATCGATAAGCACGAAAAGGAGTGAAATATGACCAAAAAGTAACAAACGAGGGGGAACCAAAGTAGTAAATGATTCATGGGTGCAAAGTAATAATAATGTTTAGATAAATGAATCGGTCGATTTCTTACCAATTTGGGACTGGGGGATGGTGCTGGCATATCGCATGATGATGACCATCTTGGATGGTACAATCACCATCACCTTCTGCATGCCATCGAGAGGTGAGGAGAGGCCGAGCGCCGAGGGAGCCATGAACGCACGAGCGTGGGGATGAGGGAGGGCAGTGGACGCCGGCCGAGCCGATCTTGACATCCATGATGACCTACCCGTCGGAACCAAGCTGTATTTGTGCGAGAGAACGGCGCTTTGCCTCGAGGGCTCCACAAGCCGCGCCGCCGTCTAGGCGAAGGGGAGCAAAAGGACGAGGAAACGGGTGCATGTTGGGAGACGGATTGGTGGGGAGGAAGAGCCATGTGGAGAACTCCGGAAGGAGCATGGCGTCGAGGGCTGCGACGTCCCCGCGAGCGCGACTGCGAGAGGAGCTAGGCACGGTGAGGGAGGGGTGGAGGCGAGGGCGAAGGCGCGAGCGCGAGGTGGCGACCTCTGCGAGGGGAACGCCAGGGGGTAGGGCACCATGAAATGTCAGAAAATGATCATGAAATGTCGAAAATGACACTCAATTCGTGTGCCTTTTCGGCTCTATATATGACGTGTAGATCCATCTGAATCACTGATAGTGGGCTAGAGTATCAAATACTGAAACACGAATTTTAAAGGGTGTCAAAAACTGAAATCTCTTGTAAGGCACCTAGGCCTCAGCGCGTGACCAGAGGAGTGGATAGGCAACCGCACGGTGACCGGGTCGATCGGCCACGGGACTGCGGTGGAGACCAAAGAGCGGCGAAAACCATGGCACGCAAGGATCCATCGGCTGGCCGCATGATCTCGATCGGACGGCTCGGCAATGCAAACGGGCACGCGGGTCTCTTTCAAAAAAACCGTAGAAGGACCTAAACGTGATTTTGGAATTCTTGGAGGGTGTTCATGCAAAAAAAAAGGCGACACGTGGGCCTATTTGACGGCAAAGAATCTCAAGCGACATAATATATGTACTAGCAATAATAGCGCTTCTGTTCAAGGCTGATTCAGAGAGTCGATAGGACCCGTCGGCAAATCCATGGGGTCGTATTTTGGTTTTTATATTTGTTTAAAAATAGATCGTTAGCTATAAACCTTCAACGAATCTACGTTTTTTTTAGAAAACCGCTGATTACAACCTCGTCAATCGATAAAATTTGTCGAATTTTTTATTTCCGTAATTTTTATATAAAATGGGTCGGTAGGACCTGCTGGCGAATCCATGGGATATTACAAACCTTCGATGAATCTGCGTTTAATCTACGGGTTACTATAAACCTTCGACGAATCTGTGTTTTTTTTAGAAAACCGCGGTTGTTTTTTTACGTATTTCGGGATATTTGATCGTTTTTTTGTTTTTTGTGTTTGCTAAAAAAAATGGGTAGTTAGGACTCGCCGGCGAATCTATGGATCGCTATAAATTTTTGGATGAATCTACGTTTTTTTTAAAAAAAACCCGCGGTTATGACCTATTGGCAAATACATAAGTTGTTATAAACCTTCGACGAATCCGTATTTTTTTTTATCTATGCGTGTTTTATTTAGAAAATTACGATTGAATCCGTGTTTTTTCTTTTTTTGTTTTTTGTGTTTGTTAAAAAAAATGGGTTGTTAGGATCCGCCAGCGAATCTATGGGTCGCTATAAATCTTTGGACGAATCTATTTTTTTTTAAAAAACCGTGGTTATGACCCGTTGGCAAATCCACAAGTTGTTATAAACCTTCGACGAATCTGTGTTTTTTTATCAATGCGTGTTTTATTTAGAAAATTGTGGTTGAATTTGTGTTTTTTTTTGTTTTTTTAAAAGAAAAGTGCGGCCGGTTTTTTTTTATGTATTTCCTTTTTAAAAGGTCGCTTTCGAGACCATGGTAATCCATGAATCGCTATAAACCTTCGACGAATCTGGTTTTTTGGTCGGCGTATTTTTTTTGTTTTTGATTCCGTTTCTTAAAAATTTGTTGAGAGAACCAAAACGTATTTTTTTCCGGGAAAACAGAGGAAGGACCTGAACGTAAGGAGCAAGGACCTGTTTGTTATTTTTTTGGACCTGTTCGCTATCCTGAAAAATTAGAAAAGGGCTTGTCCGCGATTTGAATTTAACGGGAGTCTTTTTCCGTAAAATACCAGACGAGGAACCCAAACACGATAAAGAAAAAAATCTTTCCCTCACAAAAAATCGCGAAGGACCTATTTGTAATCCGTAAGGACCTATCCGTAATTCGAAGAAATAGAGGGACTTTTCTGCAAATCGGCTTGGGCGGACAGCTGGCTCACCTGGTTGATCGCCAATTCTTTGCGCTATAAAGGGTGCAACCATATGATATGATTGGAAGTATCAGTATCTCATATGATCCAGTGCCACAGATTACCAAGGGCAATCGTTAAGGAAGGCAGAAACATTTTCTATAGCACCAGCAAGCTCACCGCTACACATTATTGACAGTAAGATTGGAAAAATATAGAACATACAGGAGTAAACAAAACTAGAGAAGAAACCGCTAAGAAAAAAACAACTACAGTCTACAGTTCTGGTATCTTACATGAGGCATCTGATTTAAGGTGGTAAGAGCAGCTGATGGGAAGCACAGATACAGGACAAGGGCAAGGAGTCTGGACAGTCAAACTCGTGGGAAGCGAGAAGGGCCTCTCCTCCGAAGGAACTCAGGAATCTCCACCATACTGCCTTCTGTGGAGGATGGGTGTCGACCGTTGTCATGAATTTGTTGAGCACCCTTTACTTGCAAAAGTAAGATCCGTAAGAAATTCCTCCCAGAACATAGACCAGTAGTTATTTAACTACATTTACCTTCGAGGTGCGACCTTCTCGTTCATCCTGCCGTTTGAAGCCAGTAGCGATCAAGGTTATGCTCACCTGCATGAACAAACACTATGTGCATAAGCATTTCATCTAAAAACCAAACGATGAAAAAACCACAGCTCACAAGTTGCAAACTTGCGAGAAACTAATGGTGCAAAAGTTAAACCATAATTCCATACATATTGGATAAGACATAACTATATTGAAATAAACTTTGTCCATGACTTACTTGGCCACTGAGTGATGGGTCTATGACAGCACCAAATATCAGATTAGCATTTGGATCAACAAGATCGTAGATTATTTCAGCAGCAGCATTTACCTGAAACAATAAAAACAGGTAACTATAAGTGCTTAACCTGGACACTAGAACAAGATGTTGGCTACACGAGCCGATCTTGAGATTCTATCATTATCGTCTCGGAACATGAAAGTAACATCAAGACAACAGGTAAAGTTCAATGCCAGGCCTATAGGAGTGCCATGATTGCTTTTGAGGCATTTGGGTCTGCTCCACTACAACACCTTAACAAAGTAAGAATTATATTGGTTCTGTTACTTGCAATTTTATGAAACAGAAGGTTCCTTGTTGGCAATATACTGTTGAAAAGATGGAATATGCTGTGTTGAATCTGCCTAGTGTCTATATGATCACTGCTTATAGCAATCAAAATTTACACACAAGCGTGCATCGCAACTGAGTGTAATTTTTGCAGCAATAAAATGTCTAATCCATGGCATTAACCTTGAATGCTAACACATGATAACCTTGTAACAAAGTTTGTAAAAAGTTTTAGACGTTGGAGACAGCAGTCTCATCATGCAGGGAAGTGATCACACTATTATCATGACCTCATCAAACCATCCCTCGACTCTTTAGAATTTGTTTCCGTAGTTCAGTAAACAGAAGATAAATCATATTCGAAGTGTTTGCCCACTTTGCTGCCTTGTATTAGTAAATACTAGCCATGTGCCCATACGTTACAATGGAAAATCAATTTGCAATAAAAAGTTTATTTGCAAAGAGCACTAACAGTGGCAAAGGTGGGTAATTAAAGAGCAGTGACAAAGGTGGGTAATTAAAGAGCAGTGGCAAAAGTGATTAATTTTGATGAAGTGACGCGGGAAGAAACTCTTGCTTTATATAGTAGAGATAAGTTAAAACTGACTTGACAATTTGACATTCTTAATTCAATGATACAGACTATAGAGGCATATGCTACGATTTCAGTAAAAGTAAGGCAATATTATATTTGTATCATAGCTAAGGCAAAACTTTATGATGTCAAAATCTAACACAGTTATTTTATCATGTCATTGTGCAAACATCTAAATCGAGGTCAAACAAAGTGTGGAAATTCCTTTAAAATGAATTTCATATCAGACATCGAACCCCTCCAAAAAAGTTTTTGCTATGTATAGTATTATTGTACACTCTGCAAACATTGTTTCAGTCTGTCTTCTGAGATCTCTCAAAATCGATTGATAGAAGCCTGAAAGATACACTCAAAAATCAAACTAAGCATTTAAAATATGGCCCCATGATCAATTTAGAAAGGGAAACTAGTTGCTAGACCACAAAACCCAGCTGTCTGCATGCTATAAAGTCATTCTCACACCCACTTCATCAATATTGTTATGTTTGCATACGAACAAGGTACTTTATGTCTCCTAGAAGCAATTTCTGGCTAAATATTATTCAAGTTATATTAGATGTATGACAACCATATGATAGGCTGCAGAAAACAACCTACAAAAACTATGGTCAGAAAACAATCGATGTCGTGGGCAAAGACTAGCAAATAGATGGACCAAACCTCAAATAAAGTCAAATCAGTTCCCCCGGTGATATTCCATACAATGCCTGTGGCTCTTTCAATTCCAACATCTAGCAGTGGTGACTGAATGGCATTCAGAGCAGCATCTCTTGCTCTTGACTTTCCTGAAAATTTAAAGCAATGTGATAAATAATTGTACAAGTAAAAGTCAATTTAGTTACCTATGAATCTGTGTGGAAGTAGAAAACCGCATAGTAGTGCCAACCAAACTGAACTCAGTTCACCACTTTCTACCTGGCATATATCATCAATTGATTGGTTCTCTTACAAATATCAAATATATTAGATCATTAATTTTAGCACACAATTTTTATTATTAATAACTGACAAGGGGACCAGAATACATGCTTAGTATGGCATGCAATTAATTTTCTTTGTTAATCGAAAAAAAAAGAGTTTCAGTGGGAGAAAATACTGAATGCTATTTACTTGATGCCATAAGAAGGAAAACAACAATTCTGAAGCTACACAAAAACCAAGGGATTCATCGCAACTACTAATATGTTAGCAGTTAGGACACCACCAACATCACATTGATAGCAAGCAATCACTTCCATGGTTATCACGGCGCCCGAGGCGAGTCACCTCCGGGGCGCCTAGGCGAGGATTAGGTGACTAAAAAAGTCTATTAATATCAGTATATCACCAATACATATATCAATATCAGTGGCTCAGTGCATTTCTCTCAATCTCAGTCCATTCTCTAGCCCAGCCGAACCGACCCATCCCCCCTCTCTCTCTCCCTCTCACAGAACCCAGCCGAGCCGGCCCAACCTCTATCTCTCGCTCTCTCCCCCTCTTTGCCCGATCCAGTCGGCGTGCGCCGCCCCTCCTCTCCCTCCCTCCCCTCGATCCACTCGGCGCCGCCCCTCCTCTCCCTCTTCCCCCCGATCCACTCAGCGGCGGCGGCACCCCTCCACCCCCCGTGGTAATCCATTCGGCGCTGCTCCCCCCGAGCGCCGCTTCCCCTCCTGCGCCGCCCGGATGGATCTATTTGATAGCAGCAACGACGTAGAGGAGCCAACAGTGGAGGCGACGCAGAGCAGACAGTGGAGGTGGCGGCGCCGCGGTGAAGCTCCCTTAACCTCTCCTCTACATGCGCTAGGTATGCCTTCTCCCGCACCCTCCTTTCCCGGCGGCCAGACGAGGCGAGCGGCCATGGCGGGTGGCCACCGGCGACTAGGCGGCGCCGTGATAACCATGATCACTTCTCTCTCTAACCTAGCTTAGTATGTAATGAATTTTTCCCCATGAACAGGGTGCAAACAAGAAGAATTCAACTTGCAGAAAGAATGGAGATGGATATCGTGTAGCAGTCATATAAATGTCAATTAATACATTAAATAAACTTATTCCAAATTTAATACCTGTAGCAGTCCCTATACCCATCAAAGATGACCCTGCATTTTGCATGATTGCTCGCACATCAGCAAAATCAACATTAACCAACCCAGGAACCTACAAAGGAGAAAAGGAAATTAAATTTATGAAAATTAACATGTTTCTTGTCTCAGTTTGATAACTCTGACATTCTCAAGTTGATTCTTCTGCCTTTCATGACATGGTGGTATTAAATTGCAGACCTCACTTTACCGTAATAATATCAGAGATACCACGAATGCCTTGCCGAAGAATATCATCAGCCAAGTTGAATGCTTCTGTTACAGGAGTGTTTGGAGAAACAGCAGACAATAGCTTGTCATTGGGGATGACAATGAGAGTGTCCACACTATTTCTCAAGGCTGCTATCCCCTCTTGAGCCTGAACTGCCCGCTTCCTCCCCTCAAATGAGAATGGTGTTGTGACAATACCGACAGTCAGTATACCCATGGACTTGGCAATTCCAGCAATTACAGGAGCACCTCCAGTTCCAGTTCCTCCACCCATTCCAGCCTGCAATTTGGACACCAAAAGAATATTATCATACCTCAAAGTGTAATGATTTCACATGTCAAGCCATCCCAGGGGTGGCATTTACCGTCACAAAAACCATGTCAGCACCATAAAATGCTTCCTGAATGGACTCACTGCTCTCCTTCGCGGCATTCATCCCAACATCAGGGTTTCCCCCTGCACCCAGACCTCGAGTAAGCTCCTGTCCAATCTGCAACCTATTCTGAGGATACACCGGGGACAACCTTATCGCTTGCACATCAGTGTTCACTATCCAAAACTCAACACCATTCATGGAGCTCTCCATCATCCTATTGACAGCATTTGAACCCCCACCCCCAACTCCAATGACCTTGATCTTGGCCTCATTGTAATCATTCTGATCCGATGGTACCCCAAGCCCCTCCAACGGGCTCCCATCAGAAGAACCTTTCCTCGGGTCAACAACCTTGTTGTTCTGCTCACCTCGGAGCAGGGACACTTCTGGATGGAGGTCCAAGAACGAGTCTTTCTTCTGAAACGAGCTAGCGCTGCGGGGGCTTGCACAGCACCTGAAGTGAGAGTGGCCCAAAAATGGAGTGTTTCTGAGCAATGCCCTCCCAGATGCAGCCCGCCTGCTCCCTGCTTCATTTCCCCATCTAGGAGACGGCTGAGCGAGCTGCGTGGAGCATGGCAGATGTATCGCCATCTAAACAAGCTAAAGTAGCAGAACAATCGTCGGTGCTCTTCCCCTGAGGGTACCCAAACGCTTCACAAATCGGGTTGGAGGCTTCTTATATCTACAAGAAATTGGGACAAAAAGAATTAGCAGAGGTGAGAGAGGCTCACGAAAAAAAATGGAACAAGAAACCAGTAAATGCGTGTGCCATCTATCTATCCACCTACGTGTATCAATCTTGCAAGAAGAGAAATTTATCAAAGAATACCTCGTACCGTAAGCGCAACAGCAAAACAAGTTCCCCGTTTTGCCATCAACCAAGCGGAGCGCGGACACTACGCAGGATCGCACATCAGGCTCATCTGATCCCCAATCCGACGAATGCAACTAAGATTAGGGCTCAAAGAAAGCAGAAACTTCGACGGAGAAGATCGAGGCCAGAATCCTACTTACCACGAGCGAATCCGGCCGCTGCAACCCCAGGAAACCACCACGGCGCGCTTTGCGGCAGAATCGGCCAGCACCCGAGAATTGGGGGAAGAGGAGGAGGAGGGCTAGCGAGATGGCCGAGTCGCCTTATCGTCAATAGGGAAGAAGGGGTTTAAGCTCTGTTCGGAGGTGCTGGAACTTGGCAATCTGGCTGGCATCTGTTGTTCAAGGCCTGGCTGTTGGGTTGGTTGGCTGGCCGAGTGAAACGGAACGGATCCTCTTGTCGCAGGCAGGGCTTTACACCAGTGGAGCTCGAGCGATGGCTTTTAGGTTTAAGCTTGGTAAGACTCAAATCGAGTTTAGTTTTATTGGGCTTGAGCTAAGTTTCAGTTGAAGTTCAAGCCTCGACTCAGATTCGAGCTTAGCTCAATCTAAACTCGAGTAGCTCGAGTTCGGTTCGAGTAAGCTCGGTAAGCTCAAGTAAGTTCGGTTATTCTAGTAAGCTTGATAGGCTCGATAACAAACTCGAGTAAACTCGGCTTGAGAAACCTCGGTACCAAGCTCGAGAAAGGTCGACTCAAGGAAACTCGGTCCAGACTCGAGTGGGCTCGTGAATTATTCGAACTTTCGATTAAGCTCATGAGACTCGAATTCGGCTGCTCAAGCTTGAGCGAGAGTAGTTTGTGAGCCTCGAGTTTTTTTTCCCGAGGCCCCGGCACGGTCCTACCTCTTTCTGCTCTTTCCATAAATCTTCACATGGAATTTTTGGTACTTCACAACGTTCAAATATGTGTTATAGAATATTTTACTTTCGAATTTTACTAAGAGGCGAATACCATAGAAGACTAATCATACAATATTCAGAACTAAAAGTAGACACCACGCACTTCAAAATATAACAAAGAATAAAATTGTTAGATTGACCGCGTGAATTACTTACAATAGGTATGATGATGAAGCCAAAGTCGTACACTGTAGAAGTTGTCATTGAAGAGGAAGAAGTGAGCGGCCGTGTGGACTGTGGACCAGGCTGCCTACAAACATTATGGCCTCCATACACACACAGGTGCTCTGTGTGACAATAGCTCTGAGATAACCGCTCTCTCTCCTTTTCGAGACACATCGGGAAGAAAGGTATGCGTGATACAACAGCACACGTGTTCAGAGAGAGAGAGAGAGAGAGAGGAGGAAGCGGAGAGGAGGAATGCAGGTACCATGGCTGGAGGTCTTTTGGTTCTTATATGGACATGCGATAATTACTCGTTAGCAACCAATGTACTTCCTCCTTTATTTTTATAAGATTTATTTTCTAAATATTCTTATTTATAAATATAAGAATTACATGTAGATTTAATAAAATCTTTCCTTCTATACCCCTATTTATTTTTTCTCAACCATACAAATCTATTCATTACCATTCATACAAAGTACATCTTTTATTTTCTAAGATAATTAAGTGAGGGTATCTAAGTCATTTTTTCTCGTACCTTTCTCAATTTCAACGTATCATTAATCCTTGTGCAAAGTTAAAATACGTCTTATGAAAATAAACGGAGGAAGTAGTTAACACAATTAAATCAAGTACGTTGAAATCGCATTCAAACAGTGTAAAGCTCTCCGCCTCAAGACAAACTCTCCAGCTCGCGAGCGACGGGTCCTTCAACTGTGGCACCAAGCCACAAACACGGACACGGCGCAAGCCATTGGGCTGGAATTGGAAAAGCTGTCGCGGGCAAACAGCATCAGGCCAAGGAAACGGGAGTGCCAGGTTGGTGCGGCCCACGGACAGCGAAAGCGTTGGGCGTCTTGCGTTGTGCCGTCTGTGATGACGCGGACGCCTTTCTCGCCTGGCCTGGTTCCCCGGAAGAGCAAGGCTCCAAAACCGCAATGGTCCCAAGTCGCCGACCGGCCGCCTGCACGCCGTGCCCCGAGGGCCCGTCCCGACTGCCCGTGCGTCGTGCGCCGATGGACCCATCGTGAAAGGGCCCGTGTGTCGCATCGCATGAAGCCTTACGTGCTATGCCCCGGTCCTCGTGGCCCGAACCAAACGAAACTATGCCAAGCACGAAAGTCCCGTTAATGGGAGAAACTAGGAAGTTTTCGCAGCGTAATACGTTGTGTGTATTATTAATTTTGTTTATTTTCAGCGGTGTTTTTCTAAAATTATCGAGAAAACGTGTAAAATGGTTGAAAGGATACAAACGCAATCACACATTTTTTTTTGCATCTATCTGGGGTTCTCTCCCGAAGGATCTGCGATTGCACTAAATCGAAAGGTCCTTTTCGCGAAAAATAGCTGGAATGATCAAAACGTAATTACGTTTTTTTCGGTATTTATTTAGGGCCCTTCCACGAAAGATCCACGATTTTTTGAACCAGAAGGACCTTCTCGTAAAAAATCATAGGAAGGACCTACACGTAATCACGTATTTTTTGTATTTAGTTAGGGCCCTTTCACGAAAGATCCGTGATTTTTCTAAACCAGAAGATCCTTTTCGTAGAAAACCGTGAGAAGGACCTATACGTAATTACGCATTTTAGAGGGACCTATACGCGAAAAAAATACAAGCCGGCTCGCGCGCGGCTCGCTCGGCGACATGGCACCGCTCTCAGGTGTGAAACTTGAAAGGTTTAATAAAGGTATTATTCGCATAATGTCATAACGTCTCGTGCAAAATTCTTATTCAGTGGCCGTGAGCAGCCAACTACACGGTGTCGTGCCACCAATATAGTTTACAGAAACCAGAGGGATGGAGAAATGCACTGCAAATCGCGAATGGAGTGGATGAGGATCCCTGGGCGCAAATCAAGAATGAGCGGGCACGGTCCAGGTCACTGGTCTCCGAGCAGCAGGGACTTGACAATGGTGTCGCCCATCCCGTCGGCGATCGGGAAGAGGTGGCCAGACTTGGCGAGCTCGTGGTAGACGACCCACGGGAGCTTCTCGCTGATGTACCTCGACAAACTGACCGGCACGATGAGATCCTCGGCGCCGTGCCACAGATGCACCTTCCCTTCGCCGTCGGCGAACGGGTCCTTGAGATCCAGGGGGCTCCAACTCCACTTCCCGAACCCGACCATCATGTCGCGGTGCAGGCACTCGTGCTCCCCCTGCTGCCTTATCTGCGGCTGCGACGGCACGCACGGCCGACAAACCCAAGCGAACAAGCAAATCGTCAGTTACATCAAGATTTCGCAGTCAACTTATACGAGGTGTAAGTGATTCAGTCATCTGTTACCATGAAGGTTCGGAAGGCGAACTTTGGCATGAGCAGCTTGTCTTCTTCAGACAGGAGTGCAGGGTTGTACGCAATGACGCTGGAGGCCGGGAAGAGCTTCTGGGAGTTCCACCAGTAGGTCAGCCATGGGAGGTGGTGGGCGACCCAGACTGCCCATTTGTCCTGCGGGAGCTGCTGGTACCAGGCGTCCCACGACACGTTCGACGGCAAGCCGGACCACCAGTAGTTGCCCACCGGGCCAAGAATGGCCACACCGGCGAGCCTGTGCCATGATGGAAAAAATGTTCAGCCTTGTCTTGGTTCTTTCGATGTTTCAGAGAAGAAGAGCACGGTGATCAGCTTGATTACTGGTTGTCGGTACACTACCTGTGTGGGATGTACTTGAGGCAGCTCCACATGATCTCGCCGCCCATGGAGAAGCCGATGAGGTAGAACTTGGGCCCCAGCTCCAGGTTGTCGGCGAGCTCCTCGATGTCGAGGGCGATGCTCTTCTCCGTCCGGGCCGGGTGCGGGTCGCTCTCGGCGTACCCAGGCCGATCGAAGGACAGCAGGTAGATTCCCAGCTCTTGTGCCAGCTCCTGCACCAGTTTTCGGTCCATGATATAATAGTACTTATCACTTCTACTCTGAAGTCTGAACAGAACTAGAAGTACATTGTTCAGCCTGTCAAACGAACAAGATAGTAGTAACAAGTAACAATATGTACCGGGGAAATTGGGAGTGCGTCGTATCTGCAGGAATCGAATCCATGAACAAAGATGATCTTGTACTTGGCCTTCTCCTTTGGGACGCCGGATTCCAGGTAGGCCAAATGCCTGCCGTCCTTGAGCATTGTTCTTGGACCGGTAACCGGAGGGCCATTCGGCGAACCGCAGATTTTCGGAGGTGGAGGCTGAATCTGTTTGTACAGCAGCGCCGACAAGAATACAAACAGAGCTAGGGAGATCTTCCTTACCATACCTGTGATCAGTGAGACAATAAACACGTTAAACTGTTATTGTATCATACTGCCATTGCAAGTGGGCAGTGGTCACTAGTTTGAACTTCTTGTACTTCGTTTAAGTTATTCTGCAAGTTCAGAAGTGTCTTTTAATTATGTTGAAGAAATGCTTGGGACTTCTGAAACATAAGCCCTTCTCCAAACTCAAAGATGGACAGTTTCAACTTAGCTTTTGACCTAAATCAGAGATGGAGGGTTTCAACATGCACCAAGTTGCAAGGACAATAATTTCTACCGGATGGCTTGCTACAGCCTACAGGTTCAACATGACGCCAATGCTTTCATGGCCTTTCCTATATTCCTCCACTGATATTTGACCTCATAAATTCCATCGACATGTCAGTGACGTGCACCGTTGTATCAAAGAAAGTTTTCCCTCTCTCTCCATAAATTTGATATTTTGAATGAGTCTTCTGGGCAGAGTGGCGCATCATGCGTTCAGACGTCTCGAAACTATTCTAGCAAGGGAAAATACCCCAGGCACTCAGATTAATAAAGTCCGAAAGGATAGCTACTCTTAAAGACCGAGGTTAGAAGTAACAATTAACTATGCAAACTGCATCTATCAGCCAAGAAGATGATAAAAGCAAAAGACAAAACAATACGTCAGTTTGGACTGTACCCATCCATAGTCAACCTAGTGCCTGCAAGGATTAAGCAATGGAGGTTTGAATGTGCGATCAGCAATAGAAAATCTGAGCGCGATGCAACCACCAGTAGAACCGCACGCCCACCGTCTTCCATCGCGAGCCTACACCCATTGTTCCACCGCGCCGCCCTCTACCCCGTCTTCAAACGCGCCGCACAACCGTGCCGCACTGAGTCAACGGTAGAATGGCAGAGGGCGTCCACCACGATGGCGTGGGAGACCCACCAATCGACAATAATCAATTATTATCGCCCCTATCGTGCAGTTATGCAAGCACCACACCTCTCCTGTCCTCTCACGCGCCGATGCCACCACCGTGCGATACCGCTAGTAGAAATGAAAACCACAATTACGTATAGATACATTCCATTTTATGGCCAGATGATAACGATTTGTTGTACTGATAAATTCATTCAATACGTTGCTAGAGTTTAGTATCACACCTAGCCATAGCGCATATTGGCCATGTGATGATGACACTAAAAATGAAAACCACATTTACAATCAGATACATACCGACTTATGGCCAAGATGGGTCGTGTGACCTGAAGACACACCAAAGCTGGTAGTAAAAATAGAAACCACATTTATTACCAGCTACATACTATTTTACGACCAAATGAAACTTCTTGCAATGTACTGACCTTGATGACATATTTTCAACCATGTTATATCTCTTTATCACTTTTGATATACTTAAATAGTTACTAGTATATGTCCTTCTAAATGTAAAATTTCACATTCAATGCATTCATATATATTATTATTTGTATAAAACATATCTTTCATTTAGACATTATTTTATTAAATGAAGTTCTTTAAAGTACAATTTTAAAAAGGATATCACTATTGAAATTCATAGTATATTTGAAGAAATATATATTTAATAGAATCAGGTAGGACTTTAGATTCTACTATTCGATCCTATTAGGAGCATCTCTGACTCAGATTCAAGATCATGATCCTGACAACTTTGCTAAGATGCAATCATCCTCTGGTCTCAGGCTCGATTAGTTAGAGCATCAAGAAACACACACTTACACTTCTGCAACTAAGGTAATGTAAAAAAAATGGGCTACTTTCTTCCTCTGAGAAAACAACACCGGATATTTTGCAGAAAATTCAGGATGGTTTCTTCGTTTATATATGTCTTTTTGTTTCATAAAAAATTGTAAATAAAATACTCCCTCCGTTCAGACATATAAGGCGTATTTTGACTTTGTAAAAGGATTAAGGTTAGGGTAAAATTGAAAAAGGTATGAGTGAAAATAATTTAGATATCCTATTTAATTGTCTTGGAAGATAAGAGATAATAGTTTGTATGTGGTGGTAATGAATAAATGCATGTTGTTAAGAGAGAATAAATAGGGTATAGCAGGAAAAGCTTCATTAAATTTATATGCAAGACTTATATTTCTGAATAAAATCATTCAAACTGTAGACCTTATATTTGTGAATGGAGGAGCACTTGGTCAAGAAAATTTCTACAACTGACAGGGACAGGAATATTGCAGTGTTAGGAAATTTTACTCCAAAAGTTAAGTTTTGCAAATGGTTTAGACTTGAGACACTTTGAATACTCTGGCAAGGGAAAAATATTATGTACACTTTGCAGATTAATAAATTCTGAAAGGACAATAACAGCTAAAGAGGTCAAAAATAAAAATTAACTCTACGAGATGCATTGCATCTGTCATAGCTTGGATTGTCAATCTCAAGCCATGTTCATCACTTCATCCATAGTCAACTCACTCCCTTGTCCCTACATAACGGATTAAACAATAAGGGTTTGATGTGCGATAGATACAGATATATGTGGTTCGCATTTCTACCACGATGACTTTTTATTCAGCCCGAAGGACTTTATACACCCACATTCCATTAAATGAAGAACAAGTACAAAGTACTAAAAAGTTTGTGCGTGTTCACTCCTGTTGAATAGTAGCATTTCACTATCAATTATGAAGAAAGCACCGCTGTCTGTAGCAATCATCCTCTCAAGGAAAGCAACCCTTACTGGGTCTTACATCTAGAATCAAGCAACAAACTCGCGTACACTTCTGGAACTGAGCAAGCCGTTTTCTTCCTCTGGGAAGCAACACCAGAGATTTTGCTGGAAATCGATCCAGGATGGTTTCTTCATTTATGTCTTTTGTTGAATTCTTATGCCAATGGAATACTTGGAGAAAGTTCTGGTTCTGAAGGTGAAATGGACGGGAATATTATGGTGCTAGGAAACTTTGCAACAAAAGATGAGTTTTGCAACTGGTTGAGACGGGCAGAAGATGGATACAAATAATCAAGAACACGGGAAGGTAAGTAACTTCGAGAAGAACACAGATTATACCCAAAAGGCGCAAGGTAAGAATAGGATATAGTCTACTCCAACAATTCTTGGCTCATCGAACGCTTGCATCTAGCAAAAGCCCAGGGATACTAGCCGACCGGAAGTAACGAACAGAGTGGCTTTACTATCGAACAATCTCGCAAATCACATCTACTACCACATGCACAAGCAAAACCAGTCTTACAAACCAAGAAACAAGAGAGCAACCGAGGCCAAATAAAACAGATCACATCGTACCACAGGAACAAACAGAAGCCAACCAAGCAGCCGCGCAAACATAAGCGTAAAGAAGGCACAGAAGAGCACAGAGAGAGAGTGTGTGTGTGTGTGTGCACGTACCACCACCGGAGTCCGCGGTCGGCTGCGGAGGCCGCTTCTCGCCGGACTCTGCCATCGATCTGCCCGGCAGCTGCGGTGGTCGCCCGCTGTTGGCTTGGTGGGTTTGGCTTGATTTGTGGGCAAAGGTCGGGGCGGAGCGGGGGGCAGCAACCAAGTTCCACGAGGGCGAGAAGCGGAGGAGGATCCAACTGCAGTAACGGCAGCACCCTGTCGCACTGCTGCCTTAAACTTGCCGATTTCTGCCGGCCGATCCAGCCTTCTATAAACCTGCACCGGTCACGTGGGGCCCACAGTTCTGCAGGAAACAGATCATGTGGGGCCCACGTCTCTGGAGCATCGAAGCCCTCTACGGGTGCAAGCGCCGGGCCGAAATAAACAGGCACTAGCCACTTCGTCGTCGTATTGGTGTGTACTGCCGGGGCTTTTTTTTTTTTTTTTTTGTCATCCTGAGGCACGGCTGTGGCGGCTGTGGCATACTGGCACGATCTAATCTAAAATCCGGTATATTATGAAGTGAACTGTATTAGACTGATATAACACTGTAACACGGAATAAACTATGTCCGAGAACTGGCACGATAGACGGCACAGTCCGGAATGACACTGTAGCACTGGTTGTACCAGACCCGATGACCTGGACATAAAGAAGAAGCCCAGTATGAAGATCACTGACCCGTAGAGCATAAACATCATAGACGCACCTAGCAGCATGGACGCCACCTTCGCCGTTGACACCTGAGAGATACGGGTAAGAGGGAAGAGAGAGCTGAGAGAGATTGAGAGACGCTATCTCTCTCACCCGTCTCTCTCAATCTCCCTCTCTAGTCCGTCTCTCTCAATCTCTCTCGTCTGTCTCTTTTACTTTCTTTCTCGCCCATTGCCCCCTCTCTCGTCCCGTATTAAGCACATCCCCTTGCCATATGTAACTGTTCAAAAATAAATAAATTTTAGTTTCTTTTCCCATAATATTTCTGTCTACTGTCTTAACTTCATACATTTTCGACTCATTTCCTCTCGTTGCAATAGTGCAAATAGGCTGGACCTAGATTA
This sequence comes from Guadua angustifolia, assembly GCA_036346375.1. NCBI lineage: Eukaryota > Viridiplantae > Streptophyta > Magnoliopsida > Poales > Poaceae > Guadua > Guadua angustifolia. The sequence goes on from CM070507.1 coordinate 24,725,670, forward strand.
GCACGGCATGAAGCAGGCACAAAGCACAAATGAGTAATGTCTGGGCTCGCAGAAGCCAAGTCGGGCCGGCATGGCACGACGGGTTATCGCGGCCCAGCACAGTTTAGGCACGAAGCAGATAGACCCATATTGGGCCAATTTAGCACGGCACGATGATCACCTCTACTTCGGTGAGCGGACTCACGCTTGCGTGCTGAAGCCACTCGTTTGTCATGTACTAAAAAAGAGATTAGGGCTTAGTTTCTTATGGAATTTATGCGAGAATGATATGTTCCAAAGTAACGAGCATGTATAATACATATGTCGGTGTTTCGCAAAACCGGCAAGTAAATTTGTAAGTCAAGGGGCCGCGCGTTCCCTCTCCTTCAATGGTTGACTCAGGAAGCTCAGGATATATACTGGTTCGGGCCGAAAGTCCCTACTTCCAGTTCGTGTGGTGGTTATGTATTGCTCTGGGTGCAGCGGACTACACTGGATTACAAGCGAGGGCTAAGAATAGGCCTTGAGCGCTGGTCCGAGTGGAAGAGCTCGGGAGCTCGGAAAGGCTAAGAGCTCGAAAGCTGTAGGAGCGTTCGAGCCGTGCGTGCCTAGGTTCGCTCAGGAGTGTTCGTCTGTATGTTTGACTGATCGATCATTCAAGATCGGATCGGTGGATGTGCTCGCTCGTGTCGGATCCCCCTCCCTGAGGGTCCTGCCCCCTTTATATAGCCGGAGGGAGCAGGTTACACGGGAGTTTGGAAAAGAAAAGTAGGGGTATACTACGCCCAGGAGTCTCGGTCTTCGGTCCTGGTGACTGTCAGTCCCCTGTCTATCCCACGCCAGGGTTGGTAGACACAGCAAGCGGCGCTCCGTTGGGAAGGCGCACACCGCCCTCAGACGCTTGTCGATCTTGTGGCAATTCTGCAAGCGCTCTGGTGTCGCCTCGGGAGGGAGCGCGTCTCTCCATTGTGCATGACTGGGCGAAGGGACCGGCGCTTGACTTTGGCGGCCTCTTGACCACCTTGGGAAGGAGCCACCTATTCCAGCAAGGTCGTCGTGTCCACGGGGCAGGTGACCAGCTTAAGGTCGACTGGCGACGTGGCGGAGGCCGCTGAGTCGGGGCTCGTCGGATCCCCGACCTGAGGCCAAGTCGAGACCCAGGCGCCTGCCGGAGGCCAGTCGGGGCTGTGAGTCTTGCCTGACTGAGGCAGTCGGGGCTGTGGGGCGCCCGACCTAAGGCAGGGTCGGAGCGCCCCTGGTGGGCCTGATCGGGGTCGAGGGTCCTTCGTGACCCAATGAAGCCTTTGACGGTGGGCACAGGCGGCCCATTAAGTATTCGACTCTTTGGGGTATCCTGGTATGTGTATTCATCAATATGCTTAGACAGGTGTTTAGAAATAAAAAAACTAATTTTCTTATTATATACGATAGATAAGTGCTTATTTGGAAGCATCGATGCTTAATTAAACACCAATGCTTAGCAGAATAGTAGGTGCTTATATGTATAACTATATATGACTAATAGATAATACTCTCTCCGGTCACAAATATTTATCGTTTTGAACATCGACGCGGTTCTCAAAACCCAACTTTGACCACCAATTTTTATTGTAATATATTTATAAAATAAGTAAAATTATAATATTACAAAGTATGTTTCGAGACAAATCTACACATATGATTTTCATGCATCCAATCTAAATATTTAAAAAGATATTCATAGCTAAAGTTTCAAAAGTTTGTGTTGACGCTGAAAAATGTGACGATGGATTTATCGACACAAACACATGAGAACGCCAAGTTCAATTAGGTTCGAAGTGTGCCAGCCGATTTGATCCTACAATCGGTAAGATAAAATAGAAAATATACGTTCAAAGCCGATCTAATGTGATAATCGGCAAAAATTTAAACTATTAATAGCTGATCAAATCAAGTGTAACGATAACTCTAAATAGATGATTAAGGCTTGATTAGATGATAAAAGGTAGATTCTTAAGATTGGAGAAAATCAAACATGGTGTTACCGGTGAATATCAACAATTAGCATTGCGTAACTTTATTGATTAAGATCGGATTACAAGAGGGATTCTAAATTATAAAACTACTCCTAGCTGACCAAAAAGTAAATAAAAAGTAGATGCGAGTTGTTTAGTTGACTGTTGTTATTTCTGCTTGCTCTTGATCTCCTTTTATAGTGTATCGGCTGATCGTATCTTTTTTAAATACGTTGCCACATGATCCGTTTCAGTCATATATATATATATATATATATATATATATATATATATATATATATATATATATATATATATAATTTCCATCTTAGAATCAATATTGGCCATAATCGTAATCTTAACATAGCTTTTTCCTTTTTAAACCAATACCGACCAGAAATATATATCTTTTCCATTAGCCTGACAAACAAGCCGTGTCTTACCAAATTTGGGTGAAAACAGTTTGATTGCATATATTTTAAACCGACAAGTTTTTATGAATCAGAGGGAGTATAATATCTAAGCACTCACAAAAGAGATGCTTGCATTGGAGAAAATAACTTTTACATGGGTGCTTGATGATGTGGCTGTATTAGCTCTTTTTAAACACTTATATATATATAAGCATCTTGCACTGTGCATGCCCTATGTGAACCAACCTGAGTTTTTAGAAGGTGGGAATAATGATTAATGTAGTCATCTTAAACCTTGCAACTCATCAGTTATGGATTTACATTCCAAAAAACTACAGTAGAAAATTCACACAAATAACCCACCCAACCATAGTTTGTTGGTCTTGAGCTAGTGAGATAAGATGCTTCTGATTTGCCGACAACAATTGGGATGCCAAAGCTCCCACCTCCTCCGACGAAGAGCTTGGCCATGCTCAGATCTCCCTAGCGCCGCCGCTAGTTTCAATAATGAAGGCAGTATCTGCATATAATATGTTAGCCCAACCACTACGCGGCATCTCCCATCACCGTGGCGACAGGGGATAACCATGCATTAGTGTTGGCCTGAGGGTTCGGGTTGCTAGCTCCAAGAATTGCTTTAAAACTTTATATCCGACACAAAATTATATTATCAGATATTAAACAGTGACCAAAGTGAAGGATCGGAAATAGCGATCGAAGGGTAAATGACCACAAATAATTTTTTTTTCTTCTAACAGAACCAACCAAAACCTCTCTAAATCAAAGAAGTGCGGAAAAGTGAATTTTCAAAGAATTTCACCTCTAGGGTGGGACTACCGCAGATAAATGACCGGTAGTACCACAATGAATAGTAAATCCATCACTATTGCAGTGCAAGTCTCGGTACTACATGATGAACAGTAAAATTAACATGGTTTCAAAATCAAAATCGGTGTACCTTTTTATCACTGATCCAAACCCCATAAAACTTTGTATGCACCTTCCTAAAGATGCAAAAATCTATTTCAATCTTCAATCGCAAGAATTGACATCAAGGTTTCGACATTTTTCAAGTTTAGTGAAGGATGCATTAGAACCGGGTCAAAAACCCAAACTTCACCCTGAGCTTGCTCGTCAGGTTTTGATGATCAAAATGATCTTATATGACCTTCTACATGTCACAAGAACACCAAAGAAATCATCCCCAAAAGCTTAAGAACATAGTCTATCGAAAATCCTTCTCTCTCAAGTCAAAAACCAATTTTTGGATAATCTCTTATAAACAAGTGAGAGCTTGCCTAGACGATTAGGATATGATCTCTAAATGATATATGACGAATACTTATACCAGGGGGTACCCCACAGCAAGTTATACATCTATTTCAAGATCGTTTCTCTCTCAGTTGTACGGACATGGCGGCAAGATTGGCAGGGATGCAGAGTGCTAGAGAGGGTATTACCAAACTCTCCATCCCTCACAGATGGGATTATCACTGAATATTGGCTGAAACACCAAATGATCTGTCTTGGGCCCAGCTCCAGGCCTCATTGGGCCATGAAGGATCCACGGCCTCGATCAAGCCCGCCCGAGGCGGTCGACTGGCCTCGGTCGGCGCTCCTGAGCCCGACACGGCCAGTCGACCACGCAGTCAGGCGCTCCCCGAGCCCCGCACGGCCTTAGATCCGACCACAGGTCGGGCGCTCCCACAGGCCCCGACCCGGCCACGGGTCGGGCACCTCGCAGGCTCCGACCTGACCTTAGGTCGTGGCCCCGACGAGCTTCAACTCAGTGACCTCCGCCACGTCAACGGTCGACCCCAAGCTGGCCACTTGCCGTGGGCCGCGGCAGCCACGCCAAGCGGTGGCTCCTTCCCAAAAGGCCAAGAGGCGCCAAAGTCAAGCGCCAAGTCTCTTCACCCCGTCGAGCACGGTGGAGAGACGCGCTTCTCCCGGCGGCACAGGCGTAGCATAGACGGCGTCGGCATCGACAGCGCCTGAGGCGAGTGTGCCCTTCCCGACGGAACGACGCTCGCTGTGTCTACCAATCCAGGCGCAGGATGAGCAGGGACCCGTCAGTCGCCAGTCACCAGGACCGAAGACCGGGACTCCCGGGCGTAGCTTACCCCTACTTTTCTTTTCCAAACTCCCATGTAACCTGCTCCCTCCGGCTATATAAAGGGGGCAGGACCCCCAAGGAGGGGGACGAGCCATCCGACTTGAGCGAGCACACCCGTTCTCGAGCAAGTCAAAGATACAGACGAACATTCCCGAGCTCCCCCACTCGGACGAGCGCTAAGGGCCTGTCCTTAGCCCCCTTCGTAATCCGTGTAATCCATCGCACCGGGCAATACAAAACCACCACCACGAATGGGCGTAGGGATATTCAAATAGAACCAAAGATACATTTTGGACTCCTTAGTCTAACCATTCAAGGAGAGGAGCGTGCGGCCCTATACTTACAAATTTACTTGCGGTTATCTGAAACACCGACAATATATCTATTAATCACTCATCCTTACAATACAAGATCAAGAGAATAAGAAACCAAACAAGAAAGATCAAAAACTCAAGAAAAGTAAAGATCAAAACAAGATACAAGGCTTGAGTACGAATTTTGATTTAATTTCAAATCAAGAAGGTTGATTACAAAGCCTCTTACCTGAGGACAAAACTTGCAAGGAGCATTCACACACCCACATAAGAAAACCAAAATCTTGTGAAAATCTTAAACATAGAGTCTTAAGGCTTCAAGGCTTAAGGTCTCACCTCCCTCTACATCTCTTTATATAGAGGAGACAACCTTAACCCTAAAACCTGAACATATAAGTAGACACCATCTACATTTATATGGGCTAACACGATAACCTAACATATATAATAGGCTTTACACTCACACAAGAATGCTTCTCAAAATAGCTTTCTTCATGTCTCCTATTCCTAGGATGAGCCTGAATTTATGTCCATGTACACTTTAGCTTGACTTAAACCACTTGGCTACCGTCGTGGTTTTCTAAACATCCTCGATCCCCAGTAATGGATAAAATTATCAATTTGCCCCACAGCCGGTCCTTCCTTTCACTCGAAGCATCGCCTATATTTCGTCATCCACCATATGGTCACAATGACTTCTCGCCAAGCCTCTCACGCATCACTAGTGCTTTGCTTGCAAATGGACCAAAGTCACATGGCGCACCACATATCTTTGGTTGCTTCACAATGACAACTTCTGCTTCCTTGATCGTTCTGGACCTCAACTCTTCCCTGAGCCTAATCCCGGTCCATGTCGTTGCCCATCATATCCATCACTAGTGCTTTACGATTCAGCTCCTTGTCTTCTTGGCTCGCAACCACTTCCCAGTATTAATCATCTTCTGGCATCCCTTAACTATTCTGGATCTCAGCTCTTCTAACCTAATCCCGGTCTCCTCCACCTCACTATGACTTAACTCCGAAGTCCTGCAACACAGACAACCAAACCATCATGTAGCACTTGTTCACAATGATATGCAAATGAATAAACACATAGCCAAAATCATAGCACAATTCGCAATCCCAATGCCGATAGTACCGTTCTTCCCAACTCAGAGAAATTGGTTCACTGGAAAATAACTACCGCCACTATGGACCGATAGTACCGCTCCCTTGACACTACCGCTACTAGCACGCCTGTAGTACCGCTCTACTAAAAACCCAGGAAAACCCTCTCTATAAAATAGCTATCGCCACTCTGAGGCTGGTAGCATCGCAGGGCCAGCACTACCGCGTCTTTTAGGCCGGTAGTGCCACCTGGCCGGTACTATCACTGTTTCAAGGTTGGTAGTGCCACCCATCTTGACAACACCTCAAATTGCTTTAAATTTAAAACAAATTTAAATTAAACTTAAACTTGAGCATCACAAGCTCAAACCTAATTAATTACTTATCACTCACATAGATAGACTTCCACATAGTCTTTTACGAAGAAAGCCATCCATGAAGTGCATCGACCTGGTCATTGGAATGTATCTTACACTCTGTGGTGCAACATCGCGATCGTGCGATTCATCGAAACATCGGTTCAGTCTTGTACTATTCATCCACCAGCAATAACACCCCTAGCCCCAATTTCCTAGAGACATATCATTACTTGTTACTCAGATTCTAATTAGAAAAAAATCAATAACAGAACTACAAACCAAAAAACTGTTGTAAGAGATGTGATAATAATAGCAAGATTTTATACATTATTCCTTTTAACAATATAATTGAGAATATATAATCCAAAAACAGCCAAAATGACATAAACAAGATGATACTAAGCAATTTTATGTCATCTATAATATGAATCATGTCTTAAATTATTAGCGAAATTGCTGTAGAAGCTGTTTATTGCTTTCCTAGTATAGCCTATTGCTTTCCTTGTATTGCTTTCCTAGTATAGCCTATTGCTTTCCTTGTGCTGACTCCTCTAATTGAGGCTTGTAATCTTCCTGTAATCTCTCCTGTTAGGGATATATATGGATCCACCCGCCTAATGGGCGTGTGGTGATTGTGCCATCTATTCTACATGGTATCGATTAGTTCTCTGAGCCTCCTTCACGCCTCCTCCTGCCTTGCCCTTGCGCCTCCTCCTCTCGGCGTCTTTGTGCTTAGCTGTACCCATCTTCTTCCCGTGCTCGGCCCCACCTCTACCTTCTCCACCATGACGGCTCCTGGCGCAGCTTCGACCAACACCGGGGCGCTCGTTGCTCCACCGATTGTCCTCAACCCATATTGCACAATCGCCGTCAAAACCCATGTGCCGACCACTCTAGACTTGAAGGCGGCCAACTACACTCGATGGTCCAAATTCTTCCGGACCATGTGCATCAAGTTCGGCCTCCTCTCCCACATCGACGGCTCCGACGTCGCGCATCCGGACGATCCCGCCTGGGTCCTTGCCGACTCTGCCGTCCTCGGTGGTCAGTCGGCTCGTCGGCGACAACACCACGACTCCGTGATGGCCGAAGCGGAAAGCAATGGCGTGATCTACGGGTCGCCATCGAGGCCCTCTTCCGCGACAACAAGGAATCGCGCCGTCTTCCTCGGCAGCGATTCCACTCCCTTCTGCAGGCGATCAATCCATCGCCGACTACGACCGGTAGCGTCAAGACTCTAGCAGATGCCCTCGCGACGTCGGTCACCCGTCTCGACTTGCGGCTTCGTCCTCAATCTGCTGCGCGGCCTCAATCCTCGCTACTCCAACACCGCCGACGACATCGCCAACTCAACTCCGTTTCCATCCTTCTCCAGGGCTCGCTCCATGCTTGCCCTCAAGGAAACGCGCCTCGCCAACGAGACCAAGATCGCCGCCGAGACAGCTCTGCTCACAGCCGGTTCCTCCTGCAACTCGTCCGGCTGCCGCTCCACCCAGGCATCTGACGCGGTCAGCCCCAACACATCCAACTCCACCAAGAACGGCAAAGCAGGGCGCAATCGGCGCGGCAAGCACGGCTACCAGGGCGGTCGTGCGCCTCCACCGGCTGGCCCCTGGTTTTGCTTCAACCCCTGGTCACCTCCTGGCGCCAGCCAGTGGCCAGCCCTCGGTGGACCATGGCGCCCTTCCCCTGCTCCAGGACTGCTCGGCGCTTCCCCACAGGCGCATACTGCTTTTGCCTCTACCCAGCCATCCTCTGCTCCGGCTTGGGATCGCGAGGGCTCATCACATACTGAACCAACTCACCGTCCAGGGACACGGTGGTGGGTGGTGGACAATGGCGCCACCTCCCACATGACGTCCAATAGCGGTATGCTCCTCTCTTGCCACCCTACACCCAACACGCAATCCTTTCATGGAAAGCGGCTCTCGTTTACCAATCATCTCCAGTGGCAACTCCCTCCTCCAGACCCCATCCTCCCAATTTTCCTTCGCGATGTCCTTGTTGTTCCTCATATAGTTCGCAACCTTCTCTCTGTTCGCAAGTTTACTCGCGACAACCACTGCTCCATTGAATTTGACGCCTTTGGTTTTTCTGTCAAGGAACCGCAGACGAATCGAGTGATGCTTCGCTGCAATAGTGAGGGAGAACTCTACACCATCCCTCCTGTCGAGCCGCCTCCTTCCAACGCCCACCTCGCCGTCTCCTCCCAACTTTGGCATCAGCGTCTTGGACACCTTGGCGCCGCTCCTTTCACTATCTTGACCAAAAATAAACACCTTTCATGTAATAATGTAGACCGCTCAATTTGCGGTCTTGTCAACTTGGTAAACATCTTGGCGCCACCGTTTGCTTCTTCAAATTCACGCATTGTTGCCCTTTTGAACTCATCCTTTGTGATGTTTGGACCTCCCAGAGCTTGACATATCGGATCAATATATTATTTGGTTGTTGTTGATGATTTCTCTCATTTCTCTGGACCTTTCCACTTAAAAATAAATCCGGCGTTCACCAACACATCACAGAACTTGCGGCCTTTGCGGCACTGATTCGCCTTCCTCTCAAATCCGTCAGTGACAGGCGAGAATTTGTTAACCACGCCAACACATCCTTCTTCGCCTCCCGCGGCATTGCTCTGCGCCTCTCTTGTCCTTACACCTCCTCGCAGAAGCGGCAAGCGAGCGGATGCCAGACACTCAACAACATGGTTCGCACCCTCCTCCTTCATGCCCACATGCCGCCCAAATTTTGGGCTGAGGCCTTAGCTACTGCCACCTATCTCCTCAACCGGTGTCCCTCCTCTGCCATCGCCGGTGCTATTCCCTACACACTCCTTCACAAAAAGCCTCCACAGTACGCACACCTTCGGGTCTTTGGTTGCCTTTGTTTCCCTAACATGTCCGCCACCGCTGTCCACAAACTCGCCCCACGCCTACGGCTTGTGCATTCCTTGGTTATCCTCCTCGGACAAAGGATACCGTTGCCTAAACCTCGCCACCAACAAAGTCATCATATCCCGACACGTCAGATTTGATGAGCACATTCCCTATGCCCGGCGGCACTACTCGCTGTAGCTTCTCCTCCCACTAATGCCGACTTGGACTTCCTAGTCGATTCTCCCTTGCAAGTCTTCCCAGCGCCAGCCCACCTTTAGGTGTTGAGCACTCGCTGCCCCATCAGGAGCCACCGGTGTCCGACATCGTCGCCTGCCAGAACACTTTGTCGCGTCGGTTTACAACCGACGCCCACTGTGGCCCCTGCTCTGCATGGCGCATGCTCAAACCGACCCGGCTGTCCAGACGGCTGCCACACAAGACAATCATCGTCCTGCAGCAGCCCCGGCATCTCACAACATGATCACAAGATCCCGGCTGCTGCACGACCCTCTCGCCGAATTCCTCTCGCGGCGGCACAACATACTTCGGTTCTGCTTGTCGACCAACTACCGCGGCCAAGGCGCCGATCCTGGCGGCGCTACCATGGCCGACGAGTTCACGGCTCTCAGGGACAATCAAACTTGGTGCCTTGTCCCTCGTCCACCTGGCGCCAACGTCGTCACCGGCAAGTGGATCTTCAAACACAAGTTTCACTCCGATGGCCGTTTAGCTCGCCACAAAGCCCGCTGGGTCGTTCGCGGATTCTCCCAGCAACACGGCGTCGACTACGACGAAACGTTCAGCCCGGTGGTCAAGCCGGCGACTATTCGTACCGTCCTCGCCATCGCCACATCACGCTCCTGGCCCATTCACCAACTTGACGTCAAGAACGCCTTCCTCCACGGCACTCTTGCGAGAGCGGTATCTTGCCGGCTGACCCTCGGCTTTGTGGACCTCGCTCATCCTAACCATGTGTGTCTTCTCCGAAATCACTTTATGGTTTAAAGCGAGCACCTCGCGCATGGTACCACCGCCGCCATACATCCGCCATCGGCTTCATCGCATCCTCCTCCGACACATCCTGTTTGTTCTCAAGCAGGAACCGACATGGCTTACTTGTTGCTCTCGTCGGCGACATCATCCTCACCACCTCCTCTCGCGGCTTCTCCAACGCCTCATCGGCCAACCGCTCGAGTTCGCCATAGCGGATCTCGGCGCCCTGCACTTCTTCCTCGGCATCTCCGTCACGAGCTCTTCCGATGGCTTTGTTCTGTCACAGCTGACGATATCTTGTCGATCTTCTCCGACGAGCAGGCATGGCTGAATGTCACCCTACCACTACACCGGTGGACACTCATGCCAAAATCTCCGGTCTCGGCGGCGCTCTCTCTTCGATCCATCGAGTCACGGAGCCTTGCGGGAGCATTGCATTGCGATGCGACAACGACCGCCACGATTTGGCGTATGCCGTTCAGCAGGTTTGTCTCTTCATGCATGACCCACGGGAGCCCCATCTCGCGCTCATTAAGCGCATCCTTCGATATGTCAAGGGCACCCTGCATGCTGGTCTTCACATTGGCCGGTCACCAGTGACCTCTCTCACCGCCTACTCCGACGCCGACTGGGCTGGCTGCCCAGACTCTCGCCGTTCTACGTCCGGTTACTGCATCTTCCTCGGCGACACCCTCGTGTCCTGGTCCTCCAAGCGTCAGACCACGGTGTCCTTTCGAGTCCGAGGTCGAGTATCATGCGCCGTTGCCATCTGATTGCCGAATCTTTCTTGGCCGCCAACTACTTCAGGAACTTCATGTTCCCCTTGCTTCGGCCACTGTGGTATACTGCGACAACGTCAGCGCCATTTACATGTCTACCAATCCAGTACAACATCGACGGACCAAGCACATCGAAATCGATATTCATTTTGTCCGCGAGAAGGTCTCCCTCGGCGAAGTCCGCGTATTACACGTGCCATCATCCCATCAGTTCGCCGATATCATGACTAAGGGTCTACCAACCCAGCTTTTTCAGGAATTTCGGTCCAGTCTTTGCATCCGGATTCCTCCAGCTATGACTAAGAGGGGTATTAGCAAATTGTTGTAGAACATTTATTGCTTTCCTAGTATAGCCTATTGCTTTCCTTGTATTGCTTTCCTAGTATAGCCTATTGCTTTCCTTGTCAAACTCCTCTAATTGAGGCTTGTAATCTTCCTGTAATCTCTCCTGTTAGGGATATATATGGATCCACCCGCCTAATGGCTGTGTGGTGATTGTGCCATCTATTCTACATAAATCACAACTTGAATGAAAAGAGTGTTGAAATGAATTGCTCTCAAATTAGGGTTTGTTTGAAGATAAAAATCTCCAACCTCAATCACGAATCGGCTAACAAATTAATTCGGTGAATTAGGCCTTGAACCCTTACCATCTTAATATGCACAATAAATAATTGACAATCTTAACTCACTGTTTAACATATTATCTATAAACCAGAGTATTTCAAATTATCAGTTCAAGCATTTGCCAACCAAATCTATCACATAAATTTAGATCAGACTGAGCAACAAGATAGCACAAACCTAAACCAATAGCATGAATTCAATTTAGTATCTGGTCAACCAACAAAATTTTGCATATAGATTGACAGCCAGTAGTCTAACCGAATAGTATGATAGCACCAGTAGGCAAAGGTCAAACCAGAAACTAATAAGAGCAATGAAATACTGACAATATAACCACAGTCAAGATCTGGCAAAGAATAGACAATCTAAACAGTGAACAAATCAATACTTCTCAGCATATAAGTGTACAGTTCAATGCTTAATTCACAGAAATAATTGTTCTTTCATCACAATACCCATATCATCACTAAGCAAGTAACAAGCACCAAAAACTGAGATAAAACTCAGTAATACTCACTGAGGAACAACACCCGAAGCTATTCAGATGACAGGGCAAGGCACAACCGAGGTTACTGACCCAGAAAACCAAGTGCCGCCGCAAGTGCCACGGGAAGAAGGCCAGGTTCCGGAGATACAATGCCCCAATCACAATTGTGGCACCCCAACTATGAAATTGAGCCTTACTAGATGCCGCACAAGATCAATATCTCCAACCAAATTCCCTTCCAAAGATTCGGCCGCAAGGACCAAACCTTCCGCAAGTCAAGCCTGAGTAAGTGGGCGCGACAAAACCGGAAGAAAGCCAAGTTAATCGGGACACGGATCGAAGATCTGGAGCTCTAACTCACCGCCCAAATCCGTGCTCAAGAGAAGATCGAGGAAGGAAAGCTAGGGATTGAAGTATTTCTTACTTTTTCTTGTTCTTCAGATGATGCGCTAGGGTATGGATAAATCGGAGAAGAGAACCTGCAGCCGCAACAAGCTCTTGACCCATTCTACTCAATGGCTAGCGAGGAGCATGCCCGGACTTCCCAAAAACTCGACGCTACCAAGCCAAGTCGGTTCAGATCTGCTCCAAGTGATTCGCCAGCAAAAGAAGAAGAAGAGCCGGCGCTGTCGCATTTTCACAGGAGAGGAGAGGACTTGGTACTCTCCTCTTTCTGTCTCCTTATCCAGAATGCCCTAATGGATTAATGCCCTAATGGGCGGAAAAGCCCATCTCCAAAATCGGGCCACCGACAAGCATATCCAAAGAAAGAAAAGAAAACTGAAACATCAAGTTTTACAACAAAAACAACGTCTATATTTACGTCCCAATTTGAAAAAGATTTAATTGCCCAGGTCATGCCAAAACCACGTTTGTTACACGGCATCTACAGCTAAATAGGTTCTGCAGAAGCAGCACGAGTCCAACAAATATGCTTAGCACTGGAGCAGACCTCGGAGTGCGCATACTAAAATGGACCACTAAATGTGAGATCATGTGATGAAAAATTGGTTGAATGGTGAAATTGGCATTGTAAAGTGACTTTGATTATAGCATGTGTGGTGCTTGTGCGTGTGCCATGTTGAGATAATTATTATCTTTGGTGATAGCATGATGGATTTCGCTGATGCAATGCACTCGTGTGAGTGGTTGCATGGATTGACCTTGAGTCAAGTCGTGGACTTGTGCTCGTGCACGTTTTGTGTGTTTATTCATGTGCAGTGTTGCTCGAGGGCTTAACGTGGTCGATGATGAGGACCGAAACTAGGTTCATGGAGGCGAGGTTGGGACTAGATTCGAGGAGGAATCGAGGTCTTGGTGGTCAAGGATGTCATGCGGGACGTTCGAGCTAGAGAACATGCACATGGAGGTTGGTTAGTCACGTAATTCTGGTGCAGTGGCCGTACATACACGTGCAAGAGTTGTTTTTGGCCACGTTGGGCCAAGTTGAGATAGATACGGACTCTTTCCATGTTGGAAGTGGAGTCGTAGTCAATCTCTGTGAGTTTGCTCTGTATAAATAGGGGGAGGTGTCCCCTGTTTATGTGGACGAGGTTTGGAGCGTTCAGGTATTAGGGTTTGTACTCTTGTGTTGGAGTACTTTAGACAATGAAATAAAATCAATCTTCCGAGAGCTACTTCTTGCGGCTGTGATTTGCTCTTGGCCGACATAGTTGATCGATCGCTGAAGTCTTGTTCATCATAGCGATTCTGAAGTTCATCACGGAGTTTCGGTTCTTTGCAAAGGTATCATCTTGCGAAGGTAATATCTTTTGATCCGTAGATCCGATCGGATTGATTCTTATTGGGTTTGATTCATAATCGAATCTAGTTTTTATAGTTAAAATTTCAAATCAATCCAACAGTTAGATCTTCTGTAATCTGTGGTCGCCTAGATTGATGTCCTGCTCGCCCGACTGCTCGCGTGGTCGCCCGGTTTCAGTCATCTTGCGAAGGACATAACTTTAGATCCGTAGATCCGATTGACCTGATTCTTTTTGTATTAGCTGCGTAATTGAGTCTAGTTTCTACAGTTAAAATTTCACATCAATCCAACGGCTGGATCTTTGGGAATTTATATTTTAGTGGACGTGTATCGGTCTGCTCGCCCAGACTTGCGCGTGGTCGCCCAACTGTTCACGTGGTCGCCCAACCTGCTCGCCCAAGTGCCAAACTGCTCGCCCAAGTGCCCAACCTGCTCGCCCAAGTGTCCTCTTGCTCGGCCAAGTGTTCTCTTGGTCACCAGTGCCCTACCTTTCGCCTTAAGTGTCTCATCGTCGCCCGGTGTCCAAACTACTCGCCAAGTGTCCTCTTGGTCGCCTAGGTGCTCAAACTGGTCGCCAGTGCTCAAACCGGTCGCCGGGTGTTCTCTTGGTCGCCCAAGTGCTCTCTTGTCGCCAGACTTCTAAATCGGTCTCTCAACCGTGAACCGGTCTTCAAGCAATTTGAGTTTGTATTGGGGTGTTTCAAAAGGTGAAGAATAAGATTTTAGCTTCAGCGCAATCATTCACCCCTCGATTGACGCCATCCGATCCTACAAGTGGTATCGAGCAAGGTTGAGGTATGGCGTCGAGATAAGTATGTTAATCGTCCTCCTATGCTTAATGATTCAAATTTTCCTTCTTTGGAAAAGTCGCATGCAATCCTATATTGAAGCTCAAGGTAATGATGTTTGGCGCAAAGTTTCTCTCGCATATGATGTTCTGATATAGTCACTAATGATAATAAAGCGACGTTGATTTAAATGCTAAAGCTAAAAACTTGATTTTTCAAGGAATCTCTGAAAAGAATTTGATCGAGTTTCTCATTTACGTTCGCACATTCGGTTTGGAAGACATTATGTGACTATCATGAAGGTTCAACTAAGATTAAGAAAGCGTAAAAATATTTACCAAAAGGACTTTTCGATTTTGTAATGAGACCAGGTGAATCAATTGATGATCTTTACTCTCGATTTGAGAAAATCTTGTGCAATTTGCGTGGTGTTGGAGTTAACAATCCAGTAGAGGAGAATGCTAGTAAGATTTTGAGATCTCTAACTCTGAATGGCGCATGGTTGGTTACTGCAATCAATCAAACTGTTGATTTGGATACGTTGACCATGGATGATCTGTATTCTAGGTTGAAAACTTATGAGATGGATTCTTTATCACCTAGAGCTGATAACACATCTACACATGCACTTATTGCTAACCCCAGCACTTCGTCTGGATCACCATCTTTTGTTTCCTTATGCGCATTGGCTTCTTTTTCGGATGAGCAGTTTGAGATGCTTCTGAAGAAGATCTTGTGCTCATCTCCTCACGTTCTTTTAAAGCACTCAACAATGTGAGGATGAGGAGGCGTGGAGGCACAATTTCGGGGTCTTTCAATTGCTTTGAGTGTGGCCTTCCAGAGCATATTAAAACAAATTGTCCCAAGTTGAAGAAGAAGGAAGAAAGGAACCAACAAGAACGCTCAAGACGCACTACCCTAGGCGCCCAATTTTGAAAAGTTGCTAAGAAAGTCTTAGCCGCCATAGAGGAGTGTGATCTTAGCGATGTAGACTTTGAGAGTGATAATGAGCCACATGACAAGAAAAAGGACAAGAAGGCAGATTCGATGATGACTTCAACGGCATGTGTTTCATGATTTGGAAGGGATAGCGACAATGACTCGATTTTGATGAGGTGAGACCTTCCTATGACGATCTTGAGTATGCCATGATTAAATTAGCTTGAACTTAAAAAATCTAAGAAGGCTCTTAAAGAAAAAGATCTAGAAATTGATAGTTCCAATTCAAATTGCAAGACTTAGATCTTTAATTCGATGATGATTCTTGCAAATCTTGTGATGTGTTACAATCTGAAGTTATTGCCTTAAGGAAAGAACATGTTTCTTTGTTAGAACAAGTCAATGCTGAAAAGAAAGAAAATGAGAAACATGTTAAAAATGCTAGCTGTTCAACTATTGATTTGTATGATACAACTCATTGTTCTAAATGTGCTATACTGGAATTGAAGTTGCATGATGCAAATGCTAGGGTTTCTCAAATGACAGATGCTATGCTCACTCATGAAGTTCTCTCATGCTCAACTTGTCGCAAACAGAAAGGAAAAGTGGACGTTCTTTGTAATAACTGTTTAACTCTTTCTCGAAAGGTTGATTACTTGGAAAAATCTTTAGAACGGTTCACTACAGGAAAGAAAAACCTAAACATGATTCTAGATAAGTCAAGGATCAGTACTCATCACAAAGGTTTAGGTTTTGATTCTTATGCTCATCATAAATCACATGCTCCAACTGTTGTGAAGACACTTGAAAGTGAAAAATTCGAAATTGTCAATGAGCCTAAGAAAACTGTTTTCAAGTCTGCTGGTGTGTTATCTTCTACTATGGTGAATGCAAATGTTACTTCTGTTCCTAAAGCTAAACATCATGTTAAGTACACTTGCACTCATTGTGGTAAAGATGGACATTTAGTAGATTTTTGCTTTAGGCTAGCCAAACAGCAAAAGAAAGAAAAGGCTAAGGCTAGGTCTAATTTCAGGAAGGCACATTTCACTCCTTATTTTGTGCCTAGGGTGATGCAAACACCTTTTGTTGCAAGAAACACGGGAAAGAGCAAATCTGGTTTTGTGAACAAGCATCCTCATTTTGTGCCTAGGGTGATGCAAACATCTTTTGTTGAAAGAAACACGAGAAAGGGCAAATCTGTTTTTGTGAACAAGCATACTCGTGTTGTGCCTACTCATCGTGTGTCTCGAAGATGGATTCCTAAATGCTTTATTTCTAACCCCATCAGAGGCCTCGACATCTTCTTGTGCTATGTAGGCTTTTCAGGATTGGGTTGGAGAACAGAAACTAAGTGGATCTTGGTCTTTTGCAAGATGGGATCAAGACTTGGATGGTTCTCACCCTTGAGATGGTTTTCAAGAAGCGTGTGCAATAATTCTTCATCTACTTTGTGAGCTATTTGATACACTCATGTTCTTTACATTCACAGATATCTAATTGTGGCATGAGATGAAATGATTGTTCATATGCTCATTTGTATTCCCTGGCATGTTCAATAATGTTATATCTTATATCATGCCTTTCATGCTTTGAATTCACTTATCATGATTCATGCCTATACTTAATTGAACATACCATGATAACTCAAGCTCATGTATATCATCATCTCCTCTCTGTTGATCTCATTGGTTATCCATTTGAGGGGAGTTATTGGTTATTGGTGAAAATTCCTTCGGTTGCCTTTTGGGAGGTTTGTTCTTTCAGTCTTTTGTTTTTAAATAATTCCTTGGTGAAAATTTTGTAGAAGGTTTTAAGATGGTTGTTTTGAGGGGAGTTCTTAGAAGTTTTTGTAATATTGTGTAACATGCTTTTTGTTTCGTGTGTTTCTTAAATAAAAAAATGAAAAAAAGAAAAGTCTTGAGCATTGTATTTCACACACACATGTCATTTGAAGCCATGTTTATCCTACAAGGGTCTTTGCAACTTCTGTTTATACATATATGGTGTAGTTTATGTCATGACTTTTAAATAGATGACAACTTGAATTTAATCTTGTCATGGTTGAACTTTCTTGGCTATCTTGATCCCGCTCGAAAAAGTGCTAAATATAAAAGTTAAGTGCTAAAGCAAAAATGATTGTTGATAAATGCAAGAACAAGGTCATGTAATTGTCGCACTTCTTCTTTCTGAGGCCTTATCATTGCACTTTGATATGAACTTGGAAGAAGTTGTGTATGACCGAAACCATGAAACCTTAAGCTTGTGATTGCTTGGCATGGTTGAAAAGTAAGGCTGATGGTGCATATAATTCCTTGCAATTGTTATTGTTGCAATCAAAGTAATGAATCAGTTTTTTTTTCAAAGCACAAATAAAGTGCACAAAAATTCAATGTTTTCAGGTTTTAAGATTGTTGAGAAAGGGAGATCATGCCATGCAAAAAATCGTTAATAGTACTTGATTTCTAGTTATGCTTACTCTACATTGTTTATGTGTAGATTTGAGGGTGCAAATACTGTTGATAGCATGACTTGGTGATCAAGTTGTTACATTTGTGCATGATTTATAATGCTCAGTACATAAAAAAATCAACATAAAGGGGGAGAAGTTTCTCTTTTGCTCTCTTTTTGCTTTCTTGATGAATCCATTGTCAAAGGGGGAGAAATTTTGGAATCAAAAGGAGAAATTTTTTGTTTGTCACACATTGCACATTCACACACACATTTCTTCTTTCTGTTAGGGGGAGTTTCTCTTTGTCATAAGGGGAGATTTCTTTTTAGATAAGGGGAGATTTTGTTTCTTCTTTGTAGGAGAGGTTTTTCTCTTTGTCTTTTGGTCACCTTGTTTGTCTTTTTGTTTTATAAACAAAAGTTCTTATCTGTTCTTGTGAGGTGAATGCCAATGTTCAAAGTTCAAAGGGTGTTGCCAATGTTTTCATCAAGGGAGATTGTGAGATCATGTGATGAAAAATTGGTTGAATGGTAAAATTGGCATTGTAAAGTGACTTTGATTATAGCATGTGTGGTGCTTGTGCGTGTGCCATGTTGAGATAATTATTATCTTTGGTGATAGCATGATGGATTACGCTTGATGCAATGCACTCGTGTGAGTGGTTGCATGGATTGACCTTGAGTCAAGTCGTGGACTTGTGCTCGTGCACCTGCTTGTGTGTTTATTCATGTGCGGTGTTGCTCGAGGGCTAACGTGGTCGATGACGGGACCGAAACTAGGTTCATGGAGGCGAGGTTCGGACTAGATTCGAGGAGGAATCGAGGTCTTGGTGGTCAAGGATGTCATGCGGGACGTTCGGCTAGAGAACATGCACATGGAGGTTGGTTAGTCACGTAATTAAAGCCAGTGGGTACGTACATACGTGCAAGAGTTGTTTTTGGCCACGTTGGGCCAAGTTGAGATAGATACTGGACTCTTTCCATGTTGGAAGTGGAGTCGTAGTCAATCTCTGTGAGTTTGCTCTGTATAAAAGGGGAGGTGTCCCTGTTTATGTGGACGAGGTTTGGAGCGTTCGGTATTAGGGTTTGTACTCTTGTGTTGGAGTACTTTAGACAATGAAATAAAAATCAATCTTCCAGAGAGCTACTTCTTGCATGTGATTTGCTCTTGGCTTCGACATAGTTGATCGATCGCTTGAAGTCTTGTTCATCATAGCGATTCTGAAGTTCATCACGGAGTTTCGGTTCTTTGCAAAGGTATCATCTTGCGAAGGTAATATCTTTTGATCCGTAGATCCGATCAGATTGATTCTTATTGGGTTTGATTCATAATCGAATCTAGTTTTTATAGTTAAAATTTCAAATCAATCCAACGGTTAGATCTTCTGTAATCTGTGGTCGCCCAGATTGATGTCCTGCTCGCCCGACTGCTCGCGTGGTCACCCGGTTTCAGTTATCTTGCAAAGGACATAACTTTAGATCCGTAGATCCGATTGACCTGATTCTTTTTGTGTTAGCTGCGTAATTGAGTCTAGTTTCTACAGTTAAAATTTGACATCAATCCAACGGCTGGATCTTTGGGAATTTATATTTTAGTGGACATATATCGGTCTGCTCGCCCAGACTTGCGCGTGGTCGCCCAACTGTTCACGTGGT
Organism: Guadua angustifolia; assembly: GCA_036346375.1. Taxonomy (NCBI): domain Eukaryota; kingdom Viridiplantae; phylum Streptophyta; class Magnoliopsida; order Poales; family Poaceae; genus Guadua; species Guadua angustifolia. The sequence goes on from CM070507.1 coordinate 24,745,313, forward strand.
CGCCCAACCTGCTCGCCCAAGTGCCAAACTGCTCGCCCAAGTGCCCAACCTGCTCGCCCAAGTGTCCTACTGCTCGGCCAAGTGTTCTACTGGTCACCCAGGTGCCCTACCTGCTCGCCCAAGTGTCCATCGCTCGGCCAAGTGTTCTCTTGGTCACCCAGTGCCCTACCGCCGCCCAAGTGTCCTCATGGTCGCCAGTGTCCAAACTACTCGTCCAAGTGTCCCATTGGTCGCTTAGGTGCTCAAACTGGTCGCCAGTGCTCAAAACCGTCGCCAGTGTTCTCTTCGTCGCCCAAGTTTCATCGGTCGCCTGCACTTCTAAAGCGGTCTCTCAACCGTGAACCGGTCTTCAAGCAATTTGAGTTTGTATTGGGTGTTTCAAAAGGTGAAGAATAAGATTTTAGCTTCGCGCAATCATTCACCCCCTCGATTGACGCCATCCGATCCTACACTAAAATGGCTCATCTCACTCATCACCGAGCAAGCGGCTGACCGACAATGACATTGGACATCCCGTCGTTCTGGAGAGCAGTGTGGCCGGCGATGGAGCTCATGGTAGATGACCCAGGAGCTTCTTGTCGATGTACGCATGACAGACGCAACGCGTAGAGATCCTCGACGCCGTGCCACAGATGCACCTTCACCTCTTCGTCGGCGCCGGTGCCGGCGAATGGGTTCTCCAGTTGCAACGGGCTCCAATTCCACTTCCCGAATCCGACCATCATGTCACGGTGCAGGCTGTCGTGCTCCCCTTGCTGCCTGACCTGCTCCTGCAAATCAGCCGACAAGAACAACCAAACCTCACGTCAGGAGATGATCATTCGAGGCAAGCGTACGCTGTCGATCGGAGTTTCTTGGTATTTTTCGATCTTGCCTTGTAGGGTCGCTGAATGATGTAAGATCATGGTACATGATATATTTGTGATGAACAATTGGCGAGATTTTGATGTGATGAATTAGTGGTAAAAAGAGTTAATAAAGCTAATGTGGATTAAGTTGGGATGAACTTGTTTCTGGATGATGTTTTTGTTTGATGCAATGCACTCATGTGAGTGGTTGCATGGATTGACTTTGAGTCAAGTCGTGGACTTGTGCTCGGATGCGTTGTTTGTTTATTCGTGTGCAGGTGTTGCTCGAGGGCGAACGTGGTCGATGACGGACCGTAACTAGGTTCATGGAGGAACCGAGGTTGGGACTAGGTTCGTGGAGAAATCGAGGTCCCGTGGTCGAGGATGTCATGCGGGACGTTCGGGCTAGAGAATGTGCACACGAGGTCGGTTAGTCACGTGAGAGCGGCGGGCGGGCGTGCGTGTGCATGTGTGAATTTTGGGTTGTATGCATATATTGGGCCATGTGTTATTGGGCCAGGTGGATATGCATACATGTATTAGAGATAAGAAGTTAGGGTTTTGAGTTGTATAAAAGGACTGGAAAATCTAATCAATCGATTGGCCTTTTTGGTGGCTTTTTGGCGGTGGCCGGAGGCTTGCCGTTTTTATGCGTCAATGGCTTTTGTCCGGCGGCTGTGATTTTCTTCGGTAGCATGCAGAAGTACTAGCGTTGTCTAATTGTCTTCTTGGCGACTAGAAGCTGATGACAAGAAAAAGCATTGCGGCTATGGAGAGTTTCTAGCGTTGAGCAGCAGCACAGAGATCCGATCGAAGAAGCGGTGTCTCGGCGACACGCAGAAGCGTCAGGCGCCGTGCGGCAGATCCCGAGCAAGGCACAGGCAGAGACGTGAGCAGCCACACAGGTGGCATCCGATCAAAATCGCTCTGATGCATGCCTGACTTGAGTTGACGGCAAAGGTCTTGGCACTGCGGCTGGAGTGCTCCCAGGGGCATCGAACGGACTGGCTTTCGAAGGGAACAGAGAAACCTGCATGCATGCATGTTGTGTTTTGGACGAGCGACTAGTTAATTTAGCGGCAGCACATGCATGCAAAGAAATCCTCCTGCGACTAGAAGATTGGCCGCTTTTCTTTGAGGTTTTGTCCGGCGCCTTGAGGTGTTTTAGTCCGGCGTAGTTGGCGATTGTAATACTTTTTATCTGAAGGCTGTTTGGTCCGGCGAAAGGTGAATTCTGTTCTTCGTTCTTGATCTTCATTTAAATGTCTATTTTATTTTCAGATTGATTTAATCCTGATTAATCTCATAATTAGGGTTAGATTAAAATTGATATTTCTTGTTTGAAATCGTATTTATGATTAATAATTAATAAGATAAAAGTGAAAAATTATAAGGCTATTTGCAATAATCAAGTTGTTGATCTTTGCATATGAATTTTGCGAAATTATGGATGGATTTACTAGAGAAATCTAATATTTTAACTCAGATGTGTTCAATTATATGTTGATTGGATTTTTGGATGATTTGAACTTTGAGAAGATTTTTCCCTATGTTAAACTCTACAATGTATAGAAAGGCAACTTTTCATTCTTTGTTTGGCTTTTTTAAAAATTTCAAGTTGAAGAAGAAGACACTTCTAACCCTACCTTAGATAAGTGCAGAGGCACCAGGTTTATCTTTGATGTGCTTTGGGATATTAAACCAAATGTCATAAGAAGAAGGAAAAAAAGCATACCTGCATTGTCATCTGAAATTTAAAATCTACATAGGGAGATCTGATGATTAATTTGAGTTAATAGCCCTAATAAAGAAAAGGTAAGAAGTTAAATTGATGTTTCATTAAGAGATCGACTATCTTGTGATGAACCTTTTGATGTGTTATAGTATTGTTAAATAGCTTACTTAAAAACTCATAAATTTAAGAAAAAGATAAATTTAATCAATTATTGAATCTATATGTGTTTTAATCTTTAGTTTAAAAAGTAATTGCCTTAATGCCATCTCTTGTAAACTGATAAAAATTCAAAAATTAAAATTAATTTTTCTTTTGCTATCATTGTTTTTAATTTCTATTAAAATAAAAATGCTTATGTAGATGTCATTAATTCTTATTTAGAAATTAACACTAATGTGCAATAAGTTGTGCAATATTTGATATTGCTTGTTTTAAAGTTCTCTTGATAAATTGAAATTTATGGTAAAGATCAATTGAATTTGACATTCATAAGCTCTTCAAGCAAAGCATTTTTTAATTTTAAAGTTTTAATAAAAGTGTATTTAGAAACAACTAACTTTTTAAGTTAATCAATTTTCAACTAGTACACATATTAAAAGACTTTGATAATTGATTATGGTAAAGTTAGTCGATTAATTAAGAAATAATAAACAATTTTAAATCTGGTTATTCATTTCTAACAGCATTTTCTAAGTACGTAATCTGCACTATTTCTGGAAAGGTGGTATTTATTCTTTTATTCAAAAAACAGGTACATTCTTAGCGATCTAACTTATCGACAGCAGCTGACATTTTGTGAGGTTGAGAAGGTACTAGGTTCAAGTGGTGTCAATTATACGTTTTTAAATGTCTCTCCACAATTTATTTTGGTATCATTTCTATTAAACAGGATTGGTGATTTTTGTTGAAATGATTAGGAAATTGTAATAGTAGTTAATGCTGTTTCAATGTTATCTTAGGAGATTTAGTAAAGTCTTTATTTAGATTTTAATATTCATATAAGTTGTCGTTTTTTAAATATTTAGTAATTAAAAAATTAATTTTTTCTGTGTATATTATTTGATCTGTTGCATGTTAGAATTTTTAAAGTTTGAAATTAGTATTTCACTTTTCGTATAGTATTTTTGTCAAATCAAGAAATTCTCAAATAATTGTATATTTTTAGATCTTGAAGGAAAGTTTTGATTATCATTAAATTGATAATTAATCACTTATGCTTCACGATGCTTTAAAGGAGATGAGTTGCATCTATGTTTAAGATTTATCCAATTTCTTGATAGTTTAATTGTTTATGATTGTTGATATTGAATTATTTTACTTGACTTATTTTTTAGATTGTAGTTTACTATACTTGATTGTTTTACTTGTAATTTTGAATTTGCTTATTTTTTTAGTTATTGTATGACATTTATCATTTTTTTGAATAAAAGTGACAAATAAATTGATTAAGAACTTGTTATTTTTCAACTTAAATTAATTTTTAATTGATAAAAATAGTTTTCACTACTTAAAATGATTATTAAAACATTATAAAAATAAAAAAGTATTCAAGCACTGTTATTTAAAAGATAATTGTTATGTTGAATGCCATTTATAAGTTAGTTCTAAATGCTTTATAGATTATTGTTGGTATAGTTATTGAAAGTTGTGTGCTCAATTTTGATTAATAATTGGTTTTTTGATGTGATTGTTGTGTGGGCTCTTTTTCTTGTTGATATTGTTTCTTGGAATATTCAAGGATGAAGCATTTCTGGATGATTTTAATTCAAGTAATTTTTTTCATAAGGATGTTTGCCTTTTTTTGGTGTGATTTTTCCTATATCATAAGTGATTAAGTTTCAATTGACGGGATGTTTCATGAATGTATTTGTATTCAATGATGTGTATTTGTGTTATGCTATGGTTATTGATTCTTCGTATGTTTTTGTGATGCTGTCATGGTTGTATATTCGTGGGTGGTTTGGTTGTGGGAGTATGTTGGTCAGTGGGAGTCGATGTGAGAAGAGGTCGTGTGGACGGCGTGGATGTTGTATGCAGGGATGTGGATTGGGTTGGATACGTTGTGTTGCGTGTAAGAGTTGCGATTCGGATTGTTTTGTGTGATGCTGCTGTATGTAGTGATAAGTATTCTGAGCTCGAGCTGCGGGGTCACGATCGCGCGCCCGATGAGCGGCTGCACGACTGCAGATGAGTCAGATCTGAGAATCGCGAGCGTCGAACGGCAGATGAGAGCAGGCAGAGTAATCCGGAACTCTAGTGCCGTGTTTGTCGCGTGATTTTATTTTGATTTTCTGCATAATTCTTTTCATATTTTTATGTATTTTATGTGATTTCTTATCATCAGTATTGTGATGATTTTTTATTTATATTGTAATCTATATGGTATTCTTGACGATTTTTGTAATATGTAGTTATAATGTATTCATCGGATCTATGTAGTAAGTTAGTCATTTTATGTATTATAAAGTGTTCATACTTGTTAATTGATAATCGTAGTAGAATATTTCTAAAAATTTTATCAAATTATTCTATATTTTGAAAATTTTTATTATTAATAATATAAATTTATTATACATATTTATAATTTGAATTTATTGATTAGATGATTTTGATGATCTGTTTATAAATTGATACTTCTGATCTTCTATCAAGATTCTTCTGTTACTCAATGATAGCAATTCCTTTCTTTGCATCTTTGAGAGCTCAACTTTACTCTACACATGAAGGAAACCATGTCATAAATGAAGAAGAGAGCCAGTGACCAAAAATAAGATATAGTGTTTTGTAATGAAGTAGTAGATAGATAGTTTATTAGACAATTAGAATTATGATATACAGCTATCTATAACTATAATATTATGTCATACTTATTAAATTAAGTATGAGAGTGATTAGTTATAATAAAATGCATTTTAATTTTTACTAATAATAGTATATGAATTTATCTGTAATGAAAATATTTATGTCAAGTTTTTTCTTAATGATAAATCTATGTTTAAAGTATATAGTTTCAGTAAACATTGAAATTTGATAAAAAATGTTAGCTTATTTAATAAATATGTATACTAAAAACATATAGTTTGTTTTTCACGCTATTAAACATATTGTAAATAAATTATTGGCTATCAACACTCTATCACATGTAATATGTAACTAGTTATCGCATTATCATGAGATATCTTAAGCAAGATGTCTTATTCAGTGTGTTTCTATGAGGTATTCAGGGATTATTAAATGCTTCTCAGATATGAAGATTTTTCGTTGATGTGATTAAATTTTTATATAGATAATTTTGTGTTGAAGATAGATAAAATTATTATATCATGTTAGTTTTTGATAGAGTATTGAGTTTAACATAGTTTGTATAAGATATTTTCTATGATAATTTTTAATTATAACTTATTTGTTGAGTTGATACTTGATTTAATATTCTCTTGTTTATTATATATTTTTGTATAGATTATATATTATCTAGTTAGTAATTTATGGATATGTTTTTATTTATTATTTTAAAAATTAATTAAGATTATCTTTGAGTAATTTACTGATATATTAAATAGATATTATAGATATTAAAAATATAATCTAGAGTGACATCAGTAGGTTCAGCTTAATTATATGTCTAAAGTATATCATTATTAGTTTCATATATAGTATGATTTTTGATAATCTTGTATTAGGGTTAGATCTGTGAAAATTTCGATTTTTAAATATTTATGTAATGTTAGTATTCGTTTTTTCTTTTGTATTCTATTAGGATATTAAATTATTTTTAGTAGTTTAGGTTTACTGCTATTTTTTAATATTAGTATGTAGAGAGATGTTGTATGGATTTTTGAGTGTGTATTGAGGTTGTTGTGTTTTGTGTGTTCAGTATGGGATGGACAAGTTATGGGACGAGTGCGTGTGGGATGTCGTGGTAGTTAGCAGTGTGGATGAGACGTTTGAGAGAGGTGTGTGATGTGTGATTGGGTTTTGTGAGTCGTTAGTGATGGGTGATGTAGGGAATCATGTGCTTTGGCTGGAGCACGTTTGGCAAGTTTTGCGAGTGATATAAGGGTTGTTGATGAGTCAAGCTGGTGGTAGCTGTAAAGAGACGTAAGTTTCGAGCGACACGGCTCGAGTGGGTCGAGTGTCGATAACTGGCGATTGGTGAGTTATAGAGTGCGCAGAACTCGCAGACGATGTCGTGGTTGCGGTGTATGCGACAGAAGACTCGCAAGGCTGGTTTGCCGTGTTTATCAATTCGATGACTTTTTCAGCTTTGGTCAGGATGTTTTATATAGTTTTTTGAGTGATATCTTATTTTAGTATTATTATTAAAAATTGGATTTGTTCATTGACTGTTATTTGATAAACATTTCTTAAATTTGATAGGATCATTTTTATACAGTATCTTTTTCATAACGTTTTTGGGTAATCCAAGTTTTATCGTATACTAATTATCTCATGTCACGTAATTGGATGATTTAAGTTCAGTTAGTTCAATTTTTGAAATGATATCTTATGAATAGAATTTTTGAAATTAGATTATGTTAGTTATTAAAAGTATGTGAATCTAAATTATTAAATAAAATGAATTTTATAGCTATTTGAAATTAATATGAGTTTCTATAAAAGAATATTTTAAAGATTTTTTATAGATAAATAATTTTCATGAGATTTGAATAGAATTGATTATTTAGAATTATTATCATATGATGTTTAGAATTATAATTATGTTACAGAGCTTATTACAAATTTGTTTTGTCTGGTTATCAACATTTAGATCTTGCCATTTTCATCTTTTAAAGTGAATTTCCATTGGCTTCTGTTTAACACATGGATGGCGAGAATGCTAATTTGTCTTTGGCTTACAAATTTCATAAGAAGACAGACTAACATCTGCCAATTATGAAGAATACAGATGATCAGTGACTAGGTTACACAAAGAGAAGAGAGGATCCTTATTGATGTATGAATACAAATCATAAGGGAATGATATTAAGCAGTTAATGCATAAATCTAAAGTTTAGAGGAATTGATGTTCAATTATTATAGTTTAATGAAATTAAATTGATTAATGTATTGCTAGATGCTTTCCTATATGACTTGAGTAAATTGATGTTTATGATCCTTTTTAAATTTTTAGAAATAAATAAGTTCTTACTTGATGCTTTTTTAAATTCATAAATATGCAGTATTTTATGCCTTTAATCTCTTAAATTAAAAATTGTATTGTAATGTTATCTTATAATTTCTTCATTTAAAAAAAGCTTTTGTATTAAATGTTTTAAAAGTCTACTAAAATGCAGTTATATATATTTTGACAACGTGATAAAATGTTTCATATCAACTCAACTTTTATAATATGAAATAGTACTACCAAAAACTTAAATTGTTTATTATGCAATTGATTATCTAAACAACATAAGATTTTGTATGGCATAGTCATCTTATAAAACGTAGCAGTATATGAGCTGTGAAGCATTGGACATAGCTTTAGCTCGTACAATTTAGCAGTGAGTATTCTTAGCAGTGATTTTAGGAGTGAATTTTTATTCCAGCTATCTTTGGGTCAATGAGCTAGCAGTCGGTCACATTGCGTTAGTCTAAAAGGAGGTATTGTATAGGGTTTTGAAGGTTCTCTAATTTAGAGTTGGAGACTAAAATTTGGTGTGTAAAATAGATAGATTGTTTTATAGTTTCAATCTTCAACATTGCTTTTAGGTGATATAGCACTTGAAGTTCTAAGTTATAATCTTAGTGCATTTGATCTTAAGATTGATTAATTATATATTGTAATTTAATCTACAGAATATGTTTTTGTATTCTTTGAAAAGAGTTTTTCTTTATGATATTGATTTTCAACTTCTTGATTGCTTTTAGGTTGTTTGTCTGTGTTGATTAACAAGCTTATTGATATGAATTTTATATATTGTTTTGATATTGTATATAGTGTTGATCTTTTATTTTGTATACTTTTGTTATGCTAAGATTTTGAATTGCATAATGTTTAGTTTAATATACTTAACTGTTAATAAAAGAAATAAATTATTAACTTATATAAATAAAGTTCATATAAATTAAAAAAAAAAAAGATGTTAATAATCTAATGAGAGTTAGACATTTAAATAAAACTTACTGCCATTATGTATAAGATATGTTCAATGTTAAATATGCATTTATTATTTTGTTTTAATTGTATTGCTTTATATGTTGTCTTTCTATGTAATTATAGTCTGATATGTTGATTAGGTAGATATGTATTTGTGATATTTTCTTTATCATAGGATTATATAAGGTATGTTTTATGTATTTTCTTTTAAGAATTTTACTGTTTTGTCATGTTATTTTTATCATGTTTTTTTAGTGAGTTTTAGATTTAAATATATATTTGAGATGAGTTTTGGAATTGTATAAAGATGGTTGTGTACTTTTGGATTTTTTGATATGAATAGTTGTGAGCTTGTGTGTCTGTTTAGATGTGTTGCAGAGATGGAGATGGATGTGGAGAGGTGGTGTGAGGCAGGTGGGATGGGTTTGAGTGGGGTGGTTGTCGGATGTGATGTTTGATGTTGGTGGTTGAAGGGCGATGGGTCGGAGGTGGTTGGGATGGAGGATGAGTTGGTGGGAATTCATCGTTGGTGGATTGACGAAGTGGTGCGTAGGCATGGCGAGACTGTTTTGATGTGGGTTGTGTAATTGGGATGTTGCGTGGATATCAGTAAGAAAGTAGGTTTTAGTTAAGGAAAGCAAAAAAGCCTTTGGTGCTTTGGATGAGCCGTTGCCGAAGTTGAGGTGGATGTGCTGCTCGAGAGTAAGCTTTGCAGCTAGTGACAAAAGCATGCGATGGTTTTGTGAGGCAGATCGCTGAAGACGTGATGCGCGCTTGGTTGCTCTGGATCGGCAAAGCTGAGAGCTGGTAGTTGCATCAAGTTTGCCGATGCATGAGTTGTTGCAAGGTTCTTGTAATCTGTCTAGGTGTCGAAAATATTGCTATTGATATGTTTTTTAGTGATTAATTTACGCAAATGAAAATTTGCCTTGATGAAATTGCACTTTTTAGTTTGTCGAGCTGAGTTTATCTTGGTTGGTTAATCTTTAAAAAATTTGTCAAGGTGATTTGTATTTTTTCATAATGTTATTTTTTTTGATATAATCTTTAATTATTTGGGTTGATTAATTTTCTCAAATTTTTTAAATCGAAGGTAAATCTTTAGTCCTGATTCACAGTTTCTTTGTTATTTAGACATTTTAGTTAAAATTCCAATCAAGGTGTTATTATATTTGAAAGTTAATGTTTTTTAGACGAAGTTTTATTTAGGGTTTAAATCAAAATGTTTAGTTTACATTACCTCGATTGCATCGTCTATATTAGTAAGGTTAAAGTTGCTCGATATTAAGTATTTATTTCTTAATTTAAAATTTTATTGAAATCGCATGAATCATTTGATATATGCATCAAGGTATGATTTGAAAGTCAGAAATATATTATAATGATATAATACGTTTGTATGGAATTATAATATGATATTCTAAAATTTTAAAAATTTGAATTTCTTATTTTGCATAATTCAGTTTGGAGATTGATAGTCATAAGTTCTAAATTAAGAATGATAAATGTATATTAAAGACTTTTGATGTTTGTAATAATCGTGATATTATGATTTTTTTCATTTACAAATCTTGTTACGAGTTTTGATAAATTATTGTGGAAATGCTTTATAATTTGAACTCTGAATGGGTATTACGCATTACTCAATGTTTTGGAATTGACCAAGTCTTTATTCTGGAAAATGGGGATTTTGCAATTAAAAATCCCTACCAGAATAGAACAACTTAGGGATACCACTTTGTTCTATGATGCTTTTGTGCGATTGAATGTTCTAGAAGATGTCTTCGTGTTATAAGCCCAACAAGTGAGGATAGGGTGAGCAACGGCTTTATTGTTTGATGAGCTTGGAATTAACCAAATTTCCAGTGATAAGGAAAGAGTCTAATAAGGCGACTCAAGGCTCAATTTGAAAAGTTGCTAGAAATTTAGTCCATAGATTGTCTGTAGTGACTTTAATGATAATGACAAATGCAGAAAGCAAAAGGGATTCTAGATCAGTATTTCATACTGAAGGTAGCAAGATCATTTGAGTACTTCTTAGGAGAGCTTGAATGTATGGTTAATTGTTACTTAAAGTAAAGTCTAAAGAAAAAGTCAAAATGTAGTTTTGAAATGTGTAGAATCTTAATTGAATGTTTAAATCTTGTGAGTTAAATCAAATTGCTTAAGAATGTCATGCTTATTTAAAATCATATAATTGAAAAATATAATTGAAATTTTACTTTGTTTTGCACTATGTTTAAATGTTCTTCTAAAACTTTTGAAAAATGTAAATTCTAATGTATCTTTAAATGCTTTTGTCAGAAATTCAAAAATAAGAATCTAAGTGTCTTTGACACTAATTATAAATTTGCCTGTTTTAAATGTCCGCTTATTAAAATTGAAATGTTATGGTAGTGAAATGAATTGACAGTTAAATGAATTTTCTCCAATTTATAACAAAAGCTTGTTAATTTTGTAAATTGTATTCTTACAAAAGGTTGCTATCAAGCTCATTCAAGTTTTTATGGTAAAAGAACTCAATGTTTTGGACATATAAGAATATAATAAAGACAGGTTTATATATCTAGCAGCCACTTGTGAGTAGCTGAAAGGTAAATTAGGTAAAACTAAAAACCATTTTAAATCTGGTTAGTTTCATTATGATTCTTCTCTTCTAAAACAATGCTTTTTGTAAAGTGTATTATCATACTTAACTTGCAAATGAATTTGGAATATTTGAAATTGGTAAAGCCTTTCGATCACACGTGAAAAGGTATTATGGGTTGGACGGGCTATTTAAGGCAAAGTAGATTATTGGTTATGCTGGTAATATTATTCTGTTGGTTCTAAATTTTTTATAATTGTCTGACTTGCTTTTTTAGTGTGTGAGAAGAAACTTGGTTAATTGATGTTACAATTGTATTTTCAAAATGGTTTCTCCTTAAAAGTTGATATCATATTTTGGACAATTAAGGATTTGGGAAGATATAATGAAAATTCATTAAGAGTGCTTTGAAGTACTCATAAAATTTGTGTTTGTTGTTAAATTAGGTGAATTTAGAAAAATTTTTTGTAATATTAAATCTAAGAATATTTGTTGTCGTTTGTTTAAAGTGATTTATGTCATAAAAAAGTCTTTTTTAATTTGAATTTAAAATTGTGCTCTGTTTGCCATTTTGGAGATATTTAAGTTGGTTATTTTAGATAGTTTCATTTTAGTTACTATGCTTATATTGTAAATTAATTACTTTTGAACAAAATATTATTATTCTTTCTTGAACAAGGAAATGGAATTTGTTCATTTTTTATTGATCTATGTGATATTTTAAAACACTTGATTTCTCATTTGCTTTAGAAGTTGGGATTTCATCAGACTTGTTGAGGATTTTATGCAATTTTTATTTAATTTGAATTTTAATTATTAATAGCTTTAGATAATAAAATTGCTTACTTAAAAAAGTATTGCGAATTCTGTTATTTTAAGCTATCCTTGATATTCTATAAGTTGATAGAATTTTACAAATTTGGATAAAGTGATTTCATTTCTCTTTCGACTTTATATTTGTATTTATAAAGAAGAGTAATAAAATCAATCTAAATGCTTGTTAGTTTAATTGAAAAGCTTAGTGATTCAGCATCATTATAGAAAATAAAGATGTCAAATCCAATTCCTAAAGATAGAGTTCTTAATCTTATAAAATAAAAAGTATGTTCAAGGCCCATATTTATATAAGTTAAATTGGTAATATTGGAGAAATATTGCTATTGTATTAATGGGCTTGTTTTTTATGTTTTTGTCTTGCTTAAAATAATTGTTTTATGCTTACTACTTGTAATTTTTAAGTTATTTTATCTATTTTGTTTAGGTTATGTGATCATGGATTTTTTCTGATATTTGTTTTCTTGATAAACTTAATGGGAGATTTATTAGATTATGTAAGAGAAAAGTTTTGTTTGTAAGGGTGAATTTTGTTTTTTCTTTTAAGGAGATTGTTTCTTTTACTTGTGTGATTGACTTGGTTTTAACTTATTTTCATCATGTTTTTTTTTGGTGTTCCATGTTTCATCAGGGAGTGTAGTCAGTCATAGTTTGAGACATTGGCGGATTTGTTGATGATTTGGAAAGGTTATAATAATGGGTATTTGGGATAATTTGGATGATGTTTTTGTGCATGATCTGTGAGTGGTGCATGGTGATTGATGGTGTGTTTGGATGTTTTTGTTTAGATCGTTTGGAGGGTTGTTGGGATGACTAGTTATGGAGTCAGGTTGGGCTGTTGGCATCGGGTGGTGGTCTGTGTTGATTGTGCAGGTGTTGTGTGGTGCGGTGACATGGTGAGTTGATTGGTGTCTTGGAGTAGGGCGGTGGATGCACTATAGTGGTTGGTGAAGGGAATCAGATGCCTGGTGCTTCGTGCGAGTTTATGATGGTTTTCTGTGATTGAGTGAGTTACTTGAATGTCAGATGATCGAGCTGGTTTTAATTCTGTAGGCATGAAGTGTGGGAGGCCTGCAATGGCTGGCAAAACAACCAGGAGTGGCGTAGGTTCACGGTTGCCGGTGAAGCGTGTCGATGCATGTCGGAGTGTGGACGCGATCATTTTTATGCGATATGATAATTGCGATATTGAGATTGTGTCGAATTGGTTTTAGACGACTCAGCTTGTGTTTTGTCGTAGTGATTGAATACTTTTCAATTTGTCAAGGTAATCTTCTTCGAGTCTTTTTTAGTTTTTATGTTTATTATCTAAGGGTTTATTCTATTAACGTAATTAGTAATTTTTTCGTCAATTATTCTTGTATTAATGTAATTTTTAGTAAATATTGATATAATTATATTAGATTCATTTTGTAATGAAATTATTTTTTAATTTAAGAATATAAGTTGACTTGTATATCGTATCTGTTAATAGTCGTTAGTTTTGTCAAATTAGTTTAGTTTAAGAATTAAATTTTTTGAGCTCTCATCATTACCGTTGTGCAAGATTTCTCATATGGATTTGATTAAGTATGAAATTAATGACTTTTGAATGTAAATATTAATTAGATTTCTTAATATGAGATCTCATTCATATAGTTAATATATAGAGTTATGTAAAAATCTTAATATTTTAAAAGCTTTTGTAATAATGTGATATTTGCTTTCTTTAAATATACTTATGGATTATTATAGGTAATTTAATGATTTTGACTGATTATCATGTTTTTTACATTTGTTATTTTCGATGCTTTTAGCTAAAATTTGAGATTCCAAGATGAATCTCAATGCTTAGACATAAACTTTTTTTATCATGTCTTTCGGAATTTGAGATCTGAACTTGCATCTAAGATAACAAAATTAGAGAGACGGGATATCTTTAATTTGTGCTTAGGCATTAAGATGCCAATGAGATGAGTAACTACAAGCAAACTTAGAACTTTTGAATGGTAGATTGCATAGTAGACTGATTAGAAATTAGTAAGTAAGAAGAAAGATCGAATTATCTTAACTTGTATCTAGAGTTACAAATTGATTTGTGATTTTAATTTAGATGCAGTAAATGTTGACTAAAAGTAATTAAAATCTATGTTTATGTAAAATTGATATTTATTGAGTTTTGATACTGATTGCATAGTTTTATAGTTCAGCTATTAAAAAAAAAATTGCAATAATTTAAATTGTTATTATGTAATGCAGTTTTAATTGTCTATGTATTTAAATAGTTTTTTCTGCTTTTAAATCTAAAGTTTTAATTAATTAAGCTAAGCTTTGAAGTTATTAATTCTTAAAAAAAGTTTTAATAATGTATGGTTTTAAAATTACATTTCAACTATCACTTATATAAAAACTTGTAATTTGTTAATTGTTAAAAAGTTGATTTTCAAAGTTATTGCTATGGAATTAACATTTAAAACTAGCTAATAAAATTATAACTTTTTCAAATCTCATCAATAATAAGATATTAAATTAGGTAACAATTAAGACATTATTGTTAGTCTAAATGCAATTCTATTTTAAAACATGATAAATTGCTTCTGTAAAGTATTTTTGTTCTCTATTGCAAACAAGGTATTTGAATGTGGCAACCATTTCGGTCAAGATACGATTATCTTACTCCAAGATAATGGTATATTTTTATCGTACATAGGACTACTGTGGATTCAAAACTGATATAGTCTATTCATTTGTTGTTTATGCTGTCAAGTTGTTGGTAAAATTTGTTTAAAAATTCTCAAGTGTGTATTGGAAATTAAAGTCTTGAGTTGGGTAATAAATTCTTCTCAGATTGTTTGAAAGTTAGTATAATTATTTGTGTTTGATGGATTTGGATTTAAAAAAATTTTTTATTTTAAAATGTACAATTCAATTTTGTTAAGGTTTTCAATCTAAAATTTATTTTGTGTATCAATTATTTTATACAATGCTTTGATATAATTAGTATTGATAATTTTAGTCTTACATACTGATATATTTGATCTTATTTTGAAACTATATTACAATTCTTGATATGAAGATTTTGTTATTTTACATTGAATTCTTATGTTTTAAACTGATTTGCATTGCTTTAGAGTTTGATTGCTCTTTTTAGGTTTTTCAATTTTTTAATTTTAATTATAGATTAATTGTAGATTATTTTATTAAAAAAGTGAATTGATTCTTATTTATGTTTTAGCAATACTTGTGAATTTCTTTTAGGTATGAATCTTTTGACAAATTTGGTAGACATTTATTTCATTTTTAATTTAATATTATTTTATAAAAATATAAAAAAATATAGTAAAACTTTAAATTTATTGAAGCTTTCAAGATATAGAATATAAAAAGAATATGTTCAAACATTCTAGAAGATTTTCAAGATGCATTTAAATAAAAGTATGCTTATCAGCATCATTTTAAAATTAAATTGGTTTCTTGAGTGAATCTTGCGCAGTTTAGTTTTCTTTTGGGCTTGTTTCTTTAGAATTTTGTCTTGCATTTTATTGTTGTGATTGATCACTTGTATTATTTATCATGTTTAGTTATTGTATTGTATTAGTGGTATTTTTTCTTGACTATTTTTTCTTATAAATCATTTGGGAATTAGTATATGGAGGAAAATTTTCTTGTCAAATGGGAATTTTTTCTTTCTTAAAGGTGTCTGTAATTGTTCTTTGAGCATTGTTTTCTTTATTTTTCAATATTTTTATTTTTAGGTGCATTGTTTAGGTTTAGTCATATATGATATTTTTTAAATTGATTTTTGTGAGAATTGTGGTAAAAGTTAAAAAAATTGATAGTTGGATACTTGTGGGTGTTTTGATAGTGAGGGTTATGATTGTTGGTAGTGGATTGCTTTGTTGTTATTTGGTTAGGTGTGGATGAATAGTTCATGGGGTTGGTGGTTGGTCGGTTGTGGCAGGTTGGGCTGGACGAGATGGTTGTGGAGATGCGCGGGCTGGGAGTGATTTGGGTGTGATTTGGCATGGTTGGGTGGAAGCAATTTAGATAGAGTGGTTGTAAATGAATGCAATTGGTTGGCTTTTGGTGGTTGTTTGTAATGCTTTGGATTTTGTTTGGTTCAATGCTGGGCTTAGCGGACAGTGCGGTTTGAGACTAGCGTTGTTGATTGAAGTTGAAGATGCGTTCTACGAGCAAAGGTACGACGGGATCGAACGTAGACATGAGTGAGAAAGGTTCATGTGAATGATGTCGAATCGCGGCGAAGATCAGCATATTTTTAGACGTTTAGCAGCCATGAAGAAACTCGAATGCGTTTTGGTTTGGCATGAGTTTTAGTGATTGCATATATTGATTGAAATTGTTTGTAGGTTAGCTTTCTTTTCATTTTTTTTTTATTTAAGTTTTTGTAAGTTTACTTGTAATTTATTGTATTAGATCAATTATTCTTGTTAATGATATATTGTTATTAATTTATATCAAGTATTCGAAGTTATTTATGTGTAGTTTTTCATGTTTTGATATTTTTGTTAAGATATAATGTTTAGTTTAATTATTGATTGAATCTTTGTACAGTATTTAGTTTGAATAGGATTTAAGTCACTTAATATTTGATATTTCTTTATGATCATGAGTATCTATGAGTTAGTATGAGTTTGAATATTTAATATGTTTTATCTATATTATATTGATGATAAGTATATTTTAAGATTTTTAAAATTTGATAGATTTTATTATTCTGATATTAATGAGCAATTTGATTAAGTATCTTGATGATTTAATTTTAAAATGCTTTTTTTGATTAATTAGTGGTGAAATGGATTCTACTGATGTGAAATCTGATTGGTGATTAGGATTTTTATTGTGATGGATAGTGAATTAGAGCTGTTCGATTGAGAATAGTCTGGCAGGATTGGACTAGATTGAGAGAAATTCTGTGATAGTCTGGTAAACATTTGAATTCATCTGAGCTGGTGAATTCCACTATTTAACACGTGGTGCATTGCGGCATTGGTCTTATGGTGAATTTTGGATTTGATCATTTTGGTCTTTTACTTATGGGGGGATGATAATGTTAAGGTTATTTTAGTTTAGGATTCAAAATCTAATTAATCGAAGGCTTTTGTGACTATGGCTAGGGCTCCTTTTAATTCAAGATCTTGTCCTGAGTGTTTCTTATAGCCTAACTAGGTTGAATGGCAGGACAAAGCAGATCATAGAGTTGTGGTATGGAAGATTAGGAAAGTCCATTGAGAGAAGATAGGGATAAGAGTTGATCACTACAGCATAAAGTTAGAGACTAGAAATTACCTTAGAGAGTGTGCACTGTGTTATCCGATAAATCTAACAGACAATGAGTATAAGGATCAGTCTTCTCATGTGATTCGAGCAGAAGAATTTGAACTTTAGCTTGGAGACCTGCATGCTTTGATTGTTTTTAAGAATGAATAATTTAGAGCCTTGATGCAAAAATCTAAATTCATTAGAAGATTGCGCTTTTATTTAAGTTTTGACTGTGTTTTAGTCGTGTTGATTTAAAATTAAATCTTTAGAATCAATGTTTGGTGCTTAATGAATTTCTGTTCTATGTAAAATAAATTGAATATTTTATTGTCTAACATGTCATGTTTTATTTCAGTTTTTTAATTGAAAAAAATAACTATTTAATGTAGCTTAAAGATTTTCTCAATTGATACATAAATTGCAAGGTAAATCTTTAACGTGATTCGAAAGTTGATTTAAGTTTATAAATTGTAAATCTAGATAGTTTTATAATTATACTGTCAATAATCTTGGACTCAAAATAATTTTTTTAGTGAAGTATGTGTTAATCTGTTTTAAGCAAAAGTTTACTTAGTATTTCATTTAGGGTTAAAAAGCACTTGATGAACACAGTAGATATATAGTAGATTGCAGCTAATCATTCACCGCGTTATCGATCCTAAGTGGTATGTCGAGGGTTAAGGTATGCAAGATTTTTAATGCGTCTTTTCATGTGAAATTTTTCTTTAAAGGAAAATATGCAATCATTTAATCAAGGTAATGATGGTTTGCAAAAGTTCTCTGCTAAGTTCGATATAGTTATATGAAATAAAGGTGTGATTTGATTAAACTAGAAAGATGATTTGTTAAGGAATTCTAAAGAATTTATCGAGTTGCTATATTCATTTCAAAGTTTGGTATAACATTTGACTATCGTAGGTTACTAGATTTAGTAGTTAAAATTTTATTAAACAAGATTTGATTGAATTTCTGTTTTGATAATGAGAGTCTTTGCTCGATATTGATTAAATTGTGTTCAAATGTTCTTCTGAGTCTAATAATCATTTAGATATAAGATTCTGAAAATTTTGAAATTCGTATCGAATGCCAGTTATTCTGCAATAAAATGTTATTTGGATACATAAATTTGGATTCTTCTTTCGATGAAACTTAGGGAGATGGGATTTTTGTCCAGAGATTAATTTTCAACACTTATCTTGATTGCTTTTATTTTATCCATCTTATAGTTCATTCTTTATGCAATTGAATTCGTTTTGTATGTTAGATTTATGACTTCTAGTAAGTAATTGTCTTCATTTTCTGATTCTATTTAAATACTCTAACCATTAATTTTGCAGTCATAGGAGTATACAATCTCGAGATCTGTGAAAATGCTTGTTGGTTTCTTGTGCAATTAAACATATTGTCACAAAAGAATGAAAAAATATCAATGACTTTAAAGATAGGGCTACTGCTCCAATGAAAAGTTGTAAGACTAGCTTATGATGGATCTATGTTATCTTTGAGATAATGAGCCAATGATAAAGAATGCATAATGGGATTGAGATTACTTGTTGTTATTATGAGATGGATACTACTAATATTCTAGATTTCTTGAATTGGACTATATTAGGATGAGTTATTTGCTATGTCATTACTACTTATAAAATTAAAAAGGTAATAGAAAAAGATCTAGAAATGAATAATTTAATTTCAAAATGTAATTTTATTCTTTAAAGATGTTTGCAATCTTGTGATTTTAAATCGAATTATTCTTAAGATTCCAGATGCTTTTCTTCAACTGCATAAGAAATAAAAATGTAATTGAAACTTATTTTATTTTTGGTACTATTGATGTCATTTGTTGGTGAATTGTTTTTGACTAGATTTTTGAAAAAGTATAGTTGCTTTGTAGATTTGGTGAGATGGCTCAGTTGTAAAAATTAATACTGATGTAGTGATTTGGTCAAGTTGATATTTGCTTATTTTTGTTCGCTTGGTATTTCGAAAAATTAGATATATGAGATACATGATTTTAAATTAAACTTTTTGTATTTTTTAAAGTTTAACAGTTTAGTAAAACAGATTTGAAATAAAGTGTAATATAATATTAGAAGTAATTGTAACAAAACTTTATTGTTGTTTCTTATTCTTTAAAGCGAATGCTTGAAGTTTTGACTTCTGAGAAAATGGATTTCAAGGGACATTGGGTATGTAGGTGGGCCATGAGAAGTGTTATTTTTAGCTGTCTGTTGTTATTCTTTCATGTTGCTTTTTAGTAAGATTGAGTGGTTGTGTAAAGTCCCCACAATGAGTTTGAATCAGGGTCTGAAGTTAAAATTAGGTTGATAGCAGATTGGTCGTTGTGAGATATTAAAATTATTTAAAACTTATCTGTTTTTAAGTTTTCAAAAAGGTTATATATTTTATATTGATTAAGTTTGTATTTATTCTTTTTAATATAAAACATAATCTGAAGATATCATTCTAAAAGGTGTATTTTTATGATTTTTAAAACTGTTTCTTTTAGATGTGCCGTGTTTGGGTTTGCATTTCTTTTTTTTCTTTTGATGTATAATCTTTATAAAATGATCTATATTTTATATCTATTTTTGTATATGAAATTGAGCTATTTTTTTAAGTTTATTTTTAAAAAAATAAAAAATAATAAATTATAAAATAAATCATGTGTAACATTGAATAAAGATTACTCTAAGGATAACTAAAAAATACTTTTTTTAAATGTTGATATCTCGTTATTCATTGGGTTTTTTTGTTGTTATATGGTGATCATCCTATTAAAAATTCTATTTATAAGTGTGGGATTTTTTTGTTGCAATTTTCTAATATGAGAATAAAGAGAGCAGAAATTTTCTGAATGATTTTCTTTAAGATTTTTTACTTTTTTTTTCTTTTTATATTTTGCTTTATCATAGTAATTATTTTAATGTTTTGATTATAGATAAAGCTAGTTTGGATTTTGAATTTCAGCACTAGTGAGAGTTCAGATGCTTTAGTCTCTGGATGAGCTTGGTGTTTTGTATGTAAGTTTCTGGAGTGGCAGATGATGTTGGAGAGGTTAGGGCTATTAGTAATGAGTACGGTTGGATTCAGGATTGGGCTGAGATGTCATGATTGTGTTGGTATGAGTACTGCTAAGTTTGTGTTTATATTGGCTTATGCTGATATCAACTGATAATAGATTAGGGTTTAGTGTATAAAATGAAATACGATGCATTGTGCTTGCGTGCGGCTGTTAATGTAGTCGTCTATTGAGACAGTGTGATTTTGCTAGTGCAAGCTGTTGGTCATTGCACAGGAGAGCTTGGACGAAGCGACAGGCATGAGCTGGTCGGTTCCAATGTGAGCATGCATTGAGTTGAGAAGGCTTGATCGGGGTGAGCGTATTTGTGGGATGATGAGATTTGTGTTTGAGATTTATTTAGTTCAAATCTTGAACTATGAGTTGGTTTTTAGTCCTATTTTCGTAGTTGCGATTGTACTTATTATTTAAGTTAGATTGTTTTCTTTTTTCATTTATAATTTATTATTATTTAGATTATTCATAGGTTTTAATTATAGATGTAATTGGTCTTTAATCTATCACAGTGATCCTTAAGTATTCAATTTGAGTTTTGTAAATTACTATAGTGGATTATTTTTATGATAGTTATTAATTTCAACAAGATTTCTATTATTTGGTTTAGATACTATTGTTTTGCTTCGCTAATATCCCATTTGGCAATATAGTTATCTTAGCAGTTAAGTTGTTATAGAAGTGCTATAATGAAAATTTTTTATGAAATCAACTATGAGCTCAAGATATGATAAAAGTTCTGATTAGAGTATGTTCAAAAATCATAAAGAATGTAAGCTAAAACTGATTTTTAGATATTAATGAATTGATGAGTTCTATCTCTGATATCTTTGGCTTTTAGTATTGATTCTATTAAGAATAGTGAAATTTACAAGTTTATTTAATAGATTGATATTGATATTTTGATAGAAAATTTCATTCTGTATTGTATATATTGGGAATAGTAAATTTAATTGTGATGGAAAGTTTCTCATTAATTGTTTGTTTTACAGGAGATTTATCTAAACTTTGTGGTCTTGCCTATATAATCTCACATGTTTGCTTAATCCATTCAGATATTTTATGACATGGCATTTAGGATTGAGTTAAAGAGATTGTCTTCAGATGTTTAAGCACAATGTGGATGAGCTGGAGGTTGTCATTGCTTGAGGGTCGGGAAGTAACATAATGTCATGAGAAGGGAGAGGAACAGCTCCAGGCAGGATTTGAAAGTGCTAGAAGTTAGCCAAGGAGGGCCAGAGAATTGATGTATGCATAAGAGGATAGATGATTATTGATGTGTTTTGTAAGGACAAAGATCTTTGTGGGAGCTTCTAGATGCTAATTAGTAAATTATGAATTAAATATAAGCTAAGAAAAGATCAAGAAGTTCCAATGAATGACTAGTCTTAATATAGTCTGCAACTGTATTTAATCAGTTCTAGAATCCATCTTCCATAACTGTCAAATTGAAGATGATTTGAATTTTTACTTTTGTACGAATGCATATATTTCTATGACTTGTTAAAATAAGTCTTTAGTCCTTGTAATTTATTTCTAAATTTCAAATGTTATTTTGTCTTAAGCTATTAATGCTTTTTAATTTCATAGTTAAAATTGAAACTTATGTAGATAATGCAAGTAAGTCATGAAGTTTTCTTTTCATTATTACAAAATCAGTATAATTGATATTTTTTAAAAAGAGTCTTTTTAAACCATTCTTTTTAGTAAAAAACTAGTGTTTTGCAATCTACACATAAGCTGCTTGGTCAGTTATTATTACTGAACTTTAAGTAATGAAATTGGTTAATGAACTAAAGACTTATTTTGATTTTCAATGTCCAAATATGATACTTTAAAACAAGTTGATCAATTTTGGTAAATGTCTATTCGTGACTTATATTCAAATCAATAGTAATATTTCAAAGCTTGTGATAGCTGATAGGATCGTGGAACTGAATGGGATGGGTACTAATATTGAAATGATCTTATGTGTTTTAGCTTTATTTATTTGCTGGATCTATTAATGAACTGAATTTTTTGTATGGAGAAAGAAATCTATGTGTAATCTTGATCAATTTTGTTTCTCAAATTGTATGATACATTTGGGCAAATGTCAAGCTTTGAAGGATTGAATAAACTTTAGTTCTTTGGTTCTAATAATTTGTGGTGAAACTTGGTGATTAGAAAATTTTTAATGTTAAATTGTTATATATTTTAAGGAATTTCTCAAAGAATCTACTCTACTGATTGATAAGTTTGTTTTATGTTGATTATTAAAGTTGATATTTATATTCTTTATACTTATTCAAAACATTATTGATTATCTTTCTTACAATTTGAAATTTTGTTATTTTGTTTCATCAATTGTTTTAAAACATTGATCTATTGCTTTAGAATGGATTTTCCATGCTTTTTAGATTTTATCATTTCTTATATTTTTTATTTCTTTTAATATTATTTATTAATAATGTTATATAAAGTAATCTAATCCTATTGATGTTAAATATTTCTTAGTATAACTTGAATTAGATAATTGTTAGCTTATATGCTTTATATATTAAAAAAAAAAATAAAATCAAATTGAAAACTTAATTTAAAGTATAATTAGTGCCATTTATAAAAAAGCTTAGATCATCTAAAAGGTATTTATGCATTAAGAAAAAAATATTTAAATCACATGTATTGTAAATATTGTTCATGAGTGACTTTTGCTTTATTTTTTTGGCTTTTTTCTAATGTTGATTGTAGAGTAATAATGTTCATGTATCTATTAATTTTTAAGTGTATTTTTTCTAGTTGGAATGGTTTTCTTTTTGCACATTGTTTCTAAATATTGCAGGAGAAATTATATAGGAATATTTTCTTAAATGTGATTTTTTCTTTTTTAAGGTTTTCTTTACTTGTTTTTATACTTGTTTTTATTTCTGTTTTATTTTAGGTTCATGTATGAATGTATCTGACTGTTTTTGTTAATGGATTTAGTATTGGAAATATACTTGGGATAGTGGATGATTGTTTGATGTTTTGTTTGATAGATTAGTGTGACTTGTAAGTGGGTGGCTTCGACTGTTGTTATGTGTTCTGGCATTGTGAGTATGAGCGGTTGGATATAGGAGTTGAGGAGTATTGGGTTGGCTATGTGGGTGCGTGTCGATTGGCTGGTTTGTTGTTTTCATGGCCTGTATTGATGCTGAGTATGATAATGTATAGAGATAATAGTTGAGTTATAGTTGAAAGGATTGCAATCAAATGTTGCCTTTTGTGGACTTTTTGGACGGTTATGCGAGCTTTCCGTTTTACGTCATGGCTTTGTTGTCCGTTGTAGATTTTTGAGTCTTAAGATGCGTGTCTAATTGTCTCGTACTAGAAGCTGACAGAAAAAGCTTGCGGTACTGAGTTTCGAGCGTATCGGCAATCGAGAAGCGTTCGGGACGTAGCGTCGGCGCCGTTGGCGATCGAAACAAGCGACGAAGGCGGACAGCAGGTGCGATCAGTGCAAAATCGTGATATGCGCTTCGAGTTGGCGGCTAAGGTTTGTGGAAGTGCTTGAGGCTATGGGATGCTTTCGAAGGAACAGAAACTGCATGAGCATGTTGTTTTGACGCGACTGTTAATTTCGCAGGTACTGCTGAAAACCTCGTGACTAAGATTGGCTTTTGGTTGATTTTGTCGTCTTGAGGTTTTTATCCTGTTGGCGTTGTAATATTTTTGAAGTTTTGGTCGGAAAGTGAATCAGTTCTCGTTCTTGATCTTCATTTAAATGTCATTTTATTTAATTGTTTAATCTGATAACTATAATTAGGTTAGATTAATTTTCGTCATTATTGATAAAATTGCTAAGGATATTTTAGATCGTATGTCGTCAAGTTGATTCTTTGTTCTAATTTGGAAATGAATCAGTTTCGTCAGTTAAAATTTCGTCAATCAACGGTGGGATTTGGTAATTATTTTTAGTAAGTGGTTAATCTGATTTTTGTCAAGCAAGATATTTTCTTAGTTATTTAGGGGTTTAAGAATCCTAAAAGTTTTTAGTTCCGCTAATATTCACCCCCTGATTGGCCATCCGATCCTACAGTGGTATGAGAAGGTTAAGGTATGCGTTCGAATTAGGTAGTTAATCGTGCCTTTGTTTATGATTTCAAATTTTTCTTATTAGTGAAATCATTTAGATGCGTAACTAATTTAATGTCAAGGTAATGATAGTTTGGTAAAGTTATCTACATAGATTTCTCGATATATTACTAATTGTAATAAGTAGCGTATTGAATGCTAAAGCTAAATTGATTTTAAGAATTTCTTAAAATGAATTGTATCGAGTTTCTCATTATGACGTTTGCATATTCAGTTTGGTAAATTATGTGACTATCATGAAGTCTACTTAAGATTAAGAAATTAAAAATATTTATCAAAAGGATTTTCGATTTTGTAATGAGATCGTGAATCAATTGATATCTTTTCTTCGATTTGAGAAAATTTGCAATTTGTGGTATTGGAGTTAATAATTAGTTAGGATAATCTTATGTATAAATTCTTAATCTTGATACTAATGCGCTGGTTATTTGAAATTATCAACTGTATTGGAATTTGCCAGGAATCTTTATTCTAACTAAACTTTGAGATGGATTACTTTGTGACTTCAGAGATGATAAATCCTCTTCAAGCATTTTGAACGTACTTTTGAGATACCATCTTTTGTTTTTTATGCATAGGTAATTTTATTAGGATGAAGAGTTTGAGATGCTTCTGAAGAAGATCTTGTGCTCATCTCCTACGTGCTTTTAAAGCACTCATACAATGTGAGGATGAGAGGCTGGAGACAACTGAGGTCTTTCAATCTTTGAGTGATGGCTTCTGGGCTATTAAACCAAATTGTCCCAAGTTAAGAAGATAGGATGAAAGGAACGGTATTACATCAAGAGCTTACTTATAGGCTCCATTTTGAAAAGCTTGCTAAGAATAAGTCTTAGCTAGAGGAGTGTGATCTCAGATGTACTTTGGAGTGATAATGAGCACATGACAAGAAGAAGGATTCAATAGGAGTTCGAGTGATGACTTAGGCATGTGTTTCATGATAGAAGGGATAGCGACAACGACTCCGATCTTGATGAGGTGAGACCTTCTTAAGGATGACTTGATATGCTAATGGTTAAATTAGCTGAACTTAAAAAGTCTAAAAGGCTCTTAAAGAAAAAGATCTAGAAATTGATAGTTCAATTAGAAATTGCTAGACTTAGATCTTTAATTGATGATGATTCTTGCAAATCTTGTGATGTGTTACAACGAAGTTATTGCCTTAAGGAATGCCCATGCTTCACTCTCATAAACTCGATAATCAAATTGCAAGATATAAATTCTGAAATTGTTTTATTAGGTACTAATGCTCCATGTTTGATGAATTGTTTCTTACTAAGAAATTTGACAAAAGACTAAAAGTTGCCTTATATGCTAGCCTTTGGTAAATGCTTTGTTCTAGAATAATTTCAAAACTTAAGAATGCTAAGGTTCTTTGCCAGTCAAGCTTGATTCAAATTTGCCTTGTTTTAAATGTTCTCTTGAGTTAAAATTGAAAAATGCTTATGGTAGAGTTGATCAATTGCAATGTGACATGCATTCAATGAAGTTTCTTTCTTGCTCAATATTGCATATAACAAAAAGGTTGTTGATAATATTTGTGATAATTGTTTCTTTAACAAAGAGGTTGCTTATCTTAAAGCTCATTGAAGGTTTTTCTAATGGTAAAAACCTCAACGTGATTTTGGACACATCGATAAGCACATATAATAAAGGACTAGTTTGATGACATGCTTATTCTAAATCTCAATCTGCCAACATTGTTGAATGTGCTGAAAGTGGATTTGAGTTAACACTGAACTAAAAGACCATTTAATCTTTGTGGTTTATTCTAATTTGTCACAACAGTGCAATTACTTCTACTTAAAAAGCAACCAAGAAGTACATTATTGCACTTCTGTGGTAAAGATGGTCATTAGTTCGATTCGCTTATCTTGCAAAAGCAAAAAAGACTGTACACATTTTGCAAAGTCTAGGTGGCATAAGCCATTTGGATCGCAACGTAAGATATTAGTGGGGTTGACGGGTGCCTAATTTGAAAGCAAGGTAGTGCATTATAATCTATCTATTAGCCCTCTTGGTTAATTAGTCATGTCTTACTTTAGTATTCCTAAATTTCTTTTACTAAATGTGAAGCTTGACATTCTCTTTGTGAGGTTGTGAGAAAGAGAGACATTGGCTCATAGTAGGATGTAATCATATGACGTGTTCAAAATGGTTCTCTACTCAAATGTAAGTTATAATTTGAGAGTCATCATTTTGGCGACAATTCTAAGGAGATTCTTGGGAAGGATTTCGAGTCAATAAAACTTCATTCTCAAGGATGTAGCTTTGTAAGTAAGCTCAAGTATAATTGCTCTTATTCTGGTTGCTTGATGAGATCTTGAGGTGATTTAGAAAACTTTTGTTGTAATAATGTTTCGAAAATCTAGTATGAATAGTACTCGCATTGATCGTTTGTTTAAAGGTTTTTCATGCAACATCTAGAAAACAGTCTCTGTACTCCTTAGCTTTGAATCTGAATATTCTGCTAGTACTTGCATTTTGTGCACAAGTTTTGGATGATATCAACTTTAAAGGATTTTGGATTAATTTTAGATAGTGTCACTTTTCTGTGATAACATAGTGCTTTAAATTCTAATAATCAATTGTAACATTTGACAAAGCATATTGATGTTAGCTTAAAATTTCCTGAGTCATGTGATAGAGTTTGTTTGATATTTGTTGTTGATTTGCAAATTGTGATATTTTCACAAACCACTTGATTTCTAATTTGCCTTTTAAGAGGTTGGGTTTTGATCCCATGCTTGCTTTTAGGAGTTTTATGCCAATGTCTTTTACTTTGATGAGTTGCTTTGTCATTTTCTTTATATGTATGTAATTGAGCTTATATATGATAATCTTAAATTGCTTTACTTGAAGCTAAAATGATCATTGCAATTCCTTAGTTTGATTGTTATAGCTAATGACTTGTAATTTTATAGCTTGATAATGATCTTTTGAAAATTTGGGCTATGAAGCATGTGTATTTTCACTTTACTCCTTTCATAGACCATTTAATCACTTTGCATGTTTACATAAAAGAAAAGAGAATAGTAAAATCATATACACAAACTAAGAAGCTTGTAAGATTTCAAAATGTGCAAAAGCTATAAGATGTATGCTTCAACATGCCATTCATAAAAAAAGTAAGTATGCTTCAAGCATGCATTCCCTAAAGCATGTGATGTATGCTTAAGATCATTGTCATAGAATTTGAATAAAAATTGCTTCAGATTTCACATAGTTTATTTTATAAAGATTAAATTGGTTACTAGATTGGTAAGTTAATGCTTGCTTAGAGTTGTTATAGCTTCATTTTTGGCCTTGATTTCTATTAGATATGCTTAGTACTTGGCATTTAATTGAATTGAGGTTGAGTGCTGTCACTCCTAACTTGTTAATATAATATTATTCTGTATTAAGTTATTAGTGAGTATAGAGGTATATGTGGGCTCATTTTTATTCTTGGCACTCATTTGTTTCTTTGAATCATTGTCAAGGGAGAAATAGTAAAGCATACATTCGAGGATACGAAATTGTTTTCACTTTGTTAAAGTGGTGATTTTGTTTCTTTCTTATCAAAGGGAGATGTTGTTTCTTTCACTTGATAGCTTTTGAGTGACTTGTGCTTTTTACTTTATTTTCATCACATATGTTTTATGCTTTTTAGAGGTGTTGCCAATGTGTTTCAGGAGATTGTAAGATCATATATGATATATTTGTGATGAAAATTGGCGAATGTTTGATGTGATGAATTAGTGGTAAAAAGTTAATAAGAATGTGGATTGATGTTGGGATGAGCTTGTTTGGATGAGTTTGTTGTGTTCATGTGAGTGTCGATCGGCTGTTGAGTAGTTGGTATATGGATTGGCGAGTTGTGACGATTGGTATGAGGGAGGTTGGGAATGTTGAGGAGGCATGAGGTTGGATAGGTGAGAGAATGCTGATGCATGTGAGATGGCAGATATGGATGTTGTGAGTTGCGGCAGTTGGTATGCATGATTTGGGGATTGATGATGGCATGTGAGTAGTTGGGGTGGACTATATGGGCTTTAGATTATTGGGTGTATGCTACTTAAGGGAAATATCGAGTCGAGTTGCTTTGGGATGGCAAGTTATCTGGTGGTTTTGAGGCAGGCTTTGCGTGGACGTTGATTTAGATTGCATGGGATTTGTCGTGCAGTGATTGTAGCAGATAAGATTTGCAAGTTTGCTGATAGAGCGTGCTAGAGGCGTTCGAGAAGAAGTTGTGAGAGTTAGGTTGGAATCGACTAAGTTGCGACTAGGCGGTCAGTCTGGCTGGTAGCGGCGCGTGATCGATGCGTTGAGAACGCATTGCATGGTGAAGTGGTATCGAAGCGGATTGCTGCGAGATAGCGAGCATCAATGTCTAATGGTGACTGGCTGAGGAAGACAGCGCATGTGAGATTGGTATGCACTGACTAGATAATTTGCGTTGTAGTCTGCGAGTTGAATCTTGGTTGCATTGAGAGCTTCTTGCGAAGAGTTTAGTCCGCGTAGTGTTTTGTCAGTACTTCGAGTTATTTGCTGATGTGATCTCTAATCTGTTTTGCATTGATCATTTTATGTTCTAGTGAATTCAGGTTATGTCTTTATTTCTCATAATGATATGATTTATTTATTATTAATACGATAATCAAATTAGGGTTAATTATTTGTCATATTTGACAGTAAGAATTGCAAGGTTAATTATATTTGATCCGAAGTGATCATGTTAGTTCTATGTAGGATAATTTTTGAAGAATTTACGTTTTTACAGTCTGAAAATTTATTCTATTATTTGTAACGTTTATTGTTTATGGTTAAGAGAATATGTTGTATCATGCGTTGATATCTCTATCATGTTAAATCGTACAGGTGTTAGCTGTCTCATTACGTCCTCATGTATGGCATCATGTAATGTAAGTTCAGCGAAGTTAAGGTCAATGGTATGATTAATAGTCATATGCAATGTATCTATTTTTGAATAGAAATTGATTTTGGAAATCATCTATATTTCTATAGTTACTATTAAATAGGTTGATCTAAAGTCATATTTATGATAGTTACTTAATATATAATGATTCTCTTAGAAGCGTATAGAATCAATGACATAAACTTGATTTAAGAATTTTGAAGATTAATCGATTTATCATGTATTTAGATTATGAGAGATTATATGTGATATATGAAGGATGTCAATTAGATTGAAGAAAGTTACAAGTATTTATCAAAGGATTTTGAAATTTCATGTAGTGAGATGTAATAATTGATGACTTATTATGAATTATATTTGAAAATCTTGTGAATTTGGTCATTTAGTTAAATTAATATTTCAGAAATTGTATATTTGCAATCGATATGTCATCGTGATCTTTACAATTAATATGCTTGGATGAAGTTTCCATGATGTCTTTATGCATAGTGAAAATCATGAGATGGATCTTTGTACCTAGATGATGACTAAATCCTTAATTAGAGCTTATAGACTCTAATTCTGAGGATAATCTTTGAGTATTATCTGCAATGCTGAAGATAGTCCATAGATTAAGTTAGATGCTTGAATGAAAGTCTTGTATGTCTCGTGTTTTAATGTCAAAATTGTGAGATGATGGTGAGTAAACGTTAAATTCTGTTCAATTTGATGCTAGGCAGTATTAAACCATATGGCCCAATTGTGAAGAAGAAGAAGGTTAGTGCCAAAGTAGACTCCCTGAAGTCCAGATTTGAATATTCAAAGTTATAAAGGACATAGATGAGATGATGATTCAATGTGATTGTACTAAATCAGTGACAAGAAAAGACAATTATAGGAGATTAATATTGTCAGAGTTATGACTTAGAAAGGGAGCGACAAGATAACTTAAGTAGCTAGACTTTGATGAGTCTATGAAAACAGTTAAATTTGTGAACTAATGAAGATTAAAGCTCTTCAATTGAAAATGTCAAAATTGATGTTCAATCTGAAATTGTGACTTAGATCTATTGTTATACTTCTGAATCTTGCTAGAGTCAATCATGAAGTTATTGACCTTAAGGAAGCCATGTTTACTTTGAGTAAACTGATACAGTATGAGAATATGAAATGATTTGAAATTAACTTTTAGTAAGCTATATGCCATGTTGATGAATTGTTTTTCTAGAATCTTAATTTGAAAAATCTAAAATTCTTTAAATGAGCTTGTCAATTATGGTAAATATGCTTTGTTTAGAATTCACACTTTATAAATCAAATTGCTTAAGTATTAATGCTTGATAAGTTTTGAAATGTATTTAAATGTTCTCTGCTTAATCTTGAAAAATGTTATGTGAGTTGACAATTCAATTGTACATGTTCAACATAATTATCTGTCTTTGCTCAAATATGCTTATTAACAAAAAGGATTTTATAATATTCTTGATAATGTGTTTTTTGAAAAAAGTTCAATGATTTCAAAGCAATCATTAGTGACGTTTTCAATGGTACAATAGTTGAATCAACGTGATTTTGGAACCATCAATGAATATTAAATGACAGTATGCAGTTATTCAATTCTTGATCAAATTGCGTTGAATTTGCGAGTTATGGTAATTTAGTTAAACTTGTGAATCTTTAAAAGACCAATATAATTCTATCTATAGTATGTATTTGTACAACTAAGTGCAATTGATTACATTCTAAAAAACCTACGTAAAATACAATTGCTTTTTGGTAAAGATGGCTCATTTAGTTCTAGATGCTAATTAGATGAATCTGAATGTAATCGTAAAGTAACATTGAAAGTCTAATGCCATAACAGTGAACTGATTTAATGGTTGGTCAATGATTGAATTGTGAGATGTTCAGATGCATTGATCCTAATTGTGATTCTAAAGCTTGATGCTTAATTGGATTTATGCTCAATGTTCATTTAGTGATTCGTTCAGTCTTTGAGTTGAAATATGTTTATTAACTTGAGTTAGATGACATTCATTCTGATGTATTGTAATAGGCATTCATCCTAGCAGTAAGTTGGATGTCTATTGATTGTTGGACATATTCAAATGGATTTGTGTAAGATTGGTATATGATCTATTCATTTCAGGGATTTCAGTTTGGCAGTTCTAATGGAAAGATTTGAAATATTTCAGTTCTTGATGAGTTTGAGAAGTGAAACTTAAGAAATTTGCTTGATTTTGATGTCTTCGTAAATAGTATGTTGACTTGCTAAAATGTGTTGTAATTAAATTTTATCATAGTATGCATTTTGAAAACAAGTCTCAGGTGTTGCTTAAGTGATTTTGTAACATTAAAATATTTATCTTGGTAAACTTTAATGCATAATGTATTTGTTAATTTGCTTTTCCAGTTTGTTTGATAGACTTAGTAGCTTTAAAGGTTTTGATAATTCAGATGTGTCACTTTTGTAATCAATAGTGCATCATTGTTTGCTAAATTCATTAATCATTGCTGAAAGCATATTCTGTGATTGTTCTTGCATTATGAAGCTAGAATGTCTAGCTGATGTTGTTGATGTGACATTTGAATTGTATTTTCAAATGTATCCACTTTGAGATGTTTTGATTTTTTTTGAGAGAGTTGCATTGTGCATTCTTATATGTTAGCATGTATTTTGCAGAGTTTATTGATGCTTTATTCATGTTCGATTACTTAGTATTGATTAATCTCATAATTAGGGTTAGATTAATTTTCGTCATTATTGATACAGTAAAATTGCGAAGGTAATATCTTTAGATCCGTAGATTCGATCAAGTTGATTCCTGTTGTGTTAATTTGGAAATAGAATCAGTTTCTACAGTTAAAATTTCACGTCAATCCAACGGTGGGATCTTCGGTAATTACTGTTTTAGTGAACGTAGGTTAATCTGTTTTTGTCAAGACCGAAGCAGTTTTTCTTATGTTATTTAGGGGGTTTAAAGAATCACTAAAAAATTATTTTAGCTTCCGCTCAATCATTCACCTCTCTCTGATTGACGCCATCCGATCCTACAAATGAACTTTTGACTGAGGAGCTTGTCGTCCTTGGATAAGATAGCAGGGTTGTAGGACTAGACGCTGGAGCTCGGGAACAGCCTCTGGGTGTTCCACCAGTACGTCAGCCACGGGAGGTGGTGGGCGACCCAGACCGCGCGTCGGTCTTGCGAGAACTGCACGTACCACGCCTCCCGGGACACGTCCGGCGGCAAGCCGGGCCACCAGTAGTTGCCTACCGGGGCAAGAATGGCCACACCGGAGAACTTGGATCGATTCCATAGCATGAAAACATGGTGAGCGTTTAGTCTGAAGTCTGAACAGATTGAACTGGAGGAAGAACATAAAGCTGCTGCTGGAGAGGCGCTCTAGTACCCACCTGTGTGGGATGTACTTGAGGCAGCTCCACATGATCTCGCCGCCCATGGAGAAACTGCAGCTCCACTTGGGCCCGAGCTGCAGGTTGTCGGCGAGCTCCGCGATGTCGACGGCGATGCTCTTCTCTGTCCGGGCTGGGTGCGCATCGCTCTCGGCGTACCCGGGCCGGTCGAAGGACAGCAGGTAGATTCCCAGCTCTTGTAGCAGCTCCTGCACCAGTTTCCAGTTCATCAGAGTCACATACTCAAATTTTCTCTGGAAAAGTAACTCGATTGGTAAGTGCATTTTTACTTTGTTTTCTTGTACACGATTGTTGATCAAGTATAGCAGTTAATGATTTACCTGGGAGACATTGAGCACGTCGTATCGGCAGCAGTCGAAGCCATGAACGAAGATGGCCTTGTACTTGGCCTTCTGCTTTGGGACGCCGGATTCCAGGAAAGCCAAGTGCCTGCCGTCCCTGAGCTTTGTCCTGGGTGCCGTGATCGGAGGGCCGCCCGGTGAGCCGGGGATCTTTGCAGGTGGCTGCTGAATCTGTTTGTACAGCAGTGCCGAGAAGAACACGAACAGAGCTAGTGGCAGTTTCTTAACTACGCCTGTGATAAAGAGCCATGATGGTCAAACCGTGTAACAACTAACAAGTTCGCAAGGCTTTGTTTGTACGGATTCAAAATGACACGATTTTGATCCAATCTATATTAATTTTAGTTCTTCCTCAACCATTTTAGGCCCAATCTGTTCCTAATCCATCCAAACGAAACCTAAGATTATGTTCCAACACCTTATACAAATTCTTGAGATACTAATGTACTTTCTAGTCTGAAATACTCGGTGTTTAAGGACAACATGATCATTTGAGATGCAAGTTTTTTTCCCTAGCAAGCAGGATACAAAAAAAAGACATGATGGTGATGAACATTCTGTAGGTTCCTTATGCGAAGTTCAGCATAAGTCTTAATTTATCTATTATATTATTAAAATAGAAGCAAAAGAAACTATCACGTTCGCTCTTAAGATTAGAAATTCCCACATTAATCGGAGAAAAAAAAAAATCTATACCGTTGATCGTGGTAGGTCTAACATATAACGGTTTAGATTAAAAGAAAGAGTTTGTGTCATATACAATACAAGTGTTTGTGTTATGTACAATACAAAAATAAATGAAATTTAGAATAAAAATAAAATAAAATTAGATATTTGATTTCTATACGATTAAAAGAAAGAGTCCAAATATAATAAAAAAATTTGGAACAAAAATAAAAGATAATTAATAATCTAATTTCCATACGAACATCAATACAAAATTGAAATTTAGAATAAAATTTTAAAAATTTGAAATACAAAAATAAATGATAATTAGTAATCTGATTTCCATAAGAACAACAAAATAAAATTGAAATTTAGAATAAAAATTCATAGTTGGATTTGAATATGAATTCTAACATAAAAACTGAAATTGAATAAAAATAAAAATAGGAATTTGATATCTATCGACCATCAAAATAAAGAGTTCATGTCAAGTATAATAAAAAACAAAATTCCCATGTAAAAATAAAATAAAAGTAGCAATTTGAATTCCTTATGAATATCAAAATAAAAATAAAATTCAAAACAAAAATAAAGTGAAAATTAGTAGTTTAATTTGTATACAAATACCAATCTAAAACTAAAATTTAGAATAAAAATAAAATAAAATTAGCAATTTAATTTCCATACGAACTCGAAGCAAAATAAAAATAAAATAAAAAATATACCAAGTGGATTTGGATATGATTCCAATCTAAAACTAAATTAAAAAAATCTTTGTGATGTATGATCCAACAACACACAAATATAATTTGGAATTCAAACAAACAAAAAAATGCTAATTTGTTTTTGCACAAGAATTCCAATTCAATTTTCATATGAATTTCTATATGAAGTCCCTAATAAATATAATCCGACATAAAAATTAGAGAAACATTAGCTATTGGATTTTTATATGAATTCAACAAAAAATAACTAAAATTTGAAACAAAAAAAAAAAAGAGAAAAGGCAAAACTGAAGGAGTCAAAAACCGCGATGACGAGTGGTTTGTGTCTGCATTGTTGAAGAAGTCGGTAACAAAAGAAACTTGATGATGAAGAGATCCTGATAGAAAGAAGATGAAGCTTTGCATAGAAGACGAGCTATTGAGGATATATATATATCCATTGAATAGCAAGAAATATGCCATCGTTGCTGAGGACATATCCATATTGTTAGATAACAACTAAAACAAAGATGCTAGCATCATAGAAGATAGGAGATTGTCGTATTAGTGAGGAAGTAACATCGTTGAGTTGGTAAACATTGAATAAGAGAAACGACCAATATGAGACAAGTGTAAATCAAGCATATATATAATATCTTACATGTGATATGCATCTTCTGCCGTAGACTAGCAAGCGAAGCGCAAACCGTCACACGAGCGGAG
Organism: Guadua angustifolia; assembly: GCA_036346375.1. Classification (NCBI taxonomy): domain Eukaryota; kingdom Viridiplantae; phylum Streptophyta; class Magnoliopsida; order Poales; family Poaceae; genus Guadua; species Guadua angustifolia. Next base: position 24,780,632 of record CM070507.1, read on the forward strand.
ACCGAGAGGGGAGAGAAGGCAGGCGGGGAGGTGGAGTACCAGAGTACGCTGCGGCCGGCGACGCGCGCTTCTTGCCGGACGCGGCACCGGCACGACGGGCGGGGGACTCGCCGCCTGGCCCGGCCGCCATCGATCCGCTGCGCTCCACGGTCCTGCAGCCGCCGCGTGGTGTCGGCTCGGCCGCACGGCTGGGCTCGCGGCTCGCCCGCTGCGCGTGCCGCGCCGTGCTACACAGTACGACAACCCCGGACCACGAGGACGGCAGCGCGGCGGCCCGCCACGGCTCCACCTATTTTGCATGAGACCCCGGCCTTGGCACACCGCACACCATGTGCTGGCCGTGATATGCCCACGTGTCCGGAGGTCTAAAGGTAGTACAATATTAGCATGATATTAGCCGTTTATAAATTTCGTCACGAAAGATTTTTTTTATATAGAAGAGAGGGAGAGTGGTCGTCTTTTTTATAGGCAACCATACAGATAACATAAAATATTATCGTATAAATTATTGTCTATAACAAATACTTTTTATATCATAATTAAAAATTATAGAATCTCATAGACATAACTTTATTCATTGTAGAAATTATCTTTAGCTTTGTATTTAGATAATATGGAGAAGTATATAAATAATAGTTGTCTCTACTATTGTATATGCTTTGATGGATTATCGCTGTCTGAGTGGGACGGAAAGATAAGCAGATGGATGGAGTAACTTGACGTCTTTTGGACTATACTAATTTGCTCATTGGTGAGATTTTGCTAATTTGCTTATTGGTGATAGTAAAATTAAAACGTCAGTAACCATAGTTCACAAATCATGTGTTCATGTGGGGATGCCATGTTTTCATTGGGTTAGTCTGTTTTACGTTCGTGCCCTTGAGTCATATACGTGGGGAATTTGCTGTGTCTATGTAGTACAAATCACTCTGTTTTCTGCCAAAAAAAAAAATCTGTGTGTTAAATATGTCTTTAATGTATGTGATGTTACAACTAACTACCACTTCCTTTATAGATTAAGAATTGCCTCACTACTATTTTATAAAATTTTCAAAAAATTTAAACTTTTTTGTTTGGTCAATAAAATCTATAAAACCATTGAACTTCATTTGTTATACTATATTGCAAAAACAAAAGGAGAAAGAATATAAATGCTACTGTACCTTGTAAGAATTTTATAAATTCACTTGAGTGTGATCATAATTCAAAAATTTTATGAGATCTTAAACACTTCCTTATCACTCTTCTATAAAATTTTCACAAATTTTAAACCTTCTTTTATCGCTAAAACAAATTTACGTATTGATTATCAGGCTTTTATCAGGACGTAGCACTGTCAGAATTTTTGGAACATCTTTAAGCATGATAATCATATGAAACTTTTATGAAAACATTATTGGTACATCAGGACCTTCCACAAAAATTTCCAAAATTTTCCAACATGGTTTAAACTTTTTTTCATTCTGTTCAAATTTGCCGATAAGGCTTTTATCAGGATAGTAGCACTGTCTGAATTTTTAAAAATTCTTAATTCTTGATCACCATCCGAAAATTTTATGGAAACATTAATGATTCATCAGCATCATGTACAAAAAATTTCAATTTTTTCTAACATCGTTTGTACCATTTTTCATCCGGTTCAATCTTGCCGGTCAACGTTTCATCTAGATAGTACCAATGTTTAAATTTTTAAAAATTCCACACACCTGATAATCACCCGAAAATTTTATGAGAACATTATTAATATATCAGGAACCTTCAAAAAAATTTCAAAATTTTTCAACATCGTTTGAACCATTTTTTGATCAGTGCAATTTCTCTAAAATTTCAGATTTTTGGCCGAAATTTCGGTAGTAAAAAAACCGGATTTGAATTTTTCTTTTTGAATTTTGAACGAATTTCGTTCGAAATAGCGAAATTTCGCCGAAATTTTAGATTTCGGTCATGGGCGAAATTTTATTCAAAACGAAATTCGAATCCTTGTGGTCGGCTTGTAGCCAATTCGGCCTATGGGCGCCAGCCACTATTTTTATTGATTTTTTCAATTTTGAACAATTCAAATGTCTCAAAAAGGTATGTAAAATTTGTTTTTTCATATTAGAGATCATAGAACAATTAATACTAATTTTAGAAATTTTTTCTAAATTTTTTGAAAATTTTAAATTTGAATTTGAATCATGCAAAAAACCACACGGTTTGGGCTACCATCTCGGCACGGTATGCACAAAAACCACGGTTTTCGCGCAAAAAACTGCGGTTTCGTGAACCCTGCAGTCAGGTCAAGCGTTCACAAACCGTAATGACAAGACCACTTCATGGACGGCTTTCATATTGGGAGGTTGACCTAGGGATTACAAAACCGTTTTTTAAAATTCATGTCGAAATTCGCGGTACGGTTTTCATAAAAACCGTACGAAAACCGTCAGAAACCGAAAGGTTTAAAAATAAAAAAATTGAAAAAAAAAACCGTTTGGTTTTCAACGAAAACCGCGGTTTTACAAAAACCACTCGGTTTTCTCGAAAAACCACTCGGTTTTTTATGAAAACCAACCTGGCCATTTGAATGTTCTTCGAAAACGGTTTTGAACGATTTTTAACGAAAAACTGCTCACATAAATTTTTCCAAAATTTTTAAATTTTCTTTTTTAATTAGAACGGTTTACTAAGCGGTTTTGAGTTTCAAACCGGAGCGGTAAGATCAAAAACCGTGGTTTTCGAGCGGTTTTGTGAACCCTTGGTTGACCCGTCGGAGAATTTCCTTGTCTAGTAGCATATAACTTTTGCTCCATTCATTTCAATATCTTATTTCCAGCATTTGCAACGCTATGTTAACAAACAAATAAAAAAGTTAAGTACGGGAAGAGTATTTTCCAGTTAATGGATTCTCCATGTCAAGCATTTCACACCTGTGATAGCACGATCCATCTGAACATACTAGACATGTGTTTCAGAATCTCTGACACGATTCTATGGTTCGGCCTTTGTCTCAGTGAAGCCATGATTTTCCCCGTAACATAGGCATGCAAGACAATCAATGTACCTTATCTGATGCAGGTCTTACGGAATTTTACAGATCAAACGCTAGTAACTACTGCTAATGAGACTGAGGATCATTCCTGTAGTAGCGCATTGGTTGCATCGCCTCCAGCACGATGCCTTCGAGCAAGCATATTTTTCTTGATCTCCTACAGGTAATCCAGGAGCAACACAAAGGTGAAGAGAAGAAATCCACCAAAGTAGCTGCTGCCACCTCCACCGCCGCCACCGCCTTTGCCGAAACGGAATGGAGGGAGCCCATCATTTCCGTCATCCAGTTTTGGCCCTTGAACTTTCCCTGAAACAGTCACAGAACACGGAAGTGAATCTAAGCAATTGCAGTCAGCAGCTCGCTACAACGAGTTGAACTCAATTCAATTAGATGCAGTGTGACAAATCCAAAGCATAACCTTTGGGGTCAGATTGCTTGACGGTTGCAGTTGAAGATTTCTGCTGAACGCTTTGGGTTTGGGTAGCGTTGCATCCTACACTCTTGTAAATAGTGTTGTCGTTAGAAAAGTGGTCAAAGAAAGGAACTGACAGTGAAGTAGATCATAAGCAAATAGGCAAGCTAGCCTTTTCCCTTTCAAATTTGACCTTCACACTTCACTAACTGAAGTAAGCATTATGAATAACTCACAAGTCACAATATATAGTGTTCGCTGAGATTCACCATGTACCTATCACAAAATTGCTCCTTTCTTTTACTACTAATAATGCCAGGTATCTCGTCTTAAGAAAATGAGAAAATGCAAATGCCACAGAAATGTAACCATCAGGGCTACGAATCTATGATATGGCTAGAAAAGAGTTTAAACTAACAATTCATAACAAAATCCATGGTCTGTTGTATTTTCAACTAAACCATTTTGAACATGCAAAATTTTCATAATAGATGCTTCTTTCAAATTTGACATGAACAGAAAGAAAAGAAACCTTAGACTTCTACTGCATCACATCAGTCTAATGCAACTTGCAAGATGTTGTCACAATAGAGTAAGGTGCACATAGAAACAATTATCAAAAGCTATCAGTGAAGGGGAATCCCACATAATTTAACAGAGTTTGGTGACTATTACAATCCGGAAACGATATTAGGTAACATCTAAGCTGTACTAAGCAATAAATTGTAAAATGTAACAGTATATATAGTTCACAAAGATGATAGAAGGCCTAATGTTGTGATAAGTTCCCAATTCCTTGAACACTCAATTTTACTTATAGGAATATAATAGACATAAATACATTGCATATTCTGACTTACTCTTAATGTAGCTTTCGTAGACACTTCCTGTTTAAATGAGATGCAGTTAACTTGAGTTCTCTGATATTGTGAACCTACACAAACAGTAAGAGATATTCACAAGTACTCTTCAATAACACAAGAGAACAAAGAACTACTCAATGTAAACATTGCTAGGCAAAAGAAGATAAACAAGAACACAGTGTATGTATTGATTCATGGACCAATTATGTTCTCATGTGGTTAGACTAATAATATCTCATACCACAAATGATGTGATCTTAACATTTCAAAAAAAATGTGATCTTAATCTTGTTGATTTAGTTAATCATTTGCATCAAGTTAGAAGTAGTAGAGTGTATGTCTATTTTGATTTAGTCGGAGTTGTACCGAGCTGTGCATACAAGCACGTGTTTGCATGGAATTAGCGGCGTCATTAGTATTGCATGGTGATTAGCTAGGTCTTGAGTCGTGTGCACGTTTGGAGAAAGAAGCGGTCTAGCATGCATGTAGTGGGTTGATGCCGTTGAGATGTGTGGACTCGCGGAGGTGCGGCCGAGTAACCAGAACGTGTGGCGTCGTGGCTTGAGAAGCGGATCAGATAGCTCATTAGGTGCATGTAGCAGTACGTGTGCGTGTGTTATATATATCAACTCAATGTAATCAGTTTAAGTAGTGTAAGAAGAAAAGGCACTAAATTAACCCTGTTTCTTCATCGCGCATAACCCTCACCGACGCATCAACACCTACACCGATTAACCTTAATGGCTTCATCATCTTCTCCGGGTTAGTGACCTTATGCTTATGTTTATTTCCGCACAATTACTTTTCTGTGATCATGTTTAGGCTAGTTACTCGTGATGATAATATTTAAGTTTAGCCCTTAATGTCTATCATTTGGTATCAGAGCGCATCTAGCCTATCTTGATCCCTATTAAGCCCGGATTAGGCCTTTTGTTCGACGGTTAAGGGGTCTCTTGGCTCGGGTTAGCATTTAGAAGTAGGGGAAAAGGATAGATTCGAACCCATCCGAACCCTAAATCCCCAAAATTCCGAACTCAAGTTCCCCAAAATAAGCAAATCCTAATGATCTAAGAAGGGGTTTTTGGGGCTTATCTTTGCCGGTTGCCGCCGTTCCGGTCGTTGTCGCCATCGGCCGCTCCGGGCGCCGCGCTTCCACTCGCCATCGCGGGCCTTAACCGCTTTGTCGTCTTGGCCGAGCTGAAGCGGCATCGGCTTGCCGTCTTGGCGTGCCGCCGTTCGCCGCTTCGCGGAACCCCGTCGCCCTTTGCTCGCCAGCATGCGTGTGCCATTACGCCGCCTCGCTTTTTTTCCCACTCGCTCTCATCGTCGCCATTGTCGCGGTTTTATCGGGGAGGCGAAGCCGAATGTGGTTTAGGGTTTCTTCTGCGCTGCCGTTTTGTTCTGAGCTCGCTCGATCTGATCCGTCCGATCCGATCAGCGGCCGAGATCTCCCGCGTGCGGGCTAAGGGCTCTCTGCTGGGCCAGACGCATGGTTGGGCCGCCTCCGTCGGCTTGGGCCGCATCAGTTTGCTGGCTGCATGATTTTGGGTCAGATTTATTTGTTTCAGTCCTTACTTTCTGTATTTATTCTATGTTTTAAATCCAGACTACAATTAGCTAAAAGATTTGCTTGTTAACATGGAATAATTTTCTTGTCAACATGCAAGAATTTTCTTATAATTATTGCTAAAAACTTTCTTGTTAATATGCAATATTTTGCTTGTCAATATTGTATAATTTGCTCAAAAATATAAAAAAATACATAAAAATTTCCTCGAATGAGCTAAAGGATTCGCTTATCAATGTGCAATAATTTGTTTGGGTTGCTAGTCTGAACTACTCTTTATATATAAAATTACTAATACTAGAATATTTCCATCTTAAAATGTTAAAAATAGTGGAAGGCGGCTTCGACCCTGTTTTTGATGACGACACTGTTAATCAGGTACGTGCTTGAATCTCAATTTTACGTTCAGGAAATGCATCCAGTGTTTGGATATTATGCCTAATGTCATGCACTCTATATGGTAAATATTTTCCTTGTAGATTGCAAATAAGGCAAAGAAGAAGGCCGTTTGGAATAAGGAATATGAAGATGCATTTGGCAATATCTACGTGGAACTACGCAATGAGAATCATATACAACCAAGGGACTCTTGACTGATGAAGCTTTAGAGAGCATATCTGAAAAGTTTTTTTCCAAGACACAACAAAAATATACAAAAAAACAACTTCATAACAAATGGAACGATATGAAAAGGATGTACGATCTCGTGCGGGACCATCAGATTCTGCAAAATGATAAAGTGTTTAAAAAGAAAACAAAAGTACTCTCTTGTACACTTCTCTCTGATTATATCTAATTAACTATATTGCATTAGTATTATGTTTTAATTATATTTTTGTTTTGTTTTTAGAAAGCTTCGAATGCATTTAAGAAATTGAAAGATGGTCCTCCTGAAAATTGGGATTTGCTTGAGAGAATGTTCGGTCAAAGCTATGCGTTTGCTGCCAATGGTGAAGAATCGGATGATGCTTAGCTCAATGGCCGCACTTAGGGAATAAAGTGGCATGTTATGAATCTTATTGTATATTTGAGTTTTCCATTTGAATTTGAGAAATTTGAGAAAAATGAATAAAGTGGCATGTTATAAATCTTATTGCATATTTAAGTGTTCCATTTGAATTTATTTCTGAAACTTATCTGTATTTCTCAGGTTTTTGATTTTGTGTTAATGACAATTACAAATCTAACCTATCACAGCAAAAAAACTCCCAAAAACATCAAATAAAATATTATAGCAAGTAATTTTATAAAATACTAGAACACATAACATGTACAAATATAAATTTTTCAGAAATTTTGAATATCATTTGTGTAGTTCAAAAATTCAAAAACAGTTTAAAACCAGTCAACTTTGAGGCATTATTGTAAGAAAACCACAGCGACGAATTGAGTAAAACCAAAGAAAATAGAAACTAAATATCCTAATCTTCCTACACAAAAAATTCTAGAAAATTTTAAAATGGCTACGGCAACTTATGAACCAAACCAATTAATGATAAAAAGGATGGACGCATGTACAAAGTTCACGTCAGCCACTCCACTTCTAGTCGCTTTGGCTGCACGGCACGCACTGTAGCTTCATCTTCCTTGCGACAGCAAGACCAGCAAACAGCCGACACTGTGTGTTCGTCGGCCACTGCAATTCCATGCCGCCTAAGGCTGGCTTTCGGCGCCTCTGATTCCCCTCCACACCATATCACTTCTTCAGCCATACCGCCTCTTGAATGCGCCAGTCAAGTCGCCATTATATTACATCCATGCCTTGTATTCCCGGTCAAGTCCCGCATTCTTCTTCTCCAAGCAAGCTAGCAGTTTCACTGCTGCTGACGACAGGAAATGTCCCGTAAGCGGCCGCGCCATCCCTCTTCATTTCAACCATTCACTGCTAATCATGTCGCCGCTGCTATTCCTCCATCAGCTTCTACAATTTTGAGCGGCTGAAGGACTGGCTTGTGTCATGGATTGCACACGCGGCTACCTCCTCCGTGGTTCATGCTGTCGATACCCATACTTTGCCTCAGCACAGACTCCTTTGGCGCCAGCTCCAGTCGCCATTTACAGTGAAGAGACAGGGAACAGCGTCTGGTTGGTTACCTCCTAGCCCTCTTATGGCCACATCGCCATGCCCTGGCTTCGCTGTACTCCTCCATGCTCATTGAATTCTCGCGCACGTTCTTGACCGGCCATAAAAACTTTGACTCAATGCTCCACTGCACCGGCCAACCTTTATAAGCTTATCAATCTCTTGCTAGCAAACCACAATACTCGTCCCCTCTCCTGGAGTTCACTGTGCGCCGAGTAGCTCGTCGAGAGCACGGCTGGACCAAGCTCGTTTCCAAGCCGCACTGCTGCAGGTGAACTCGCGACTAACTAAACTCACCATGATCCTTGCCTTCGGCTGCTAACCTTGCTCCTCCATCATGCCTGCAAGCCAGAACCGGCCGCACTTCATCTCTGCGCTCCATCATCTCTAACGCTGACCGGTTCTTCGAGTGCGCAGCGCCCGCAGCTTGGCCGAGCTGCCTTGCCCTAACTAGGGTGGGAATTCGCTTTTTTCGGTTTAATCGGTTCGGTTTTTTTTGTTTTAAAATAATTTAGTTTTTGAAAACTGGAAACCGAATTTCTCGGCCAAAAATAAAAAACCGTACCGAATTAACCGAAATATTTCGGTTTGGTTAATTCGGTTAACCGAAATATGAATAACACTAGGTAGATTAGATTTAGTCCTTCTTCTCATATTGCAACACAGAGTATGGATAAACCCACACAATATTCATATGTTATTACAATATAAGCATAATAGAACATATGAATATACTAAACATGTGGGGACCCGGATTTACCAAATCCGGACCCTCTGTGTTTCAACTGTGCTAGTCCAGGAACAGTTAGCACACACAGTCATACAGTGATGATAATACAAACATATCATAAAGTAAATAACAACAATAAAGCAAAAGAGTGTAAACATCATCACATTATTACAAGTATCGAGCCTTACAGCTCAAGTGTGAAAGTAACAGCGGTAATGTAGCAACAAAAAGAGCCAATCAGTGTGCCCACAGGCAACCGACTGGGGTACGCTCCCTAGAAGATCGAGTCATCATCCTCATCAAAGTCTTCACCACAGATGTCGAACGGTGGAATGCACGCTCTTGGATAGCTAGCTCTGTCCTCCTCATCTGCTTTATGGAATAAGCAGCCCCACGATGAAAAGCGAGGGTGAGTATGCAACATACTCAGCAAGTCTCGAAAACTTAATGCAAATAACTAAATGCAAGGCTTAAACAAAGGATGGCATATATGGTTCATTTTGCATAAAGCAGGAATTTAAAATTTAAATACAAGTACTAAATTTATAAAGCAGCATTTAACAAAATGTAAATAACATAATTAATTAAATTGAAGTATAATAATTTTTCAGGTTCCAACTACCTGGTTGGCTCCAACCGCCAAACTAAAATCCGGGAGCTCTAGCCGCTCGCGGATTCCCAACCACATTTTCATTTTAAACCAAATCATCATTTTTCCATTTAAAACCAAAAACCAGAAAATCTACTATGTGAAAGCGTTCCACGCTTGCCCTTATCCGTGGGCACGGCTACTCAAGTAGTTTTGACTTTGCAGAGTTGGTACACTTTACCCACACGACATGATCAACCCCTTTCGCCAAGCTATTGACACACTTCCTTTGGTGTGCCGGCAGGGAGATCATGATAAGGCCTTTACAATGCATAATACCGCTACCGACTCCGCCCGCTAAGGTTTCACTGCTGTTAGGGCTAACCGCCCAGTACAGAAGCCCCCTCTTGCGCCTTGCAAGTACCCTCCCGGCAAACCGCACAACCCAAATGGCGAAGTCAAATAACGATACATGCAAATTACTTAGCCAGGTCGTACCCATTATAGACATGTGGTTGTACTGTATAGCATGGCCCATGGTAACACACGACCGGTCCTTAATTGACTAGGGTGGACAATCACATTCCAAAATTTTGTGCATCCCGCACCCGCCATACAGCCAATCCGCCCCGGTCTAAACCATTTTTCACTTTTATTTTCAAAGTAATACCGGCAACACCAATTGCCATATTTTCATAATTCCATTTGAATCAAATATGAAAGCATTTCCATAATGGTAAGGTACCGACGTGATTAAGTATGGCTAAGCATCTTTCTACCGTCCCATAACAAAATGATTACCATTAATTACAGTAATTAGTTTTCCTAAGGTGTCAAAGGTTGTCAAGTTGAATATCAATGTGGCATAATAAAGTTGGAATATAGCTAAGCATTAAAACAGTATTTAAAGTATGATACGCAAATAATAAGCATGCAATAATTTAAAGCAAAGTAACATTTTCATAAACTTGGGTTCAATATGGTCAAGGAAGACTTGCCTTCAACCTCTCCCGCTGCTGCTACCTCCGCTGGATGCTCCTCTCGCTCAACCGATGCGTCGTCTATACGTGAAACACGCAAATCGAGACAACAATAAATAAAACAAAAATAAATAAAATCCAAAAATTCAGAAGAAATACACCAACAGATAGATCTTGATTTTATATGAATTTAGAAATTTGAATCGTTCGAATCGGAGTTCGAACGGAGAAGAACGGAGCTTCCGAAGTTTAAATGGAGGAGAAAATCAGAAAATAAAAAGAGGGACACGTGTCGGCAGGGGATTGGTTGGGCTCGGATTTTCGGAAATGTCAACAAATAAAAGAAATAATAGTATCGCTGACATGCGGCCCCCATGAGTCAGTGACTCGGTCCATGTGGACTGGGTTCGCAAGGAGCGTACGGGTGATGCGGCTGACACATAGAGGCGTGGCGGTGAGGTGGCGCGACGTGGCGGTGAAGTGGTAGACTACGGGGCAAAATAGGGCTGACGTGGCGCGACACGGGGCGATGACGTGGCGCATACACGGCGTGCACTTGGCGGCCACACGGATCTAGTGCTTACACGGCGGTGAGGTGGTGCTACAGGGCAACCACGTGGCGGACAGGGTGCGAAATAGGGTTGATGTGGCGCAACGTGGCGTACATGTGTGCTACACATGGCGATGACATGGCGGATGACCAGGCGTTATGCGGAGAAGACAAAATGGTTGGGCTCAACACTTACGGTGGGGCACAGGTGGCGCAGATCCGGCTGTAGATAAACGATCGGGCGGTGGAGAACACTCGAAGTAGACGGCGGCGAGGCGGTGGCTTGAACACGCCGGACTTGGAGAAGAGGACATGCCATACGACGGAGGAAGACCGGATCAACCACCAAACGGTGCAGAACGTATAGAGGACGAAACGAGGATCACAACGGTACCAGCCTCTGCACCGGAGACTTACCGGAGAAGGAGATATGCGGCGGAGAAGGCTCGGGCTTCGTTGTGAACTCCGGCGAGGATGTGTGCACGGCTCACGGCGTCTCGGGAGGCGTGGCTAGGGCCGACGGGTGCGGCGCGAGGCGGAGAGCACGGCGCTGGGTACGGAGGAGGCTTTTATAGCCTCGGGAGGCGTGAAACGGCATGGGAAACAAAGATGACCGCACGGCTAGGGTTTCTAGTGGCGGCGGCGGCATTAGGGCGGCGTGGCTGATTGCTGACCAGTCGATCAAGATCCCACGGCGAGGAAGAAACAAGCTTTATGGTTAGGGTTTTGATTTGGGAGGCGGCGCGATTTGCGGCCGTTGGATCTAAATCCAACGGTGGGCGCATTAGGGTTTTTGGTGTTTTGAGCCGTGCGAGTAAACGGGCCGGGCCGGGGAGGAACAGTGACAGACCGGGTCGAGATGAACAGGAAAATCAGCCCAAAAGAGTTTAAGTATTTTAAATACATTTCTGATTTAAAGAATTCCATAAAATCCGAATAAACTTTAATAAATCCCAATAAATAGCAAATAAATTCGAAAAAATCCCCAAAAATACAGAAAAATCAAATTAAGCACAATGAACCCAAATAAAATAAGAAATAATTAATTTGAAGTATTGATTAATCGAATTAAACCCTTGTTGACTTTAAAATTCAATTTAAGCTAGATTAAATTCGAGAAAATTTTCAGGGGTTCAAATTTTGAATTTCAAATTTGGGAAATTGAAAAATTGGAATGTTACAAAACATATGCATAAATGTATTATAACATGAGAATTATTTAGTGGCTTTAGGAAGAATATTATAAAAGTAGTACTGTATATGCGCTATTCGGTTATTTCGGTTTTTGAAAGCGAAAAATCGAACCGAACACCGAAAACCGAATTATATCAAAATAAAAACCGAACCAAAAATCAAAATAATCGGTTAATATGGTTCTATTCAGTTTCGGTTTAAAAATGTCCACCCCTAGCCCTAACAGGGTAAGTGCAGAGAAGCTCAAGTATTTTTCCTTGCCACATTTTCACAAAATAGACAGTAGCTTAGTGGTTAGGAACTCTTCATCCGGTCTTAAAGACCAAGGATCAAATCCAGGCTGCCGATGATTGTTTTTAAACACCCTGTTACCACCTGTTTAGAAACTTTAAGTAATTTCAATAGTCACCTTGTTCAAATCCTGCCTAGACTTTTTTATTTTCCTTTTGCTCTATTTTTTTCTCTCATCTCTTTATATCTTTTGCTAAGAAGGTTCGAATGAGGTAAACTAAGTTTCTAAAATTGAGTTAAGTCATAAGGATTAAGAATATGCAACAAAGTTTATATGATCATTGCAATTTAAATTATTTGAATTAAGTTTGTTTAGAGCCCCTTTTATGTGCTATATAGCAATTATAAAAAAACCATAGTTCCAAAAATCATGAAATAATTTTCACATGTTCCTGCAATCATAAATGTTCTATTTTTATGAAAATATTTAGGATTGAACTTAGTTTGAATCAAGAAAATAAATTTAGAAAGCCTCTCTCACATAGAAAATTAAATAGTTAAAACATATGTCAAATAAACTCAAAACCTTGCCAAACAAGTTTTGTTACACTCTTGAGATTACAAGGATTTTAAATATGTAAAAATATTTAGATTTTATCAAAGCTAGCATTAAATGTTCAATCATCGAAGTTTCAATATGTGAATAGTTCGAATAATCATATCTTTTGCAAACAAACTCCAAATCTGATGAAACCAAATCCTACAACCTGGAATAGTGATTCCCTTACTGAATATGCAAAAATATTTGAAGTTTATGTAACATTAGATTAAGTCCCCATATTTGAAAGATAGATACAATCCGTAACGCATGGTATTCCTCTGATTTACCATATATGCTTAGTTCGGTATAGCATACGCTGCTCCTTTTACAAATTTCTTTTTAGTTCAAGAAATACATTCATTCTTTTCACTACCTAGGTTTATGGTTTTGGATGTTCGCGGTTTAGAGCATAAATGCTAGGAAAAGAACGCCTTTCATTATTGAATTTCTAATAAATCAAAGTGTCTTTTTTAGACACGTGGCTTACATGTCATGTCAAAATTGGAGAAGCAATTATGATACAATGAGGTATGACATCCTAGAATAGGTATATAAGCAGAGTGCAAGACACTTAATGGGATAATGGAAAGCTACTACAACAATCAACTACGAAAGCTGACTGCCTTTCCACGCTCTCTACGACTTACCATTACTAACCTTCAACATCGGGTTGCATGCAAAAGAGCTACGCGTTGCACTCCAATGGCACATAAACTAGTCTTAGAAGCAAGCATACAATGTGATCCATGATTACAAATCCACTAAACTATTGTATATTTGGTCTGATCATTTTACATAGGACAGTGAAAGGTTTTATAACAGCTTGTGATGCTGAAATAATACACATATTTGAAAGACACATACACATCTTTAAAGAACATATGCACATATGTATTTTTTTGATCTTTATACACATATATCTTTCAAGGACACATACAAATATTTGAAAGACATGTATACATATTTCAAAAACATGTACACATACACAGAATATATACACATACATAGGAGATTACAATTACAAGAGTTGATGCATATATACATACATACATGCTGGTAACACTAGAGCTATTGGGTCACTGATTTGGTGTGTCAAGGTACTTCAGAACTTGAGCTGACAGGTGATGGGTAATGAGATGGGTAACAACAACGCCACCAGTCAACAAGGTATGCATTATGCTAAAAGCTATCTGCTATCTAGGAATGAGTTTAAATATTTCGTGATTAGCTTATTTTGCAATTCTTAGTATCAGAAGAGACGGCTAAAGGTTTTGACAAAACCATCATCGACCGTTTGGATGGTTCACCTGAGCTCAACAATACAAACGGTGAGAAAAGTATGGTTGGTAGTCTACAAATTTCAAGTTAAAATCCAGTGCAATTTAATTTGGAATTGAATCACAACTATAAATCTATGATTTCATGATTAGCTTATTTTGCAATTCTCAGTATCAGAAGAGACGGCTGAAGGTTTTGACAAAACCATCATCGACTGTTTGGATGGTTCACCTGGGCTCAACAATACAAACGGTGAGAAAAGTATGGTTGGTAGTCTACAAATTTCAAGTTAAAATCTAGTGCAATTTAATTTGGAATTGAATCACAACTATAAATCTATGATTTATCTTTTGTTTATGTTAGATAAGGAAAAGGATGGCACTGCGGATGTATACATGTCAAAGTCCTTAAAGGGCCCAACAGAACGAGGTTGGTTCAGCCATCTGGTTTGGTTCCTAGCTAGCTTGTTTTGTCGTCTTTATATCATTTTATTTAGGTGCTTTGGTATAAGTCATTTAAGAAGCACGGTGTAGTATGAAAACTTTAGAAATGATTTCAGTAAGAGTGCAACTTACTAAGCATATGGGTAGCTACCCCAGCCACTTAATAAGAAGTACATAAAGCTTCAATGAACAACTATACTTGAACCTAAGAATCTATAATGGATCACTAAAAACATAAGTACCGCTCTGCATTTAATCCCATTTTCCTGTAGTAATATAAAGTCTCCTGATAAAAGCAAGCAATCTGGCACAGGTCATGAACCCGCTGAAGTGCAAGGAAACTGAAACAACCCCAACTTCTAAAAAAACAATTGTTCCTGTCATCCCATAGTTGAAGATATTACAAGCAACAAGGATGGTTCAACATCTGATGAAAAAATTAAACAACTTGTACATGGGACTAGAGAGAGAAGTGAAGAAAGTGCCATAGCTGATTTCGGACGAAGACATTCCAAAATGTAGTGCATCTCGTTCTCTTGACATTGACAAGTTTTTTTTGTCATAAACCAAGTTAGGAAGAGCTGTACCACAGCAGGGAGGTTGACGCGATGGCAAGGAGACGGCGGGGAGGTCGAGGCAACGGCGGCAAGCTTCGAGATGATGGCGGGGAAGTCCGTGGCGAGGCGACGGCACGAAGGTAGGCGAGGAGATGGCGGGAGGTCGAGGCAACGGTGCAGTGGTCGAGGCGACAGCGGCGAGGTCCGAGGCGATGGCGTGTATGTACGTGAGGAGGTGGCGGCGGAGAGGCAACAGCTCTAGGTTAGAGTGTAATTGAGAGGAGGGGGCGGGGGTTGAATTTATAGGGGTGGACTATTAGTCTATTACTGCCGGTTTGCCACAACAACCGGTAGTGATTCTATATAACTGTCGGGCCAGAAAAGAGCCGACAGTGATAGTACTTATCACTGCCGGCCCATTACACAAACCGGCAGTAATATTATAATATCACTGCCGGGTGGACATCGACCCGGCAATGATAGTACTTATCACTGTCGGTTTAGGCTAGCAATCGACAATAATAAGCCATATCACTGCCGGTTTATACTAGCAACCGACAATAATAGGCCATATCACTGCCGGTTTTATGAGCAATCGGCAGTGATAAGTCCTATCAAATTTGATCCAATTTTTTGAATTTTTTTGGAGGCATACTACAGGCCTTCTAATATTTTATTTAAATATTTCCCCAAATTTTGATTAATTTCTAAAATTATAAAAATCCAGATTGCTCACTGTTTTAATAGTTTTAATATTTCAAAAATCAAATAGTGCTTCAAAAATTCACACAAATGCAGTCAAATTCAGGCTTAAGAGATTCTAAGTACTTTCAATGATCACGAAGAATGTTGGAAAGATTACTACGATCGCAGAAGTGATTCATATATAATAGGCTCCGAAGAGCCACAATTATATTACCAATGGGTACTACTTTGGTCATTGAAGAAGCCCTCTTGTACCCCTGAATCAACGCAAGACTCTCTTGAGTTTTAAAGACATCCGCCTAATGGGTTTCACGAGAAACAAATGAAGAAAATGGCAAAGAATGTTTGTGCACGTAGATGTGGAAAATGGTATTAGAAAAATATCCCTCATATGAATCTGGGTTGTACTACACGAAAATATATGCACTTGAAGTGTATATTTCTTTGAAGACTGCTTTAGAAGCTCAATTATTTTCTTTATGACATTGTAGATTAGGTCATTCGGTCTTAGAATGATGAGAAATATAGTTAACAACTCGCAAGGTCATGCCATTAATGTTAAAACACAAATTCAAATGTAGTTAAAGATTTGTATTCAAATCTTGGATCACGGTTTTCTTCGAGCTACCAAAGAACAGATGGATGTTGTCACAGCATATCTGTATAGAAACTTGAATTCAGAAATATACATGAAAGTACCAGAAGGTATCCCTATCCCGAATCAAGACAGAGCAAATAGAAACCTATACAGTGTGAAATTAGAGAAATCACTGTATGGGCTAAAGCAGTCAGGAAGAATGTGGTACAATTGTTTGAGCGACTTTCTCCACAAGAAAGGCTACACAAACAGCGAAGATTGTCCATGTATATTTATACAACGATCCCAAAATAGATTTTGTATAATCTCCGTCTATGTGGATGACTTGAACATTATTGGAATGGATGAAGAAATTGAAGAAGTTTGCTCATACTTAAAGTCTGAGTTCGAAATGAAGGACTTGGGTAAAACCAAGTTTTGTTTAGGCTTGCAGCTTGAGCATGTCCAAGGAGGAATCTTGGTACACCAATCATCCTACACTCAGAAAGTGTTAGAGAAATTCGATTTTGAAAAGGCATATCCTGCAAAGACTCCAATGGTCGGAAGGTCGTTACAAGCAGACCTAGACCCATACAGGCCTAGGGAAGAGGGGGAGGAAGTCCTAGGAGTAGAATTCCCATATCTGAGTGCAGTTGGAGCACTCATGTACCTCGCAAATAGCACTAGGCCGGACATTGCGTTCGCCGTGAACTTGCTAGTCAGGTATAGTGCAAAACCTACCAAAAGGCATTGGAAAGAGATAAAGGACATCTTCCGTTACCTCCAAGGAAGCAAGGACCTTGGCTTGTTCTTCAGAAGGAACAATGAATTGAATTTGGTTGGCTACGCCGATGCTGGTACTTATCTGATCCGCATATTGGCAAGTCACAAACCGGGTATATTTTCCTTTGTGGTGGAACGACAATTTCTTGGAAGTTGTCTAAGCAGACTCTTGTCTCGACGTCGATAAACCACTCGGAAATCATCGCTTTGTATGAAGCCTCCTGAGAATGTGCATGGCTTTGAAGAATGGTTCACCACATCCAGAAGTCATGTGGCCTGAACATTGAGCAAACCCCCACTATAATTTATGAAGGCAATGCAGCTTGTGTTACTCAAGTGCAAATGGGATATGTGAAAAGTAACCTCATGAAACACATCAACCCCAAGTTCTTCTATGCTCATAAAATGCATAAGATGAACGAGATCAAGATACTGCACACTAAGTCGTGTGAGAATCTTGCATATCTATTCACTAGGTCTCTCCCATCATCTACTTTTGAAAGGTGCGTTAGAGGAATTGGGATGATGAGACTAAGAGAAGTGCAGATTTCAAGGGGAGAACTTTCACATACTCCTAAATAAATCTTAAACATGAAGTTTGAGTATCCAACGTGAATCTCGAAGATTTGCATTGAAGTTTGGGTAAATTGTACTCTTTTTCCTTAGTAAGTTTTTCACGGAAGTTTTCTTACATAAGGTTTTAATGAGGCAATTCGTACAACACAGTAAGCGTATGCTATGTACTCTTTCTCCAAGCATTTTTCCTACTGGGTTTTTCCTGGAGTTTTGATGAGGCATATGCATCTCGCGGTAAAGGGCCAAGGGGGAGTGTTAGGAAACTTGGTGGCCCACGAAGGCCCACTTTGGCCCATTAGCCGAAACCCTAGGCGAAAACTATAAATATGGAGGAGGGGTCACCCTATTGTACACATGCAATCAGAAATAATAGATTACTTCCTCCAATCCCTTTGTCTCTCTATTCTCCACTTTCAATCTGTCGGGAACCCCGGACTATTCGATAGCGAGGTTCTCAACACTAACAACCAAAGCCACGCTTCATGGAAGATAGTATCCCTTAGAGCAAGCCCAACCCACCCCCTAAACCTCCCCCTATCCTAAATTATAAGGAGAATTAGAAAAATATGAGCTCTAACCCAACCCTTATAAGGAACCCCTATTTTAGGGAGACCCCTTCTCACCCCTACATTTAGGGGCTTTCTCCTTTCCCCCTACTATTTTCTTCAATATTTTTTATTCATTATTTCTATTTTTAGTAAATAATTCATGGGTGCAAAGCAATAATAATGTTTAGATAAATAAT
The DNA here is from genome assembly GCA_036346375.1 of Guadua angustifolia. Taxonomy (NCBI): domain Eukaryota; kingdom Viridiplantae; phylum Streptophyta; class Magnoliopsida; order Poales; family Poaceae; genus Guadua; species Guadua angustifolia. Next base: position 24,799,124 of record CM070507.1, read on the forward strand.
AGGGGTGAGTAATAGGGAGTGTGGGTTGGAGACAAATTTGATATAGGGTGCCTCTAATTTTTACACCAGCCCTAAATGAGTGATTTAGGGGAAAATATAGAGGTTTGGGTTGGAGTTGCTCTTAGGGTCTGTTTGGTAGAGTTCCAGATTCCAGTTTCACCTAAAATCTGAAACTTATAGGCTAAAATAAAGTGAACATTTTTAGTCTAAAATGTAAACAAGATGATCCATCTAAACACTCTTAATATACTCATAGCTCCAGCTTCATGAATCTGGTGAAGCTAGAATTTTCAGCTTAACCAGATTCATAAATCTGGAGAAATTGAGGGCCTGTTTGTTTCAGCTTTTGATTCTCTAAAAACTGATTCTGGATTGTGATTGTAGAGAAGCTGATTCTCCAAAAGCTGGAATTCAAAAGCACATATGAAGTAGATTGTGGATTTTAGTGTATATGGGAGGGCTGGATTGTGAGAATCGGATTCTAGAATCAGGCTGTTTGTTTCTGATTTTGCTTTTGGGGTCAGAATCCAGAATCAGAAGCTAAAACAAACAGGGCCTGAATCACCTTCCTATTGTTACGGGAAGTTGAAAAATATTCACGTTCACTACCTTGAAAAAGGTAATCAGTGGCGGTTCGAAACTGCCATCAGTGACGGTTTTCGAACCGCCACAGATTTAGTGCCACTGATAATCGAGGATTATCAGTGACGGTTCTAGAACCGCCACAGATAATATTATTTGTGACGATTTTTGGTTAGAACCGTCACTGATATGAGGGATATCAGTGACGGTTCTAGCCAAAAACCGCCACTGATACTAGTAGTGAACCGTCACTGATAGTACTAGTATCAGTGGCGGTTTTGGCTAGAATCACCGATAGTCCGACAGGAAAATAAAAAACTGGCATTTGTGGCTAGCCTCAGGCAGTGCTAGCCATGCCCTCTGTACAGAATATATATAAGAGATTTGATATAAGTGTCATACGAGGCGAAAGACTGGCAAAAACATGAAGCAATTAATTAAGTGCTCAAATATTGCACATACTACATGCACTCTGCACCTATTGTCGCCACTATGAAATCAGTACACAATTTAAGGTTGGATCAATTGATACCGATTTATGGCCTTGGATAACTAAGGTTTCATTTTTCTCCTTGAGCTTCTTAAGTATAGCAAAAGTTACTGAGAAAAAAAAGAAAACATCAAAAAGGTATAGCTCATGCGGAAATGTCTTTTGGAACAACACCTTCGATTGGAACAATTAAAAGGAGTTTACTGAGAAACAAATACAGTTAAGCAATTAGATAGTTAATTAAAATCAAGTTTTGGTTACTCATAATGTCACCTAATTAAACTGAAATGACTTCTTTGAGCTGCTTACTCGTGAAATGTGAGAATAATAAACAAGTGAGATGATTGCTTATGGATGTCCCCGCTTTCTTTCTTGCAGTCTTTCTTTGTTGATCACATCAAATAGATAATAAACAAAAGAAAGATGGGAAGGATGCAAAGAAGTGAAGAACTATTGCATCGGCAAGTCATAACATACGGATATCCCTAGATCCCTTGTTATCATGCAATAACTATTCAACAAACTAAAGAAGTTGAGCACACTTCCTAATACAAAATAGTTAAAACACTTTTGATCAAACAATGGGAAATCGAAGGCCATAAGATTTCCCATTGAAAAAAAAAATCAAATAAATACGATTGACAACCATATATGTACTTGTTTCATCTTTCTCCTTGAGCTTCTTAAGTAAATCAACAATGACAGCTTTGGCAAAAAAATGTACCAAATAAATAGTGAGTGAAAAGTTAAAACTAAATAGAAGTAGAAATGCAACTTCTTAAATATCAATTAGCATACTCGGGTGATTGTCTGAACACGATATAGAAATACTCTGCTTTGCACCCATCAAACCGGTTGCTTGAGTCGCTCAACTCCTCCGAAGAGTTGATAGAGTCTATCCACTCAACTTTTGTTTGGATATGGTCTGCGAAGCAAACACAATACTTTAGGCAATGGAGACAAGAACAAATGGTTACGGAACATGCGAGCACAACTAGATTGAGCAGAAATATGTGTCACGGCTTTACTTACAATCGGGCTATGGCGACCTTTGGCTCAAGGCGGCATCAGTTGCTTGATTTCATCATACACGTTAAGTCCATCTAATACCCGCCCATTTGATACAAGCGCTCCTACAAGCATGCTCTTAATTTCATTGAGGTGCTTGGGTGGTATTTCCTTATCGAGAAGAACTTAAGGAAACAAGGATGGTTTTATAAGTATCACATATAACAAATTACAATGTAGGCCTCATTCTATATTACGGAGATATTATGTGCTCAAGCAGATTTTCTTTAGTTTCTTAACATTAGCATTTTGTAGTAATAACCATTATCTATCCAATTAAGAAAATATGCATTACATCATGTGTAAGGAGAATTGGAACCTAAAGGTGCGAGAAAAATTAAAAGAAAAGTCTGTCCAGAGAGCATCATTTACCTGTTTGGCCATGTCGAAGTTCCCAAGTCTTGAATATGCACTAATGAGTGCCATATATATATATATATATATATATATATATATATATATATATATATATATATACACACACACACACACACACACTTGGTCATTTGAATTCCATCTTGCCGTAATTCATCGTGATACTGCCAACAATTCAATAGCCAACAATTATCCCAATAGAAACTATAAATATTAAATAGAAAGGTATAGGTTAATAGGAACTACTGAAAATAAGTTGAGATAGCCAACCTTTTCTGATGATTGACAGTAAAATGAATCAGGAATACGATGTAATTTTTGTCGACGAGAGTAATATGGTCTGAAGTTCATGATGTACATACTAGTTCTGTTATATGAATACATGAGCTAAAATACAAAAACATACACAGGCTGCGATGTAAAATCCAACTTGGGAGCTTGAGTATGGCATCTTAAGATGAAATGAAAGCAATTCATGGCTAAAGCACTTAAGGATGTGTCACTAAGATTCATGGCTAACTGTGCACCACGGCACTCTTACAGAACATCAACCGTTTTGTGGGCTTCTTGGCGTGGATTACGTGCGATGGCATTTGGCTTGAGTCCATCACCTTTTGTTCCTTAGTGCTCTCGAAATAATTGAAGTCCCTAGAATATGCACATCATCGGCAAAGCGATTCAATATCAAGACCGAAATCATCTGGACAAAAACATCGAAAGAAAGAATATTACCTTCACTTTGGGTTCTTTTGATTGAGCTCCTGTATTGAGCTCCGCATTGAGCTCCTGTATCTTCTCCAGAGTCAAGCTACCAATTGACATTGAGAGGAGATAATCATAGCCACTTGCATCATATAAAGAACATATCTGTAGCAACATAATTTCAGCGACCGGATGCCAAGCAGGGTCTGTAGCAACAAAATAGGTAGATGCTAGATACTTCCTTTCCTCCGTAGTGTCATACTTTCGAATTTTACCATCTGAGTCAAACAAGTGCATGTTTGTCGTTCGAATTGTAGTTGTCAACTATAATAAACAGGTCTAAATGGAAATGTGTACCTTGCATCAAACTATTACAAACACATGAAATAACTTCATATGAAAAAATAACCATGTAAGGCAAACACATGAAATATTTAGAAGTGCCACTCGCATGTGTGTACATGTGTTCCTCAAGAAGACAAACGTACATGCTACAGTAGCAGAACCACTGACAAGAGAAGTGGCATTGACGAAAGAAGGGGGTCCCATTTCAAAGGTACAAAGAGTTATTTACACTTTGTAATGAAAAAAATTGAAGTAACAAAAGCCTTCGTAGTTTCGTAAACTAGAAGCCGCCTCTGGTCTTCGGATGTTGGAGACCGCGATGTGAGACATGAGTATGGAGGAGTGGATCGTTGTTGTCTTCGTCATAAAACTCGCCTTTTTGTTGAGTATTTCCTTCATGATGAAGTAGGCGAGCTGCCCTGAGCGGCTTGGATTTGAGCAAGCGATCCTACCAGAAACTGACTTGAGTATTTGTAGGTATGAAAAAGCAATTAAGAGAGCATATAGAAATCGAGTGGCGCGAATCGATGTGTCATGTCAGCATGACTGACCTTCACGTCATTGTCTTTTATTGTGCAACTTAAGATTTCCCGCATGTACTAGCATACGAAGTACCCACATAGATTTGTTCCTTGCTACGCTTGTGACCGCGAAAATCGAATGAACTAAGATGTCGTCGAAGGAGCTATTTACTATGAAATACGATATAAGAATATTCCTTGCGTGCGTACCGGAAATTTAGTACGGATTGAACGCCTCGTTGATTAAACGTGTCATCACTTCATAGTCTGCTTTAGGTTTATCCAGTGGATCCATGATCAGCATCTTGCTCTTGTTTGGATGAATTACTACGAGAATCCAGTGGAATCTGGATGCCATAGCCATTAGTCGTTACGTCAGAGTAAATAACGAAACCAACGAGTAATTTAACTCGCTAGTGAGGAACTTACTTAAAATTGTATGGTACAAGTATAAACTCCTTGTCTTATAGTTTAAGCAAAGCTTTATATACGTACTCCTCGACCTCCTTTGGTACTCTCACGATTTCATCTTGGCAAACCGTTCCCGGGTCGAGGAATCCCACTGGCCCCTTGGTTCTTCGTAGTTCCTGAATCTCGTATCTATATAACGAAATAGTTAGACATGACATTTATCGGTATTACGTGAATGTAGACCAAGATTGATATATTAGACACTTACAGTGTCCAGCATCTCAAAAAACATATGTCGAGGGCGTCATGATAGAACAAGTTGTGCATGTTATCGAATTCTATTAAGAAGTAGCTATAGCCCTCGTGGTGAAAATGTTCCTCACGGAACACTGCAATGATCACCTTCGGGAGTACGTGTTGGTTGGATCGCTCCATGTACCATGCATGTAATCGCTGCATCATGGGTGTTAGACTGTTTAACTTCGAATCGGTGACTAAGGGCTTCCCAACCTCGAATTTCAATTTTGGTTGATTTTCTTGTTCATCAGACTTTGCCTTGCCCTTACTTTTTTCTCGCACGACATCATACTCGGTCCTGGCTTCCCCTGATCTAGCTGATACGGCTTGTCTAATGTGCCATTTTTTGGGATCAGGGGTTGTAGGTTTGTCCTTTGAAGTACCGGTGTTCTGAGTTTCTGCGTTGGAGTACTAACGAGGGCCATATTTATGGGGCCCTCAATGGATTCTTTTCTACCTCATCTTGCTTCTTCACCGTTTCACTCTCACGTGCTCGTGGTGATCTTGGATTATCCGCAGAGAGGTTGGCGATGCATGATCCAAGACGATGTCGAGAGAGGTGCCTTGCATGGTCCAAGATGATGTCACGCTTGCGCCCTTGGATGAATGAGTGGGCGGCACCTCCCGAGTTGTTATCTCGTCATTGGCGGGTTTTCTAGCCCGATATCGACAAAGCGTGCAACTACCGTGTCCACGGACCTTTGCATAACCTGGCGCTATCGGGGCATTGTGCAGGACACCCCCTTCTTGGCACGGATAAGCTACCCCTGTAGCAGCCTATAGAAATATGTTCATCACGGGCACGTTGAGCTGACAGGGTGTGGGGTCATGTATATCGTCCACAGGATAATGGTTTTTATCCGCTTGTGGCAATGGCGTGGACCATAGCTTCTTTGGGACGACACTGTAGAAATTTGGAGAAGGCGTTTTCGACTGCGTCGGCTCAAGGCTTCTTGTACTTGTCGTTGAACTTGTTCGTGAATGGTGGGTTGTAATTCTCGCGAGAACCCTTTCCTTCATACTTTCCATTTCTGCTTTCGGCCGCTCTTCTTTAGCTCTCTTCCGACTCCTATAAGAGTCTTCGTGCTCGAGAATCCCATCTTCCATGGAACCTTGACCCCGACGCCTCGTGTTCGGCCGGGGTGCTCTTTGTTTCGAGGGCGCGATAGCTCGTCTTTCTCCTGTTTGAGTGGAAGGATCCTTGGGTGGACTAGGCGTAAAAGCGATGAACTCTTTGCGTCATTGCTTCGTCTTATTTGCTCTTGAATGATAAACTCTCGATGAGACAAGAGATCGCCCTCGCTAGCACGTAGTGCTTCACTCGTCCGTAGTCCGACCAAGGGACTTGCGCCGATCTGTTGGATCACTTGTAATTCTGCTGTCCCATTGAGCAATTTTACGTGTACCCACTCGTGCCAAGTCGTGGGGTGAGTATTCCTTCTTGCGATGCTAATGTGGTCCTCACTAGACTTCCTTCTTTGCTTGATTGCTTCATCGCCACGAACTCATCCCCAATATGGTTGTAATCTTGGGTAGTCTCCGACGGTGACCGTTTTGCTTCACATAATTTACGTTCACCTCGCCTTGAAGTTTCTCCACGCGCATCCATGGTCATCAATGCATCGCGACGCACGAGTTCTTCGACTCCTTGAGAATCACGAAGGTTCCTTTGAGATCTGTCCACAGATCCGCTTTGGTGGCAGGGCACTTTATACCAATCGAATAGGTGATTGGCACTTTCTCCTGACGATGTACCCGCATGTTGACTGTATTTTTTCTTTGCCTTTTTGATTGCAACAGGGACCCGATATCTGAGACCTCCGTGATGGTGTACGGCCTTGAGCTTCTTAGTCTTCCCTCATCCTCGGCGTGTTGCAGAAGTGGAGGCCTCGGGAGCAATGATCGAGGCCTCGGGAATAGCGGTGGAGGCCCCGGGAACAGCGGTGGAGGCCTCGGCAACCGGTGGTTGGGTGGAGGGTAAGGTACTGCTCGGGCTCTCCTCCATTATAGGCTCAGTTTCGGGCTCTATTAGAACTACTCAATAGAAAGTGAGATATTTCAGAGAGGGAAAGAAAATATGTACTAACTGATAGAATAACTAAGTGTTTCATATTTAATTAGCACAATGAGGAAAATATGTACTAACTGAGGAATAAGATAGAAGATGTACTAGCGAGGACTATATTAGATCCTTAAAGTGCTGTCCATGGCTCATTTAGTCACAAATGGAATAAGATAGAAGATGTGCTAAGATAGAAGATGTACTAGCGAGGACTAAATTAGATCCTTAAAGTGCTGTCCATGGCTCATTTAGTCACAAATGGAATAATCCACTAATAACAAGAATGACATAGATAAGATAGAACTTAGCAATTACAAAGACAATTAACCTCGTATTTGTTTACTATTTTCTATAGTATTCAGGAACAAGAAAAGACAAGTACTATGGTTCCTACATGGCGGTTCTATGGTGGATATTTCTCTCTCTACATATCTAGTTTTATGTGGTTAATGAATACGATAGAAGATGTACTAGCGAGTGTATCATATTGAATTAGCACACAATCGGAGATATCAACATAGACAAAATAATGCTTAGCAACATAGAGAGGAGATATGAATGATTTGCTCTCAGATTTAGGGTTTGGATGAAAATAAGAATTTTCACCACAATCACAAATGGGCTAACAAATTATTTAGTGACTAGGGCCTTGAACCCTTACCACCTTAGCATGCACAATTAAAGAGTTGTTCAGAATTTCTTTGTTAAATATCTATGATCAGATTGATAATGACATAGTTCAACAATTACTTCTACCACGGACTAGTGAATTACCGGTGAACAATTATCTCTAACTATTGAATCAGCAGATACTAAATATCAGCAGATTCTGAATTAACGACAAGCCGACTAACCACAAGAGAGTATACTTATCGAATATCAGCGATGATGTAAACAACACTCTCAAGCATGTTATTCTACCACGGTGAGAAAATGTGCGATTCTTGACTATAAAAATGCCTTGATTTTCCAAGGAGGGTAGGAAAGTATCATCCTTTGATATGCGAGAAAGAAAATTAACTACTTAGATGCCATATGGATATGAGAAAACAATTTGAAGCATGTTGTTCTACGGTTCAAGGCCCAAGACACATAATAATTGTTCTTATCATTCTTAACCCAATATCATCATAGAGCAACACACAAACCTTCAGCCAACAAGAACAAGTGCAGAACCACCAGGAAGATGAGCTCAACTAACATCATGCACATGAAGCTCAACTAACATCAGCCAACAAGAACAAGTCCATCTCGATCATTTTACAATTTCTATTTGCAGTACATAACCACTAGGAAAATTTGCATAAAAGCAACACATATAAATGATTCATGTAATGCAAGGTAACAAATTACAGTGAGACACAATGTACCCATCAAATACCAATAAAAATTCACAGCCATTAAAATCAGAAAATTCATGATAGCACATGGCAGCACAGGAAGAATCTTCAGGAGGAACATTTTTAAATTGTCCAGGGCATTTTTATGTTAGGTCAGACACTTATGTCATCACTTCACCCAAGATCTAAAAAAAATCTAGAACAACCAATGATTATGTGCTTTACTTACTGTATTAAACTTGGTGGACTGAATTTAATTCCCAAAACAAGAATGACAAGCAACATTGCGAAACAACATGTGTAGCACTTGGAGTAGCAGTTTAGACTTCAATAGGAATAAGCATAACCAAATTTTGCCTCGTTCATGAAATAAGCGCATAGTAAATTCAGTACCATCACGAATTTATGAATTAAGCTGCATTGTAAACTTGGAGTTTATGAATGAGCGCATAGTAAAATCAAGTACCATCACGAAATTTTGCCTCATATCGAATTTGGCAGAAGGAAGGACACTATCTAACTGAAACCATTAAATCGGTTCGGATTAACCTACAAACACTACTCCAAGTGCAAAAGAACGTAAACCGAATCACCATCTATTATCAACAGTTTGTGCGGTTCACAGGCCTATGGATCTAATTTGTGTCAGTCAAACTTCATCGGTTCGGTTCTAAAACTTATTGTCAAAACCATGAATAGGTTGCTGAACTTCTCTCATTTGCACGAGCCAATTAATCAGCTTACAGGTAGGGTTGGAGGCGCGCGCCGATGGGGAGGCGTTGGAGGCGGCGCCGGTGAGGAGGCGCTTGAGGCAGTAGCGTCATTGGAGAGGTGGCGCGCGGTGGGGAAGGGCGGGAGGAGCCTTCGTAAGGCGCTGCGGTGAGGATGAGCCTTCGTCTTGGCGGTGTGATGCGGAAGCTAGACACAGGAGTGGAGAAGGAAGCGAAATTTGCAATGCGAGATGCCATGGTGTGGTATATATAGAGGAGTATCTGTGGCGGTTAAGAAAAATAACAAATCACAGATAAGCGATATCTGTGGCGGTTAAGAACAATAACGTCACAGATAACGTTATCTGTGACGATTATTGTTCTTAACCGCCACAGATATCGTTATCTGTGGCGGTTATTGTTTTTAACATACGAGATACTCCCTCCACACCATAGATCTGAGATGACAATCATATTAAACTCCGGAAGCATGCATAACTCTACAAAGCTGCGAAATCATAATAAACCATGTTGCATATGACAATACATGATTTTTTCTTCCATACATTAATACATATGAAGCATGTATAACATAAGTCCTACAAGCATTTAAATGTTTATATCCTAGAGCACATAAAAATGAGTAAATAGAATTATTCAAGCTACTACATTTCCTAAGAAGCCATAAAAACACGAATTCAATTGAACAAGACTCCACCATCGCCTAAATCGAGATTTGAAGTTTCAAAGTTTTCTCATCAAAATCATGCATATTTATTTCCTATTAATTCCACGAAATGTACATTTCTTACATCACATTCCATTACTCCATACAAATGGCGACATGTTGCCATTACTCCTAACTAATTATTTTCTTTCACAATTTGGCATTCGTTGTGATCATCACGATGATAGGTAACTTCTTGAGTGGTTTCTTCCTCGGGCACGATCTTCGTCGCTGCGAAAGGAGGCAACTCATCAAACTGGTTGTACTCTTCCTCATCACGACATTCTCAACTCCAACGATCCTTCTTTTCCTTGCAGAACTACATGGCGCTTCTTATCTGCCGGTCGATTATGTAGAATACTTGTGCTACTTGATTACGAAATACGAATGGTTAAATCTCTGTATCCGACATGTTCGATGTCCACAGAGTAAAGCCGTACTTGTCCACCTTGACACCATTAAGAGTCATACCCGGTGACATCGAAACAGGGATCTTGAAAATGCGATAGTCCGACTCCCAAATCTCCTCTATGAACCCGTAGTAGATGCTCTTACGTCTTTGCTGTGTTGTCGTGAGGCATCTATACGGACACTGTATTTTGGTAAGTGCTCTTGCTATCACGAGCTCTCGTGTAAAATGTATATCCATTGATGTCATATCCTTGCCATGTCGTGATTGTACCGAAGGCCCTTTTGCCAACCACCTCAATGTAACACTCGTTTCTTCACGGACATGTGCTCCACTGAACCAATGGTGAACAAGCGATTGTGCTCTTTTGTTATCCAAATCTCGACTTTCCTCGGTTTTCCCTCCTTAGCTTACCCTTGTGTATGTCCATATCTGGGCACACCTCAAGTATTTGTTACAATCTTGTGAAATGGGCTTGTTCGAACAAAATATTATCGTAAGAATTTGTAGATTTCTTTCCTATTACACCTTTCCCACCTAGCCTACCCTCATGGCGAGATCTGAGCACTCCTACGGTTCGACCTCCTCCATGTAATCGACCACAGAACTCAATAACCTCCTCGGTTGCATAACCTTCTACAATTGAGCCTTCCGTAGAGATCGATTACGTACATATTTCTTGAACACCCATATACCTTTCAAATGGGTACATCGATGCGAGGAATCTGGGCGCAAATATTTATCTCATTGACAAGGTGAACAATGAGATGAACCATGATATCAAAAATGATGGGGAAAATACATCTCCGGTAGCACGAGTCTTTACCACATCGGCTGAAGTTCATAAAGTCCAATGGGATCGATGACCTTACGTGAAATCGTGTTGAAGAAGGAACACAACCTCGTGATTGCCTCTCGGACCTTGTCGAGCAAAACACCTCTAATTACAACGAGGAGCATTTGTGTCATCATCACATGACAATCATGAGACTTCATGCGATTAACTTCAAATCTTTCGCCGATACGGTTTCTTGATGTTTGCGGAGTAACCAGACGGAACTTTCACACCATGCGAGCACTTGCGAGTTCATTTTCTCTTTCTTACTCAAAGTGTAGCAAGTTGGGGAAGGTAAAGCCGGCCTTTCCAGTGTCTTGAGAATGTAGCTCGGCTCTGATTTTCATGTCTTCCAGATCCCTTCGTGCCTTGATCCATCCTTTGTTTTGCTAGGAATATTCAATAAAAGACCAACCACTTATTTGTCACATACATTCTTCTCTACATGCATGGCGTCGATCGATGTCGAACTTCCAAGTCCTTCGGTAGGGTAAGTCCCAAAAGATGGATCTCTTCTTCCACGTGGTCTTCTCGGTATGGGACGCGATGTATTACCGATACTCCCTTTCCAAGTACAACATTAAGATCCCTAACCATATCATACACCTCTTCCCCACGAAGGCGCCTTGGAGCTAAACCGTCCTCCTTTGTCCCGTCAATTGTTTCTTCATATTGCGATGCGGATGATTCTGCGAAGGAACCTCCGGTGGCGCATGTACTGCTATTTTCCTCGAGTTGTTGAGCCACACACTAGCGGTTTCATCCATGCACTGGGGGCATGCTTTCGCTCCTTTTATAGTACGGCCGGACAGGTTACCAAGCGCAGGAAAATCATTGATGGTGCAGAACAACAATGCGCGTAGAGTGAAGTACTCTCGTTTGTACTCGTCCCATACCTGTACACCTTCGTTCCACAATATCACAAGATCTTCCACCAATGGTTCTAGGTATACATCAATATCGTTGCCAGGTTGTCTCGGCCCTTGGATAAGCAAGGACATCATAATGTACTTTCGCTTCATACACAACCAGGGTGGAAGGTTGTATATACACAGAGTCACGGGCCAAGTGCTATGAATGCTGCTCATGTTACCGAAAGGATTCATTCCATCCGTACTCAAGCCAAACCTTACATTCCTCAGTTCATTTCCGAAGTTCTCCCTGAAGAGTCTATCGATGGTTCTCCTTTGGCGTAATCGGTAGGGTGTCTCGATTTTCCATCCCTCTTACGGTCTTCGAGTGCCATCGCATCAATTTGGCGTGCTTTTGTTTCCAAATAAGCGCTTCAAGCGAGGTATTCTTGGCAAATACCACACCACTTTTGCGGGAGCTCCTTTCTTCACCTCGATAACCCATTGTCATCGCCCTTACGCTTGTATCGCGACGCTTTGCACCGGACATACAAGAATGTCGCATAGTCTTTGCGATAGAGTATCTGATCGTTTGGACAAGCATGTATTCTTTCTACTTCCAATCCCAAGGGACATACAACCTTCTTAGCTAGATCGTGGTTTTAGGCAACACGTTTCCCTCGAGCGATATGTCCGCTAAGAGATGTAACTTGCCGTGAAACTCTTGTCGGACCAACCATTGGCTGCCTTCAATTTCAGCGGCGAGAGCACCGTGTGCGACTTTGTGTATTCCTCCTTACAACCGGGAACAAAGGTTTCTCCGAATCCTCCATCAAACCCTTGAATTGATTAAACTCTCTCGACTAGTGTAGTTGTCTTCTGCATCGCGCAACATTTGAGCCAGACTATTGTCGTCATCGACGACCAACTTATCCTCATCGGATCCATAGCGATGTCATTTGCCACATTGCGGCTCCGTCGTGCGTCGGCGTTATCACGTTGAAGTATGATCTCCTCTTCACCGTGCCTTGTCCAACTTGTATAGCCGGTACAAAACCCTCCGGATCAAGTGCAAATGGATATGGTTTTGTTGAAAACATCTTCTCATTCTTGCAATCAATGCATGGACGGTGTATGTACTCCGTCTTCTTTTGCAAATTTGTTCTCCTCGGTGCCCTTAGAAAAACAGATACACCGTCGATATATTCTTGGTCAGAACGGTTCCCATCGTACATCCATCTCGGTCCATCTACAGTTCATTAATTTAAGCAATTTATTAATATCCAAAAATCTTAATTAAATAAATTGTTATTGAATATTCAACAATATCCACTAACGGGACAACATTAATACTAAGTAAATGTTGCAAACTTAATTAATTAATTTTAATATATACTCATACGTAGCCAAAAAATTATATATATCCTCCGGAAGATCAACATAATAAATTCCTCATCTCCAAATTTCATGATCACCCAACTACCATATTAACTAAAATTTATTTATCATTCACATCCAACAATCTTAATTACATAAATTGCGTTTATATGCTTCATAAAAATTCACTAACAATACGCACTAATGGAGCAAGATGTATATGCACGAGCTAACGAAAAAAAGTAATGGTAACTAAGAAAAAAATATTAAATACGTAATTTTTATACATATCCTTCGGAAGAGCAACGTAATAAATTCCTCATCTCAAAATGCAAGTCAATTAACTTCATGATCACCCATCTATCATATTAACTATAATTTATTTATCATTAATATCCAATAATCGTAAATACATATATTTGACATATGCTTGACAAAAATTCATCATCTAAATAAGGTAGAGAACTTAATCTAATACTGACAAGGTAATAAATTCATCATCTACAAATTGCTAGCTAAATAAAAACAAACTAAATGTAGATCTTGCACCTAAACCTTAATTAAGCTAGGAATAAACCTTTTAATGGCAATTTTACACTAGAAATGAAGAGAGAGACATATTTTACACACCTTGGAACAATTCTAGGAAGTGGAAGCACAAGATCTTGGCCAAACAAAATCTGAAATCAAAAAGTGAGTTTTGTTCTCGGGAGGAAGATGACCAATGACAGGAGCAACAGGGGATATTTATAGAAAGCATTATTAGTGGCGGTTCTAAAACCAACCCGCCACGAAAATGTATTATCTGTGGCGGTTCCATCTACCAACCGACACAAATAGTCCAGCCGTTATCGATGGCGGTTTTATTTAAAACAAATCCAGATTAAATATTATCTGTGGCGGTTTTTGATGCAACGCCACAAATGGTCCTCCCGCCAATTTCCATATAGAACCACCACTGATACATGTATTTGTGACGGTTCCAAAAGAACCGCTACAAATAGGGCGTCACCTATGTGCTGTTTTGTAGTAGTGGTTCCAGAAAATCTTGCTACGGGAAGTTGAATCCGGAAGCTTGGCGACTAAAAATCCTAGTGTTGCGCGAACGTCGTGAAGGCGCGTTGGCGCGAGTGAGCGAAGCTCACTCCGCCTGGCTGCGTTCGAGCTTCGGCTCTCGCGGTCGCGCACGAGGCGAGGGCTGCGCACGGGCGTGTGTGTGAGTATGTGGGTGGGGTGCGTGTGTGTGTATGTCACCCGTCTGTTGTTTCTCTCTCCTGTAACGCATTGCCAGAGCTCCTGACCAATTTTCAAAAAAAAAAAAAATCCTAGTGTTGCGTTCTTCCTATGTTTTGGAGTTTCGCTTGGAATTTCGGTTCGCTTTATCAGTTTGTATGCCTATGCTTATGTTACGATCTACGATGATGTAGGTTTAGAGATACGAAGTACGAGCAGCAACAGGATAAAGGAGCTGATGGCACGACCCATTCAAGGAAGAACCCAGAGACTTGAACTTTGAGAGAGGATCGGCAGAAGCCATTGACAATGGCAAGTACTAACTTCCTTGATCATGTTGAACCTGTGTTCACAAATAAAACATGACAGCTAAAACTTGGTAGTTATATGCTTGCATGTTATTTTACCTATATTAAGTCTATTTGAATAGCTACGTCCTCGCTATTGGGCATGGTTATGGTTTGGTCAAAATGATTAGCCTTCTAGGCGTGTGTACCTCCTTGGTCTATGCGTGTGTGTTTGTTTTGGAATAACACTGGCGTGGAGCCTTTGAGCTAGTTCAGTGTTGACTAGCTTAAAACTTGAGAACTGGCGGGATTGAAATATTCTCCCCCAGGGCCAACAGCCCCATTATAATGATTATACTTGATTCTTTGTGGAAAAGATTTGAACTGTAGGTTACACCTAAGTTCACTACATCAAAACCGGCTTTCCGCTAAAACTAAGCCTTATGGCCTTATCCTTGCTATACTCCTAAGCATCTATGAACCACCTTGTGTAGTGTTAGGGCTTGCTAAGTACCTTAAGTACTCAAACTTGCCTAATTTGTTGTTTTCAGAAAAAGAGCTTGAGTATGACTCCGCTAACAATGAAGATGAAGAGTAAGAAACGCTAAGGTTACGTCCGCACCCAAATTGCCTGTATAGGTACTGGGCCTACTCCTAATGGATTTTTGCTACTGGAGTATGGTCTCTGATTGGTGAGGCTATTCGGTCATGGATGTAAGTATTCTTGAACCAACCAGCCGCCCTTGATGTATAAAAGATACATCGTTTATTTAAAAGTATGTCTGCAATATTATTCTATTAATATCTATGCGTATCATCAGCTACTCATGATCTACGGACTAATACAGCAGGCACAGTGGTACTCTAAAAGAGGGGTCCCGACACATGATAAGGTATCAAAAGCATTCCTTATGTCAAGCTTAAGCAGCACTTTTGGAAGCCTGTGTTTTTTGAAGAGGGTGGCCAAGCTTTGGACATACTTGAAGTTATCAAGTATGGAGTGCCCCTTGATGAAGGCACTCTGATTGCCACCAATGACCTGTGGAAGGAACGGAGCCAACCGGAGAGCAAGAATCTTGAAGAGTAGTTTGATGAAGCTGTGGATTAGGCTTATAGGCCTGAAGTCCTTCGCACACTCCGCATGAGCTTTCTTCGAAATGGGATCCGGTAGGCTTTGTTGAGTCGGTGGAAGAAAGAACGGTCACCAGAGTGGAAGCAATTCAGGGCCAACAGCAACTCCAACTTGATCGTCAGATAAGCAGCAAGGTAGAAGGCTTGGGAGAAGCCATCTGGGCCTGGCCCCTTGTCCGGAGGCATGCTTCTGATGGCTACTAGCACCTCCTCCTCCCTGAACAAAGCTTCCAGGCATACAAGGTTAAGGTCAGTGATACCCAAAGAGCCGTAGTTGATGGCATGAGACCTCACATTTTTCGGAACCCATGATCGAATGGAAGTGGGAGTGAAGGTGCTCCACAATGTCGCCCTGGTTGATCAGGGTCCTGTCCTCGCCCGTAATGCAGATATGTGCTTTCTTCGTCGCAGACCATTGGTGATAAGGTGAAAGAACCGGGTGTTGGTGTCACCTTCTTTCATAAAGAGCTCTGAGCGCGCTACCGCGCTATAGTGTGCTCAAGGAAAGCTAGGCCTAGGCACTGGAGTTTGAGAATCTTACGCGGAGTAAACTCATGCATGGAAAGCACTCTAGTGTCTTGCGCCTTGTCTAAATGAAAAACAACCTCCTGGCCGCAATAAGTTGAGGATTGATCTAGGCGTAGCCAGGATTTTAGTTTTTGTTGTACCAACTTTCAAAAAAAAATATAACTTACATGCCAACATATAAATATAGAATGTATCAAAAGCAATTAAGCTAAATATGAAGATAATAATAAGGTTTTACAATAGTTTGGAGAATATTATCATACTACTTCTTCTTTTCGGGCTTGCGCCTCCGAGTGTAAAAATGTGCTATGGATTCCTAGTCAATTCCTAAGGCCCTCTCTTTAGATTAATTTATTTGACTTATCTACTTATCTCAATTATCTACTTATACCTAGAGAGTAGCTATCTGCAGGATCTCTATATAGTTTTAACAAAATGGTAATAATTATTGATGTGGCACGGGTAATTTGAGATTGGGTTTAGTGATAAATCTTTGACTCTTCGGTGTGTGGCGGCCACTATCCTTATTGTAAAAATGGTTCAATCAATCAATACAAAATCACTTTCATGGAATATATGTGTGTGCCCACTCGCAAACGGCAAACCGCCCGAGCCTTTGACTCGGTGCGTGGCGGCCGATAACAGGGCGGCCGGTGGCGGGCCAGGCGCAGCAGGGCCGTGGCAGCCGGAACGGTGGAACGCCGGAACCCGAAGCAAGCAACTCGCACGAGTTAGGATTGGTGGCGGACGGCTATGCGAGACTCCGAGTCGTGATTTCTGTTGCGTGAGCCATTGAGCTAATCTAATCAGGGTGGGGTAATAGACCGGTAAAAAATTGGTTGGGCCACGGCCCAACAGTGACAACCGCTGGCTCCGCCTGACTTCAACACCATTGCAGCTCGCGAGATGTACAGCACAACTGGTAATGAAAGCGCGCGCAGGAGAAGGTGCCAGGCACCCTGCGCCTCAGCACAGCCACGGTGCACTGCATCAATGAAACCATCCAACCGAGGCCAGAAAGTTTCCAATATATAGAAACTTGGGCTTTGGGATGGTGATTGCATTCATCCTCAACAGTAGAGGACAGTGATCAGATGTGTTGCTCAAGAGGGTCTGCAGGAGGCAGTTAGGGTAGGCATCATCCCAATCTAGGGAAGCTAAAGGCCAGTCCAGCTTCACCAGGGTCGGGGACTCCCGCTCGTTGCTCGAAGTGTATCTCCACCCAAGGAGGTGCAGGTCTTTGAGCTCAAGCTCGTTGATTAGCTCGCGAAAATGACGCATGTTGTGTCTGTCCACTCGATCATTACTTGTTGTAAAACCCAACGAACTCAAAGCGAATTTTAGATCAAAAACAACACGAACGCGAGATGGTTTTGGTGCGTTCTGCAAAAACTGGGCAGCGTTTTCTTCTTCTATTCAACTATTTAGGGCATCTCCAATGGTGCTAATTCAGCTAGCTATAAACGTGCCATCTCAGCATTTTGCTTAGGTGGAAGAGAAAAAATGAGGAGAGAGATATAGACCGGCTACTAATGTATACACTACAGGAATTGGTACTGTTTTCGTCGGCCCACATTATTTTCGTCGGCCCAAAAAGACCGACGTAAATAGCTGCTTATTTTCGTCGGTCACGTATAACCGACGAAAGTAAACTTATTTTCGTCGGCATCTTGGACAAAGCCGACGCAAATAATTGATTCATCGCCCGCCGGGGAGATTTGAAATTTTTTATACTATTTTCGTCGGTCCGCACCGACGAAAATAGAACACGTGGCGGAGGCGAGTTATTTTCGTCGGCTTGGGCCGACGGAAATAAGACACGTGTACTGTAGTTTATTTGCGTCGGCCAGAGCCGACGGAAATGTTAATCG
Source organism: Guadua angustifolia (assembly GCA_036346375.1). Taxonomy (NCBI): domain Eukaryota; kingdom Viridiplantae; phylum Streptophyta; class Magnoliopsida; order Poales; family Poaceae; genus Guadua; species Guadua angustifolia. The sequence continues at coordinate 24,817,276 of CM070507.1, forward strand.
GGCCGACGAAAATATTGCCGTCCCCCCAAAAGGCCCAGCTGGAGGCATTTTTCGCCCGATTGAACCAAAAACCTAGCGCTCCAGCCCGCACCGCCCCAGTTTCGTGCGCCGCTCCGCCGCCAGTTCCCGGGCCGCCCTCTTCGCCGGCAGTTCCTCCGCCGCGACGCTCTGCCGGCAGTTCCTCCGCCGCGAGTTCCTGCGGCGCGCCGTCCCCGATCCGCTCCGCCGTGAGTTCTACCGCGCCGCGCCGCGCCGTCTGTTGTTGCCCCCCACGCCACGCCGTTGCGCCGTCCGCGATCCACGCCGCCGCGCCGTCCGCGATCCGCACCGCCACCGGTAAGTTGATGTAGCTCTCGTGTGATCTGTGTTCTTGTTTGGTTTAGAAACATAGAAAAGAAATGAGATTCATAACTGAAGGGCATGAGATTCAATATTCTGTATGACTGTAGATGGCACTGAGAAATGTGTTGCAGATAGTAATTTTTTATTTCCTTTTGATTTCATTTTATATTCTATAGAAATTTCTATTTTAATTTGTCATAGAATAAGTTGAGTTTGATCATGAGATTCTATATGATTGTAGGTGGCATTGGAAGCTACCTTTAACTTTATTGTGAATTTTGTAAGTTGATTTATTTCCATAACTAAAGGATTAGTATTTTAGCAATATTGAGTTAGCAAACTAGCGTCCCTGTTATCATTATATTTAAATAAAATACTGTACCTTTAAAGGGCAAAAGAGAAAAAAACTAAAATACAATACAAATGTCACTAGTCAGTCATTGACTCCAAGTATGGCCATGAATACAAAAGCTTGGCCCAGCAAATGGTTGATCACATTAACACCTTCCGTGAAAACATACACACAGTTTTCAATGAAATGATAATACTAATAAAAGACCTAATATTGACCAATTTACCGGAGCAAGCAAATTAAGCTACTTGGCTCAATGGAAAATGTTGAAGGATTGGTACCTTCGAAGGATGATCAATCCAGCAAGCAGGCTCAAGTGTTGCTGGTTGGTGATTATGCCAGATTGCCAGTAGCACGTGGACACACTAGATCTAGGAGACAAACTAATTCTGTTGATTGACCTAGGAATATAAGAAGTAGATTATTACATCATCTGTTATTTAGGAAGATCGAAGAACTGTTGGGAGTTTCATTATTTACTAATGACATAAGTTGTCTTGATTAGATGATTCATTCACCTTTCTCCTTTTTTTATCATATAGAGGTATAGATCACAATCTCTGCAAGCAAGGTTTTCTCACCCAGCTTCATTTCATATCTAGGCTTGTGCTTGTCATAAACCAATTGTCCTTCCAATAAGGGTTATGCAAGAAAAAGAAATGCATGCTCACCGTAGCAACTGACCATACTTGCTATTGCTACTGAATAATAGCTTGCATTCATTTTGTTACAAATCACCTTGTTAGATTGTAGCAACATATACATGCTACCTATGACTGATTACTGCAAGCGGCACACTTGAGAATATCCTCTAGTGGTTCTCTAATTATAGTATAGTATTGTTGACCAATGTGGAATATCCTCTAGTGGTTCTCTAATTGAAACTTGAAAATGCTATCATATCGTATGGTTTTAAAGATTAGACAATATCATCTCAAAGACTATACATTAAATTGTGAATTGTGTCGGTCCTGAATTGTCCACGTTTTTGGACAGCCTAAAAATGGGAGATGATCGTGCATGGATGTACAGTGGTTGGAGAAATAATGAAATGCCCACAAACGAGTGGATGGTGAATACACAAGCTTTCGTGGATCTTGTGTACTCATCATCTCCAGGTGGCGGTTTGGCAAAGTGTCCGTGCTCTAGGTGTCGGAATTATGCTCGGCATGTCAAGTCTGATATGGAGCGTCACCTCTGTAAATATGGTTTCATGCCAGATTATCAGATATGGTATGAGCATGGTGAGGCCCCGCAAGGACATATGTCCAATCCGGTCGATGCTTTCGATGACCCGGAGGATCGGATGGATGAAATGATGGGTGATTTTGTTCGGCAGTTTGAGGATCAACCCGGGCCGGAGGTTAAGGAATTCTTTAGCCTTCTTTCAGCTTCGGAAGAACCTTTGCATGAGTACACAAGTGTTACGCAACTTGCTGTCGTGACACGATTAATGGCTATCAGATCAAAGTACAATTTCTCTATAGGTTGTTACAATGATCTGATCGATTTGATATCTGAAATTCTACCAAAGCCTCATAAGATGCCTAAGGATTTCTACAACTCCAAAAAACTTCTGTCCGGCCTTGGAATGCCTTATCAGAAGATTGATGTGTGCATCAATAATTGTATGTTGTTCTGGAAAGAAAATGCAAATGCAAATCACTGTACATCTTGTAAGAAATCTAGATATGTGGAGCTAGTGAACGAAGAGGGAATTGTGCTGCCAACAAGAGTACCAGTCAAGGTGTTACGATACCTACCTCTCACACCAAGGCTCCAACGGTCGTACTTATCAAAATCGACTGCTCAGCATATGAGGTGGCATATGGAAGGCGTACGTGTCAACAAGGGTTCTATGGGTCATCCATCGGATGGAGAGGCGTGGAAGACATTAGATAGATATGACCCAGATTTCGCCAAAGAACCTCGGAATGTGCGGATTGGGTTGGCCACTGACGGTTTCACACCTTTCAACACAAGTGCTGCCTTATACTCTTGCTGGCCTGTCTTTGCAATTCCATACAATCTTCCTCCCTCGCTATGCATGAAGGATGAGTTTGTATTTCTAACCCTTGTCATACCAGGGCCTGATCATCCTGGAAAGCAATTAGATATGTTCATGCAGCCTTTGGTTGATGAGCTGAAGCAGTTGTGGAATGGAGTGAGGACATATGACAATAGTAGAAAAGAGTATTTTACCATGCGTGCCACATATCTTTGGTCCATACATGATTTTCCTGCATACGGCATGTTCTCGGGATGGAGTACACACGGTCGGTTATGTTGTCCAATATGCATGGATGATAGTGATACATTTCGTTTGAAAAATGGTGGCAAGTTCTGCTTCTTTGATTGCCATAGGCGTTTCACGCCTCGTGATCACCCATTTAGAATGCAGAGAAATGTATTTCGTAAAGACACAATCATTACGAAGGGTCCACCGAAGCATCGTACCGGCCATGAGATCGTTGCTTGGCATAATCGGCTGGTTCGAACAGATGATGGGTTTGAAGGGGTTAAAGAAACACACAATTGGACTCACATATCTTCCATTTGGAATCTTCCATATGCTAAATCTTTAATTCTCTTGCATAATATTGATGTTATGCACCAAGAACGAAATGTTGCGGAGAGTATCGTCAGTATTTGTTTTGACTTCAAAGATAAGACAAAAGATAATATGAAGGCACGTAAAGATATGGCCGAGATATGTGACCGCCCAACCCTAGAGGTGAGAGAAGACAAAGAAGGACGTAGAGGGAAACCACGAGCTCCATATTGCCTTAAACCGGCAGAAAAGAAAGAGATACTTGTGTGGTTGAAGAATATCAAATTTCCTGATGGTTACGCATCAAACCTGAGGCGTGCGGTGAGCATTGTAACTAGAAAGTTAAATGGCCTAAAGAGTCATGATTACTATATTATAATAGAAAGGCTACTCCCTGTAATGTTCCGTGGTTACTTTAAAGAAGAAGTTTGGACAATATTAGCAGAACTTAGTTTTTTCTATAGGCAGTTATGTGCCAAGGAAGTTTCCAGTACAACGATGAGAAAATTGAAGAAGGATATTACGGTGCTTGTATGCAAGATAGAGAAGATATTCCCACCGGGCTTTATGAATGCAATGCAACATCTGTTGGTGCATTTGCCATATGAAGCGGAGGTTGGCGGTCCTGTGCAATACCGATGGATGTACCCAATAGAATGAAATCTTAAACAAATTAGGGCAACCGTTCGTAACAAGGCCCGAGTTGAAGGATGTATCGCAGAAGCATTTTATCTCAAGGAGATATCGTATTACACAAGCACATATTTTGCTGATGAACACAACATCAATATTCATATACCACGATATCACACCTCTCAAGACATTCCTGCTAGTAATCTGAAAATATTCCAGTGGAAAGGCAAGGTTGTTGGTGGAAGTTCGAATCACGCTCTACCTTCGGAGGAATGGAATGCTACATTGTTGTATATGTATGCGAACATCGAGGAAATGGACAAGTATTTCGAGTAAGTATTAGCATTTCGTTTGACTACTTTCTTTCTTGACCAATATTCTAACTTCAATAAATTTTTGATAGGTTGTTTGATCAACAATATTGGATATCAACCCAACAACCTACCCCTAAACAACTAGACAAATTACGACGTGAAGGTTTACGAGGAGGCCCTAATTTTGTCACGTGGTTTCGACAACATGTACATTTCTTTCAACACATACAAATAATTCATTAAGTTAAATATCTGGTTGAACGAATGCTCTACCTCATTTCTTTCAACACATACAAATAATTCATTAAGTTAAATATCTGGTTGAACGAATGCTCTACCTCTTGCAGTGTATGAGTGACAACACCACTCATGAAGACCTAGCACAGCTATCCCACGGAAGCATTACAGCGAAGAGCTTTGGACGCTATGATGTAAATGGATTTCGCTTTCGCTCTGCAAAATTTGAAGCAACACATCCGCAATTAGCAACAACAAATAGCGGAGTTGTCACTAAAGCCTATGATGTAAATGGGCGCGCAACTGAATACTATGGTGTGATTCAAAATATAGTAGAATTCAAGTTCGGGGGAGCTAAAGACCTGAGAGTAGTCTTCTTTTATTGCGACTGGTTTAGTACAGTACCAGGGGTAGGGATAAAGCGTAACAACAAAATTGGTCTAGTAGAAGTTAATCATCAATCACGTCTCATTGGCTATGATCCTTTTGTGCTCGCTCACCGAGTTGAATAGGTGTATTATTTGTCATATCCATGTACCTTGAAAAACTTGTCATCTTGGTGGGTTGTTCAAAAGGTTAATCCCCCTGGTCGTTTGCCCACTCCTAGAGGCGATGACTATGGTGAAACTGATGTTGACAACACCGCTCACGAAGCATATCAAGCAGATGGTTTGCCAAACTCCTTTCAGGTTGATATTGGGTTGGGAATCGACGAAATAGTTGGTGATACAACAGATGTTATTGTTGAAAATGTTCGAAGTAAGAAACGCTCTCGTCGTAGCTCAAATGGCTCGCAAAATCGTCAAAGATCCATGCCTTGTCGTGGTAGTGCACAAAATATTTCCATTGAACCTCCTCAGGATGATGACTTCTAATAAGTATGCCTACATATTGTATTATATATCCTTCATTTATTATTTCAATTTTGCAAATATTTTATTTTCTTTTGCTAATAATATCTTGATATATTTTTCATGCAGGATGAGGTCGTTTACTCACATCGGCAGAAAATTCCTCTCAAAAGGAAAGAAGAAAGATGACTCTTCATCTTCGAAGGGCCAAGGTTCAACAGAAGGTTCTATCTTTAGAGGTTGTAGCTCTCAGCAGAGCCGGCGAAGTGCACTTGAGAGATGCCTTGAGGAGGTTCAAAATGAGGTTGCTCCACCAGTAGAGGCTCGAACAGAGGAGGTAATGTTATATTTTTTCTAATATTATGCTCATATATAACATGAAAGTCACATCTTATTTCTTTGCTATGGAGCAGGAGGCAGGGAATGATGGGGATGGAGCTGGCCAGGAGACAAGGAATGGTGGGGATGTAGCTGGACAGGAGACAAGGGATGGTGGGGATGGAGTTGGCCAGGAGACAGGGGATGATGGAGATGGAGCTGGCCAGGAGACGGGGGATGATGGGGATGGGGAAGATGAAGGGGATGGAGAAGGTGCTGCACCTGTGTTTAGGTTTAGAGGGTCTAACCTGATTAGTGAGGTTCCAACGGACCTTCGGGCACGGAGACAGATTGTGCCACATGGTGAATGGTGAGTAAGTGATGCAAATTTTGTTATCATTTTATGATTACTCATTTTGTAACAACAAACTTGTAATTTGCAGGCAATGGGTTGATCTTATGTGGGAAGGAAGAAACCGGTTGCGACCCGTTAATGCTACCTTGGGAAGTCTTTGTCGGTACCACTATCCAGGGTTGGTCTTGGTGGGCGGTGTTTCTCAACCGGCAGTGAAGTGGGAGCACTACAAGTTGGCTACAGATGGCCAGCACGGCACTATTGCCACGCGGGTGTGGGCAGATTTCTGGGTAATATTTTTAATTCTCACTTTTCTTGTACATTGTTATTCAATTTGTCCATTTGTCCAATGCAATGATACTGTCTTCTATGCCATCACAAAATGATAGATATTGATGAACTGAATCATGCACTTGAGTGTCGTGAAGCTTACTCATTATAGGATCATGTTTTGGCTGTTTTTGTAGTAAATTGTTCATACTCAATAGAGTTAATTATTTGGGTTCTTTTTTCTTTGACGCAAATCTATTTAGTGTTTATACACTTGTAATAGTTTTCTGGAGTTAATTACATACTACATGTGTCATATAAGTTATTCTCTGGCTTAACTTAATGACTTATTTGTTATTCCCATCAACATTAATCAATTGCCATCTAGCTTTTCTAGGTTAAATTATTTAAATGGGTAATCTGATGGAGGCATGGAGCGCTTTGGTTGGATGTATTTTCTGTAGTGTGCATGTTCTATTTAGCACCAGATTAGATTCATATGTCCATGTTGTTGTACCTGCTTATACTTGCTATTTAAATGGCCAAATACACTATGTATCAATTGTTACATAAGTTGTCTTGCTTAGATGTATAACAATATTGTGTTTCTACAATTAGTTGAGGTATCGTTTGCCTGATGGGTAAGAGCAGACATTGGTAGCCAAGACAAAGTATGTATTTGAGAATGCTGCCAAAAGGGTGGTGAAGGACATGATGTCCAATGCTCGTATCCAAGCAGTGTGTGCGTACTACAAGATATTCAAACACCAGGATATAAGCAAGAAGTTAGGTACTTCGAAAATCTACCTTCGAGAAGACGAGTACCTACAGGTGGACATGTCTTGACTGAGGAAGTGTCCTGATGCTTGGCGAGCACTTTGTGCCTACTGGGCCTCGCCTGCCTTTGTGGAGCAGTCTAGGATGAAGAGGGGCAATCGCCAGGCAAGCCCTAGGGTAACACAGCGGTATGGCGCTGATGGATATCTTCGTCTCGCTAAGAGAATGGTATGTTTGTTATATCATAGTTGTTAGCTCTTTAGGGTATATCTTACAATTATACTTACTAACACAATTGAACATTGAATTACAGGAGGCTCAAAATGGAGTTGCGCCGAGCTCTATTGAGACGTATCTTCGGGGCCACTACGGAGCTGATCCTACACAACCTGATCAGCTTTATAGTGCTACAGCTTCACAAATTTTGGTCAGTACAATTTTTAAAGTACCTACTCAATGCATTTTCAAGATTTCTCCTAAATTGCATATATTGTAGGCTCGGTACGGAGAACTGATGGTTGAACGTCACGGGGAAGACTATGATTGGAGGAGAGAGGAGATCGACATGGTTGCTTTGTACTCGAGTGGTGGTGGGAAGAAACATGGCAGATTTCCCATGTTCAACGGGATTGTCGATTCGAGTGAAGCCTTAGCCGAGGCGAGGTCGTCTTCTTCTCAGAGTAGCTCACGAAGTTCTCGTGATGTTAGGCAGGAGGAAGAGATGATAAGGCGACAGCAGGCAGCAATAAGGCAACAAGAAGAACTGTTGAGACAAGCAGAAGAAAGGATGAATCAACGTGACTAGTACATGATTGAATGGCGAGATCACAACAACAACATATTCAAGTAAGTACACCAAGCTGTAAATACAAATAAATACATATGCAATGTTTAGATGTAGCCATTTGCACTTAGAATTATTTAATGTTATTAGATTTTAAAATTTGCACATGAAATTGATGTTCTTACTTTTCAGGATATTTTATCTGCTCACTTGGGATCGGCTGTGTCACTTCCACCATTTCAACCTCCTTCACCTCCTGCCTTTTTCTTCCCACCAACAAATATGGTATATTTCATTTCAAATGTTTGGTTATTTACATTAATAGTGACAATTTTTTTACAAACTTTTGGATACATCATACAGGGGCCACCACCGCCTCGTGAAGCCAGAGGAGATTTTGGTAGTAATTCAGGGTCACCATCAATGGGTGAATATTTCACCTCAGGCGGCGATGCGGGTAGCGGCCACAACTTCAACACTTCACCAAGTTAATTTTGTGAATTTTGTGAATTTGTAATGGAGACTATGGTTGTGTCATGTGGACTTGTGATGGAGACTATGGTTGTGTCATGTGGACTATGGATGGTTGTGTGACATGGATCTGTAATGAACTTATAATGGAGATTCTATGGTTGTTAGAATTTTCTACAATTTTTGTGGAATTTTTTTGTGAATTATATACTCCCTTGTCCAACAAAACAAAGTCCAACCTTTTTTTGGAGGCTCCACCAAAGGAAGGTCCGTAAATATCACTCACTGTACATATTGTGCTTCTAGAGGTACATAATAATTAGCACTTTTCTTGTAATGATCTTGTTCTTCCAAAATTTTCAAAGCACTTTTCTTATTGCATTCTTTGGGCCATGTACAGATGACAATCGATTATATGAGTGGGGTGAACAACGTGTTTATGGAAAGATATGGCTTCTCATCGCCAACGGTATGGCCATGCATTTCAGTTTAATTGTTATTTCCTACCTTGTCTAATTACTTTCACTTGTGTATAAATTGTTTCAGATCAAGATAGGAAGCCTAATTCATGATCAATAGAGTCATGTTCATGTATCTGGCAAGCAGCTCTGAAAGTGGTAAAACACAAGTTTATTAGGTTAAATTCATGATTAATAGAGTCATGTTCATTGATCAGTCGGGTTTCTTAGTATCTACTAAGTTTATTAGGTTAAATACTGGATTATTTACGTTATCTGAATTCCCAGAAGGTTTTGGATTGATATTCTTTTGACTCTAAAGCTTTTCACTCGTGCTGCAAAACTGATGCATGGGATGTTTTTTTTCCCAGAAAACTGGATCGTGAGGGAGGAAAATTTGAAGGGAGAACATACTATCATCTATCTGCTTGTGTTCTTTACTGTTTATGCAATGCTCATCATAAGAATTACTATCATAAATGTTTTATCTCGGACCCTAACCGGGTCAATGATCGCATTTGCTACCTGAAAGACAATTTGGTTGGTTTGTTGTGACCCTTTAGAGTTATCCCTTTTCTAGCACATATATGCTGTTCTTTCGTTCCATCATTTAGATTTCCGAAACTTTTCAGTGTATATATGGTGATAATTTTACTAAGTTGCCTTGGAGGCTATGCGATTCATATCATTTTACTAAGTTGTTACACACAGAGCATGTGTACGATGGTGTTTTTATTCAGGATGGTGACTGGTAGATTCTGGTTCCAGTAATATTTTGTTGCTTAGCTTGCTGCAATAAATTTCTTACACCTTCATTTTTCATTTTTGTACAACACATCGCAGAAATACCTTATAAAAATCAGCTTGTAATGCAGACTAAGGGAATCGATCATGGGACAGTTCCATATTTAGAGAAAATTGATTTTCTGAGGAGTAATTTGCTGGCTGCTCACTCTGTCTGGTTGAATGAACCTGAGGTGAGTAAGCTTTTTCAGTCAAGTGTTACCTTTCACATTGTCTACTCTGGTTTTAATCTGAAATGCTGGATTCTGGTGTTTGTGTCTCTCTTGGCACAGATGGTGCACCAAGCTTTAGTCATAATGCAATATGATGTAAACGGATTCTTAAAATATGGAATATCTAGACTGTAGAGCCTAATTGAACATTAGCCTGTATCAACTAAATGATTGTCAAATGCCCACTTTTTGAACAATACTGGGTGGTTGCAAAATTTTATTTCTTTTTATTAAAATAGCAGCATTGGAATTTCCAAAACTAATTTTGTTGTTAAAAGGTTGCTATGTAGTGAGTAGAGGCCAAAATGTACTTCAGGTGTGCTGGTGCTGCTGAGGGGGGCATTGCTCGTGGCCGTGAGGGCAGTGGAGTTCGTGCCGGCTGGAAAGCTGGCGACTGGATATGCACAAGGTGAGCTAGCTGTTCTATTCTATCTTCAGATATAGATGTATGCATGGCAAGAAACAGTGGCATGCATTTTTTACGATGAACGTTAATTAAACAACAGAATTTTAGAGGTTAATCTTATGGAGCTGATTGAAACATGTATTGACACAAAAATTAACTGTGTTTGTCTATTTTTTGCCAGGCCTGGTTGCAATGTGCACAACTTTGCAAGTAGGATTGAGTGCTATAGGTGCAATGCACCTAGGGAAGCAGGTATATATGTCTTCCTCAAATCTGCAACTATGCTATTCTGGTGTGCCTTTTCTAGGCCTCTTTGATCAGATAAATGCATCAATCAATCCTGAAGACATTGTTTTGCATTGTAAATGGTCCTTCCTTGCAACCTCTGCCGATGCTTTGTGATCCTAAAAAGGAATTATTCTGTCGTGTGGCAGGCACCGGGAAGTAAGAAATCACTGACCCCACCAAGGCCGTGAGATGTGGCGAAAGTTATTCTGTCATGTTCAAGTACCTAGTGCATCAATGATTACAGTGGCAAAAGTTGTAGATGGGTATCTCGCTGAGGTTGGGAAGGACCCAAACACACCCATTTTGAAGTTCGTTAATCTAGCTGAGACAGTATCAGGCAATTCAAGGCCAGTTCATGATGGGCTATATCGCGCCATTGACATGTATCTGAAGGTACTCCTACAACTACCTATCATGTGTTATCAGACGAATGTTCGTATGCATACTGAAACACTTATGCCTGCTTCAGCATATACACCTAATGCATTTTCTTTGACATATTGATATTATATGTTATGATGTTTAAAATCACACATGCCATTTAGATTTCTCATGGTCCAATTATTTTTGCCGAATTAACATTTGTTTTTTTTTCAAACTTTTGAGCAGGAGCACCCAAGCTTGAGCAAGAATGACAAAAGGAAGCTTTGTTAGAATTTCCTAGAATTTTTGTGGAATTTTTCTGTGAATTATATACATGCAGTGAATTTCTGTAAATTTTCTAGGATTTTTATAATTTTCTGTATTTTTTAAAAATTTAAAAAGTATTTCCGTCGGCCAAGGCCGCATTTAAAATAACTCATTTGGCGTGGCAAACTATTTTAAAATAAACTCGTCCACCGGACACAGGAGGGTGTGGTTGACGGCTAGTATTTTTCGTTTTATTGCCATTTTAAAATATCCGTATTTACAAATCAACATATGTTCGTCGGTCTATTTTCGTCGGTTTGCCGACGAAAATAGCTATTTTCGTCGGGTTTTTCCTTAATTTCGTCGGTTTTTGACCGACGAAAATAATGATGTTTCCTGTAGTGATAGTCAGGCTATTACATGTGGGCCAATATTTAATTTTATAGATAATACTATAGATAATCTATTAGAGAGGTTGTCTATATGCTATCTATAGATGACATGAATATTTCTTATAGCTAGTCTTAGATGCCCTTAAAGAAACAAAATTGGGGATCGTGCCCCCCTAAACACGCGCCGCGGACTGCTGCTTCGTGCGCCATTCCGCACGATCACTCCGTGCCACGCGACGCGAACACGCGCTGACGTGATCACCGCGCGAACTCAAATAGCGCATGACCGAAACAGCCAAACAGGTGGCCATGCACTACACTAAAAATGGTACAAAGTAAAAGCTGGGTACAATGTGCAGGATTAAGATTAAAAATAGACGACATTCTCCCCCCTTAAGGCTATTCTCAGTGCATAGTTTCATTTTCCAGTTTTTAAGAGTATCACATCAGTTTTTGTCTAGATAACTGTATATCTCAGGTTTCATCTAGATGAAACTCTCTCACCTCCCATAAAACTCTCTCTATCTCTCTCTTCATAATTACCTTGTCATGTCACCAAACATGATGATGTGTCATATCATTTAATGAGAATGAAACTCCCATTGAGAATGGCCTAATCCTGACGCTTCTGCTTGATGTCGACGATGCCAATCCGCTCATGCAGTTGCTAGAACTCCATGCGTCCGAGTGGCTTCGTTAGTATGTCCACGAGCTATATTCCTCAGAACGAGTCTGCTCGAGGACGATCATCCCGTTATCCACGCACTCCCTGATGAAGTGAAAACCAGTGTCGATGTGTTTGCTTCTGTTGTGGAAGGCGGGATTCTTGCACAACGCGATGGCAGACTTATTGTCCACCCGCAGCTCCGGCGCTCTAAGCCCTGAGCAGATGTAGTCACCCAGCCAACCATACGCCTTCACATGCTGCACTCGCCGCGGCTATGTACTCTGCCTCGCATGAAGAAAGAGCCGCCACCATCTTCTTGGTCGATTGCCAGGTGATGGGATTGCTGCCGAGGAAGTAGAACACGCCGCTGGTGCTCTAGCGGTCATCTATGTCACTGGCCAAATCGCTGTCATTGTAGCCGATCAGTCGAGGTTGCTCATCCTTTGATCCGTCGTAGTGGATGTCGTAGTGTCGCGTCCCGGCAATGTACCGTAGTACATGCTTGATAGCCGCTCGGTGATCCTCGTGCGGCTTCTCCATAAATTGACTCACGTGGATACGATAAACGTGGCAGCATTACCAGTCCTAGAGTGGCAAATGGTGCCGGAGTTTATGCGTGAGCTGAAGCGTCCAAGATGTCCGACAAGCCTATTAGGCCTAAAGAAGTCAAGGAGCAAGGTGCGTTTGATAGAGTTCCAACTCCACCAGATTCACTCTGGTAGAGTTGGGTATTCCTAACTCCATCAGATCCGTGGAACTAGAGCTGTGAGTATATTAAGAATGTTTAGATAGTTCATCTTGTTTACATTTTAGACTAAAAATACAAACTCAATTCATATTATTTTAGCCTACAAGGTTTAGATCTCAGGTGAAGTTAGAATCTAGAGCACTACCAAACAGGCCCCAAAGTGTCCATGAAATCCCGCGGAGCTAACTCTGCAAAACGAACCAAAGATCTGCAGGGAGCACACCATGATCTGGGAAAAGGTAAAATCTTGCATTATTACTGTCTCGAAAGATTGGGTTAGTTGTTATGCAGAAACTAAATTTAGTAATGTGAGTTGGTGAAACTTTTGATTGGATTTCTGTATTTGTTGGTGCAGCAGCAACTGACTGGCAAGTACAAGATTGTGTCAAGAGGACTGGAATGATATGGAAGAGAAGAACCAGTCAATAAATTGCTTTGGAATGGTGAAGATTTGCATTTATCATTAACTAGGATGTGCTTCTTGTTTATTTTAGCATCAGGTTCTGTAATTTCACCCCTTTTTAAGGTCAAGAAGAGTGGAGTTTATGCTTAGTTTTTTAGATTGTTTTTATGTAACAGAGTTTACGAGTTAGGTTAAAAAAAAACTCCAGTTTTAAGCTTTTTTTCCACACATTGTTCGTCGAACCCATGATCTAAGTGTAATGCCGAAATGATATTGCTTGCTTCAGTGTTTAGTTAGTAAAGAAAATAATCAGTTAGTACCAAACCTCATCTCCATGTGGAGTCGTGCAAACAGTGAGGAGCATCTTCATCTCCATCTTTGTTACTAAAAAAAGTGTGGAATTACTGCCTTTCAAACAGGATGGTCCTTGATTCAAGAACTGAAATATCTTGCCACTGGGCTTTTTGGTAATGGTTGAAGAAATTGCCTCCAAAGCAAGCATCACAGCCCATGAGATAAAATGAATGAGCCCAAAACAACGCGTCTCTCGGTCATGTAGCCACAAATTAGAATAAGCCATCCCATCCAAATGCTCGCGCTCTCTCTCTCTCTCCTCCCTTCGGGAATTTACAGGAGATGTACTTATCATTTGATGCAGTCGCTTTTCTGAACCTGGATAAACTTTTTTCTAATTTGACCTAGTTTGAATGTAATTGAAAAAATAATTTCATCCTCGACTATGAAAATACCAGCAGACGACACGTGTCACATGTCACGCTCCCGCAAGTCGGAAGGTGCTACTGAGCTAAGGACGCTTGGTAGCCACAGTCGGGGATGTGGCAAGTTTTGCAATTGCATTTGGAAGGGGAAAAATTTGTAAAAAAAAAGTATATTATAGTGCTAAAAAAGTGATGATTTCTTATCATTTTGGAATCCTTTGCTTCTCTGGCATCATGTATTTTTTTTTTTCAAATCTAATCCTCTCACGTGTGCATTCGCAAATTTGACCATCTCCTCACTGCGGAAGTGTGATAGGCTACGTTCGGGGAGCTCGGAAGTGACCAAAACCGTAGGGGCTCGACCGATCACGACAGCAACTCAGCAAGTGCATGGCCTACAGTGGTAGGATTTCTGACGTACTACTATGGCTCAGCAGCGAGGTGTTATGCACCCCAACACGGTAACCGGCTCCTGAGTCCCACCCGCCATAGTACTGTAGCTTGACAACGCCTTTCTTCTATCGTCTATTGCCCGCTCCAGCGATTTCTCGCTCTATAGCGGCGCCGATCACTTCCTGAGCTCCCTAGGAGTGACAGGAAACAGCTGTCGTTTGTCGTGTCTTCTATGGGGAGGAGGGAGTTAAATTTGCAAATGCATGTATAACGGGATGCTAGATTTTTTAAAAAAAAAATGTATACAGGCTAGATAAGCAAAGGATCCATCATTTTGCATCTACGTGCTCTTAGAGTAAAGGCTAAAATTAATCATAAGAAAAGATATCAATATCTGAAGGATTAGAGTCAAGTGACCCCTATGAACAAATAATAACTTATCTTAGCCGTGAGATACATGCATTGATGCATGTGCATAGACCATAGTTGCTGGCAAGCATCAACATGTCTTGTCTCGTGACCTAATCTGGCCTTAATTTATCCCTCTCAATGGGCAACTTGGACGACGACCGGTATAACGTGCTCTTCTGCGCACAATGTTCCATTATACTAAATGTTATACTAATATACTACTATACATTTGTACGAAATTAGGCCAACATCGGTACGCTGCCATTTGCATGTTCAATCTAGTTCACCTTTCTGTAAACTTTGGACTATCTTCTTCTTTAATGCAATTGGCAGAGCTCCTGCCCATTCATTCAAAAAAAAATCTAGTTGACACCGATTTCTCCATGGTAATTATTGCCTAAAGTGTAAAGCTCAAAAACTAAAACCCTGTCGAGAGACTAGAGACCACTCCTGACAACAATTGAGCGATCTGGGAAGTTTGCAAAATTGCAACAACAACTGCAGCAAATCACAGCCGTCTGATTGTTCAGGTGCTGATGGTTTGGATCGTGTTTGCAGTTGCTTAAGGTTGGAAACTTAGGATAGTAATCTCTCTCTCTCTCTCTCTCGGTTTCTTCAGGTGCACAGTACGAATTTCTCCCACTCTGCACCTGAATCCAACTCGTAGGAGTATACATCAGAATTTGATATCAACAAGGTAAACATGAAACTGTGACGGACCGCCCTTTTTAGGGGGTACGTATAAATACCTTCACAGCTATCTAGGATTTTAGCTGTAGGTAACCAAGTGTACATTGCTTGACATAAGAGCAAATGCGAATATTTGATAGCTAAATTAAGGGCCTAACGGCTAGAGTTTACAAAAGAGGCGCGACTAGCACCAAATACATTACAAAATATCCACAGGAAAGGCCTGAGTAGATAGATCAAAGCCTTCAAAACCAAATATCATCGCCATCTACGCTCTTTTGGAAACCGTCGTCTTCTTGAAATTCTAGAGGGGGATTAGGAGCAAGGGTGAGTACACAACCGTACTCACAAGCCACATGGAAATTCTGAATACTACATGTACGGAGTCACAAGGAAATAGGCACTAGGTTTTAAGTATTTGGTGGATGCATGAGCTAGGATTAAGTACAATATAAAAGAAATACAAACCATCAATCAATAACATCACCACAACACCACCATTGATTTATTAGCGAAAATCCAGATTACGGTAAGTTTATTATTAAAACTACTCGAGCTCAGTTACAGGAATCACCTAAATTAACCCAGCTTCATCAACTGGAAGCACGACGTATTCGAATACCATTTAGTTCACTCTGTAGAGCTACTCAACTTTACCCACAAGATATCTATGGTCATTAGTGCCACCGGATTAACATGCAACTTTTATGCATGCGGCTCGACCAAGATGAACATAGCCTTTCATTGAATTTCCCCTCTTTAGCCCATACCCAGAAGGTTACGTGGATCCCCAGCCTCTAGGACCCACTGGCCAAGCGGGCGGCGCAATCTGGCCAATTGAGGATACCTACCGTTATGAGAACCGATAAATGGCCGCACCATTCCGTTCCACCCCAAACAACTCGCGATCCATTCACCCAACTGAGAATGGTAAATCCACCTGTAAGTATTCTAAGGGGAAATACAATATACCGGGCTACGTTGGATCAGGTCAACAAAGCTGATCGGCCCAACTTAAGGTTGAGACAGGACTAAAGTTATTTACTTTGCCCAAGGGATTGATCCTTAAGTGCCGAAGACACAGCCCAAAACACAACGCAAAACTGGTACCACTGTATCCATCACCACACCACACTTGGGCTTGTCATCGGTTGGGGATTGGGCCAGCATCCACCTTCTGTGGTCACCCAATACTGTCCCCCAAACCGTAGCAGGTTTTAAAAACACACCCCGAGTCAAGACTCGGGGGTTTTGAGCAACAATTGAAATGTAATGATTATTATAGCTAACCTATGGTAGTTCATTAATGATAACCTAGGGCTAACAATTGAGTATGGCATAATCAACATGGTTTTAACAAGGGGGTGGGTTTTTAACTAGTCAAGTCTTTCCAAATTAGCTCCTTTTTAAATCTATACTCTATTTACAGACAATGATGCGATAACTACATATACAGTAATTATACGAAAAATGGGATTAACATGTTCAAGGAGTGTGGCTTGCCTTGCGGAGTTGAAGGTTCGCCTAGCGAGACGTAGCAAATCCAATAAATAAACGAATAAAAACAACAAAAGAAAGAAAAACGGAAAAAGAATCGAGGAGAAAATGGTCAAAACGGAGCTCAGGGGCATTTTGGGAATTTTTTGGGCTTGGTATGGCAAAACGGGGATCATTTTTGGACTCAGTGGCTCGAATGGACCAAAAATATGTATTTTTAGCTATTTTTGGATTTTTGGAAATTTTTGGGGGATTTTCTAGAATTTTATTTGATTTTTCGGATTTTAAATAAAATAAAATTCCGAAAAATAAAAATAAATCAGAATTGATTTTTTGGCTCGTCAAGACAAAGATAATGGGCCCAACACTATATGCCCAAGCGACTGGCGGCAAAAGCGAGGGCACTACCATGGGCGCAAGGGCGGCCTGCGTGGGCGAAGCGGCTTGGCAAAGGGCCCAGGAGGCGAGTGGTGACGTCACGGGACCCAGCAGAGAGAGAGACGAGGCTGACGAGCGGGGCAGGCGCCGATGAGAGAGAGAGGCGGCGGTGCGGGTGAAGCAGCAATGCCGAAGTTGGGGAAGATGCTGGCGAAACCGATGAACGGCGGCTCGAGGAGAGGAATGGGGTGGCGGGAAAGGAGGAGGAGCTCACGGTGAAGCTGTGGCGGGGAAGAAACGGGCGGGGGAGGGAGTGGAGTCGTGCGGTAACGGGAGGGCACCAGAGTCAAAGGGGAAAGAACTCGGCGCGGCGTGGGAGGCAACCAGAGAGGAAAAGGGGTTGGTGGGGAGGAAGAGAGGAGCACTGTGGGCTCGAGGCAGGAGAAATGGAGGGGGTTCGGGGGCTATTTATATGCGGGGAGGAGGAGAGAGGGAGTGGGCGGCGAAGAGAGAGAGAGCGGGCGGCGGTTTTCAACGGCGAGGACGATCACGGGGGCGGCTGGTGGCGGAGGATACTGGGCAGGAGCGGGATTCACGGCGTGGCAGGTGGGCGATGAGACTAGGCGAGGGCGGCGCAGACGAGGCGTGGAAATTTTGCGCCGAGGACGAGGGGACGCCGGGGCGAGGCTCGGACCGGGTGCGAGGAAGAAAAGGGGGGCGATGATGGCGCGGGCAGGCCGAGCAACAGGAGGGGGTGAGGCAGTGGGATTCGTGACGGAGGACAACGGGACGGCGGAGCGGGGCTCAGACCGGGCGCGAGGAAGAAGCGGCGAGGGACCGGGTGAAGTGCTGGGCACGAGGAAGAAGGGGTTGTCATGGTGGTGGCAAAGCGAGAAGTGAGCCGGGCCGAGTTGAGGCGGGGAGTGGAGGCCCACGGGGCGTGTGGGAAAAAAGAAGCAGGCCGAGCGGAAGGCTGGGCCGTGCGGGAAAAGAAGATGGGCCACGGGGAAGGATTGGGTCGGAGGGAAAATCGGGCCAAAGCCAAAAAGGGCAAGTCCCAAAAGAGGAAAGCGGCCAAAACAGAAACTTTCCCAGAAAGGAAAAAAACAAAGCAAAGCCAAATAAAATTCAAATAAATCCATAAAAATCCAAATAAAATCCAAATAAATAAATAAACCAAAATTTTGAAATTTTGGGGTGTTTCAGAAACAATCTTAACCGGATGGCGCCCAAATCACTTAGTGTCTTAGTAGGCAACAAAAAGAAAGAAAGAAAAAAAAGAAGGCAAAAGTTTTGGACAAAAAAAGCGAGAAACAAGCATTCTTGATAAGAAAAAAATAGTCCTAAAAAAGACAAAAAATAATAAAGGGAAATAAACAAGAGGAAATCGATGAAACCACCCCTGAAAAGGTAAGCAAATAAAAAATTGCGGAGGAGAGGAGGCGAGAAGCCTCCGTCCACTGGAGTTGTCTCATGGTCGACTTCGAGTCTCAAGTGCGAGGCTGCTCGATCTCGACTCCTTCCTTTGGAAGGAAGGGGCAAGCGGCCTTCGCGATTTCTGCTGTTCCTTCCACTCAATCGAGCCCCAGCTTAAGGAGGGTTGGGCATCCAAGAAAATAGTCCATATATATCCCCACAAATCATATATTCTTTTTTTTTTTGAAAAGATAGCATAGTTGTAGATTATATTAGAAAGAAAAGAGTAAGGAGAGTACAAGGTGCAGGATACTGCACAGGGTAAGCATACAAAGGTCGCCTAGAGAAGAGAAAAAGGAGAGAAAGAGAAAATCAAACATGCCGATCTATCATATTTTTTAGATGAATCGCACCCGCAATAATCCAGGTTGCAATCTCGTCTTTGATGGACTGTAAGATCTCATCGATGGCTTTCCCCTTGTTTCAAAAAATTCTACTGTTTTGCCCTTTCCACCATTGCCAACAAGTTAGGATGATCAGAGTCTTTAGCCCTTTACGAAATCTTAGCTGGCAGTTTACATGATGAAGGTTCCAATCTGGTAGGCTAAGGGCCTGTTTGGTAGAGCTCCAGATTTCAGCTTCACCTGAAATCTGAAACTTGTAGGTTAAAATAAAGTGAATTAAGTTTATATTTTTAGTCTAAAATATAAACAAAATGATCTATCTAAACACTCTTAATGTACTCACAGCTTCAGCTTCACGAATTTGGTGAAGCTAGAATTTTCAGTTTCACCAGATTCATGAATCTGGAGAAGCTGAATCCCTGCCAAACACACCCTAAGGGTGGCGGCCGGATCCCATGGGTCTGGGAAAAGAGACAACAATCGTGCCCATCTGGCGATGTGTTTCCACAACCATCGAACTTGTGGGCAATCAATGAAAAGGTGATACACGGTTTTCAAATTTCGGCAGCACATTGGATAGAAATACTGGTTTGGCCACCCCTTGCGTTGTAGTCGCCGTGCTGTCCATAGCCGATTCTGGTAGGCAAGCCATAGAAAGACTTTGCAATGCGATGGAGCCCGCTCTTGCCAGATTGTCGTATGGAAAGATTTGAAGGTACTTCCTGTGAACTGCATGCGGTATGCTGACGAGGTAGTGTAGACGCCATTAGGAGTTTGTGTCCCGGTTATGACATCGTGAACGTGCAGCTACAGGTGTACAGATTGCAGTTTCTACCATAAATTGACATATTGGAGTAGAAGAGGAACTATTAGATTGTGCCGGATATCTCAAATCTAGTTGTTGTTTGTAAAGGCATCTACCATCGAACGTGACTTCTGCTTGGAGTGCCTAAAGAGGCTCGACGCATGCAAGGAAGGTGTTGTACCCTATAGCCATCTGTTAGTCTAGAAGGCCGCTGTTTGACCATTTCCAATGGTTATTTTTGTGGCCGTGGAGAAAAGTTGTTTATCTGTCTTGTCACATGGTGTGGACATTCCATTCCATAACTTGTCCAGGGCCATGCAGCTGAGCCACAACCAGCGAAGACATATTGCTCTGGCGAACCTGTCCAGGTCGAGAATCCCTAGGACCCCATATGTAATGGCCGGCAAACTGTTGTCCAATGAACTTTACAGTTCCCTCCATGTATGACACCGTTGCCTACCCATAAGAATTTTCTTCTTAGCCTGTCAAAATCGGATATGAATTTTTTGGGGGCCCTGATCGCTGTGAGTAGATAAATTGGAAGTGAGGTGAACACTGATTTGACCAAGGTGAGGCGGCCCCCCATGGTGAGGTGGCTGCCTGCCAGCCCACTAGACGTCACACTGTTTTATCAAGGATTTGCTGGAGGTCTGCACGACGCAGTCTGCCAAGAGTCAGAGGCATGCCTAGGTATTTGATAGGGAAAGTGGAATTCCTCCATCGAAAGGTTGCAACATATTTTGAAAATTTAGACCGTGGCATCTGATCGGAACAATATAACTTTTTTGCATGTTGACTCGAAGGCCGCAGGCTTTCCCAAAAAGTGTAAGGATGTCAATGACTGTGTCAAGCTCTTTTTTGACCGGATTGAGGAAGATCACTGCATCGTCCGCATAGAAGGAGAGTCAAAGGGAGGGTGCTTGGCCTTTTAAGGGAGATAGAACACCATCTTGAGTGGCCTTGGTGAGGATGTAATGTAAAGGGTCAATGGCTAGCAAGAAGAGATAAGGTGATAGGGGATCGCCTTGCCTTAGTCCACGCTAATGAGTGATCTGAGGTCCTAGCACCCCATTGAGGAGGACAGACGAAGTCGATGTCACGAAGGAGATTGATAGCCATTCTCACCACTGAGGGTCAAAACCGCAGGCTTGCAGAAGGTCCAGTAAGTATTTCCAAGAAACGAAGTCGAGGGCCTTTTTGATGTCAAGCTTAAGCATTAGTGCTAGGGTTTGGTTTCGATAATAAGTTCTTGCATGATTTTGGACCCACAGAAAGTTGTTCTGTATACACCTCCCTTTGATGAAGATACTCTGCGCATTTGATATAAGTGAGCCAATATGTGTCAATAGGCGCAAAGCTAGAACTTTGGAGAATATTTTCGCTACCGAGTGAATCAGGCTGATCGGTCGATAGTCTGCAGCCGCATCCGAGGTCTCTTTCTTTAGGACTAATGCAATGGAGGCCGTGTTAAGCATTCCAAAATGCCGAGCGGAGCAATTTTGGATGCAAATTAGTACGACCGCGTATGCTTTTTTCTTTGTTTCGATCGGCAACCGCATATGCTTTAGATTCTGGTTTCGGTAAGTTTTAGCTTCGGTCTACTCCCGTGCATGGTAATTTCGTTGCTTGTCTTTTACAATGTGTTGGTTTCTTGGATCCTTGGTTAGGGGTGCAGTAGGCATCCCCGGATCATCCTAGTTCCTAGTTGCTTTCTTGTGCGGATCTTGGTTAGATAGGGTATGCAGGTTTTGATCGAGGAATCTTGGTGTGATGGGTTGAATGATCGAATCTGGAGGGCTTCCTTTTGCAGGTAGGTGGGTTTTAGGTTGGATGGGCAGTTCTTTGTTCTTAACCCCCGATGGGGTGGTGCTGAGTAGTACTGCAAGGATCAGAATTTGCTGCTTAAAGGCTCCAGATCAAGGATTAAAATCTCAACAAAATTTTGTGAGATCTCGCCAAGATCTCGGTTTTCGGATGTGGACGAATTTTGAAATGCCGGCCGGAGTAAAAAAATCAAAAAAATTTAAATTGCTACAATAATCTCAGCGAGATCTCAGGATTTTGACTGGTTTTTAACTTTTTTTAACTAGATTTGGTCCAATAACCTCTAAGAAAGTCATCTCCTATGATTTTTTTTTGAAAAACTGAATTTTTGAGATATTTTTTAAAAACTATAGAAACAACATCGATTTTTATAAAATTATATATGATTTATCATGATGTAAAAATTTATGGAAATTTCATAAGAAGTATAGGATCATACAAAAAAAATTTAAAATAATTTAATTTAATTTGTTATTTTTAAAAAATAAAAAATAGAATGAACATAATTGGGACAATAACCTTGTTAGAATTTTGTAAATTTTCTCGAGTGTGATCATGATCTAAAATTTTTATAAGAGATTAAAATTTCCTCTTTAAAATTATATATAATTTTAAAAAATTTAAACTTTTTGTTTGCTCAATCAAATCTATGTATGCATTGAACTTCATTTGTTATATTTCAAAAATCAAAAGCAGAAAGAACATAAATGGTACAATGCACTTGTAAGAATTTTATAAATTCCCTGGAGTGTGATAATTATTCAAAATTTTTATGAGACCTTAATAATTTCTTTATAACTCTTCTTCAAAATTTTCAAAAATTTTAAACCTTTTATTATTATTAAAGCAAATCTATGTATTGATCATGAGGCTTTTATCAGGACGTAGTACTTTCAGAATTTTTCCAACTTCTTGAAGCTTTATAATCAAATAAAAATTTTATAAAAATATTAATGATATATCAAGAACAACCACAAAAAATTTTAAGATTTTCTAACGTGGTTTGTACTATTTTTCATTTAGTTGAAGTTTGCCGGTATGGCTTTTATTAGGACAGTAACACTGTCCTAATTTTTAAAAATTCATGAAGCTTTATAATAATCTGAAAATTTTATGAGTACATTAGTGATACATCATAAACATGCACAAAAAATTTAAAAATTTTCTAACATGTTTTGTTTTATTTTTCATTCGATTCAAACTTGATGGTTAGCGTTTTATCATGACAGTTGCAATGTTTGAATTTTTAAAAATTCCTCAGATTTGATAATCATCTGAAATTTCATGAGAATATCACTGATATATCATAAACCTAAAAAAAATTAAAAAAATCAACATTGTTTGATCTATTTTTCGCTCGGTGCAATTTTGCTGAGATCTCGACAAAACCGGCTGAAATTTCAATTTTCTTGGTAGAAAAAATCCGGATTTAAATTTTTGTTTTTGTATTTTGTCTGGGATTTGTCTAAAATTTCTAAATCTAGCTAAGATTTCGTTCTCTGACCATGGACGAGATTTGGAGAGATTTCAATCCTTGCTCCAGATTAGGTTGTTATTGGTCTTGTTTTCCAGCAATCTGAGGACAGGACAGGGGAGTGAGTATGTCATGCGTCTTGCTTCCGAACAAAGTATGGGAGGAGATTTTTTTTTCCTGTTTGACATCTGTATCTTGCATGCAAAACGGTGGGTTTATTATAATTTAACCTTTTATCCCTTATGAAGACTAGCTCATGAGACATCATGTATTTTCTTCCTCTTATTCTACTTACCACTTGAATTTAGTCTGACATTTATTCGTCATCTTGGCCGATAGCCCGAAACTACTAATTCTAGTGTAATGACTGGAAACGTTGCCTAAATGTGTTCTGACCATGCAATGGTACACGACTTGAATTCGAACTGGCCTATCTTATGAAGCAAGGGAAAACATATGTTCCTATGAGGTGTTCGCATGATATGTTGTGCTACTGATTCCCATGTTATATGATAGTTGGCGACACCTCTGACTCGCAATAGTCTTGTAGGTTTGGTTGTTCAAATCCTATTAATCTTTTGTGTGTTAATGTTAGGAAATTTAGACATGGCACCTGTTGATTACTATTTTCTGTCTGTTATGATTTATGAAGGGATTCTTGCAATTGCTCACAGCATTTGTTCCTATCAACTAGAGTCGTATGTGTGTTTGAACAGAAATCTCATATGTAGCTTTGCTCTCCGATGCATCAACATGACTGTTCTGGTAAACTTTCATGATTAATGTGTGGAGCTGCTTGCTGTTATGACTAATTCTTGGGACCAAACTTGTTCAGTTAATTACGGCAAGGAGGAATCTGTAAGGGCAATCCCAATGGGATGACTAGGATAGTTTCCATAGCATTAATTAGGTTGTCATGTAAGCAAAATGGTGATGTGGAGGTAGAGTTAATGATGAAAGAGAAGGAAACCATTTCTCATGCAGGAAACCATTTCTACACAAGTACCAAGAAAGGGAAAAAGGGGATTGGGTGAGAAAATAAGAGAAAAGAGGAGATTGGATGAGAGTTTATTTTGAAAAAACTATCCATTGAGAGCATAGTTTCTACATGTAGTGTCTAGATGACATGGAAGTTATAGAAACTATATGCATTGGGACTGCCCTAAGGCAGTTATTGGTGTTAAGGTCACTGGCTGCTTCTTTGCTGAGCAAGCTCTTGAATAAATGGGAGGAAACTGTTTTTCCAACTTTATGTCTCATCTTTTGAGTTAAACTTAACTTTTCCTTTGCCACTAGATCTCTTAAGATATGTAGAGAAATTTACAACTGTAGCAACATACACAGAATCAATAGTTGGTCATTGTGAAAATTTGTATCTGTTCCCTAGTAACACTTTATTACAGGATGCTAGTGTACTTGTAGTGTATAAACATCAGCTTAATCTAATTCATACTTTGCATTGCACAGCAAGCTCGGATCAATTTTGCCACTGTCAGGGGTGCCTTGGCAAGTACACACTACTCAGAGATGAAGAAAACCCACGGTTGGCAATGTTTGAGAGATGACTTCCTTTCTTTGGTTTTGGAATAGGATGGTCCTCGTAAGAATCCTTTACCGACCGCATCAACTTCAGCTCAAATTTCAAAATTCTGCATCTGGCAGTATCAAACATGTTTCTTTTGCAGATTTCTTTTAGGTTTCTTATGTCCATTGATTTGGTACTCTGCGTCAACTCTTTACTGCTGCAAGTACTACAATAGGTATCCCCGAGAGCGTCTGGGTCTTGCTGCCTCTGCTGTTGTGGTTAGTCTTCCTTTCACAATAAACCCTGGACATGTTACTATAATTACTTAAGCTTGAAAACAATTAGTAGAGACACTAGTATAATAGATAAACCATATCTAGCTACATGAAGCAAAAGTGTTCTCCTGTAGAAAGTCAATTGTTCACGTCTGCAAAAATCACACTCCCTGGTAGCAGATGTGTCAGATAGTTTGTTGTAGTGAAGCTGGGCCATAAGCCCCTTTGCTTACTCCTGTTTTATCTGAAGACCCATATATGTCGGACAGGAGCCTCATCTGTAGGTTGTGTTTGGCTGTTTGCGTGTCGTTGTGTAGATTATGCATGGAAATTCCAAAGCTAGATAATTAAACAGTAGATACGCCAACTACTCTAGGCAGCTCTTTGCACTTTGTTCTGACAAACTTGCTCCAATAGGCCAGTTACAGTGAGTTCTCTTCCTAACTCATGTTTTGATATGTTTGGTACGTGCAGGCAGTCATCTTCACAATCTTAACTGTTATTACCCTCTCCGTGATGCTGATAATCTGTGCATACAAGTGATTTCTGAAGCAGGGACAACAGGGTGGGAGGATCCTCGATTGGTAGATGAGGCATTCAGAAGGAAACTTGTAGTGTTAGTGGTAGCAGATCTTTCTAATCCATCATGCATCACATATTCAAATCATCACATGTACAAATTCCTGATCGAAACGTTTTCTTGCTGTTGTTCACTATTGTACTCTTAGCACTAACTCTGAGCTCGGCGTATTTTTTTACGAGCAGTCAAAGACCATTTTTACTCACCAGCTGTATCGTGTGGCAATTTTCGCGTGTTGCAGCATGGTGGTAGTACCATGGAAAATAATGCTTTAGATCTTATAATCTCTAGGATCACGACTGTTGCAACCCCGACTCCGACCAGTGAAACTAGTTTGAGCAAGCGATTATCCCCGCACATGTCTTCATGCGGATAATTACAAGGTAGATGCACGCAACTACCAGGAAGTTATCATGGGAAAATTCATCCTTTGGTAAAAAGACACCGTTTGGCGTGAAGGCCCCTCTCAGTTACACAACACCTTTTTAGAGTGCCGCCTCTTCATTCAATATAAATAAGGAGCCCTTCCGTGCTATCAAGGAGAGAGAAAATGAACACAAGCAATTGTAGTCACAATTGTAATTAGATTTCCGATTCTCTGCAAGCACTGTACTCTGTTAGACCGCTTGGCTAATAAAAAAGCAATCCCTATATTCTCTGTTTTCGCAATCTTGTTCATCAGGAACCCACAATCATCTTTTCATAAGTTTGATTTAGGACTCTAGGTCTTGAACATGAACACAAACCTCAGCATTGTACTTCATATGTATTAAATGTGATGCTGAATAGTTGCAACAAGTACACAACTCAGTGAACCCGATTGTTTAAGAACATGGCATGAACATCTATTTCATAATGAGTACCATACGTTGCGCTAGATCATACAACATTCTACTGGCCATAGATAGAGGGCCAACGAAATCCCTAATCTATTACACTTTGCGTGTGAAGATTGTGCTAAAGGTAAACTGATTATGAGACCCTCGTATCAGAAGATAAAGGATAATAAATCTGATTTTATAGAGAGAATTCAGGAGGATATATGTGGACTAATTGAGCCTATGTCTACATTATTCATGTACTGTATGGAATTGATTGATGCATCTACTAGGTGGACGAGTGTGAGTTTACTTTACACTAAAAATTATGCATTTATCAAGCTAATTTCAAGTATTATTACACTAAGGGCCAAGTTTCCAGATTATTGGATCCAATCCATGATAATGAATAATGCTGGAGAATTCAGCTCAAAAGCATTTAAGTATTATTGTATAACCTTAGATATTAAAGTATAATATTATGTCCCACATGTTCATACTCTAAACAGACTTGCAAAATCATTAATTAAAAGGAACAAGCTGATTGCTAGACCTTTACAGATGAGTTGTAAGTTACCCACTACGTATTGGGGACATGTGGCATTACATATCACTGCATTGATACAACTCTAGCCATCTGCTTAGCATAAGTATTCACCTTTTTAGTTAGTGCATGGAAAAGAACCTGTATTTCCCAACTGTGTAAATTCGGTTGTCTTGTGTCAATCTCATCACCTTAGCATACGTAAATGGACCTCCACTGTAAATTAGGAATTTACGTGGGATTTGAATCCCCGTAAATTATGAAATATATTGAGCCCATGATAGGGGATCTCTTAAAAGCGAGATATGATGATTGCATATTTAATGAAGACTTATTTCCAACATTAGGGGGAGTAAGGAACCATAAATAGGGATGCCGAGAACTATCACGAAATGATAACAATCTTCATAATATGGATCCATGCACCAAAGAAGCTAAACAAGATGTTCAAAGGATCACTGATTTTTAAAAACTTGTGAACAAGTTGTCAAATTCATTCACGGAACATAAAGGAGTTACTTGGTCACATATTCCAACTGTGAATGCATGTGAGAAAAATAGATGTAACATCCTGAAAAATTTAAAAATGTGCAAAATAAAAATTTTAAAATGGAATTGAATAAAAATTTTAATTGGAATCAAGTTTTTGATTTAAAACCATATCTTTCCCTCATTTTCTTGTATTTTAACATTAAGAAAAGAATGAATGGCAATATTAAAACTATCTCTTCCAAAGCAAATAAACTATAAAAATGAATTTGAAATGTGTACTTTAATTTTAATATTCGTTTTCCTGATTTTTGTAAAAGTTATTTGTTTTGCATTAAAAGAAAAGTCAATAAAGCGAAATTGTAAAATAGTAAAAGTAAAATATCAAAAAAACAAAATATCCAAAAAAAATGATAATAAAATATCAGAGAACTCCAGAATACCCTAGGACCCTACCCTTAACATTTGAGATGTGATCTGAACCAATAAAATATATTAAAAAGATATTATAATCATGAGATAAGATATCAATCTTGATCTTATCAGATTTATGTAGAAATACCTAGAGCTTATATGAATCTGATATTTTTACCATGATGACATAAACTTTATATATAACTCTGGTAAAAATATAAAAATTAAAAATTACATTTGAAGCCTTTAAAAATTCAAATACGAAAACAAATAAATCTGAAATAGTAATGTCAAAATTTTTAGAATTAAAATATTGAATATAAAAATATTAAAATTTACCAAAAGATGTAAAATATTATTATAAACTCTCAGAAAAAGTTTCATAAAATATAGACCTGGTTTGTATCTCCAATTAAATGAAATACAGAAATGGAAACAAATAACAGCATGTATTGTCAGAATTATTTAAAATTTATACCAATAATTTTAATCTTAAATTTTTACTAGATAATAATACTTATCTTCCCAAGCTTTAATAAAATTTTAAGAAAATTCTAAGTCGGTTTGCTAGCTTAATTCAGTTAGTTTTCATCGGTCTGACTAGAAGTCTGTGGAACCGTTGCACGTGGAACCCACCTGGCAGCACCTTCTTCAACCTCAGGCCAGCTCGCACCAAACACAGCCGTGACCACTCTGTTCTTACCAAAACCAACCAAAAATCTTATGCCACCACCTCCGACTTTTGTCTTGCCTGCGCCACAACCTTACGCAACCCAAGGCACGCCGACCGCCATGCTACAGCTGGCCCCACTCGTCAGCCTCATCTTCCTCCTCTCCTCTCATATCTCTGTCTCTCACGCCAGAGCCAAACCACCTCTCTGTTAGTTTAATTCAGTTATCATTCTTAGTATGTTTTCTCTTATGGCATTTCTTTTCTGTTAAGGTTAGAAAATCACGGCAATTGATCCTGACATCAAGGCCTGATTGTAATTTTATTTGTTTCCATATCTTGCCAATATTTTGAAGTTAAATAGAAACCGAAAAGTGGTGATGGATCAAGCCACACAAAAAATACTGCATTGTGTCTCCTGCTTCAGGGCTTCATAGCCTGTAGTTTTTTTGTCGGATCATCCAATTGTCGGAACAATTGGTATCAGAGCCACTGGTTGACGATGCTGCGCCATCGATCAATGTCACCCACGCCTCTATGGCGCTCTCAGGGGGAGAGCAGCGACAGTGGAGGGAGCGGTTTCGGTGGCGGTGGTGGATCGGGCGGAGGCTTGGTGATCCACAGGGTAACGAAGGAGGTCAGCAGCTCTGGCTCCTTCCCGGCGCTAACGCGGACCAATTACTACGATTGGGCCGCGCTCATGCGCGTGATGTTGCAGGTGAGGGGCATGTGGATCGCGGTAATGCACGGCACGACCGACATTACCGAGGATCGGATGGCGTTGGAGATCCTCACCAAGGCCCGTCCCGACGGAGATGATGGGGACGATCGCCAACAAGGCGACGGCCAAGGTGGCATGGGACTCGATCTGGCTGATGAACGTCAGCGTCGAGCGCGTGCGGAAGGCGAAGGCAAGCACGCTCCGTCGGGAATTTGACGCGCTCAAGTTCCGCGATGAGGAGACGGTGGATGACTTCGGGATCCGAATCAATCGCATCACGAACCAGCTCGCGGTGCTAGGGAACGCCATCTCTGAGGAAGAGGTGGTAAGAAAGTTTCTCCAGGCGCTACCTCACAGATTTGAGCAGATTGCCTCGTCGATCGAGACACTGCTCGACCTCAACGAGGTCTCCGTGGAGGAATTGATCGGCAGGTTGAAGGCCACGGAGGAGCGCCACAACTTGGGGGGCACCGGCACCATCGCCGGCTTGAATCTGACCGAGACGAGCTAGTCGCGCACTTGTCGTCGCGGCTGCAGCTCACCGGCGAAAAAGGCGGCGACTCAAGCTCAGGCGGCGCGGAGCGCAGCATGGATTCATCGTCGAGTGGCAAGCGGGGCCGAGGTCATGGGCGCGCCCGGGATGGTGGCGGACGCGGCAGCGGGCGATCAAGTCACGGTGGCGGGAATGTTGCCAACGATGAATGCCGGTACTGTGGCAAGAAAGGCCATTGGGCCCGTGAGTGCAATAAGAAGAAGCAGGATGCCCAGGCCCATGTGGCCCAAGCCGAAGAAGAAGGTGAGCCCACCTTATTGGTGGCCAAGGCAATGGTCCACACCACCTCTCCTGCCCAAACCTCGGCGGCGCCAGATTCGCCCCCAAATTCGCCAGGGATCCACGTCGACGAGAGCAAGGTCTTCGTGCAGCTCGGCGATAGGGAGGAGGGCGACTGCACGCGATGGATCCTCGACACGGGCGCCACCAATCACATGACGAGGGTGCGCGCCGCGTTCTCGGAGCTTGACACCAGCACACACGGCTCCGTTCGTTTCGGTGACGGCTCGATGGCTGGGATCGAGGGGCGCGGTACGGTGCTTCTCAAGTGCAAGACAGGGGAGCATAGGGCTCTCACGGGCGTCTATCACATCCCGCGGCTCACGGCTAACATCGTGAGCCTCGGGCAGCTTGAAGAAGAAGGCTTCAAGATCTTGCTTGAAGATGGGTTCATCAAGATCTGGGACCAACGGCGTCGGAATCAGTGGCGGGAGCTGATGGCCAAGGTCCCACGGGGGGCGAATCGTCTCTATGTCCTCAAGGTCGACATCGGGAGGCCGGTGTGCTTGGTGGCGCAAGGGGCCAGTACGGCGTGGCGGTGGCACGCGAGATACGGCCACCTCAACTTCCGCGGCCTACGTCGACTCGCCCAGGAGGAGATGGTGCGAGGACTGCCGTAGCTCGACCACGTCGACCAGGTTTGCGACAACTGCCTCGCTGGGAAGCAGAAGCGGCTGGCATTCCTGTTCGAGGCCAAGTATCGTGCGACGCATAAGCTAGAGCTCGTGCACGGCGACCTCTGTGGCCCCGTGACACCAGCAACACCGAGCGGGAACCGCCTGTTCTTCCTCCTGGTCGACGACTTAAGCCGCTACATGTGGCTCATCTTGTTGGGGACCAAGGACCAGGCGGCGGCGGTCTTCATCACGTTCTAGAGACGCGCCGAGGCTGAAGCAAGGAGGAAGCTGGGAACCCTGCGCACTGATCACGGTGGTGAGTTCACGGCGCGCGACTTCATCGACTACTGCGCCATGGAAGGGATCCAGAGGCACTTCACCGCGCCGTATACGCCACAAAAAAACGGCGTGGTAGAGAGACACAACCAGACGGTCATGGGCATGGCCAGGAGCATGATGAAGGCCATGTCCATGCCAGGGTGGTTCTGGGGGGAGGCGGTGACCACGGCGGTATTCATCTTGAACCGGTCACCCACCCAGAGCGTAAAAGGGAAGACGCCATTCGAGGTATGGCATGGCTACAAGCCCCCGGTCCACTTTCTTCGCACGTTTGGGTGTGTGGCGCACGTGAAGGCAGGGAGTAGGCGGCTCACCAAACTTGAAGACCGGAGCATGCCGATGGTGTTCGTTGGCTACGAGCCAGGCACCAAGGCGTGGCGTTTCTACGAGCCGGTCTCGCGGCGCGTCCACGTGTCGTGGGATGCAGTGTTCGAGGAGGATCGCTCCTGGGACTGGGGCGTCGACAAAGGAGCTGGACCGAACGACGACAGCGAGCCCTTCCGTGTCGAGTTCGTCTCTATCACCGGAGCATGGCACAGGGACGAGGAGGCAAGGGAGCAAGGGTCGCACCAAAGAACACCCTACGCTGCCCACACCGCCGTGATCGGGGAGCGGCGACGCCCACGTCTTGGTTCGAGCCCCGCGACGCCAAGATGCACCATCGGTTCCGACGACACCAACGGCAATCGAGTTTGTCACTCCACCCACGGGGGAGCTTGACCTCGACGACGATCACGACGATGCACCGCTCCAATTCAGGACCTTGGAAAATATCCTCGGCCCGGGATCGCCACCTGGCTTGGCTGATCGGGAGCTCACAGAGGAGCTGCTGGCAGCGATCGGGGAAGAGCCTGCCACGGTGGACGAAGCAAAGGCAAGCAAGGAATGGCGCTTGGCCATGCTAGAGGAGATGGCTTCCATTGAAGAGAACAAGACATGGTCCTTGGTGGAGCTACCGAGAGGGCACCGCGCCAGCGGTTTAAAGTGGGTTTTCAAGCTGAAGCGGGACGAGCATGGCGAGGTGATCAAGCACAAAGCTCGACTTGTCGCGAAGGGGTGTGTACAGAGACAGGGTATTGACTTTGAGGAGGTGTTCGCCCCTGTCGCAAGGATGGAGTCGGTGCGCGTGGTACTGGCCGTGGCGGCACACCGTGGCTAGTCTGTGCACCACATGGACGTCAAATCGGCATTCCTCAACGGCGAGCTTGAAGAGGAAGTCTACGTGGCGCAACCTCCGGGGTTCACAGCAGCTGGGCACGAGGAGAAGGTGCTCAAGCTCCACAAGGCCCTTTACGGTCTGCGCCAAGCCCCGCGTGCCTGGAACGCAAAACTGGACGCTAGTCTGCACGAGCTTGGCTTCGTCAAGAGCAAGTGCGAGCATGGACTGTACACGAGCAGCAAAGGAGGCAGTAGGCTCGTGATCGGAGTCTATGTGGACGATCTGCTCATCACGGGGGAGCAGCAGTCGGAGGTCGTGTCCTTCAAGGGAGAAATGAAGAAGCTGTTTCGAATGAGTGATCTGGGTCCTCTGTCCTACTACTTGGGAATAGAGGTGAAGCAGCAAAGGCGTGGCATTGAGCTGCGCCAGAGCGCATACGCAGTGAAGCTTCTAGAGAAGGCGAGAATGAGGAGCTGCAATCCATGTGCAACTCCGATGGAGGTCAGGCTGAAGCTGTCCAAAGGAAGCACTTCACCTGCGGTGGACGCGACCATGTACCGCAGTCTGATTGGAAGCTTGCGGTACCTGCTACACACTCGGCCAGAGCTCTCGTTCAGTGTTGGATACTTGAGCAGATTTATGGAAGGGCCAAAGCAGGAGCATATGGGGGCCATGAAGCACCTGCTGCATTACGTCGCAGGGACGGTCAACTACGGGCTGCTGTACGCGAAAAATGAAGGGGACAAGTTTATTCTCCAAGGATTCAGCGACAGCGACATGGCCGGGGACGTCGACAATCGGAAGAGCACGACGGGGGTGCTGTTTTTCCTCGGCACAAGCCCAGTCTCGTGGCTCTCGCAGAAGCAGTGAGTGGTGGCGTTGTCATCATGCGAAGCAGAGTTCATCGCGGGCGCAGCAGCGGCATGCCAGGCACACCTGGCTTGTGCGACTGCTGGAGGACATCATCGGAGCCAAGACATCGCCGCCACAGATCAAGATGGATAACATGTCGGCGATCGCTTTGTGCAAGAATCCAGTGCTCCATGACAGGAGCAAGCATATCGACACCAAGTTTCACTTCATTCGTGAATGTGTCGATCGGGGAGACATCAGTCTGGAGTTTGAGGGGACTCAAGGGCAGCTCGTGGACATTGTGACGAAGCCGCTCGGGAGGCTTCGTTTTCAGGAGCTTCGGGAGAAGATCGGAGTCATCAAGCTAAGCCGATCATGCACTGAATTAGGGAGAGATTGTCATTTTAATTCAGTTATCATTCTTAGTATGTTTTCTCTTATGGCATTTCTTTTCTGTTAAGGTTAGAAAATCACGGCAATTGATTCTGACATCAAGGCCTGATTGTAATTTTATTTGTTTCCATATCTTGCCAATATTTTGAAGTTAAATAGAAACCGAAAAGTGGTGACGGATCAAGCCACACAAAAAATACTGCATTGTGTCTCCTGCTTCAGGGCTTCATAGCCTGTAGTTTTTTTGTCGAATCATCCAATTGTCGGAACACTCTCTTGGTTGTCCTTTCCGCACCGCAACCTTGGTCCCTTGCAGCCCAACCACGTCACCTGACACGCCTCTGCCAAGGCACTACCACGACAGGCTTATCTTGTGAGTTCCGCTGTCCCAACCGCAACCATAGCTACCGTTCACACCATGCACCGCCTCTTGCGCAGCTATTTAAGTAGTCTTGAGTGTCAACCAAGTGTCCTTGTCCTTCACTAAAGCCTCCTCATCAGCACGCCCAGTGCTCCATGCTCGGCTCCGGCCAATTCTTCCACCGCCGGCCACCGTAGCTCAAACTTTTGGCTCACTACACCATAATCCAATTAACCTCGCCTGAAGCATCACTACCCATCACCAATTAGCACCCCCAAAGCATTCGAGTTTTCCCTCGCTGTGGAGTTCCACCATCGCGAGCTCTACACCGCCTCCGCATCTCACCATCGCTGCCGCTATGGATCGCAGTGGCTCGCCGTCGCTTCCTCAAAGATCGTGAGGTCTTCTTCTTCCATTTTGATCCTTTCCCGAAGCTCCCTGCACATGCTCCACCGTCGGCCTTGCTCGTCAATCATATGCCTGAGCAGCCTCATGAACTGCAGTACATGCTCTGCTCTTCCCTTCATTGCTCTGTTCTTGATTCCGTTTCACTGACCAGTGGCCCCAAAATTAATAGAGACCAGTGTTAAGAAATATAGTTAACCTCTTTTATTCCATAGCAGGTAGAGATAAGTTGGATAGTCCAAAACTAAAGCCAGGAAGAATAAGTCTTAAACCAGTTCAGCGTGATAAGCATCTCTGATTTAATTTGTACCTCTTAACCAAAGGTTAACTTAGCAAGCATAATTAGTTTACTTAAGTCTCTAATCTTAAATACCAAGATCTTAAAATAAGTAGAATTTAACTCAAAACAATCCCTGTCCTAGATGAACATGAATGCCTGTACTAAGTTTGCAAAAATTAAAATAGTATCTTGATTTAAGAAAATGGTTCAAGGGCAAAACTGATTGGGAACTCAATTGGTTCACGACTCAAGAAGCAGAAAATAAATAAATCCAATTATTCTAATCCTACTGTTCATGAATCAGAAGATTAGTTTAAATAAGTTCGGATAACCTCCGAATATCAAGACCTTAAAGCTAACTTTAATAGTACAAACATCCTTTAACTCCATAAGCATATGTGTCATCCTCAATAGAACATCATGATCATTGGTTAAGTAAGATTTTAATAAGCTTATAAAAAGTTCTGACCCAATTATATTACATTACATGTATACTCATACATATGTATAGAAAAGAAAGTAAGATCTGATTAATTCAAATAACAGAACCTTGGGTAAGCAAACATTAAGTTAATCAAATGATCTTTATCTCATAAGTCACACCAGATCCCCATAAGAATTTTACAATTAAAAAGATATAATATACATGGTTCACTCATACTATCAAAACCCTAGCATGAAAAGTTAGAATCCTATGATGTTCAAAAAGTAATACTCTTTCTGGTTATGCAAAAATACTTTATATTTATGCAACATAAAAAAAAGTTCACATTCAACACTAATAATCACCTATATGAAAAACATCTCGGATAAAAGTGAAATATCGCAGAAATAGCTTTGAAACACTCATAGAGCCATCCCCATCTAATGCCTGAAAAATGGTTAAATTATCTTGTAAGATGCAGTCACAATCTAGAAGAAAAAACAAAATATAAAACGCGTGGAACTTAAAACACTTAAGCCTTTTTCGGTAGTATGTAAAATATCATAGCTAAATGCAAAAATTTGAAAGAATAGACCAAAAATGCTCTTCATAATATGCACTACCATAATCTAGAAAAATATTCTATTTAGGACTTACTTTGTGTATAAATCTCGCTACTGTAAACACCCTTCGTGAACTGGTCGCGCAGGAAACTAAACCAACTAAGCCTTTTCGGCGACCTCTACAAATACTCGTCTAAATGTAAATCTTAGTAGGACCAACTTAGAAACACACTTTAGCATATGAACTACCATATTCTAGAAAAACATTTTATTTATAACTTGCTTTTCAACTAAATCTAGCTAGTTCAAAACCCTTAAGTGTTCATCGTACACTTCACCTTACTAGCCGATTACATATTACGTAAACCTTACAATATCATATAAGCAATTTCAACGACGAATATAATATCTTGTCTAAACCCTAAAATTTATAAAATCAGTTTAGAAACACACTCCAAAGTATAGACTACCTTAATATGAAGGAATAATCTTATTTTCTCATGATTTGTACAAAAATCCAGTAGGTGAAATAGCCTTAAATATTATGATTTCCGAACCTTATAAAATGAATGAACGAACTCGGTAGTAATGAATAAATCTGTAGTTAAGATATTTGTATCACCAGAATCTTCTTAAAAATCACGAATATATATAACCAGTAACTCAACATCACAGATCTAGCATATTCAAAACTAACTATTATGCAAAGTTAATTAAGGAATGAGTACTATTCACATATATATAATACAACAAAGTGACTGATGTTTAATCCTATTAATCCAAACAATTATTGCATCTTGAATTCGATATTATAAATATAAAATACAAAATTTTAGCCTCTTGAATCTGTAAAATAAAGAAAATGAATTCATAAAACAAGAAACAGTATCATTGCTAACTATATAAGACCAATTAAAATCCGAATACGTAAAATCATAAGAACCCAAACCACACCTGTTTTCTATGATTTGTTTCTAATTGGATTCCCATCTAATTTCTTTTTGTCCTTATTAAAAACTTGTTATTTGTCATTTGTTATGTTCTCCGTTCGCGACGTGTAGAACTCGATGTCACTACCTCCGTCATCGACAACGCTGGCTGCAACAACAAGTTCATTGTAAACATACAAATAAACAAGGCAAGCACTCCCTTTGATCATATTAATCCCAGATTTATAAATGTTTTATTAAATGTTTTCATTACAGAAACTATGTTCATTATATCCTGCTACTTTGTGGGTAACGGTAGACATACCCGTAGGATTATAAAACTTCCTGAATAATTATGCAATTGTGAACCTTGATACCCCTAGAATAATGTAGACAGTATATAATGTCGACATGGAATCACACACTTAGATGCCATGCTTAGCCATGCCTAAAAAGAATCTAAAATTTTGATATGGTTAAAAATATTGGATACAACAATATGATGGGTGTGACATTTCTTTATGATTGATATTTTGGTTAACAATGAAATTAAAACTATGATTTTGATGTAGGCAATTATTAGCAATAGCCAGTGGTGCATGGACTTTCACGTAGTGTAGGGGGAGATTATCGCCCGTGTCAGATTAAGGACCGAACTATAGGTTGTTTTCAGGCCAAGAAATTCATACAACCACAAGTGCTGGTATGGGACAGTCTTAACCTATTAAGTTATTTAAAATTAACTTTACACATTGGTAGGCTGGAGAATGGTGTGCGCCATGCTATGGGGGAGAAGTGGGACACTCTGGTGTATCACCATTTGTCGTACTATGTACACATATCTTCTGTCACTACAGGGAGAAGTGGGACAATTTGGTATTCCACCGTTTGTCATACTAGTGCACATATCTTTTGCCACCATGGGGAGAAGTGGGACAATTTGGTATTTCACCATTTGTCGTACTAGTACACATATCTTCTACTATCATAGTATGGGTTTGTCGTCATCGAGCTAGTGCAATGTTAGAGTTAAACGATTATGTTTTGATATGATCATTTCTTGTGGGTAAAGCTGTACACCTCTGCAGAGTATAAAACTAATCGATTAGTCATGCCCGCGGTCATGGGCACTTGGTAAAGTCATCACGCAGTTAGCAGTTTTGATATTTTCTAAATGGGTTGGATTGGAAATATTTGTTGGAAAGCGCTTATCTCAGATTTATGCCTTGTGTTGGCAATGGACAACTTGATGCTCACGTCGTGGAGGACTGTGAGTTGTTGCTTGTACTTTACTTATTTATTATTTTCATATCAGTCAAACTTGCTTTTATAAATTCCGTTTTGCAATTTACTACTTGTTTTACAAATTAAATTGGCTTTATGCAAATTAATCGTAGAAGCATTTTCTTTGAAATGGCTTGCATATATTATAGGTTTTGCAAAAGTCTTGCTGAGTACGAAAGTACTCACCCTTGCTTATTTAATATTTTTAGGTGAAGGGTCAGATTATCTCGACGAAACTTAATTGACGTAGGATTTGGGGATGTTAATAAGTTTTTCTAGGGATTATGCTTTGTCAGTTACCTGAGGGTTGGGTGGGCACACTACAAGACTTTTGATTCTTTCCGCTGCATTACTCTGAATTGTAAGACCTTATTATGTAAATTACCATTATTATTTGTAATAAAGAGTACGGATGTGATATCAATTGTTGTAAATGTGTGTGCTAGCTACCGATCGTGGGACTAGCACTGTATGCACATGAGATTTCCATTTTTACATTTATGTAAAAATAGGGGTCGCTACAATAGAGCCATTCTGGGCTTTGGGTTCCACCTCAGAATCCCCTTCCATGCTCAAGAAGAGAGAGACATCCTAATTCTAAAGATCTCAGACTATGAAGATGACCGCCTAAGAGACGACTTGAATAGAAGAAGAAACTCCATGAACCGAATACAAATGAAAATCATCCAAGAAACACTGGTCCACAGAGTCCAAGAGATAAGAATGTCTATTCTGAGAGAAATGTGACAATTGTTCATCCAAGAAGAGATGAAACAAATCCCAATAAAATCGCGCACGTAACAAACAAATGTACTATGGAAATTGAAACCAAAGACTCAACCATACTAGGAAATTATGGAGAGCTAATTGATTTAAATAAAGTGCCAATTTATTTGAATAAAGAGTTTGCCACAAATTATATGGATGAAAGACAAATATACTTGAGACAACTATGTGCTAATAGCAGTTGCTTTGCTTTTAAGATTGCTTTCCATATTAAGAATTTGGATGTCCATTCCAAGAATATTGTTGAATGCAAAAGTTGCCATGATTAAGATAAATGGAAGGATGCAATCGAGACTGGACTAAACTCGCTAAATAAGAAGGACGACTTTGGACAAGTTGTCAAGACTCCTCAAAATATTATTCTCGTTGGTCACAATGGGTGTTTGTGAGAAAGTGCTGAGGTATAAAGCGAGATTAGTAACACAAGAGTTCACATATAGACACAGCATCGATTACGATAAAAATTATCCTCCTGGTATGCATGGTATTACATTTTGTTACCGGATATCTATGGTAGTAGGTATGAATCCAAAAATAAAACTCATGGATATGTTGTGAATGCATATTTGTATGGTCATATGATTTGGAAATCTATACAAAGATTCTCAAGGGGCTAAATATCCCATGCATGAGCAAGAATGACAATCGCAGTATGTACAATGTAAAATTGAAAAGATCACTATATGGAATAAAGTAGTCTAGTCGTATGTGGTATAACCGACTGAGTGAATTCCTTCTCATAAAGAATATGTGGTGTAGAGGTGGATAAAATCCCGACAATTATCCATGAGGATAATGCAGCATACATTACACAAATGAAGAGCGGTTATATCAAGATGAACATGACAAAGCATATATTTTCTAAGTATTTATATTCACATAAACAGTAGCAAATGAGGAATGTTGAAATACAAAATATCAGACTAGTGAAAATTTAGCTAATCTGTTTAGCCATATTGACTTCCACATTAGAGAAACATGTGAGGAGAGGCATAATTATGAAAAGCTCATAGAGTTGAAGTCTTTAGGTGGAGATATTGGAACTTCATATGTGATCATCTTTGGGATGATATGTTGTACTATTTTTTCCTTTAATTTTGTCCCACTGGGCTTTCTCAATTGAAAGTTTTTAATTATGTAATATGTGCAATGGTACAGACACATGAAACTCTTTTCTTCTATCCATTTTTTCCAATGGGTTTTTGTAAGGAGTTTTTAATGATGTTAGAGCATGACGTTGAAAAAGTATCCAAGGATGAGTGTTGTGGAATATTCTATTCTATATGTGTATAGATACTTTTGACTTTTGAGTGTTGTGGAATATATATATACACACACATTCCTAAACCGACTCCTATAAGGTTCCTAATTAATACTAACAAAATTTTGTAAGAAGATATCGATCGCGAGAAATAGTTGAGAATCGAACTCTTATCTCCCAGCAGACTAGTCTAAGATCTAGTTTCCTTCTCCTATAAGAAAAGTCTCCTCTCTCTCTCTCATATATATTATGCGCACTAGAAAATATCAATAAAGAAAAGAGATCTACATCTTATATATATATATATATATATATATATGTATGTATGTATGTATGTATGTATGTATGTATTTGTTCTGATATCGTATTTATGTAATCTGACCGGTCAACAACGAACTTATACGTAACAGTACAATCTATTTGACTATTTGGGCCAAATTATTTGAAAGATTATTCTTAATTTCCTGGTAATTCCATCTTAGCTTTTTCCATTCTAGGAACAAGGAACTTTCTTTAAAGTTAGCGTCTGCCCTGAAAATAACAAAGCACGCCAGACACAGCAGCGCAGCCACCAAATAGATGCGATGTTGTCGTGTTGAGCGTGTCACCAAGACATTATGATATTCTTCTTTTTTCCTAGAACACCGAGACATTATATTCTGGAAGCTCCCCTAACTCAATATTGTTTAATTAATCAAACTTTTCCATCCGGAGTGATAAACTTTTTTTTCCTTTTAGGATAGTATTGTTGGCATTCCCTGCTTTGCGAAGGAAATTAAACAAACTAGCCCTAATATAATCTTAAGATCTTTGCGGTTTTCTTTAGGGAAAAAAAAACAAACATATGCTACACTTGGTTTCCGTTGCTCAGGTAGCAGGTTCGAAGCAAACCAGCTGGAGTTTCAGAGTGCAAGACCAAGATTGGAGGCCTAGGATGGCAAAGAACATGTGCTCCAGCACTTATGGAAACAAAAGAGCACTTGACTTTGCCTAATGAAAAGCTAGCTAACAATTAATTGAGGATCTAATAATAAGTTTCTCTGGAAGATAGTTTGATGAGCATATACTGTATAGCACTTCCAATAAGAGGCAACTTCGTGATGCAGTGGAAAGAGACCTAGCCCACTTTTTTCGGCTCCGGGCTGGCTCTTGCGACCACCTCACAATTGTCAAGAGAATAAATCATCATGAGTAGCAAGTCCATCTTAGTGCAATGTTGTGTATAGAATATATGTTATTTGCAATATTATCTACTGGACAGTGTGATAAAACATTCTCTTAATTAATTTGCACCTTGCAGCCGACATAAACAGGCGAGATTAGAGGCGCCACATTATAAATACAACAAGAATGAAAGAATTTGTGCTCCCACTATTTCACTGAAATGTTGTAAGAAGCACGAAATATATTCCCATGACCTTTAGCTTATTGTATTTTGTGCCTTCTTTATTGCATTGCAGTGGATGCATCTCCAAGTAAGCATCATCAAATTGAGCTAAAATTAATGGGTATTGGAAAAAGATGAGCACCTGCCAAAAGGGTAACCCTACCATTAGATCCCCCCTGCTGAGTTGCCTATCTCGCCAGCCATCAAACCGGCATGCCACCTTATCGTTCCTAGGTTAGCATGATTTGTTTAAGCTTAGTGGCACCAGAAAGTGAAATGGCACGGCACAGATAATTCACACATTAATGCTTAAATAACTAGAAAATGAATGGATGAAAAGAGCATGCCAATTGGCATAATTAAGGTGATCCGGCAGCCATCTTTGACTTGTCATGCAGATTCACCAATCATCACCGGAGTTGAGCTCCCTCAAAATGAAACACACACACACACACACACACATAAAAAAGTTTGCTGCCCAGGGGTAACTAGCTACTTCAGTCCTCTTCGCCGTTCGATTTCCGCTGCATATATTAGATCCAAGACAAAACTATTTGCATTAAAGTTTAGACTAGCTCTGCCGAAACTTGCTAAAAAAGGACGAAACATTTTGAAACTTCTTGAACCACTTGAAACATGTTGGAACTCATTGGAAACTTCCGTAAAACTCTCAAAACATACTACAACCTTCACGAAACTATTGTTACTTATGGAATCAAAATGAAATTCATGAAACTTGCTTGAAACTTCAGCCTTGAAATCTGAAAACTCTTACACGAAACTTGTCTGAAACATTACTTGAGAGACGAAATAAGACCTTACTTGAAAGATGAAACGTGTGTGTGTGTAGCTAATTAGCTATTCCCTCAGGAAAATCTTGTATTGGTTTAGCTAGATCCCAAGGCCTCAACATTAGGTCACTGTTTGGCCTAGGTTTGTGTACACCGTACCGTAGGTAAACCATTACATGCATACATAGTTATAACTACGTGTTTAAATTATCACATGTATGTGTTGAGCAAGCGTTACTCCTCCCTTCAAAAAGTGTCGTTTTTGATGGCATACACAATCTCCAAGTTGAAACTTTCATCATCAATTTCTATTGTGCTAATATAGTTGTAATACCCGATAAAATTACAATAGTATGTAAGTATTTCCAAGACAAATCTAATGTATCATTTTCACACAGCTGGTCGAGATATTCACAAAGATGCCGTTGGCCAAAATTTAAATAGACAGTGGCAATTTTTTTTATAACTAGACAGAGTAACCAATTATATGCATATATGATATTTGCAAGCAATTTCAAGTGGAAAAAAAAAAGTATTTTGGCAAGCATATAGTACACTTTAGAATTAGTGGTGCTGTTCTCATCATCATCACAAAGAAACCAAATTTCCAAAAGGCATTTAAGCAAGTTTCAATGGCACTCTCAAAGAATGCGAGACTTATAATGTCCTCGCGATACGGTAGAACTGTTTCAAGGATTTGTAGTACAGTACGTTGATCTACCTCCAGTTGGCACATTGTAGGCACGGCAAGAGACTTTTCTTCTTCTGACAAATTGGATTCTATGCATTATTTTATTAACCTTCTCCTCCCAAATGTCATAAAATACGAATATATAAATGTCCTCATGTCACTTTTTGGAATCAGGGTTGAAACCTTTTTGAGTTGTGCCTCACCAGTCTTAATTGTTTAGTACAATTTACGAAAGCAACCATGGAACCAACATCTCATAATGCTAATCTAGCTGCAGCACACTTTACTCTGTTCATACTACTTCTCTCACTTCAGCTAGCGCTAGATCCAGGCAGCTATAAATAGAGTTATAGAGCCCTCTCGTCTCCCACTCAGCAACAACCATCGGGTAATCCTCAAGACTGTGTATCTCGTGTTTACCTACACTACTAGCTACTTCAGTGCAAGCTAGCCATGTCAAGGGTGCTGGAGCCTCTCATCGTCGGGAAGGTGATCGGAGAAGTCATCGACAACTTTAACCCCACGGTGAAGATGAACGCGACCTACAGCTCCAACAAGCAGGTGTTCAACGGCCACGAGTTCTTCCCATCGGCGGTCGTGTCCAAGCCGCGCGTCGAGGTCCAGGGCGGCGACATGAGGTCTTTCTTCACACTGGTCTGTGCCAACTGATCTGGACATCTCACA
Organism: Guadua angustifolia; assembly: GCA_036346375.1. Lineage (NCBI taxonomy): Eukaryota > Viridiplantae > Streptophyta > Magnoliopsida > Poales > Poaceae > Guadua > Guadua angustifolia. The sequence continues at coordinate 24,860,624 of CM070507.1, forward strand.
CATTGATTTGGTTTAATTTCATAGATTATAATTAAGCTTTATGCGTCTGATCTGAAGATATATAGTGTGAGATACAGCTAATGAGTGTGTTGGTGTTTTTCTTCAGGTCATGACGGATCCAGACGTGCCAGGGCCTAGCGATCCATACCTGAGGGAGCATCTCCACTGGTAACTATATCCCAATTACAAGCTACAGCTAGCTCGATCTGAAGTTAAGTGTAAGAAAAACAAATCAATCAAAGTAACCCGCGTGACCAAATTAGCTAGGTCATGCATGCTACGATTAATGATCGATTAGTTTCTAAATACCAAGACTCTGGTGCACCCAGATTGTAAGTTCTAAATTTCTTTTTGAGCCAATACAAATGGTTATCTTTAATATGTTCAGCTGTGCATAAAATATCACTGATAAGAGTATATATATTAACTTTTCATATAATTAATATTAACCCTCTCGCAGGATCGTCACTGATATTCCTGGCACCACTGATGCTTCTTTTGGTACGTAAGTCCTATTCGTGTACGTCTTGGTTTAGCTTTTGCAGGTTTCAGAGGTTGATGTATCATGCATGACATGCTGATTATTGGCTTCTTCTTTGAACAAAGTAATCAACTCATATATGAATATGAATGTATGCAGGAAAGGAGGTGGTGAGCTACGAGAGCCCGAGGCCCAACATCGGCATCCACAGGTTCGTCTTCGTGCTGTTCAAGCAGAAGCACCGGCAGGCGGTGAGCCCGCCCTCCTCCAGGGACCACTTCCGCACCCGCCGCTTCGCCGCCGAGAACGACCTCGGCCTCCCCGTCGCCGCCGTCTACTTCAACGCGCAGCGGGAGACCGCTGCGCGCCGCCGCTGACCAACGATCACTCAAACCCTACGATCCTTTTGCATGCATGGCGCATGCAAAAGCTTATCAATCAACCTAGCTACTATTATCTAGCCTATCTCCATCAAATAAGAACTCGCCCAGCGAGCTGCTTGTCTAGTCAGTCTCTCTACTGTTAAGTTCTTCAGTTGATTTATTAGTAGTCGATCTGTGAGCCTACGTGAGACGTACTCGTACGTACGTCTGGCACTGTTGTTTCATTAAGCTCAAGGATGCATATGCAAGATGCCATGTGCAGGCAAAACAGCTGTTGTGCTGGGATGTCGATGCATACATGCATGCATGTTGACTGGGAGCAGTTCGAGATATCGAGCTGAAGACCGTCGACGTGTGGGGTGGTGATCAGGGGAGGAAAAGGCAATATATAATAGCCTTGGCTCTGGTACTTTACCGGCCAGTTACCAGTTACTATCCTGTTGTGTGTGCGTGGTTGCTCTGGAGCTAGCTTGCAGTGTACTTCTATCTGATCCTTTTCGCTTGCTTTATTTGCTTGCAAGTTGTAATCACTGTCTTCTGCAGATCTGCTCCTAGCTAGCTTTCCTGTGACAAGACAAGCATTGCTATCTAAATACCTGGATCGATCGGGTATATGTGTTTTAGTATGAGCTATTGTCTCTACTGCTGTGTGTTTAATTTGTATATTATTAATATGGCTGCTGATGAGCACAAGCATCAATTCTGGCCTCCCTTTTCCCATCATTTGGATGTCCCTTTGTTGATTTGGTAATATTAATTAGATCATTAGCGCATGTTCCTACAATGGCTGGAGTGCGTGCGCTACCATCCCTCAACGTGTCTAGTTATGCATGAACATGATAATGATTATATATGCCAAGATATCTAATATGTACAAGAATCGCATTTTTTGAACTAGTACAAGAAGCGCATTTAACTGTCCGGTTTATGTATAACGCAATCGTCAAAAAAGGGAATAAGATTGTCAAAGGCTGTACTACTAGTTCGAACAGATGAATTGATTATATAATGATGATTGGAATGGTTTATATGTTTCTAACATATGATTTCCAAATGTTTAGATATGTTCACAAGCAAAATGGTTACTGACTAGGGTAAGCTGTCTGCTCTTGTCAGATGCAGCCAACCAGCTAGCTAGCTGGTGCGCCACCGCCTAGAGAATTAAAAAGTTGCACTAAGAATGATGGGAAATATATAAACTAGGCTTATGCATCTTGCAATCTGCTATCTAGATCAAACTTATGAGGTTAATTAGTTTAGTGAGTAACTTGTTTTATTTTTAATTATTAGAATCAATTCATACCCCTAATTAAAAAGAAGGCGTATATATTGGCATGAAATTATAGGAGAAAAGATACCAAAATCAATTAATTATCATTGTTCTATTCTATTATGGACTTTTATATAAAATCAACCAACACCATCCTCCGTTTGCTAGAAGAATGCATTCTCGACTTCACGCCATTATCCTCACTCATAATATGAATAAGCATGAATTTCCCATGAAAAGAATGAGGAAATGGCAAAAAAAAAAAAAAGCCATGCATGCCTTTGGCCGTTCACGGCCTTTCAATCATCATCACTTGAAGTTAATCCTCTTCAGAAAAAAAAGTCACATCATCACTGTATGAAAGAATATTAATTCTTGACATCAAATTCTGCAAATTCTACATTATAATGTAGATGACCAAATGGGATGCAGTTTAAGCGTATCATGGTAACAACCATGGGTTGCTGGACATACTTGCTTAACATAATTATGCCATAGCTAGTTGAAGAGTTCCATACAAAATTTTGACGGCTTGACCGAAAGTGATTGCATCTTGCAGCTATTTCGAGCAACAGGAACGTCCTGGTCAGCTCACATATATTCAGATGAATAATACAGAACTAGTTGATCATACTCTGCCCCATAGTAAGCTAATAATTAACAGATGATGGATTATCATTGATCGTTGTCCAATTGTCCTCCCATAAGCTCGTCTCTTATTGCTAGCATGTTTTCACTTATAATACATTCACCTGCTTCATTCGGATTTTTATCCAACGTCCCAACTTCTCATTGTCAAATCAGTTATAGTATTATTTAGCCATCGACAACTGGTTCATTGCAGAAATAATTCCTACACTCCCCGAGCAAGGACTATGTGACCACCTGATATCATGATGATTTATGCCAGATATTTGGATCCTACTTGCTCTTTAAAAAAGTATAAAAGTTTGTCAGAGCACATACTCGAAAGATGTATTTAGTGGAGCGGAAATGGAGCCAAAACACAACATTAAGAGCAAGTATAATAAGTTCGTCTCAGTTTACTCTTAGTATGTACACATCAGCTTTATCTTATATGAAAGAATGAAGAAAGAAGAGAAAAAAGAGAGCTAGCTCTTATGCAAGAGCCAGGATGGCATAGAAAACAAGATAACTTAGTTATGTTTGAGAGAAGAGATAGTTATTGAACAGCATCTAAAGACAACGTTTAGAGCTTATTATTATACAAGCTAGCTTTATTACTTACTCTAGATGACATGAATAAAAAATAAAATAAATAGTAAACTTTGTTATTGTATTTGCTCTAACAGGTAACAAATAGAATAGCCAGTAGCCACACAAATGCACACTTGGCAGAACTTTTTATGCACCTACCCAGACAAACCCGATATGGAACTAGTTGGACTGCTAATTGGCCCGCATACAAGCAAATATTCTGTATTGGAAGTATGGCGATGATTTTATCTAGCCTAGAAAGGGAAAACAAATGGGACATGTACGCAAATTTAGTTGGGTTTCTTAAGCAGTATGTTAAAAGTTTCACCAAATCTAGAGCGCGATCTCTTCACGCCTTCAGGTCCAACACACATAACACCAATATTTATTATAGCCTCATCCACACTAGACTATTGCTATTTTTGTTGGTACTAAACCACTCCCCACAAAAGGCCATATTTACAGGTCCATATGTATTGTGCTAACTCACTCTGGCCACAGTCCACGCACACTGCGCTCAGAGCACGCCGCTCTGCAATCACCTGTAGTATCCTGCAAACCTACATACTAAACCAACGCTTGGGCTTTGTCAAACCCTTTTACTACCAAATATGTACGGCAGCGCCTACGCTTTTGCTACTGACTTCAAGTAAAATCCGTGCATATGACATGCTGCTGTGACCATACTTCAGTTTACCGGCCCCCAAGTGAAATTCAATACGTACGAACATGACAATTACGGAGCTAGTAATAAAACGAGCTAAGCGAAGCTTTGGCAGTCATATATAGCGCATTGTTGTAGGTCAGCCAAGTTGTTCTCATACTTTCCCCTCAGCTTAGCAACCATTATCGTCTCCTATAGTCCCATCCATGTTCTTGGAAATGCAGACGTCACGGAATTTGAAACGTGCAAACAGCACCGGTGGTTCCCCAATAAACTAACATTAACAAACATGCAAGACAATAGACAGATTTGACAGGGAAAAAGATAGGAGATGAGAGCACTCACAGTACTAACTCCACAAGTCTTTGCAACAAACAGGATATTCCTCAGTTTTTGAGCCACGCCAGAACTCCTAGCTAGCCTCGCCCACGCGTCCAATCCCAGCAGCCATCTTGACCTTTCAGGCTTTAACCCCACTCCCCCACAGCCCGTTGGAATGTATGAAAGGAATCCTTTCTTCTATTCCTCCCCAGTCCCCACTCCATGACATGATTGCCGGCAAGAAGTAACAGCCTGCTCACAATTATCCATGAGTCCATGACTTGAATCTACATTACAGTCAGCCCTGCAGAGCTGTGCATTTAGCGATGCAGAGAAGCTGTATGCGCCGAAGATGTGTAAAATGATCCTCAGTGTAACCACTGTGGCACTGTCAATCACTGTATGCAGAGGGCTCCTCCGTGCAACCATGAGCATTGGCCATCTTGTAACAGCTAGGACCATGGTGCAAAAGCTGTCATTTCTCAGGCACATGCCCTTACAGATCCCAGTCCATTGAACCTAGCATATACACTATTACTCGGAACTCTTATATTGACAGGACTCGTAGGATGATTGACAGGCAAAAACCCTGTGGCCTGCGTGCCCTGTCAAATATAGCCGGCCTTCTTTTGGCCAAGTTCCCGCTCCAGCTTTTACCAAAGAAAGACTATAGCCATGCAGCGCCAACTTTAGACGAGCCGCGAATCTGCGCGTGGGTACACGTCAAGGTCTTCTCAATTCTCACTAATTCAGCAGCAAAACTCACTGTACCCACTTTGGTGATTGACCATTGAAAGTTCAGTTCAGGGTATTTTCTTTTAAAAAAGAGGGAGTTCAGGAAACTCTACGAGCAAGTGCTCGATTTCTAGTCCTAAGGCGTATTTTGGATCAAATTGGTCAACTCTCGGTACAAATAGCGAAATGAATTATTTTGGTCAGTTCGGAAGACGTGACGTGACAGGTGATATGTATCCTCTGTAATATCAGAGATGCTCAAAAGGAGAACTATACCAGGGTACATCAGGCAAGCATAGAAGTAGTCGGTGGAGCATGGGAGGCGACAGCTTGCCTAGGGGGAGAACAACCAGGCCAATTCCTTCAAAGCAAGGATAACTTGGAAGGTTGTTATCAGGCATGCCATGCCATGCATTCCAAGCACCCACACTGTAGAAAGTGCTAGCCGATCGAACGTGAAGTCTTGTCGAGCACACTGAACTCGGTATCTCCTTTCGAGCTGTAGAAACTTGGTAGCGACATAGGCCACGCCACCTACCATGGTCGGCAAGCTTGTCGCGCTCTCTCTTGCCTTTCGAGTAATTAGACTGCGATAGATATCACATGTCACTTGTCGGATCTTCAACACTCCTACCTAAGGCCAAAAATAAATTTTTTCCCACATGGAGGTTATTTTTGCAAAAAAAATGTTGACATATCCAGAGCCGGTGGATGCATACATATTCAGAAAAGCCGCCTCCTAACTTTGTTCTGGCAAAGAAAATACACAATGATATTTCCATGGATTGTAACTCACCTACAGTTTTTTTACGGCGGAAATTCACCTACAGGAATTGGTACATCTTTTAATACTCTTAGTACTTCAGTCAGAGCATATTTACTAGCCATCACAGGGGAAAAACTCGGGGAGTGCTAGTGATGTTGGCCAGCGGCCTTCTGGAGCAAGTATAAAGATAATCAAAAGTACCCTACGTTCAAGATAGAAAAGAATGTAGCTTCACCGCGTACTACAGAAAAAGAATTTATTGTCCACGACTAAATATATAGTCAATGGCTAAAATAACCCGTCGACCAAAATTATATTAAGGTCGACGGCCGAAAGAATAGCCCTCTACCCTAAACGCGAAAAAGTGTGCCATACGTCCCGCCCTGGAATTGGTGTACTGTTTGGGAATTAGGATCGACAGCCTATATATAAGCCGTCGACTATACTTTAGGGTCGACCCTAAGAGCTTATGGTGGACGGCCACGTGGAAAAGGCCGTCGACCCTAATATTATCATGGTCGACAACACCAAAAGGCTGTCCACCCTAGTCTAGACTGGACAACTGTTTTTTCCCGTCGACCTTAGCTTTATTATGGTGGACGGCCCATATTTGGCTGTCGACCCTAATAGGATGGACAGCCCGTCTATCGAATTTAATATTATGGTCGACCACTTACTTTCGGCGGCTTAAGATGGACGGCCACCGTATCGACCCTCACGTATGGTGGACGGCTTTGTCTCTAGGGTGGACGGTTTTGGTACGTCGAAATTATCGTTTTTCCTCAGAGTGGCGCCCGTGCGCATAAGGGCGTAAAATATTGGGTATCATTGTATCATGGATATCAGGTGCCTCGGCGAGGTGAATCGTCTCCTCCGTGGTGCCTGACTAGATGTTTAAGCGATAGTGAGGCAACTAAATAAAATATAGCAGCAAATATAGTAATATACTGAATTACTGAATAATCATGGATACTAGACACCATTTTTTTTCAAATAAGCTGATAATGTTCCTAAGACAATATTCTCTAAGGCAAAAACATTCAAACATCGATATCTAAGTCTAAATCATCTTGACGACTATCATCACTAGGTCCACTCTCATGAGAAGGAGTAGGTGGTGCTTGCTCATGACCATCGTCGAAGTCTAGATCACCAGCCACCAAAGGTTCATAAACTTCATCCTCGTTTAAGCCTTGCTCCTCCTTCAACGGTTGAGCTTAAATTTGCACCACGTTGAGATAAGACCTGCTCATCCTATAGACAGATTACAACCCAGAAGCGTTAATGATGCATCGGTGGCTTCATCAACATAAGCCCATGAAAGATCTTCTCCATAGTAGACTTCTACGGTCCTCATGAAAACTCATTCGTTGTTCTATTGAAACTCTTCTAAAATTAAAGAGCTGAAATTTATATCTTCCACACGTCTCTTTTGCAAACGTTCCGCAATCCAATCTTTCGGTTGTATTGAACGTAGACCAAATCCTTCAATCTTTAATGCTCCGACTGGTTTCTTTTTTTTTTTGTATAGATCTGAAGAGTAATTACTAGTTAATAACAAAAAAAATACTTGTAATATAAGAGCAGATATAAAATAAAAGCAACTTAAATACTTATTTATTTACAAATTCGAAGATGCTCTAATTGCGCTCATAACCGGAGGCTAAACAACAAAGGTCAAGGATATGTCTTGCAAACTTTTGAAGCTCTCTAGCAAGGCTACTAAAAGCATCCCACCAATCAACTAAAATGTAAAACATTGTATGTATATTAGAAACTTAGAATGTTTAAAATTGAATCAACTTAGAATAAAAATTTAGCACTTATGAGGGCTCTTTGTTTTTGTTTCATCATAATTGATTGCTTTCTAAAGCTCTTCATTTATCTTTCTAAGCAAATTATCATCACAATTAATCATCTTTTCAAGCACATCATTGAATGCAATTCAGAGCCTCGAAGCATAGTCAATGTCTTTTACTTTGATGTCGAAAAACTTGTTTAGGTTCAAAAACAATGCAGCCCCATACAACTTTTGTCCCATCTGATGTACCCACCGCCTCTCAATAATGTCCATTATCTTTTTTCTGCATGCATTTGCTTTCTGCAAAGTACAAATTATATCATATCCTTGTTTGTCAAGTTCGGTCAAAATCCATACTTCCACCCGAGATCCTTCAACTTAAACTTCCGCTTTGGATCTTTGGATGGATCATATTCCTGCTCTTGGCTAGCATCACTGGCCTCGACAACAACAACATTTGAAGCTTGATCAACCATATACTTGTACAAAACAATTGCAATAGCATTATCAATCATCTAACTTAAGCCAGTGCCACACCATGGTCTCTTCACGCAAATACTCACTTAGACTTATCACTCATACAAACCCTCCAGTATTTCTAGTGTCATCACTCATCAGCACTTCAGCAGAAATTTCTAGTGTCTAAGTTGCAGCAATAGCATCATTGAGAGTCACTAACCACAGCATAAGTTGCAGCAGCAATCTCACTAACCCTCACTAACCGTAGCAGAATCACTAAGATTTAGACACTAACTAATCTGTCTAATCCTTGGTTCCTCACTAACCAATTGCAGCAGTAGCATCCTGCCACCTCCATTGCCTCTAGGCCCTCCACCTCTGTCGCCTCCACCGCCATTGGTGCTGCGCCAGTGGAGGCGACGGAGGTGGCGTCAAGTCAGTGATAGAGGTGGAGGGCTAGAGGCGATGGAGATTTACCAGATCTAGAGATGATAGGCTGGAGGCGACGGCGGAGCTCCTCTCCACATGCTAGGATTTACCCAATTTTCGTCCTCCCCTGCTTAGAAGGTTACTTTGCATCTCGACTCCCATCCTCCTTTGCTTTTCCGGTTTTACCCGGCCTAATCTCGAATTGACACACACTTAGCTACCTCCACCATGACACCATGATGTTTAGGCGCTCACTGCCTCGACTGGACGTCTAGGCAGTCGTTTAACGCCCTTCAATCGAGGCGATAGGTCCTACGACCCCCTCTGACTGCCTGGACTCCTAGGTAGCAACTAGGCAACGTCATGATAAGCATATTAGGTATACATCCCTTTTTCAAAATACTAACCATCAATAACCACATAGGATTTTTTATGAGCATACATGTTCTTATAAGACCAATTTATGAAGGAGATGTGAGAAGATGTTGATCAACCATGCAATGCTTCATTCATATGCACTCTCTAAACCTAAGCACCCCAAGTAGCAAATATCGTATATACTTCTGTTCACATTCGTTTCAAGAAAAGTACGTTTTCTGTTCAGTGCTCTGCTAACCGTACAAGTTTAGGGCCTGTTTGGCAAGGATTCAGCTTCTCCAGATTCGTGAATCTGGTGAAGCTGAAAATTCTAGCTTCACCAGATTCGTGAAGCTAGAGCTGTGAGTACATTAAGAGTGTTTAGATGGATCCACTACTACAGAACGACACATCACTATCACTGTATCTGTATCGGTTCTTAAGTTTTTCGAAAAAAATGATTGTGATAAGTAACTTCGGAGAGGTGTTAGTAATAATCAGTATCGGTTCTGAGATTATAAGTGATTGTGATGTAGCACTGGAACATCCAAATCGGTTCTCTACTAAAAAGTGATAGTGATGTGCACGATCATCACTATCGGTTCTTTTCATAGAAGTGATAGTGATGTGCACGTGATCATCACTATCACTTCTATGAAAAGAACCGATTCTGATGACCTTGCACATCACTATCACTTTTTAGTAGAGAATCGATTCTGATGTGCACATGGTTATCACTATCATTCTTTTTATAGAAGCGATAGTGATGACCGTGCACATCACTATCACTTGTTGAAAAGAACCGATTCTGATGTATGGCCGTGCACATCAGTATCGCTTTTTGAAAAGAACCGATTCTGATGTGCCTCGCTAGGTTATATATACCACCCGCACTGAACTCTTCTCTGTTTTTGCTCCAGAGGAGATTTCTCCGCCGCCACCCGAGAAAATAGCTCATATTGTGTGGTTGGAAGCAATAGTTGGGTGAGAAAATTTGAAGTCCTCATGGGTGGGTATTAAGAGGGCAAAATTGAAACCCTATCTTGAGGAGATTCCCCTCTTTTTGCTCTCTATTGCGGTTTTCTTCAAAATGTGAGCAGCAATTCTTTAAACCCCTTCAATTTTGCTCTGGTAATTTCAATATGTCGTCAATAAAGTTTAGGTTGCACTGGAATTGTGTACGTGCTTTCAGATTTCACACTCTTTATTTGACAAGCGCATATCTATTTAATTTTTGTAGTGCGATCTCTGTTTATATATATGGAATTATTATTGCTATCATGTGGTAACTGTTATTAGAGTTTAGGCGGCGTAACCTACGTCTCCCGTTCGAGGGTGCTTATTTATAAATATGCTGAACGAAAAGGCATATTTATAAGCGAGCAGTCTCGAATTGTCCACGTTTTTTGGACAATTCGAGGATATATGGTTCGAGCAAGTTCCTGAGCTGTGTTGTACAACTTCAGAGTAGATTTCGGTAGCGTCTCTCTGGTGTTCTCCGGATACACACCCTCCGGATACACACCCCTCTTGACCTGTTGTCGAGACGTGTATCTGGAGAACAGCGGGGAGATGCTGCCGAAATTTTCTCTGGAGTTGTACAACGGCTTAGGAACTTGCCCGAACCATATATCCTCGAATGGGATTAGGACCTAACCTATTTAGAGATTAGGAGTCATCGTTGGTACCCTTGATTTGTTTAGTTGTAGAGAAAGATTTGCAAGCTCTTGCACTAGCTATATAATTAGATTATTTGATATCGTTGTTGATGTTAAAATTTATGTCTCTTATGTAGGGAATTGGCGGAAGCTTTAAACCGTGGAAGAAGCTAGGTATCGATCGTGAGTACATTTATATATCTTGGAACACATCCACTATTTTGCAAAGGTAATATTAATTGAAATGATGTCTCAATATTTAAAATAGCTATAGCTAGTTGTCGCTCGATTTTTCCTTAATTTATTGTTCAAATTTAATTGCAGATGGACCGTGAGGAATGGATGTATCGAAAAAGCCGTGTGAGTGCTGAATTTGAGAGGGTGTTAAGGAGTTCAAAAAATTACGAAGGCGACATGGTGAGGAGGGTGTAAACTTCATATATTGTCCTTGCATTGATTGCACCAATCGAGGAGATTTAACAACTCATCTCAAATTGAGGACCACGATTCGACGTGGCCGTGAGGAATTACACATGTTGGATCCATCACGGGGAGGCAGGTAGTACCACTCCGATATGCAACGAAGATACGGTGGAACCGGATGACGAGTTGTAGCCTGATATGTTTGAGGAGGATAATTTGGAGCAAATGTTGCGGGATGTGGAGGGTAATTACACGGAAAGAGAGTTTGAAAAGTTTAAAAGCTTGATAGAAAACGATGCCAAACCGCTGTTCACAGGTTGTAAAGCGGAATACACCATGTTGGGTTCGGTCCTTGCATTGTTCGAACTGAAGGCAAAACACCGTTGGACAGATACAAGTTTCAATGCACTACTAGTTCTTCTATCGGATCTGCTCGGAGAGAAGCGAGTTGCCAACAAGCATTTATGAAGCGAAGAAGCTACTATGTCCCATGAGAATGGAAATAGAAAGGATACATGCATGTCCGAATGATTGCATCTTGTACCGTAACGCACATCGGGAGCTGACGTTTGTCCGGTTTGCGGTGTGCCCGGTACAAACAAAAGGAGAAGCGTAACGACAAGAAGCGAAGAGCCGGGAACGACGGTGAAGAGGTCATCACTAAAGGTGCACCGCCAAGGTATTGTGGTACTTGCCCATCATTCCCGTCTGGAGCGGTTGTTTGCAAATTCGAGAGAGGCAAAATTGTTGCGTTGGCATTACGAGTCTCGAAAGGAAGATGGCAAGTGAGACACCTGCTGATTCGGCTCAATGGAGAAACATCGATTGGAAACATGAGGAGTTTGGTGCGAAATGAGGAACATAAGATTTGGGTTGAGTACCGACGGAATGAATCCGTTTGGTAACATGAGCGATCGTCACAAAGACTCGGCGATTCATTGTGTATCTACAACCTCCTCCTTGGTCGTGCATGAAGCGGAAGTATATCATGATGTCATTACTAATCTCGGGACCCAAACAGTAGGAAATGATATTGATGTGTACCTTGCACCATTGATCGAGGATTTGGTAAAATTGTGGAATGAGGGGGTCGTCGTGTGGGATGCGTACAAAAGAGAGCATTTCACCCTACGGGCTATGGTATTTTGCACCATAAATGATTTCCCGGCCCTTGGTAATTTGGCAGGTTACAGTACGAAATGAGCCAAATCGTGTCCTATTTGTGAAGAGGAGACTAAGAGTCTATGGCTGCCGAATTCCAAGAAAACTGTGTATATGGGTCACCGTAGGTTTCTACCTCGAAGTCATCGATACCGTAAGATAGATGACAAATTTGATGGGAAGAGGAAGTCCGTTCGCACATGACCTATGAGTGGAAGCCAAGTATATTCACGTGTAGAGGATATCGATGTTGAAGACGGAAAGAGCCAGAATCTGTTAGATCCTAGGACCATTTGGAAGAAGAGGTCAATATTCGGGACTTACCGTCTTTGGAAGGAGTTAGATGTCCGGCATTGTATTGATGTCATGCATGTTGAGAAGAATGTCTGCGACAACTTGGTTGGCATCCTGCTGAACATACCTAGGAAGACCAAAGATGGTGTCAATGCTCGTCGCGACATGGCCTACATGGGAATCAGGCCCAGACTTGCAGTGATAGAGGAGGATGGAAAAGGCCCGTACATCCCTGCTGCATGCTACACCCTGTCCAAGAAGGAGAAAGAAGATCTCTGCAAATGTCTCCAAAGTATTAAAGTTCCATCTGGCTACTCATGAACATTAAGAAGCTTGTGTCTATGGATGATTTGAAGTTATTGGGCATGAAGTCCCATGACTGCCATGTCTTGATGACCCAAATGCTCCCAGTTGCAATCCGAAATATTCTCCCAGAGGATGTCAGGTTGGCAATCACAAAGTTGTGTTATTTCTTCAATGCGATCTCCTGCAAAGTTATTGACCCCGATGTACTAGACAACTTACAGAGTGAGGTGGTGCAGACTCTGTGTCACCTTGAGATGCATTTCCCACCGTCGTTCTTTGACGTAATGGTCCACCTTGTTGTTCACCTTGTCAAAGAGATTAAGATATGTGGACCTGCTTTCCTACGTTACATGTATCCGTTCGAGAGGTACATGGGTATATTAAAGTCGTGACGTGAGGAATCGATTGAAGCTCGAGGGTAGTATTGTTGAAGGTTATGGGGTGAAGAGGTTATTGAGTTTTGCGTGGACTACGGGTAAAGACAAGCAATCGGTGTTCTGTATCTCGTCATGAGGCAGACTTTTTGGTAAAGGAACCGTTGGGTCCAAACTAATGAGTCCGAGGTTTGATATGTATTGCAAGGCGCATTTCACGATCTTGCGAATAAGCGCAAAAGTTCGTCCATACATCGAGCGGCATAAGTTGATATTACGGAAGAGAATCCACAAATGGATGAGCTTTCCATCGCACAAGAACACAATGATCGATTCCTCACATGGTTCAAAGAAAAGCGGAGGTCTCCTTTCTTGAGAATGTAAAATGGTTGGTGACGGACCAAGATTTAATGTCTGAGACATGGCAGGGTGCGATATTAATGGTTACACCTTTTACTTTGAGAGTCAAGATGCCAAAGTCTTGTCCAAAAGCAGTGGTGTGAGTATAAATGCTTTCTCGATGATCATCACTCAAAGCAGTCTCCCCAACCGCAATGAACTCCTACTATGGGATGATCGAAGAAATTTGGGAGCTCGACAGAATATACCAAGTTCCATTGTTCGATGTAAGTGGGTGCGACTTCCACATGGAGTGAAGGTCGACAAGAGAGGCTTTACTATTGTGGATCTCGAGAGACTCGCCTACAAAGATGATCCGTTTGTCCTTGCGAAGCAAGCAACTCAAGTCTTTTACGTCTTGCGATCCGGCCAATCCAAGGTTGCACGTCGTTCTTCATGGCAAGAGACGGATCGTAGGAGTTGAAGATGTTGTAGATGAAGAAGAGTATAACCAATTCGATGAGATACCTTCATTTGCGAGATGGGGCTTGTCTTAGCGGGGATGGCGACACACATGGAGCCAATTACATGCGAGTAGATCATCATGAAGGGCAATATTGTAAATAAATGGACTATTATAATGTATGTAAAATAGTATTGTAAATCCAAGGTGATTAATTCTTTGTTTGGAGGCTTCGATGGAAATGCATGCAATTTCTCTTTATGCCTGCACTTTGTGCCATAATTTGTGAAAGAAAATTCCATTTGACGACATTATTGTTGGGAAAGCTTGTAAATAGTCGAAAGTTCATTTCTGAAAATTTTCGTACAATTCAGATTAATTTGAAAAAGTTTTGACTTTTCTCGCTTTACGCACAAATCATGTGTCTCTGAAATGAATTTTGGCATATTTCTTGAATGAGGTCGCTTTTTCCAAAAATTATTTTATGAAAAGTTTTGCGGTATCTGAAATATGTTTACGCAAAATTTCTAATAATTTCAACAATGTATGACAAAGTTATGGCATTTTCTCTCTTTGATGAAATGCTGAAAATTCAGAACTTGCGGATGTGCGAAAAGGAATAGTGCAATAAACTACATCGATTGTCGGTTTTATTAAAAAAGTAATCTTGACGACTAACATCGATGTTCTATTAGAAAAGTGATGATCAAGCATCGATGTCGGTTTTCTTAAAAGAGTGATACTAATGATGAAGCATCGATGTCGGTTTTCTTAAAAGAGTGATACTAATGATAAAGCATCGATGTCGGTTTTATTAAAAAGTAATACTAATGACTAACATCGGGGTTCTATTAGAAAAGTGATGATAAAGCATCGATGTCGGTTTTATTAAAAAGTGATACTAATGGTTAAGCATCGATGTCGGTTTTACGAAAAGAGTGATACTAATGATTAAGCATCGATGTCGGTTTTCTTAAAAGAGTGATACTAATGATAAAACATCGATGTCGGTTTTATTAAAAAATGATACTAATGACTAACATCGAGGTTCTATTAGAAAAGTGATGATAAAGCATCGAGATCGGTTTTATTAAAAAGTGATACTAATGGTGAAGCATCGATGTCGGTTTTACGAAAAGAGTGATACTAATGATTAAGCATCGATGTCGGTTTTCTTAAAAGAGTGATACTAATGATAAAACTTCGATGTCGGTTTTATTAAAAAGTGATACTAATGACTAACATCGAGGATTCGGGGTTCTATTAGAAAAGTGATGATAAAGCATCGAAGTCGGTTTTATTAAAAAGTGATACTAATGGTTAAGCATCGATGTCGGTTTTCGAAAAGAGTGATACTAATGATTAAGCATCGATGTCGGTTTTCTTAAAAGAGTGATACTAATGATAAAACATCGATATCGGTTTTATTAAAAAGTGATACTAATAACTAACATCGGGGTTCTATTAGAAAAGTGATGATAAAACATCGATGTCGGTTTTACGAAAAGAGTGATACTAATGATTAAGCATCGATGTCGGTTTTCTTAAAAGAGTGATACTAATGACTAACGCAATTCTTAAAACCCGGCCCATAACCATTCGCTGACCCTTCTCCTCCAGCGCCCTAGCCGCCCGCCTTCCGCCTTCTCGCCTCCGCCCGTCGCCGACGCTGATTAACCCTAACCGCCGAAAGTCTTTGGCGAGTGCCGGCCGCCGCCCCCTTCACGCCTCCCGCCCGTCGCCGACGCCGAGGCGCCTCCCGCCCGTCGCCGTCGCCGAGACACCCCACGCCACCCCACACCGCCCGACGCCGACGCCGCCTCCCGGTGCCCTTCGGCGCCGCCGCCCGCCCGCTTCGCTCGAGGTGGTACCTCGGCTCGCTTCGGCGCGGCTTTGTGTTGATCAAAACATCACGCCGCCGCCATCTTCACTGCCGCCGACGTCTCCTAGCCGCTTGCATTTCGTTACGCCTTTGTCCGTAAGTATTTTATATACATGCCTTATTCTTTTAAGTGAATGCAAAGGGCGATCTATGTGTTTGACTTGGGGACCTTGCATGAGGGCTTAAGTGTTACGTGAGGATATCTGGGGATGGAATAGATGATTTGTGACAACAAACTTGACGATCTGGTATATATATATATAATTGTGATATACTTGGTTAGTGTAATTGTCATTCACAAAGTGAAATGCTCATTCGTGAATTTGCTCCTTGTCATTTTCTTTAGTTCTTGCTTCTTGGTAATATTCAACGCTATATTCTTTGTTAATTGCTTTGTCTCAATTCAGTTCATTAGATGTTCATTCTGTGATGATTCGAGAGATTGCGAGGGCTAATTTCTATCGAAGAAAGTAGTTGAAGTGATTCTGAGCTGTGCATGTTTGGTGACATTTGATTAACTTAAAACTGTCAAGTATTGAATTGAAATTGTGGAAAGGTTGTCACAAATCTATCATTTCTTGTCTATTGTGGCGAGGAGGGCCTCTTAAGGCAACCCGACATCCGAGAACACTCTAATAATCAACTTGAGCTCTATGTTAGTTGATTTATTCATGGTCTTGTACATGTTCATGTGTATGACCTTGAGTTTCTTTGTTACATCTTACATCCTTTGTCATTTTCTTTAGTTCTTGCTTCTTGGTAATATTCACTTTTAGCATATTACTTTTGTTTACACATGTGTTTACTTTCAACATATTACTTTTGTTTTATCTCGGCATATGTTAGAGTTTAGGTTGCGTAACCTCGTCTCCCGTTCGAGAGTGCTTATTTATAAATATCTTTGGAATAGCATATTTATAAGCGGCGATCTTGAATTGTCCACGTTTTTGGGCAGTTCGAGGATATGTGGTTGGGCAAGTTCTGAGCTATGTTGTACAACCGAGTTGATTTGGTAGCGTTTCCTGGTGTTCTCCGGATACACACCCTCTTGACTGTTGTCGAGGCGTGTATCCGGAGAACGTGAAGATCTTCTGAAATTTTCTCCGGTTGTACAACGGCTTAGAACTTGTCTTAACCACATATCCTCGAATGGGATTAGGACCAAACCTATTTAGAGATTAGGGGTTATCGTTGGTGCGTATTTAGTTGGTCATGAGATATTGCATGTTATGTAAACACTAACTTGACCTTCTTGTGTTGCTATTCTTGCATTAGTACATTAATGCTCATATTCTCTGTTCATGTTGTGAAATCTGAAACTTGTTGGTGTAAGTAAACATCTGCTAGTGCTAAATTCACTTGTCATATGGAATGGGCTTTTGTTTTTTATCGGAAGAGAGGTTAGAGTTTAAGTTCGTAACCCACATGTATCCGTTGAATTTAGAGATTAGGAGTTATCATTCCAACTTATTAAGTTGGTCAATAGATAGACTTTTGTTGAACAATTGCATACTATGAATTATCTGTTGATCCTTTACAAGATTTATTGTCAAGTGCATATAGTAGCTTCAAATTGCTTTCTCTTATGTCACACATATGACCTTATCGATAAGAAAACTCAAAATGTCGCAACTAGAGAGCATCGGCTCGTCGCAGACAGTAGAAGGTCTTCTTGAGGGGCGAGCATGGATCCAATTACTCAAGGGCGAGTAAGGTGAGGAAGAGCCGAGGACCAAACAAAGGGGCTCAGGAGAACGCCGCAGTTCTCGCTTCAATGCCGAGGGGTGCACGGGCCCTCCTAAGTACATGGGGCGATACGGTCATTTATTGGCCAATTGGTGAGGAGAGAGTGCCCATAACAATTAAGGATTGGAGAAAGGAAGTCGTGCCACGAGCGTAAGAATCGGTTGTGGGGCGAGGTTAAGAGTAAATGGATTATAGAGGAGGACGATGAACCCACAATGAGGCAGACGCCTTGAATAGGATGGGTGTGGCCTTGAGGCACTTCAAGACCCTTATGCACAATGAGTGCGTCTTTGAAAGGCCGTACACCATTCGAGAAGTATCCATTTGTGACCCCCGATGTTTGGGCGGAGTTCACGAGGATGAAGAATGCCGAGAAGCAAGCAGTTGAGAGAGAGGAACACCGCTGTCCGAGGCTTAACACGCACCCGCACCACCTCGATCTGACAAAGTGGCTATGAGGGGAAGAAGGCGAGTGGGCGCGACAAGCCGAGGAGTGCGCTCACTCACGGGACGGTGATGCCTTACTCCCACATATCGAGGAGGGCACACAGGCGGGTATTAGCGAGGACAAAAAAACCCTCGACGGGCAGCTTGTAGTTGCAAACCTCGCTACCGCTCAAGTCGTCTCTACCATCGTAAGACATCTAACTTAGTACAATACAATTGACCCAACTTGTTGTATTTCAAATCTAATTAGATGCTCGCTTATTACAGAAGAGGTAAGTCGTGAAAAGAACAGGGACCTTCTGAGCCAAGGGTCACAGGACATCACGTCGTCTGCGATCGGAAGTCCGACCATAAGGGGCGGTGCTTGCCGAGGGTCGGGACACGAAGAAGTCCTACTTTCAAGATGGCTGAAAGTGCCAACTCAAGGTCATGGCGAGCACGTGCGGAGCGCCTCAACACACTAAGGGAGGCGGTGAGGGAGGAGATTAAGGAGGAGATGAGGGGAGATCTGCACGTGAGGAAGAGATAAGAGGGAGATGAGGGGAGATGGCGGCACGTGAGGATCGCCTAAGGGCGAGATGATGGCGATGATTTCCCAGTCGAGCGGATGCCCTCGACTCCGAGAGAAGTCGTGCCCGACCAATCATTGCGGTTCCAAAATGATCTGACCGGTCCCGGTGAAGGTAATAATTAATTTTTCTGAGTTAAAGCTACGAGTGTAACTCCCGCAATGTTTTTCCTCAAGTTGTACACTTCTTGCAGTGCTGCGAAGTGCCACTCACCATCTTGACGGAGGATGGATTTCCGTCGAGGTGCCTGTGGGTTGCATTTCCATGCAACGAGACCGACCTTGTGCATGGTCGGCTGTGGGAAGGGCTACATGAGGTGCGGTGGACTCGTCACGAAGACTTCTTATCACATGTGCTCGATTTCCCCCCCAACGAAGATATCACCACTCTCGGGCAAGCACGCATGTCGTTCATCAAGTGGCCCACGACGGGTGTCGTACTGGTCGAGGTAAAAAGTCCCTCCACGTCTTCTCTACCATTCCAGTACTACTGCAGTAAGTTAAATATATGCGTGCTTCGTAGGTTCCTCCTGCGCCTGCTCCTGCTCCTGCTCCTGCGCCTGATCCTGCTCCTGCTCCCGTAGAACCACAGGAGGCCTCCGAGACTCCCGTACAACCACAAGAGGCCTCCGAGACTCCTTCCGCCAAGAGGGCAAAGCTGACAGAGGCCACAGCGCCCCTTAAGGTACCTGAAAAGCCCACTGCCCCGACCTCGGAGACTCCTTGACCCGAGAAGAAGAGTCGGCCAGCCTGAGCACCTGTATGATTATAAGGCCTCGAGCATGGAAAGCCCTGATTGCATCGCCTAACCGAATGAGCTAGGCAAGTGGACTCGCCTCCTCCATGGATGGTACCTTGATAAGGTGAAGGGGAAGAGCGTCGAGTCGACTTCAACGTGAAGTATAAAATAGTACATTTTCACATGAGGAGAATGGAACATTCTCCGTCGGTTTTGAGATCTATTCGTGTGTACCAAATGAAAGCCGTCGATATTTCTACTTTACGATCATGGACGCTGTGAGTATCACACCATATAGCTTGCGCTCATGACTTTTATAGGATTTTGCATTATGTTTTCACATTCAACACGAGTTGCGGGATAATGAGACAACGAGCCGTGCGAATCTACGAAGTTGGGTTTGTCGACCCGAGCTTGTGTCTGCGATCATGGCTAGGCTTCAACAGGGGTTCGTTGCTACCTACATCAAGGGGTATTGCAAGTGAGTCGAAGAAGGACTTCATTGTATTGCCGTACCACGAGGAGTAAGTAGTACTTTTCGATTCAATTACTTATGCGCACTTAAAACCGTCTGTGAACTTATTTCCTTGCACTACATTTTATTTAATAAGTAACCATTGGGTTCTACTCGTCCTCGTTCGAGTGAAAACATAGTCTACACATTTAACTTTCGATTGAGAAGAGACCGATGGCATCTGCGATCAAGCCTCCTTTGCGATAAGCGCATTATTGAAACCTAACACATCGAGGAATTTAACTACGTTTATTTTTTTGACTCAATGGTGCTCTCCAATGTATGTAGGGGTTTCTCGGACTATGTCGATGAAGGAGGGCATACGACGACAAAAAGGGCAAGACAACTGCGATATAAGCGATTTAAGGTACAAGTGCCTAGCATATATATGATTAATTTTTTGACATCTAATCTTCGTGGGCTGAATTTCTTTTTCTTTCTTAGCGAGTGCCATCAATAGGCAGCGGTGACCATTCTGGCTTCTATGTCATGCAAGACATGCTCATCGTGATTGACAACTCACACCATTTCCCTAAGGTATAATTTTCTATCTGACCAAGTTTTAGATTTATGAAGTAATACAAAATAATTCTATTGGAACACCGCCATTATCTAAAAGCACTAGTATTAGTTAGCTCTACATGAAACACTAGTGTGGTCCAATCCAAAAGCGTGAAGCTTCTAAAAGCGGTGCTACATGACGAATATTGTTCCATTTGAATTTTAGTAGAAAATTACATCACTATATTTTTGCTTGGCCTTACGAGTATCTGTTTTAAAATATTTGTTATTTGAGAATCAAGAGAGCGTTATCGTAATGTTTCCACTCTTGACCCTATTTAAATGCTTTAAAAGAGATTAAGTGGTTACTGATGTGTTATTTATTATTAATATTTTCTTAGATTTAGTACTTGTTGGTTTGTGTGTGTACTATGTGTTATGAGATTAGGACTCTAAACCGAATTCAGTTTAGACTCTATCTCTTTATGGTGTGGTCAAATCCGAACTCCTCTCTCATATTGTTATATATATCGGTGCTTCTCATTATAAAAGATAGAATCAATAAAAAGCGAGAGAGAATTTCACCTCTTACATTATGTGTCTATTGTTCTTGATCCGCGATTGCGTCTATAATTTGTGATTGATCGTAGGCGTTCGACAACGTTTTACAACGCTATAGACAAATATAATGGCATGAAGGAGTAGCTTTTTACATTTGTCCTTTCAGCGCATTGAGGCATTACTCAATGTCTTTACTAGAATATTAGCTTCTCACATTTGGATTTTTTTTGTTTTGAATTAATCTTTTATAATCCAAATATTTTCTAAACACCTTTCGTAGTTCTGTCTATTTTTGAGATTGCCCCTAATACTTATCTATGTTTCCCTAATTTTATGTACGTGCATAATAATATACTTAGCCTTTTACATAGAAATTTTGAAACTGAAATTATCTGATCATTTACATTTTGCGGAAGATCAATATCCCCGAAGAGTTTAGGCAACAAAGCACTCAACAATTTACTGAGACCACTTATGCGGTGGTCTGGTTAGAAGTTATATCGAGGATGGCAGGTTTAGAGATCCCGACGATCGTACTAGTCCATATGTAAACAATATTAATAATATATGTCAATGTGATATGTATCGGAGGAAGTCCATGTCTTGATTGTCATGTTTGTGTTGTCTATTGTGAGCGACTATGATATATATGTGTTGTAATTAAAGCGTTTACATTACGTGAATGTGATATATGCATCCTGTCTTCTGTATTGTGAATGTGATGATATATATATTGTGCATATTGTTTTAATCTGTGCTTTTTTTGGAGAAATTGCAAAAATAGCACACCCCAATGGGTCATCAGAATCGGTTCTTTAAGGGAAGTGATTGTGATGATACCATCATCAGAATCGGTTCTTTAAGGGAAGTGATTCTGATGACCACCTCATCAGAATCGGTTCTTTAAGAAAAGTGATTCTGATGACACACTCATCGAATCGGTTCTTTAAGGAAGTGATTACGATGATCTATCATCGAATCGGTTCTTTAAGAAAAGTGATTACGATGACACACTCATCATAATCGGTTCTTTTGTGGAACCGATTACGATGAGTATGTCATCGAATCACTTTTCTTAACCGAACCGAGGGGTCATCGAATCACTTCCTTAAAGAACCGATGATGGTATCATCACAATCACTTCCTTAAAGAACCGATTACGATGACATTTTATCACGATCGGGTCAAAACCGATTCTGATAGCTCCACCTCATCACTATCTAAGGACATCGTATCGCGACTAGAACCGATTCTAATGCTAAAAAAGAACCGATTCTGATGTGCCGTTCTGTAGTAGTGATCATCTTGTTTACATTTTAGACCAAAAATATAAACTTAATTCACTTTATTTTAACCTACAAGTTTCAGATCTCAGGTGAAGCTGGAATCTGGAGCTCTACCAAACAGGCCCTTAGTCTTTAAAAAAGGAAGAAAGGAGATGGGAAATTGAAGGATTTGTCATAGTTCATACAATAATATGGAAATATTGAAATGATCACTTCCTTTCAAATGATTGTATCTATGCTCTGACATATAGGAAAAGGCTATAACCTTGCTACATATCAATTGTCGTACAAATTTGAAATATGTTTCTGTTTTACCAGTCAAAATTTCATGCTGAAACTATTTTTCACCTTAGTAGATTGTTGATTCACACTTGTGCCAGAAATTTACTATAAACATATCGTAGTGATCCACAAAAATATGAATATAATATAAATAAGTACAAATGAAAGAGACAAGGGCAAAATTCTCTCTGACAAATACCTAATTAAAGTACCAAACAACACAAGGAATGGTGAACAATCCATATTCCAAGGGCACCTCCAAGCTGCACAACCTCAGCAACAGCCTAACATGGGCAATGTTTCCCTAAGACATCAATGAAGAGAATAATAGATGCTGTTAAGATCAACGTACCAGTGAGTATATGGACCCGAAAGATATGCAACAAAAGATAAACATAAATTTCAGTCCTGAACCTTTTGGATTCAATGAAGAACTTAATTTACAGGTCAAATTTACAAAGTAGGTGTGCATCTATGGAGGTACTTCTCTAGTCTAGGTGTACTTACAAGAGTTTGTCACAATACTCGCAAGCATATAGCTGGCCAAATGGTCAAATGCACGCCCAACTACATGTAGTTTAGATCGAACATATTATTGAAATGATTAATAAAGCCTACTACAACTGCAACTTTTTACCCAAAAAAACAGAAAGAGTAATGGTAGTTTCCTTCTCCTAAATTGCATTTCCAATCTACTCACTCCGCTTGCTATGGAACCCTTACCTACTTAATTGAACAGAAATTAGAGAAGCAGTAGAGAACCAAGCTATCACCAAGTGCAAGGTAGCTGCTCCTCACCCCGGTGAGGTAGAATTAGCTGTGAAGCAGCGCTGCTGTAACATTCCGAAAAATTCAAAAATAGGAAAAATAAAAAAATTAAAAATGTAATCGGATAAAAATTTCAATTGGAATCAAGATTTTGATTTAAAACAATACCTTTTTCCTTATTTTCTTGCATTTTAATCTTAAAAAAAGAAAGATAGCAATATTAAAACTATTTCTTCCAAAACAAAGAAACTATGAAAATAAGTTTTAAATATAATCATAATTTAAATTTTTATTTTTGAATTTTCTAGCATTATTGGTTCTTCTTGAGTTTTTGCTTTGAAAAGAACAGTCAAATATATTGAAATGGTAAAATGGTAAAAGTAAAAAAGGTAAAAAATATCAAAACAATCTACAAAAATTATATTAAAATATTATAAATCTCCTGAATCCTTATATTGTTGTCAAATATACTCTAAACATATTTAATGAGGATAAGATACGATAACCATGAGATTGGATATCTAATTCAGATCTTGTCAGATTTTTGTAGAAATCTCCAGACATTGTCTGAAGGCAAGATTTTTACCATGCTGACAAAATATACTTATATACCTTTGGTAAAAATATTAAGAATTAAAACTTATATTTGAAGCTTTTAAAAATTCAAAAACATAAAGTAAATAAAGCTGAAAATAGCAATTTCAGAATTTTTAGAATTTAAATATCAAAGATAAAAATCTGAAAATTTTTCATAAGATAAATAATTTCATT
Organism: Guadua angustifolia; assembly: GCA_036346375.1. Taxonomy (NCBI): domain Eukaryota; kingdom Viridiplantae; phylum Streptophyta; class Magnoliopsida; order Poales; family Poaceae; genus Guadua; species Guadua angustifolia. Next base: position 24,884,591 of record CM070507.1, read on the forward strand.
TAGAACCTTTAAAAAATTTACATAAAATAATAACCTCATTTTGAACTTAAGTTGAATGGAAAACTGAATAGGCAGAAAATGATAATATGCATTGTCAGAATTTTATGAAATTTTCTATAGTGAATTTTAACCTGATATTTTTACTGGATAGCAAACCTTATCTTTCCAACCTTTACTAAAATTTTCACAAAGTATAAACATGATTTGATAGCCCTAATTAATGCTAGATTGCATGCTGTCCATAGACTTCAAATTAGATTTTTCCTGGCTATCTCAAACAAGTGGACCCCACATTTACAGCTGGTGTTGGGGAACGGATAGACTACTCTAACAAAAAATCAAAAATTTCTATCACGTAACCAAGTACTACTGCAAGTTATAGATCACAGAATTACCACTAGACACGTAGACCCTAGCGGAAGTAGAGTCGATGTAGGGCGGTGGTGCAAATGTAGTCATACTAGCCTCGCTCCTCCTCCAACAGCTTCTTGTGTGTGTCGCAGGTTGCAGATTATCCTAGCATTGAAACTTCATAGCAGCTGTCCAACAACAATATACCACGTGAATACCGAGCAGGTACTTTGCGTAGCCTGTCAGACCTATGTGGCATTAACCTTCTCGATCGGGGTCCCCTCCAACTAGAGTTTCCTCAATCACAGGTTTCTTAACCAAATTTTCCCCGATAGGGGCGTCTCTGACCAAGTCCTCCCCGAATGGAGTAACTTGAACTTTTTCGAGTTGCACTGTTCTTCCACTTGCCTTTTGAGAGAGAAACTCTTTTTCTAAAAAAACACCATTCCAAGCGATAAATACTTTACCCTCTTCTCGATTGTAGAAGAAAAATCCTAACGACTCCCTAGGATATAACACAAAAAAGTATTTATCCGATTTGGATGTGAGTTTGTCAGACGTCTGACGTTTAACATAACATCACAACCCTAAATTTTTAAAAAATACAAACTAGGACTCTTTCCGGTCCACATCTTATATGGTGTCTTATCTATAAATTTAGATGGTACCCTGTAAAGTGTGAAAGCTGCAGTTTTTAAAGCGTAACCCCAAAAAGATAGTGGTGGATCTGATTGACTTATCATTGACCGAACCATGTCTAATAAGGTTCGATTATGCCGCTAGGACACCCCATTCCTTTGAGGCATGCCGGGAGCCGTAAGTTGTGAAATAATTTCGCAACTCTTCATACGATTATTAAACTCATGGCTCAAATATTCCCCTCCACGATTGTAACATCCTTGAATTTTGCTTATAAAAATAATATATTTGTTATTAAAATTATAAAATATTATTTTATTATCTTCTATAAATTTTTAGACAATAATTCAATTCTCTAGAATTTTCTAATATTTATTTTGATTTTTTGGGAATTTTCCATGATTTTTTGATTTTTAAGGTCTTTTCCTATATTTAGAAACTAAAAGTGATTTATATATGAAATAAAAACCAAATTTAAGTTGTAAATAATTTTATTAATTTTTAAATGTCTCTTAAAATCTCTGTGAATTTTTTCCAAAATTGTGAACTTTATTTGATATTTTTCAAAGCTAAAAATAATTTTCAGCATTATAAAATTAATTACTATACAAAAATAAAAATATAATTTTATTCAAAAATATTTATTCGTGATTTATTTTGTTGAAACAGTTGTCTATAAAAATTCGCGAATTTATTATGATTTAATTGCTATTTTTCCGAATTTAATCCTATTTTCAGTGGAAAATTAATTGTTTGTGGAATTAATATTTTCGATTACTGTTTATTCCTATCCGATCCACTAACTTAGGCCCACTCGTCAACTACAATACCCCAAATCGGACCCGACCCGTATTTAAAGTCCACTGGTTTCAAGTATTTACTTCGGCGAACTCAGTTACTATTCTAGCCATAACTCCGGTGAGTGTTTCCCGACGATCCGCTGGTCCGATTGCCCTATAAATTGAACTCCAGCTTTCTCATCTTTTTCTTTACATCCTCAGCTTTGAGTTGGTCCAATCCATCTATCAAATCTCCCTACGCAAGCCGTTCTTTCCAAACAGCGGTGAACTTTCGACAAGTTCTCCCGACCACTTCCGACCTCCATTCGGCCTAAACTTTTTACTAGAGCTTCCTCTAAGCATCGTCTACCTTGTGTAAAGTCAGATTTTGAAAATTCTCACCATGGCACTGTCGGCAATTATTTCTTCTCCAAGCCCAGCGAGAGGTCAATCTTTGGATTCAAAATATCCGATCTCCTTCATCGTAAGTCCGATTGATCTCATTTTTCTTTCTAAATTCATATAAAATTATACTCTATCTGTTTGCTCTAGTTTTGTATTTTATTTTAATTTATTTAGATTTTATTTCAAAATTGGATATTCTTCACGTATAGTTTTCGGAGAGTCAGAACGGTTCGCTGTCAACGATCGTGATCACCTACCCTTCGAACCAAGGCAAGTTGCACACCTTGACCATATTTTAGCCCAGTTTTGAAAGCATATTTGTTTTAAATGTAATTGCATTCTTAATTTTTATTAAAAATAGTTTAAACCCAATTTAAAATTGATTAGTTATATCCTGTTCTGACTATGACCCACATTTGAAATTTAATTCCATTATGCCATTGTAACCCTAAGTGTATAATATGAATATACGATGATAATTAAAATATTTAGGGATGCTTAGATTTGCTTATAACAAAAACCGAAATTTTGGGAATTTTATGCCAACTAAAGATCTGCTGAAATAAAATTTTGCTGTGGTGATCCAAGAAGTTGTTTGAAAATAAAAATGTGTATATATATATATATGGATTTAGACTGGGTGAGAATGGTTGATTGGTGGTCTTTGGGTTTGTTGAAAAGCTCGCCTAGTCAACTAAGGACCGGTCTGTGAGCTACTGAATGTAAAGCGCAACCGTACTTCCACAAGTCTGGTATGGGACAGACCTGACTGTCTGTTTAGCGACATCTCATATTAGTTGTGCCATTGGGGGAATGTAGGGATGGTTAGTCTGCCACATGGCGCAAGAGGGGGCTTTTGGACTGGGTAATTTTAACTCTATCAGCGGTGAAACCTTAGCGGGTATAATTATATGTGATGGAGCTTTATAGGGGCATTGTCATGATTTTTCTCTACCAACACACTAAAGAAAGTGTGCATTTGGGTAAAAGGAGATAATCATGTCTTGTAGGTAAAGTTGTACAACCTCTGCAAAGTTAAAACTAATCAATTAGCCGCGCTCGCGGTCATGGGCATGCCGAGCAAGTCTTTCACAGATTAGATTTTGATGTTTCAAAAATGGTTTCAGAAAAATGGTTTATAAATGGAGAGAGTCCACATGGGGAAATTTGGGATGAAACTTCGGGTTGGAGCCCGTGCTGAAAATTGAATTAAAACTCAGTTTTTACTATATCAATAACGTTTTAAAAATTATTTATTGTATTTGAAATATTGCTTTATGCTCAAATTAACCATATTATGCCTCCCTTTATGACCTATCATTAATACTGCATTTTCCTGTGTGACTTGCGAAGTACTTTTGTACTCACCCTTGCTTACTCTATTTTTTAGAGGAGTATCTCTACGATGGTGAGGACCAAGATAACTAAGCCGCTACCCCAGTTGATTGCCTGTGGCAAATATATTGTGTTCTACTACTAGCTTTATTCTGTTTCCGCCGTAATCTTTTATTTAGCTTGCGTGCCATATTTATTATAAACTCTGATTATTAATAAAGTGCGTTGGATATGATATGTTATCATCTTTGCTGTCTGTACTAGTTTTTTCTGGACTAGTACAGAATACACATAGGATTTCGGAAGTATTTTCCGGGATCTAACAACGATCAGATCATAGAAACTTAATTTTCTTGCCACATTGATTTTGTACTTCATTCTGGAATTCCTTGAACTTTTCAAAAGTTTCCGACTTGTGCCTCATTAAGTAGACATAACCATATCTACTACAGTCATCAGTAAAAGTAATGAAGTACTAAAAACCACCTTTAACAATCGTGCTCATTGGTCTACATACATCAGTATATACGAGTTCCAATAAATCAGATGCCCCCTCACAATACCTTGTGAAAGGTGTCTTGGTCATCTTACTAAGTAGACAAAACTCACATGTTTTAAATGATTCAAAATCAAATGATTTTAGAAGAACATCTCTATGGAGCTTCATCATGCATTTTTGACTAATATGACCCAAGCGATAATGTGAAAAGTAAGTGGAATTCAAATCATTTGGTCGAAGCCTGTTAGCATCAATATTATAGACAGGTGCATCGTCAAGATTTAAAATAAACAACCCATTCACAATGGGAGTATAGCCATAAAATATCTTATTCAAAATTATAAAATAGCCATTGTCCTCAATATTGAATTTATAACCTTCTGGCAACAACATTATGCAGAAATAATGTTTCTACTTAATGCTAAAACGTAATAACAATTATTTTATTTCATAATAAATCCTGAAGGTAAATGTAGTGGTAAGGTCTCGACGGCCAATGCAGCAACCCTTGTTTTATTCCCAACTCAGAGATCAACCTCACCTCTTGCAACGCTCCTACTCCTTATTAACCCCTACAGCTAATTGCAAATATGAGCAACCGATCCGGTATCAAATACCCAAGAGTTATTAGGAGAATTGGCAAGAAATACATCTATAACATTGATACCTAAATTTGATAGCTTAACTCCACCATTTTTTTCAAATCTGCCAGGTACCTTTTGCAATTCCTCTTCCAATGGCCTGACTCTTTGCAATAGAAGTATTCACTTTCTGAAGTAGGGCCAGACTTAGAATTAGGCTTAGGCTTGTTGCTGGGGATCTTATCCAAAGCTTTAGCCTTGCCTTTTCCTTTAGTTTTAGTTTTCTTCTTGAAGCTAGTATTTTTCTGCACCATCATCACATGACTAGTGCTTTTCTTAATGCTGTCCTCTACTGTCTTAAGCATCATATGCAGTTCGGTAAGATTCTTGTCCATGCCATTCATATGAAAATTTATAATGAATTGCTTGAAGCTCGGAGGGAGTGACGCAACAATCAAGTCAGTAGCCAATTTTTGGCTAAGTGAAAAACTAAGTTTTTCCAAGCTCTGTATGTAACCAACTATCTTGATTACATGAGGGCTCACCGGACCACCCTCGGCCAGCTTACATCTAAGTAAGGACTTTGAGATCTCATATCTCTCAGTCCTAGCCTGGATCTTAAACATACCCTTAAGATCATATCATAGGCCTCTATATTCTCAAACTGTTTCTAAATGTCTGAGTTTATAGCAGCAAGCATGAGACAGTTAACATCGAGGGACTCATCAACCACCTTTTTATAAGCGGCTTTAACAGCATTGGAAGCATTCTCGTCAGGCACATCTGAAATTGGTTGCTTTAGAACATGTTCCTTTTTATCTTGCCTAAGAACAATTCTCAGGTTGCGGGACCAATCCGCAAAGTTTGTTCCATTAAGTTTTCCTTTTCAATTATCGAACGTAAAGCATAACTAGAAGTGGGTGCAGCAGCAGGTGGTGCCATGATCTAAAACAGAAAATATATGCAAAAACTGAGACAAATGTTCATGAAAAGTAACTTATATTAAACAATTTAATAAAGATACTCCCACTAAATTATATATCCCTCTTATGGAACTTAATGATTCAAGACCCACAATTAATTAGTCTACTAGTGAGCTTTAACATTACTGCTAAAAGGCTGATGAATTTGGTAAGCAACCCTTTGCTAATCATATCACTCTATGACTCTTGTTGTTGGGTGGCATCTCTTTGCCCCGGCCCCAACCCTATGCCCTAAGGTCCATAACCGTTACGATGACCACGTCAAGTATAATCAATGCTATGCATGTGAGTATCTGACACAAACCCATCTAATCAAGGAAAGTTAATGGTGCCCTATCTTAGCAGACCTACCATTAATTTACATGATATTGGACGATGCAACCAATTGGGAGGGCATCAATTTTGCTTAATATTATGCGAGGGATCTTTACTTCTACCATGTTAAAAGCATTCGGAACTACTATATAACATGCATAGAAATAAATAAACAAGAATATAAAAGCAATCACAGATAATCACAATAACTGTGATATAGTATGACCCTTCATATGGTGATCTCCATTGTCACGTTTCCTGTTCGTCATGCCTCCAAGTGCTTAAGTCCTCCAAGTACTACTATTAAGCTATTACTCCTAATAGCACTAGTAATAAATTATAAGGAGTGAAGAAACATCATAAATCGACACGCATGTCGTTTATACACAAATAGACAACCTTGGGCAGCAATCAAGCATAACATGCAGGCCAGGAAAATTACACACATGCATCACATACATAAGGGGTCATACTATTCACATCAATCCTGCAAGAACAAGTTATGCATAGAATCACATTCTTCGAAACAATGTGAACTCGCAATGAATTATAAGGTGTTGTACACATATGGCGGTCCTCGAAACCTCTTTGAAAAACACTGATCAAATAATGAATCCAACCATGAAAAACCTCTTCAGGTTAATCATATTAACCCTATTTCCGACCACAGATCCGTGTCGATCAATCCTATTGATCTTTGCATGCTGTTTGTGGCTTTACGTTTCACAGTCTACTGTAGGATCAAGGATACCGACTAGACGGGGGTGAATAGGAGGTTTTAAATTTTCTACGCTAAATTTCAAGTTTAGATATTTCTAAGCACAAGTGAAAAATTTGGCAATTTTAAATACCTAGCAATTCTAATGATCACTAAATAATTCTCCTACTAAACTTCCTTAATGAATGAACAAGTATGTCACAAGGATGATCAAATTGCTAGTAATAACACAATAGTAAGAACACTGCAAACCACAAATGATGAGCACATGAATTTTATCCCATGGTCTCGGAGACTTGCCGGTCTCCCCTACTCCACGTTGAGGTGACTTGAACTCCTTCAAGCTGGCTCTACTTGCTTGAGCCTTCCCCGATCACTAGAGGTAGCTCTTCCCCGCTCCGGGTAGGCGAGCACCTTGCCTTCACAACCGTTCGGGCCTTCACACAAGCTTCTTTGTGAAGATCACCGGAACCTCACGCCTCCAAGCCGTCTAGGAGGCGGCAACCTCCAAGAGTAATAAACTTGACGTCGGCTTGAGACCCAAGAGTGCAATCAATATGGCTCAACTAATACAATGCACTCAATTTTTCTCTCCAAGAACTCAAGAATCAAGAATTAAATGTGCTAGAGTGTGGAGAGAGTTGCTAGAGCTTAAGGAGTATTCAATGGAGTCACCAACCAGCTCCAAGCACAGGTGAGGGGGTATTTATAACCCCACCTCACACAAACTAGCCGTTATTCAATTTTAATCCTGGAAAATCGCCATGGCCGGTACTACCGCCCTCTAGGGGCCGGTAGTACCGCCCCTGGGCCCCAACGGCTCTCTGGAGCATTTAATGCCCTGACACGTAGCCGTTACTGTGCATTTTTTATATGGCCGGTACTACCGCCCTTGGGGTGCGATAGTACCGCACCTTGGCAATCGAAGAACATTAGCCTCTGTTAAAAAGCTACCGCCATTGAAGGGCCGGTAGTACCGCAAATGCGGTACTACCGCTCTACCCCTGCGGTAGTGCTGGCCGAGGAATAAACTCCCGAGGAGCTTTTTGTCATATAGCTACCGCAGTACAAATGCCGGTAGTACCGCATTTGCGCTACTACCGCCCACCACCTGCGGTAGTGCCGGCCAGCAATGCAAATTCCAGAAATTTTGCCTACTCTCATGCATGAATGGATAATTTAATCATTGAGCCATATTAGATGCACATTAAAGTTCAAGACCCTCGTCAAGTCCCTCTTAATAGTACGGCGACTAATCTATCAACCCGATCTTTTCTTCCACACCAAGATCGGTAAAATGACTAGGAAGATGACTTTAAAATTGTATACCTTCATTTCTTTTGCTTCTTTGATGCGTACTCCTTCCTTTTTGTATTTGTAACATTCCGATGTCCCTTGAAGAATCGACCTTCCTGTTTTTCACTTTACTCATGCAAACAACATTAGTTCCTTTTTCGTGATTGTCATTAATTACCAAAACCATTTAAACACATGGGGGCCTAGATGCTTTCAATCTCCCCCTTTTTGGTAATTGATGACAATCCTCATGAACGAATAGAAGTAAATTGCGATTTTGGGTGAGTGGCTAAAGAAGATTAGTTCCTCACACCGCGGGATCCTTATTTAACAATATTTTGACTTTAGAGGACAAAGGATATTTTGAATCAAAATATTGCTAAATGAGAATTTTACTCCCCCTACAAATGTGCTCGAGTGAATAATATGATTATGCACATTTGTATATGAGTTTCTTTAAGAGAGTGTAACATGATATTTACAAGATTGAATAATCATGGCATTTTAAATAAAAAACTCATATGAAGAGAATAAGATATATAACATTTGAGCGCAAAGTAGTGTCGGTGTTTCGCGTAACCGGCAAGTGGATTTGTAAGTATAGGGGATCGCGCGCCCCCTCTCCTCAAATGGTTAGGCTAAAGAAACCTCGAATGAACACGAGATCGGGCTGAGGAGTCTCAGATTTATACTGGTTCGGGCCGAACGTCCCTACTTCCAGTTTGTGGCAGAGGATCTCGTTGATCTGGGGTATGGTGGATTACATGCGAGGACTAAGGACATGCCCTTAGTCCTCGTCTACATGGGTGAGCTCGGGAGCTTCGTCCGACCGCCCGGATCGGAGGAGCGAGCCGGATGCTCTACAGACGGAGGGAGTTTTTGGTTCTTGAAGAAGAACACGAGAGAGGACGAGTCCCTGTCCCCCTAAAGACCCCGCCTCTCCTTATATAGACGAAGAGGGCAGGTTACACGAGGCTTGAGAGTGAGGAGCGACTAGGGCGAACTATCCTTGGCGGTCGGGCTTGCGATCTCCGGAGTTGACAGGTCCCTGCGTGCGTCATGATGGGTTAGCGAGTTGTGCCGCCTCGCCCTATCGGTAGGGCCGGTGGTGGTGCCGTTGGGAAAACCGCGCCTCTGCCGTCTGCTGGCGCTTGTCGGCGATGTTGCGTGGGCGGCGTCCCTGTCTTTGCCTTGGGAAGGAACACATATCTTTGCTCGGGTACTTCGTTCAGACGGGGGTTGTCCCATTTCGAGGTTGATCGATGACGTGGCCGGAGTTGCTGAGGCAGGGTTTCGCCAGGGTCCCGACCAGCGACCGGGTCGGAGGATGCCTGCTCTCCCGTCCTGCGGCCAGGTGGGAGCGCTCGGGGGCCCCGACCCGAAGGCTCGACTGTAGGACGCAAGGAGTCCGACCCGTGGCCGGATCGGGGCGCTCCGGGGACCGCTTCACAGGCGAAGGATTTCCCGCAACTTGATCAAGACCTTGCTGTGAGGTACCTCCGGTATCAGTATTCGTCAAGTAGTTTAACATCATTCAATAACCAAGTTCAAGGCACAACCAAAAGCACAACACAATATTCAAGAATCATAAAGCAACAATCCAACCACAACCATAGTTCATTACAATAAGGCAATATAATACAGATAGATAACTTCAATTCTTCATCTTCGTCTTCTCCCCTTTGTCATCAAAGACCAAAAAGGGGCGCGACACAGACTGCAAATCTTTACGCGTCTCCGTCCTTAGGGGAACCTGGTGCCACCGAGGGATCCGCTGCGTCCGAAGGCTGAGGAGGATGAGAGGGAGAAGCCGCGCTAGCAGGACGATGACCAAAACGATGGAAGGAGACGGGAAGAAGCTCGCTCCTAATCTGCTCAACGGAAGTGCTCAGAGTGTTTACGCGCTCCCTGACCTCATCCACTGCCTGGCGGTTGTGAAGCTGAAGCTCAAGGAGAAGACCGAACTAAGTCATCATGTCGGACCGCAGACTCTCAAGACCGGCGAGATAGGCATCGTGCACAGGTGGAGCTTAAGCAGCTTGGGCCGCTTGAGCAGCTTGCTCGGCTTGGGCTTTGGCTTGAGCGGCTTGTTCGGCAATATGATGCAAGACTTGAGGCGGAGCAACGCGAGGCTTATATGGCTTATGAGGAGTAGGAGTTGGACCATTGTAACCTGCCACCCTTCTGATTAACGCCATGATATACGGAGCAAAGTAAATGGTCTTTCCCCTTTCTCTTGCAGAATGAGCCATTTCCCGTATAATAAAGTCCACCACATCAAATTTCTCTTTTGCCATTATTTTTGCGATCAAGTTCCAGGCAAAACCCCTGATGGCATCAAAATTTCCACTCTTTGGATGGATGGTGACTCGGATGATTTTGTTGACCATACTTGGTTGAAGTTGCAGCCCTACAGATTGTCCAATCTTGAAATGATGGGTTTGATCATAAAAAATAGCAGCTGCATCCAATGTCAAAGGAGGATCATCGTGAATCTTTGGATGGGAACTGTGGAAAATCCCCAACGCATGCTCAAAGCCTTCCTTGGACGCGGTGTATTTGTGGGAATCTGTCATCCAAGTGATGGAATCAAAAGACTCGGAGACATAGAGAGTGGCATAAAATTGCTTGATGATTTTATCGTTGTAGTCTGTCCTGCCACCAAGGAAGTGATACAAGCCCGCTCCTCCAAACAATTCAGGGATGCCCACAAAATCTGGCTGCTCTCTGACGTGATTCCAGCTCACCCACCTCTGATTCGCAAAGTCCTTTTCCAGATAGATTTGCTCATAGACCTTCTGCTGGAAAAGTGAGTGGAATTTCTGGTTTGTGGCAGAGCGAGGCTCAAGATATTGATTTTTCCCGCGGATGGCATAATAGTCATCCCCCTTGATTTGGGAAGGATCATTGCGATGCCTTCCGACCTGAGGTAACTCCTCTTCCTCCTCATCATAGCTTTCTTCATCCTCGCTTTCCGTCTCATCATCACTGCCAAAGATTTCACGCTCTTGAGGCGCATCTGAAGGAATTTTTCTTTTCTTTGACTTGGAAGCCCCGGCTACTGCTTTTCCTTTTCCTTTTGCTGCTGAGGATCTCATTGCTATTTCAAAAGAGTTATCACTGTCCTCACTGTCAGTGGTTGGCGTAGAAACACCGCGACCTCGAGTTGTCTTTGTGACCGCCTTACTCCCTTGAGCTCCAGAAGGACCGACCTCGGATTTCTTTGTGCGAGGCATGATCTAAAAGAGTTTCAAGGATTTTAGGACATGAGCATTTAGACAAGATGGGTTTTCTGAAGTTAATAGAGCCATATGAATTTTGGCAATTTAATTGATGCCTCAAAAGTTTAGAAAAAACCTGCCAAAAATGCACTATCGGCACTACTGCTCAATGAGCCCGGTAGTACCGCAAAGTCGGTACTACCGCTCCATATGGCCGGTAGTGCCGGCCAAGCACAATCACGGCAGAATTTAAAAAAAATCGAGGCAATGTGGCAAAATATGGTTATGCTGGCATGAATTAGGAGTGATGTACAACCCTTTTAAGTTTAGTCCATCAATATTTCGCCACAAGAATTGCTAGATAATTCATATAATTCATCTTTTCTTCTAAACCCTAAAATGCTCCAAACGGATGAATCAAAAGGAGATAATGAAGATGATTGTTACCTTTTGGAGGAGAAGGTCACAAAGAAGATTTTCAATGGAAGAAACCCCGCAAAAATTCCAAGATTTCGGAGGAGATGAAATTAGGGTTTGAGAGGAAGAGAGAGGGAACGCACGGGAGAGAGAGAGAGGAGGCAGTTTCGGGTGAGGAGAAAAGAATGAGAGAGAGAAGAGAAGGAAACCGACGGTTTAAATTCGGGACCCACCACTTAACGGGCCGAGCGGTACTACAGCTCTGGTGCCAGAGTAATCACATAAACGCAGTACTACTGCGTGTAAAGCGACTTGATGATGCTTGCACAAAAGTAAAATCGAAGACTTTAAGAAGCGGGGTTCTTGAAATTGCTCGTATGAATTTCATTTTACCATTGAATCATTTAAGAGCATTTCCAACCGTGGAGACAAGCACGAAACACAAGCCTTAAACACGAGCAAATAAAGAATCATAATTTACTTGTTTGAGTTAAAATACCTCATAAGAAACTAGAGATATGATCGATCTAGTTCTATGGGCAAGACTCAAAATGTGCCTTAAGTAAATCAATATAGATCAAGATTTTGAATTTTAACAAGCTTTTTAAGAGCAAAAGTTTTGTTTTCATTATTAACATAAAGAGGATATAATATGATAGAAGTTTCAACAAATGAGATTTATGAAATAATAGTTTTTAAATGAAGTTTTAAGGAACCTTTGCACTTTATAAAACTAAAATAAGTTATTTCCAAATAATTTAACCTATAAAGGTCTAGTTTTATCTTTTTAAGATATATAGCACTATCTTTTTTTTCACATTTAAGGGATGTGATATATACATAAAAAGCATATTACTCCCCCTTGGTGTGAGATACATCTAAAAAAACAAAAATAAAATAAAACCCAATAAACAACCAAAAGGAGAACAACATTTAGGCCACATTTGAGATATCTATGACATTCAATTCATTCCTCAATTTGCAAAATCTAGCCTCATCTAAAGGTTTAGTGAGTATATCCGCTAATTGATTTTCAGTTCTAATGTGACTAATTTCAATATCTCCTTTACTCACATGATCTCGCAAGAAATGATGGCGGATATCTATATGTTTTGTTCTTGAGTGTTGAACCGGATTATTAGCTATTTTAACCGCGCTTTCATTATCACACAAGAGATGTACCTTTTTAAAATTTATTCTGTAATCCATTAGAGTTTGCCTCATCCATAATAATTGAGCGCAACAACTACCGACGGATATGTATTCGGCTTCAGCGGTGGATAGGGCTACGGAATTTTGTTTCTTGGAGAACCATGAAACTAGGGATCTACCTAGCAATTGGCAACTCCCGGAGGTGCTTTTCCTATCCACTTTGCAACCCGCATAATCCGAATCCGAATATCCAATTAAATCAAATTCCGCACCTTTATGATACCATAACCCTATGTTTGAGGAATGTTTCAAATATCTTAGAATTCTCTTTACGGCAACTAAATGACATTCTTTGGGAGAAGCTTGAAAATGAGCACACATACAAACACTGAACATTATGTCGGCCTAGATGCGGTGAGGTAAAGTAAACTACCAATCATTGATCGATAAAGGTTTAAGTCTACCGGTTTACCTCCCTCATTAAGGTCGAGATGCCCGTTTGATCCCATTGGAGTCTTGATTGGTTTTGCGTCCTCCATGCCAAACCTTTTAAGAAGATCCTTGATATATTTGGTTTGGCTCACAAAAGTTCCATTCTTGAGTTGCTTGATTTGAAGTCCGAGAAAGAAACTCAATTCTCCAATCATTGACATTTCAAATTCCCTAGACATCATATCACCAAATTCCTTGCAAAAATCTTCGTTAGTAGAACCAAAAATAATATCATCTACATAAATTTGGCATACAAAAAAATCTTCATCAATTATTTTTGTAAAGAGTGTGGTATCAACCTTCCCAATTTTGAATCCTTTTGAGATTAGAAAATCTCTAAGTCGCTCATACCATGCTCTAGGAGCTTGCTTGAGTCCGTATAGCGCCTTAGAGAGTTTGTAAACATGATTTGGATATTTGGAATTTTCAAAACCTGGAGGTTGTTCTACAAATACCAATTCAGATATTTGTCCATTTAAGAACGCACTCTTTACATCCATTTGAAATAACTTAATATCAAAGCATGATGCAAATGCAAGCAAAATTCTAATGGCCTCTAATCTAGCTACGGGTGCAAATGTTTCACCAAAATTTAACCCTTCAACTTGAGTGAAACCTTGCGCCACTAGTCTAGCTTTATTTCTAACCACTATACCATTTTCATCTTGCTTATTTCGAAAGTCCCATTTTGTGCCAATTACATTATGTTCCTTAGATCTTTCTACTAAAGTCCAAACATCATTTTAGGCAAAGTTATTTAAATCTTCATGCATTACGTTTACCCAATCCGGATTATCTAATGCCTCATCTACGTGAGTAGGTTCAAATGATGATACAAATGAATAATGTTCACAAAAAGAAGCGATGCGAGATCGAGTTTGAACACCCTTACTCACGTCACCCAATACTTGATCTATTGGATGATCCTTAGAGAGACCGTGATGAATTCTTTGAGGTAGAAGTTGAACTTGTTGATCATTATTCTTGTCATCTTCATCGATGATTTGAATTTGACTTGGAGTTGCGGAGGTTGAAGGTTCAACTCGAGTAGATGAGGGTTGATCATCTTTGTCCACTTCCGGCTTCACATCTCCAAGAGTCATATTCTTCATTGCCTCTCTCAATCCTTCTTCACCTACATCATCCAAATTTTCTTGCTCTTCTTGAGAGCCGTTAGTTTCATCAAATTCAACATCACAAGTTTCCTCGACAAATCCTTTGTTTTTATTGAAAACTCGATAAGCCTTGCTATTTGAGGAATAGCCAAGTAAAAACCCTTCATCACAACGATTTTGAAATTTAGAGAGCCGAACACCCTTTTTCAAAATATAACATTTGCAACCAAAAACTCGAAAATAAGAAATGTTCGGCCTTCTTCCAACAAGAAGCTCATAAGATGTCTTTTTCAAAAGTCGATGCAAATAAAGTCTATTTGTAGCATGACAAGCGGTATTTATGGCTTCCGCCCAAAAACTATCGAAAATACCATATTCGTCAAGTATTGTTCTTGCCATTTCAATTAATGTCCGATTTTTCTGTTCTACAACTCCATTTTGTTCCGGAGTATAGGTAGCTGAAAGTTCGTGCTTTATTCCAAGTTCATCACAATAATCTTCAATTCTTATATTCTTGAACTCAGAACCATTGTCACTATGGATTTTCTTTATTTTAAAATCAAATTCGTTTTGAGCCCTTTTTGCAAACCTTTTGAAAATCTCGGAAGCTTCGGATTTATCATCTAAAAAGAAAACCCATGTATATCTAGAATAATCATCAACAACGACTAAACAATAAGAATTACCCTCAATGCTCTTATAGGTCGTCGGGCCAAACAAATCCATATGTAATAGCTCTAATGGTCTAGATGTGGACATGATGCTCTTTGAAGGATGAGAGCTAGCCACTTGCTTGCCGGCTTGACAAGCGCTACAAAGTCTATTTTTTTCAAACTTCACATCTTTCAAGCCCACAACTAAATCATTTTTAAAAAGCTTTTTGAGTTGAATCATCCCAACATGAGCTAGTCTTCTATGCCATAACCATCCTAAAGAAGTTTTTGCCATTAAGTATGTTTGAAGACAAGAGTCATTTGAGGTGAAGTCAATCAAATACAAATTTCCAAATCTAAATCCTTTAAATACTAAAGAATTATCATTTTCTCTAGAAATAACAACACCATCTTTAGAGAAGCTACAAACAAGACCAAGATCACATATTTGTGCAACGGATAGCAAATTAAAATTTAGAGTTTCAATTAGAGATACGTTAGAAATGGAAAGATCATTTGATATGGCAATTTTACCTAAACCCAATACCTTTCCTTTGCTATTATCTCCAAATGTGATCTTGTCATGTTGTCCACTTCCCGAATCAAAAGTGGTGAACATTTTTCGGTCGCCGGTCATGTGTTGAGTACATCCACTATCCAACACCCAATGCCGTCCACCGGTCTTGTAGTTCACCTACAAAATAAAATCAAACCTTTTTAGGTGCCCAAATTTGTTTGGGTCCTTGGAGGTTAGTGACCAAGGTTTTGGGAACCCAAACGGCTTTCTTTCTTTGGCCAATTATTGGGGTCCCAATAAATTTAGCAAAAACTTTACCATTTCTATCTCTTTTAAGTACATAGCAAGAGTCATGAATATTTTCTTTGGATGCTTTGCTTAGTGAACAATCAATAGCTAAGTGTCCTACATCATGACATTTATAACAAAATTTACCATTTGATTTCACAAAACGAGGAGCCTTATTACTTATTTTCTTGTTCTTTTTAGGGACATAACCTAATCCTTCTTTATTGTAAGAACATCTTTGACTACTCAAGATTTTATTTAAAGTATCTTTTCCCTTAAAGCATCTATCTAGACTTTGATTTAGTTTGTTCACTTGTTTCTTAAGTTCATTGTTTTCAACAATTAAATTTTCATTGTATGAATTTTCACTAGAGCATGAAATAAATGACATATTACCCAAATCATCGCAAGAAGTTGCTACACTTGACTTTTCTACATGAGATGAACCATTATCTAGTCTAGGCAAAACATCAATAAAATTACATTCAATACCAACATTTTTTGTGGATTTTGAATCATCCTTGGCAAGGAGAATTTCATGAGGTTCCTTTAGCTCCTCATAAGAGTTTTTGAGAGAAAGAAATTCTTTTATCAAAACTTTAAATTTTGATTTCTCTTTGCCAAGATATTCATTTAAATCCTCGAGCATATCCATTAATTCATCATATGAGGGTTCATCATCTTCATTAGGATTTACCTTAATTTCTCCTCTAGCCATAAGACATAAAGGAGTGACGAATGGTGATGAAGCCTCCTTGATGGCGATACCGGCAAGACTCTTCTTCTTTGAAGGAGTTTCTTCTTCGGATGAGTCGGAGTCCGAATACTCTTCTTCGGAATCCCACTCTCCAATATGAGCTTCGCCCTTGCCATCCTTTTGGAATTTCTTGAAGAGCTTCTTCTTGCCTTGAAAGAATTTCTTCTTCTTGGGTGATTTGTCTTTGTCATCCTTCTTCTTGGGACAATGCGAGGCAATGTGCCCCTTCTCATCGCATTCATAGCACCGGATATTTGTATACCGGTTGGTGCTAGAATGTTGCCCTCTTTTGAACCTTTGCGGACCGCTTGAGCTAGAGCACCTTCTCATGAACCTCTTCATTCTTCTCATGAGGAGTGCCATTTCCTCCTCGGTGTCTTCATCTTCGGTGCCCTCATCACTTGACTCCACTTTTGCCTTGAAAGCAATATTCTTCTTCTTTGAGGAGCTTTGTTCCAATAGCTCTTCCTTGTCCTTCTTGTAGAGCTCATTCGTGATGAGATTTCCAAGAAGTCCGGTTGGCGTCATCCTTGGCAATTCCGGTGAGTTGAGGAATAAGGTCACCAATGTCTCGTACTTCTCGGGAAGAGCCCTAAGCATTTTCCTGACAATATCAACATCACTCAAGGTCGTACCAAGACCCTTGAGTTCGTTAACAATATTGTTTAATCTAGAATACATTTCATTAATATTCTCATGAGGTAACATAATGAAGCTTTCATATTTTACTCTAAGCATGTGTAATTTTGCTTCCTTAACGGTGGATGTTCCTTCATGAATTTCTGACAATGTATTCCAAATTTCATGTGCGGATTCTAAATTACTTATACGATTGAATTCATCCGCATTTAAAGAACCAAAAATAGCGTTCATTGCTTGAGCGTTAAGATGAATATATCTTTCATTTTGTTCAACTGTTAAAGCGGGATCACCAGTCACAACATAACCTTCATTAACAATTCTCCATATGTTGGGACTCATAGCTTTGAGGTAAACCGTCATACGTACTTTCCAATACGCATAATTTGTACCATCAAAGAAGGGAGCTTTTCCAATTGAAATCCCCTCGTTGGCCATCCTTACTCTCTAGGCGGTGAAGCCGAAATAAAGAGAGACCAAGCTCTGATACCACTTGTAGGATCAAGGATACCGACTAGAGGTGGGTAAATAGGAGGTTTTAAATTTTCTACGCTAAATTTCATGTTTAGATATTTCTAAGCACAAGTGACAAATTTGGCAATTTTAAATACCTAGCAATTCTAATGATCACTAAATAATTCTCCTACTAAACTTCCTTAATGAATGAACAAGTATGTCACAAGGATGATCAAATTGCTAGTAATAACACAATAGTAAGAACAATGCAAACCACAAATGATGAGCACGTGAATTTTATCCCGTGGTCTCAGAGACTTGTCGGTCTCCCCTACTCCACGTTGAGGTGACTTGAACTCCTTCAAGCCGGCTCCACTTGCTTGAACCTTCCCCGATCACTAGAGGTAGCTCTTCCTCGCTCCGGGTAGGCGAGCTCCTTGCCTTCACAACCGTCCGGGCCTTCACACAAGCTTCTTTGTGAAGATCACCGGAACCTCACGCCTCCAAGCCGTCTAGGAGGTGGCAACCTCCAAGAGTAATAAACTTGACGTCGGCTTGAGACCCAAGAGTGCAATCAATATGGCTCAATTAATGCAATGCACTCAATTTTTCTCTCCAAGAACTCAAGAATCAAGAATTAAATGTGCTAGAGTGTGGAGAGAGTTGCTAGAGCTTAAGGAGTATTCAATGGAGTCACCAACCAGCTCCAAGCACAGGTGAGGGGGTATTTATAACCCCACCTCACACAAACTAGCCGTTATTCAATTTTAATCCTGGAAAATCGCCATGGCCGGTACTACCGCCCTCTAGGGGCCGGTAGTACCGCCCCTGGGCCCCAACGGCTCTCTGGAGCATTTAATGCCCTGACACGTAGCCGTTACTGTGCGTTTTTTTATGGCCAGTACTACCGCCCTTGGGGTGCGGTAGTACCGCACCTTGGCAGCCGAAGAACACTAGCCTCTGTTAAAAAGCTACCGCCATTGAAGGGCCGGTAGTACCGCAAATGCGGTACTACCGCTCTACCCCTGCGGTAGTGCCGGCCGAGGAATAAACTCCCGAGGAGCTTTCTGTCATATAGCTACCACAGTACAAATGCCGGTAGTACCGCATTTGCAGTACTACCGCCCACCACCTGCGGTAGTGCCGGCCAACAATGCAAATCCCAGAAATTTCGCCTACTCTCATGCATGAATGGATAATTTAATCATTGAGCCATATTAGATGCACATTAAAGTTCAAGACCCTCGTCAAGTTCCTCTTAATAGTACGGCGACTAATCTATCAACCCGATCTTTTCTTCCACACCAAGATCGGTAAAATGACTAGGAAGATGACCTTAAAATTTTATACCTTCATTTCTTTTGCTTCTTTGATGCGTACTCCTTCCTTTTTGTATTTGTAACATGCCGATGTCCCTTGAAGAATCGACCTTCCTGTTTTTCACTTTACTCATGCAAACAACATTAGTTCCTTTTTCGTGATTGTCATTAATTACCAAAACCATTTAAACACATGGGGGCCTAGATGCTTTCATCTACTTCGATGGCGGAAAACCGACCGGTAGGGATAAGTGGTGGCACAACCACAACAACATGATCACAGAGCAATGATCTTGATCCCATCGAGGACCACCGAATATGAATTAATCTAATTAACCAGTGCTAAAAACCGATCTATCAAATGGAACGACCGATAAAACAGCAATGGATCACATCTATTACTATCGCATATCATCGTATGCATCTATTATGAATCTATTACTATCGCATATCATCATATGCATCTGTTGAAATAATTTTTTTTCTGTAATAAAAATTATCAAGACAAACTTGCACAAAAAGTCTCCGATGATTGGCTCGATGACTTGATGGTATGCTACACTGAACTAGAAATTTTTAAAAACATTAATGATAAAATGACCATGGGATCATTTCTAAAAGATGAAATCTCTAGAATAGACTTGCCTTCTGGTCCTAATCATAGCTAATGGCTTTGCAGTATGTTGCATTCTATTTAAAAGTTTGTAATTACTAGCAATTTTCTTATTGTCTCACTAATTTAACTATTTTTGTTCTCCAGATTGCTAATTGCACGCATTTATGAGCATAAAGTGTTATATTCATTAGCAAGGTACCTCAGTTGTATTTTACATTCGTACTTTATATACAAATTTCGATTGTACTAAGTATTTTGGTTGCATGCATTTTGATACGGTTTTTTATATGAGAAAGTCTACCAAACGGTATACCGTTGGGAATCACTTCCAACGGTATACCATGTTTCATTAGGTTCACGGGTAAGTTTCATTACTAAGTTTCACGGGTAAGTTTCATGATGTCTCACGGATAAGTTTCATGGGTTTCATGAGGTTTCAAGTTTCATAAGGTTCGTGTTTCATTAAAAAAAGTTTAGCATTGTGCTGTCTGATGAAATCTTTGGTTGAAACTTATCTATGAGACTTTTTTTAATGAAATACGAACGTTATGAAACTTGAAACCTCATGAAACCCATAAAACCTATCCGTGAAACATCATGAAACTTACCCGTGAAACCTAGTAATGAAACTTACCCGTGAACCTAATGAAACATGCTATACCGTTGGAAGTGATTCCCAACGGTATAGCGTATGGTAGTTGCTCTCTTTTTATATTACATTTCAGCCGTGATTACCTCTCTATTTTTGTCCTGCACCACTGGTCGCCGGCCGTGCCACACTGACAGACCTGGCAAGCTCCCCGCGACGAATCCCCCTCGCTAATGTGACTCTTGCTTACGCGGCGCCGGCTCCTGCTTAGTCAATTACCAGTAGCGATCAGTACTAGGAAGTAGAAAACGCCCGTGAGAGTTCTTGGATGCCGCCGTGCCGAGAGCCGAATGATTCTGCGGAGAAATTAGAGGAAACTACGCTCATTCCGCCGCTTGTTGCATTGCTCAAGTTGTGCGTCCTGCCTGTATCCGAGTGATCATTATGTTCGTGGCGTGGGGGAAGGCAGTAGCCGGGATCGTTCAAACAATTAATCAGGTGTTCTCGTGGTGTTGCCATCAATACAGATTTCTCTGTCTACCTGGCCGCTTGTGGCTGGTCCCGGGGGGGAGTTGGGCCTTAACATGTGCTGACCTCGCGCTCGGTCGGCTTGCGTCGGGTTAGGATTTTGGCTACATGGTGGACGCTAGGGCCTGCTGTACTGGAGATTTCATGTTACCTGGCCATTAAATCTAGCAAGATTTGCTTTGCCCATCTGGGCTGAAGTTCTCGTTCTGGTAGAACATTGATGAGTTGATTTCTCTTCTGGTTAACGTCCCATGGGCAAAGCCAGTGAAGGCAGCTGGATAAATGTTACTTTGGACCTTCTAAGTTACCACTCATTTTTCCTCTTTTTGGTGTGAGGGCTTTGCATGACATTGATAGTTTTGACGAGATGCTGGTTTAGGTGTACTAGTGCATTCCCCTTGCAAGAAACTAGCATTTCTCATGTTTAAAGTGGTGTCGCGTTTTAATTCTTAACAATGAAAATCAACTGACTGGAGATAGTTTGATGACAAGTGGTTACACAACTAGCAGTCGTTCTATCGCTCCTGCTGCTGTAAATCTGGTTGATCAGGTGACGGTATTGCAGTAAACAACAATTACCACTTGTATTTGTATCCTAAATCATGGATGTGACAAGTCTGAATATTTAGTTCCTCTGTTTGGCCTACATCTCCTCCTGAGTAAGCCGTTATTACACGACAATAAATTGACATGACTGCCATGTATAGACGTAAAATACTAGTATGCACAATAAGATCGTGGTTCAGATATAATCTGCCAGAAGAAATTGGAATATGGTCATGGTACAGGCAAGACAATGACCTGCAATATGTTACTCTCAATTGTTGCTAACCTGTATTTTGTGGTTAGTAATGCAAGACTACTTTTTATTGCAACATAACTACATGAGAGCTAATTTACTACCTACATGTTATCTGCTGGGATGCATTTGATGTAAGGGATACATGATTCGTAACTGACGCTGTCTCGCAATGATCTTGTGCAATTGTACTCATTTCTAGTTGTCCTTGTTCATAATGTGCGTCTATTGACATCCAAAACGATCATTTCCATGTGAAGAGCAAGTATTGTACAGAATTGGCAGGTGCCAGGTTGCATACAGATTTGGGTTTGGCTTCTTGTATAGGCTGCCCAGACCAGATGGTCCCTAACTGAACTCTTAAATATGTTCATGTGGTATTTTTTGGGAATGTAGGCTAAAATCATGGCCCATGAAAGCAAGAGGTCCCGCATAGTCGCATACTAGTCATGCACTCATGCATGCCGTCTTTTATGAAAGCGAAGAATAGTTTTCACTCCATTTGGATAGCTCTCCTATAATCCGGAGTTATTTTCATGTCTTCTCAACCAAGGGGCGAAAGTGCAACAAGGCTGAGACTGACTATCAACATCAACTTGTGTAAACGTCCTTGTGTCATATAGATCCTTCTTCTTTCTGCACAACGGTGTGACTCACTTGCAGATAGTCTGTACTGGTCTATGGACTATGGATCATAACAAGTTCTTCTAATCCGGTGTCTTAATTCCTGTGCTAGTATCACAGTGACGGTTGGGTGGAGGGCTCAGGTAGTCAGGTGTATGTTTGGTGCTACGACTGTACCAAGGGAACAGCTGTGCAGGATGGTATGTTGATTTGATCGAGGAAGGGTGGATATGTATGTTCTGTCAAACAGCTCCTGGATTCTTGGATATGTGGGACAAAACAAGGCCATGACAAGCAATGCATCATGGTTCTTGCATGTGCAGCACGGGAATGTTGCGCTAGGGACTGTGGGCTATTTACACTGTGTTTTTTGTTAGTTTGGTTCTAATATAACTAGGTGACTAGTGAGCAAATTGGACAGCGAAATGTTCTATTATGTGGAATTCACCGATTGTAATGTAGAGAAGGAAAAGGTTTTAGTTTCTGCATCACCGAATATTCTACTGATATTATGGTATTACCAAATGATACATCTATCACCAAAGTATGACCTTGTCGCTTTCTGAAAGAACAAGATGTAATATTTTTGGTATCGTCAAATTGCTTAATAGTGGAGTTCAAATGGTCAACCTATTTATTATTGGTTGATGGCTAACGTATTTAAAATACAATCATTGTGTTTCTATGAGATGCCCTTTTGCTCATTGGCGGGTTATTGGGGATTACCTCTCTTTTGCTCACTGGCAGATTAATGTAGATTATGACAGAAGTGCTGGCGACTGTTCGCTTCGACCTTGATTTTGATTGCTCCATGTGAAAGCAGAGTAAATTGTTATGCTAGAAGTTAGTATATTTTCTGTGTGAACTATTGAATTTGCATTGTTACGTGCTGCACCATGGACCTTGAATATTACTTGTATAGTTTTTTTTAGAC
The DNA here is from genome assembly GCA_036346375.1 of Guadua angustifolia. Lineage (NCBI taxonomy): Eukaryota > Viridiplantae > Streptophyta > Magnoliopsida > Poales > Poaceae > Guadua > Guadua angustifolia. The sequence continues at coordinate 24,907,608 of CM070507.1, forward strand.
AAAAGGGCATCAGCCTCCAGTTCCTTTTGTACTGAATGACACTGGCAATCGCTACTTGTTCAGTTTAGCAGGCTATCTCAAATAAAGACCATGCGATTTATACCCGCTGTTTTTTTTTTTCATCCCTAATAATGAACTGTCCTATTTCACAACCTGCCGTTTCTTGATTTGAAATTGTTCAATTTCACTTAAACAACCTAGCACAATGAGCTTCTGAAGATAAAGAGAAGGCAGAATCATGATATTAGACTGGCAGATTCTAGCTCAAGTGCTAAAGAAGCCAGGACAGGAAAGCAAGAGCTTCTCAGACACCACTGCCTTCTGGCACACAATGACCCAACTATGTATATACTCCTAGGCCTAGCTGATCTAGCTAGCCGTCCACAAGGACCTGCTACATATCAGTAGGCGTGCAGTTCCAATGTTCCATAGCTAAAACTAAACAAACATCCCTAACATTCAGAGCTAAACCCTTAATGACTTAAAACTCAAGTCCATTACAGTACCAAGCTGCATTAGTTCGCCACCGCCTTCTTGGACTTGGGTGCCGCCTTGTCATGGCCGGCGTTTGCTGGTGGAGCAGCATTGAGGTCAGGGAGGGGTGCACGGGCGCCGGCCGCTGCATTGCCATTGCCGCTGGCCTTGTTCGCCGCCGTCTTGGCGAGCCGCTGCTTGAGCTCGGAGAGCAGGGCCTTGTTCTCCTGATTCAGCAGCTGCGCCTTCTTGCGCAGCCGCTCGTTCTCCTTCAAGATGTAGCAGTTCTGCAGGTACAGCTTCGCGTTCAGCCTGTCCATCTTGCCTGCGACCAACAGGACAACGAAATTAGCAGCCATACCTCTTTGTGGGCCCCTGTTTCGGACTTTCAGTTACAAAACTCCTTTTTTTTTGGCATGCTTGAGTCATGTAACTCGTGCAATATGTATGCTAAAAAAAGACATGGAAGCTGAAACAGTGAAGTATATCGTGCTCGAGATCCAATAAATTATGCGGGATACCAAGCCAGGAGGGTGTCCCTGCTGTGGCAACATCCTCAGAGGTAAGAAGCTGTGTTATGCTTATGCACACTGTAAGACAAAACAGAATACTAGCAGTAGACCGCAGCATATGTCACCACTGAAGCTTCTATATAAAATAAAAAAGGGGAGGTTTACTCATTCTAAACATATCACTACAGTTACACCCATGTTAACATGCTGCAAACAGAATATAGTAGCAACTTGCAGAGATGTCAAGACATAAACAAACCAAAGGCATTGCAGGCAGCAGATTGCCTGCAACTACGCAAGATATAAAGTAGAAACAAACAAAAAGGGATGCAAGCACCACCTAGTGTTACACCAAGAAAGGGGAGGCCCCATTGGCACGCATGATTGTACATGTATGCAAGAGCACATCACCACCACCGAAAAGGAAGTGATGAGACTGAGAGATCACCTTGTTGGAAGCCGGACGCCGCTGAGTGCCTGCTGCTGCTGCTGGGGAGATGGAGACTAAAGCAGAGGTCAAGCAGCAGAGGCAGAGTGTGATGAGGCTATGAGATTGCGGTGGGGGCAGGGACAGGGCAAAAGGGGAGGAGAAGTCTTCTTGTGTGTGTGTGTGTGTGATGCGGTGTGTTTCCGCCTATGCTTGTTCTTGCTCATTGTGGCGGGGTGGTGGGGGCTTATTTATAGGGAAACAAAGCCTCATTCATAGTTCATAGATGTGCTCCTCCCTCCCTTTTTCTTCCGAGCTCAGAAACAAACGCTTGGGCTCTCTCGCTGACACGCGGGCCGCCGGCGACGAGCCGGGGTCCACGTGTCGTGGCTGCACGTACGACGAGGGCGCTCTCATGAGGCCTTTGAACGTGAGGAGAGGGGAGGGACAGGGGGGTATCATGCATGGTCGTAAGTGGGACGGCAAAAGGCAGGGAAGGGAGGAGACGAAGGGGATGCGGCAGGCTTAAATGGTGGCCAATGATGAGGTTGGGGTGTGGAGGGGTTGGCCTCACGTGATGGTGGCCGCGCTTTTCCTTGTACGCGCCAGCCACCGTCCCGTCACGCTCGCACGGCCCGTGTCTTACCGTCGTCGCGCCTCGCTGCGCTCCCACGGCAAGTACTCCACGTACTATCGATGTAATATATAGACACACACACACTCCCCTCTAGCAGATATACACCCTCCTCTGTGATTTACTGTAGATTGTGTTCAAAAGTATCTATCTGCACGTCACAAAAGACCCGTTTGGAACGAAGGAATTACACCGTTTCTCATAAAAATTCAGATGGATTTCCTACGGTTCGAACAGGCTAGCGTTTGTGGCTGCCGGAGATGTCCATGCTTCTCAAGTACGCAGCACTCCATAAAAGGGCAATATATCCTGTGTATATAGGGTTTTTCATGTATACACTGTACACATCAACTAATAAAAATCACAAAAATTTTTGAAAAAATTGTATATATACTTCATAGATTACTCTAACTATGTATGGTGTTTCAAGATCAAATTCATTATATATCGAGAGTTACAAAAAAGATAAAATTCTGACAAATTTAAACTTGTTAGAATTTTATCTTTTTTTGTAACTCTTGATATATAATGAATTTGAACCTATAATTTTATACATAGATAGAGTAATTTATGAAGTACATTTATAATTTTTTCAAAAATTTTTATGATTTTTATTAGTTGGTGTGCATGATATATATACGAAAAACTTTGTGTACATAGGATACGCTGCCCCACAAAAGAGGACATACTTACCTGAAAATCATTGCATTGAGCCCTAAAGCACCCTCGAAGGACCATCGTAATCCACCCAGCTCTCATTTGCCAACAAGCGAGCCATTGCAACATCTCTAGAGACCCATCCCAACGTGCAAGGTCTCTCACCGGTCACCAGCGCGCTGCATTCCATCGCATACTTTTTGTACTTTTACAAGGGACAGGCGCAGTAATCTGTGCTTGGTGAGAGCTTTAGTGGTTTTAGGTAGCCGAACCAAATGGCGAGCGAGTGAAAGAATGTGCGAGCAAGAGAGGTACGACCAGGAAGGGGCTTCAATTGATGATGATGATGGGCCTCGGCCGGCCCAAGATTCGTAATGATGGCTCATCTCCGGGCCCTCACTCATCATCACACACCACAGCTCTTCCTCTCTTCCTCCTCCGACCATTTTTTTTTCGTGCCCTCTTTTACTAGGATTATTATTACTTACTGCAACCCCCCACCCCACCAAATCTTTAATACCACCCTCTGGTGAATGCCTCACAATTGTGGCCTTTTACCCTCCCACCTCCAATTTTTACTGCACCCCCTCTTCCTTCTTTACACCCTTTTCTTTCTGGTCCATTTCACCTCCTGCTTTTTGCAAGCCTCTTGCCCAATGCGATTGTTACAAGAAACGGAATCTCTGAAGGAAAATCTATTCGGCGGCAGAAATGGTCTAGGGCAGGAGAAAATAGAGGGAGACCAAAAAAAGAGAGGTAATGATGTTGGACAGCCTGGAGTCTGTACCGTATATATGAAAGCAATTTCTGGAGCTAATGCACTCCCTAAACACGTGTTTGGTCCTTGCAGAAGGATCTTTGTGGAGACATCGACGTAGACGGATCAGCCAAATTTGGCTTCTGCCCCCTTTTGTACTCATCAATGTTAGTCTCTCCGTCCAAATTTACGTGGCCTATTTTTCAAATGATTTTATCTACAAATATTAAGTGTATTTTATATTATAATATAAAATTAGTGTGATGTATCATATATACCTCTAATAAATATTTATCTTTAATTTATATTCTCTTCATGTATACATTAAATATAGTGTTTAGTAAGAGTAATCTAATTATTTTTAATATTTTCTTAATACATTATGAGTCAAAGAGAAATAATCTTATAAGCTAGCCGGAGGGAGTAGTTCTTTAGGAGAGGCAATTTGATGTAGTGTCCCATCAGCGACTGAGAAGGACGCTCCACGAGTTTTAGCCCGTCTAGGACATATAAATTTTAATAAATTCTGCGGAAAATGTACATTTTCTTTTAAATTATATTATTCCAACACATACTTTTGGACCATTCCGGCTTACAATTAACAGCCCAGATCGAGCTTACAAAACATTCTTTTATAATTGATGAGCATGAAACATTGAAGGGGTTGAAGAGAGAAATAGACAATTTACTCCAATATATTGTTGGAAGGGCTTTATATTCTGTTAATTACGGTGACTTATATTTAGTCTTTTGAGATTTAAAAATATATGCTAAATGAATTCTAATAGAAGTATTATTTCTATTTTTTTAAGTAGCATTTCTACTTATTTTGAAGGGGACTAAAGGGGTTATATAAACCTATTATATGGTCACGAGAACATAAACAACTAATAAGCCATAAACGAACTCATCCAACGTAAAAGGAGTATGAGAGGATAAGACGCTAGATTATTGTTTAGTACTAGATTCTTATAAACAAGGATCTAAGGGTCCTAGAAGATTCAAGAGAGTTGTAAGAAGGTAATAATCTCTTGTACTCTTTTAATGTTGTGCTTTCACGGTCGGCTTCGCTAAATCTTTTTCTATCATTATAGTTGCTTTATCACCGTTATTTTGGTTCTCACTGCAAGATCTATCTTCTTCATATTTGAGACTATGCACACTTGTTCTATCTCACAATACTCTCATCTGGGATAAAGGGATACCGGAGCATAACATGTTCGTACTGATCGATTGAACTCCACTGTAGCAGCGCTAATCCTAGGTACTGGTGGTGGTGGTGCAATGATTCCTGAGGCATGATAGATTGCTAGACGCTAGTAGTAGCAACCTCCACCACAGGGGCGGAGCTAGAGTCAATTGTCGGTGTCAGTTGACACCATGATTTCTATTTAGTCCATTATACCCATATGCATAATATTAGCTCGACACCAAGAAATAACAATCTGACCCCACTGCAATATTTCTGACCCGGCAATATGCCAACATTTATTTTTCATTGTGTTACAATGTAGAAGTGCACTGACCCCAGTGATAATATTTCCTGACTTCGCCCCTGCTCCACCAAAACCATTTCAATAGATGCATGGGCTTTGTTTTGCCTGCTGTTTGCGTGCAGCTGGTGCTGCCCATGGAGCATGCAGTTAAGATCCCGGGGAGTACAAGTGTACAACCATGATCACCAATTAAAAGCAAAGCAATCGTTTGGATTTCCCCTTCGTGTGCCCTTGCCATCCTCGCCTTTTTTTTTCTCCTTCTCGATCTGTTGTACCACTCGACAGCTTTATCCATGCAACGCCCACTCGGAGGCTGCAACTATACATATATTATAACACACTCGATCACGATCAAGAAAATGAAAAGCAATCTTACTCGATTTGGCTATAAGATCGGCTTTAATTTTTTTCGCTGCTTCCATCTGATCTTTTAAGAACAAAAATTGTGCATTGCAATTTGCAAAGCAAGTTTCACATGAAATGTAGCAAATAGATGGTAATTGCTGCCGTTTGCCCAGCCAACTGCTTGTGCTTTGTGTACAAGCTCATGATGGTGTCAACCATTAGCTCCATATCTCCTGCATTACATTGGAGTTGGACACATGTATTGGAAGAAAGCAATGCAATCAATAACAAAAGTTTCGAAAATTCTAAAAAATCATGGATGTACATCTCATCTTACCCCATCTACATATAAAATTTCATGATCAAATTCGTCCTATGCTAGAAGTTACAAAAGACAAATTTGAGGTGCATTTGAACTTTTAAGTTTGTCAGAAATTTGTCTTTTTGTAACTTCTAGCATAGGACGAATTTGATCATGAAATTTTATATGTAGATGGGGTAAGATGAGATGTACATCCATGATTTTTCAGAATTTTCGAAACTTTTGTTAGTTGGATTGCACGGTGATTGCACGATCGATTACACCATATTGGAAGACCACCCAATGCACATCAGTTGTATAATTTATTACTCCCTCCTTTCTAAATATATGATATTCTATCTTCTAAATTTTGTTTCCAAATACTCTATTCGGTCACAAATAGTTATCGTTTTTGACATAGGTGTAGTTAAACATTCGAAACGTTGACTATCAATATCTTTTTAAAAATTTGAATTAGATAAATAAAAATCATATGTGTAGATCTGTCTCGAAGAGTACTTTCATATTATTATAATTTTATTGGTTTTATAAATATATTATAATAGAAATTAGTGGTTACAGCTTTTTTTAGAGACCGTGTCGCTGTCCAAAACAACAACTATTTATGGCCGGAGAGAGTACCTGTCATTCTATAATTTTGAAACAAATTTAACTATTTTTTATATACCATTACCATTCATTATTCCTAAGACTATTTATTAGTATGAATTAGAGTAACATGTATCATCTAAGAGTAATAAGTAATGTAATGAATAAGAACAATTGAGTTATTTCTGTATATGTCTTGGTTAAAGTTGTATTCAAGATAAGATGGGAGTATTTTATAATCATAATGGGTGGAGCTTCCTATTGTTCTATTTCCCCTACATATAATATATATAAATCGACCTTTTTCGAATAAAAAGCTGTGCCAGGAAGAAGCTGTTGCCCTGATCAGATCAGGGCAAATAATGAGCTGCATGGTTTCTAGAAATACATGATGGAAGGCAGATGCAATGAAGTACATGGGCAGAGGGAAGCAGAGGACAGAAAGTTAGATATGCATGGGCATAATGAATGGGCTTTCGCGAAAAGGCAGCAGGGGTCGGTCAATGTTGTGCATCAATTCGCTCCTTGGAAAACTTTTCCACCCCATGCATACCACCAGCTAGCACGAGGAAATCGATCGAACATGTTAGCCATGTCAGGCGAAAAAATTATCACGGAGCAGACTTTAGCTGAGCCCCGTAAGCAGCAGATTTTTCCTGCATATGCAACCGGCCTAATTCCATGCTGTGCTGCTCACATGGTCATGGTGAAAGCAAGCAAACAGGAGCTGAGGTATACGTAGCCCTCTCTAGCTAGGGATCTACGGGTGTACGCATTCCTGATTTCTAGTGGCAGTAGTAGCTGTGTAGTACGTGTAGCATGACGACTATTCTACGGCAGCACTCGATACAGGTGGATCTTTGCACGGCACATGCATTGCTACGTGCATCCCCTTGTAGCTAGCATCAAGAATCTAGCTTGAACAGAGCACTTAATCACACCAAAGCTAGGGCCTAATGCAGGAAAGGACCCACTGCTCTCCACGGAGGTTCTCGAATTGGCGAACTGCAGACCATGCAGACCGTTCAATCAAAAGAACCAAACACGGACGCTCCAGATCAAAGGACAAAGCGGGAAAAAAACTAATCATGACCTATCCACATGAATCCCGATCGAAAATGTGCTTCCCAAACGAGACCAAAAGCTAGTTGTGAACGAAGCAACCGGTCGATCCTTGTTGCACCAATGTGAAGTATCGAGTGGCGGCGTAGATGAGCTATAGTAGGATGCAATCCAGTGCATTGCATTGAAGCGTTTGCCCCCCACTCGTTTGAGTCAAACAAGGCCGGGTGCCCGTGCCCCTGCCCCCCCTCCCCATCATGGCACAGCCGAGGGAGCCGAGGAGAGGCCGAGAGGGGCATCTTTGTACGTACGTACGCTCCCCATACCATCATCATGCCGACGCGCAGGAGCTAGCGAGGCTAGCAGGCAGCAGCTAGCTGAGCCGCGCGCAGGACGTGAGCAAGTTGAAAGGGACCCGTAAACCCGTTTTTTTGCTGCACGCACTCGGCTGGCTGTCTCAGCGCGGCAAACGGCATGTGCCCATGTGCCGACGCGCGTGTGGCAACCATGTGCGCGCGCGCGCGTGTGGCTACGTCTTTGGTCTTGTGGAGTGACCGGCCAACTGGCCTGCGTTAGCCGGGCTGAGTCGAAGCTAGCTGTCCGCTTGGATCTTGCGCTTTCCGGGGCGCAGCTGCAGCTCCCGCTCGAAATGGCAAGAGCGACGGATTGGCGCTTCCGGGCTCGCTAATCTCCCTCCCGCTCGCGTCGGGATGAGCAGTGCAGAAGGGGGGGTCGAAAAGGACCGATTCTATGCGTACCAACAGGCCCGCTCAGAATTGCGTCGGATCTGGGCTGAGGCGGCCGGCGGTCGGGTCCCGTACAACGTGCGATTCGGTGGAGCCGCATGTCATGCTCATCAGCTCGCAGCTTCGCATGGCACGCGTAGTCTTTCCCCGTAGTTCGATCGATCGAAGGTAGACGTTGCTGAGAGCTTTGGCCGAGTCAGTAAATGCCCTTTCGCAGGTACCCTCCGCACATCGCCATCGATCGTTTTTTTGCCGGTGACGGGACCTGCGCTGCGTTTGTGACTTTGTTCAGGCACTTGTTTAATTCGCGCGGGAGGCAGGCAGATGGATTACACCGTACGTACTGATGAGCGTGCATCATCTTGCTCGTCTGATCCTGCTGCATGATGCTGAACTCACGCTCTGCGCTGGGGGCCGGTCGCCTCTCGCGCTCTCTCCTCGGCCTGACACGGCTTCGATCGTGCTGGCATCGCAACAGTTGCCTAGCTAGCTACCAGCTAGGGCGAGGGAATCGTGCGTCGCGTGTGCGTGACATAAGCTTGACTAGCGGCCGGCCACGCTCATCACAGCACGGGTGCGAAAGAAGCGCGTCGAATCTTCCTTGAGCGTGTTCTCCCTGATGCGGACGTCGGGTCAGGTCGATCGGACCGGCAAAAGGCACGAAGTTTGCAATGCTAGAGTTCAATTTTGCATCGCGCGGATGATTTAATATACGCCAGCGTCGATACACGCACGATCGATCTAGAGCTCGATTTCCAGCTACCTCGACTGGTCCAAGCCCTGCCATTGGGCATGATGCATCTGAGGAAAAGAAGCCAAAATGATTGGGTTGGATTGAATATACATTGGGTGGGGAATTAATTGTGCGACTGACTCGCACGCGGGGTAGGAAGAAGCCGGCTGAGCCGCGGATGATGGCGCGGTTGAATAACGCTGGCATAGGGGGGCAACGGCGCAACGTGCCTGCAGCAGCCGGTGAGACCGATCTGCTGGCTGCTGCTACACTTAATTAGGATGAGACCGAGACCGATCTGCTGCTGGCTGCTGCTACCCTTAATTAGGATTCTCCTCCTCCTCCTCGCGATCGATCGACGCCAGGACGACGACGACGAACGCAGGGGGACAAAATGGGGGGGTGGCCGTGGAACGTGGCCGCACGGACGCTGGACAAACGGGGCGCCGCGCGATCTCTCCATCGGACGGCCCGGAGAGGACCCCTGCCGTGCAGGAGGAGGTAGCTGGCTGGCTACTTTGCCTACTTGCTTCGTTTGCATCAGCAGCTTTGTGTTTGCAGAATGAATGCATTGCAAAAAAGAGGAAAAGAAAGGTTGCAGGTCAGATCGAATGATGATGGAGAGACGACCAAAAACACGGAATTAAGATGGACAGGGGGAAAGGCAATTGTGAGTCATGCATGGCAGGCCACCAATCTGATCTGATATACTCTAGTCCAACCCGACAGAACCGACGAAAGGACCGAACAGGCGCTCGTTTGGTTGTCCGGTACTGTAGATACCAATAAAAAGCAAGGCCGGTAAAAAACATACTCCTATTCGATATGGAGAAAAAAAAATACATTGATCTCTCAAAGAGAAATTATGTTACTATATATCTCGTCAGAAATGTAGTAACAGTAGACGTTTGTGCTGCTTGAGAAGTAAATGATCACGCGCGTTACGAAAACATGAAAACAAAAATGTCACGTAGTTTTTGCAGAACAAAACAACTTTAGTTAGATCCCGTTTGGAACGTGGGATTCGTTAGCATCTCCATTCAAGATGTGGCCGCAAGTCATAGAATATGCCGTATAACTACTGACTACTGAGAGCATATTTTGCCCGGTAGATCCCAAGAGGCATGAAGGGTGTGTGCTCTCGCTAAAATGTAGTCATAACTTAGTTATGTGTTCGGGCGTGCTTTGTAATAAAATGTAGTCATAACTAGTTATGGGATACTTGTGCTCATGACAGCGCTTTGTTTATTCTGAATTACAGATGATTAAAATCCAACCCTTTCTCACTTACCATTAGTGTCGAAGCCATCTAACTAACTTTTAGCCCCCTTTACGAAAGTCTAACAAAGCTCGTTCATCTCTAAGCTTGAACTACATGAGAACAATTACAGTTCAATATAATCTATGAACTAGAAGCCGGATGTGGGCACCACGAGCAGCTCGTGCTCCTTCTCCTTCTCCTTCCCCTCCTCTTCCCCCTCAACCTCTGGCTCCACTTCCTCCTCCCAACCTTCTTGGCCTTGTCCCCCTGGCCGGTGGCAACTTCCTTAGGCGGCACTGTCTGGCCATCGTACCCCTCCTTAAGACCCTCGCCCACCTCATCCTCCTCTTCTAAATCATTATAGTCCTCCTCACCATCCACCTTGTCCTCGTACACCTTCGGGGCGTCTTGGCTGTCATGGCCGTGATCGGGCCCAATCTGCACCCTAGGCAGGCTCCTCCCCTCCTCAGACCCCTCGTTGTCGCTGGCCTCCTAGCCGTATCGCCGAGAGCGGCATGTCGTCAGGGTCACTCACACACTCCTCCTTCTACATCCCCTACCCCGTCTCTACCGTCTCCTTGTGCTCCGATGTCAGCGATGCAGCGGGGGGCTTGTCAACGACGACAATAGGTTGCTCCCGCTACACATCCGAGAGGGGCAGGTCGTCCATGGGCGAGCGAAGCAACCCTAGATTTGGCCGCGGCGCGGTGTATTTTTTTTTCTCTTGTGTGGGTTTGGTTTTGTGGGGAGAGACGAGAAAGTTCAAATCGAAGGAGGAAGCGACGAGTGAGCAGGGGACAACAGAGCGAGTCGTGGAATACTTGAATAGAACGGAAATCTCCTTCCATCTCAGCCATAAAAAATTTATTAGAAAATCGATTTTTTGAGACATTTTATAATTTCAACAGAAATACTTTCAGATTTTTGTAAAATTTTACAAGCTTGATCATGCTCTAAATAATTTATGGTACAATATTTAGGAGTGTAGGATCATGCATAAAAAAATTCAAAAGAATTTAATTTCATATGTTATCTTTAAAAATCAAAATAGAATAAACATAATTGAGTTAGTAACAATGTCAGAATTTTATAAATTTGCTCGTGTGTGGTCATGGTCCAAGATTTTTATGAGATCTTAAGCATTTTCTCATAACCCTTATATAAAATTTTCAAAAATTTTAAATTTTTTGTTTGGTGAATCAAATCTATGGATGCATTGAGCTTCATTTGTTATCTTTCAAAAGTCAAAAACTTAAGGAACACAAAATGGTATAGTACCATTGTAAGAATTTTATAAATTGACTGGATTGTGATCATGATCCAACATTTTTACGAGAGCTTAAGCATTTTCTTATAATCCTTCTCTAAAAGTTAAAAAAAATTCTAACTATTTTTTGATTACCCAATCAAATCTATCTATTGATCATCAGACTTTTATGAGAACAGTAGCACTGTTATAATTTTTTAAAATTTCTCAAGCTTTATTATCATACAAAAATTTTATGAGAATATTAATGATTCTTTAGGACCATTCACAAAAATTTTAAAAAATTTCTAATGTGGTTGGACTATTTTTTATTCGGTTGAAATTTGTCGGTCAGCCTTCAGTAGCACTGTCCTAATTTTTAAAATTCCTCAAGCTTGATCATCATCTAAAAATTTTATGAAAATATTATTGATGTGTCAAGAACATCCAATTTTTTAAAAATATTCTAACATGGTTTGTACCATTTTTAATTCGGTTGAAATTTTGTCGGTTAGCCTTTTATCAGTAACACTGTTAGAATTTTAATAATTCCTTAAGCTTGATCATCATCTGAAATTTTTATGAAAATATTAGTGATTAGTGATGTGTCAGGACCATCAAAAAAAATTTAACATCATTTTGACCATTTTTCGTTCGTTTGAATTTTGCCGAGATTTTGTTATTTCTCGCCAAATTTCGCCAAATTTTGTTTCAAAATTTTCAAATTTCAGATTTTATTTTTAAATTTTGATCAGATTTCATCCGAAATTCTAGAATTTGCTGAAATTTTGGATTTTACCCATCTCAAAATGTGAACTGAAAACGAAATTTAAAACCCTACCGGGAACTGACTAACCGGGCTGGACTAGCAACTAGCAAGCCCTCCCATGGTTCCATTCTTAAAGCGCCATAGCCTTAGCCTAGAAGCCTAAAAGAAGCCGGCAACTAAGCTGAAGATATACTTATGGCTGCCCATTGCAGCCCAGTTAAGATCCAGGAATAATCACTACTTGCCTTGACTACAGTATAGGTGTCCGATCAGAACAGTGTACAAAACAGTTACAGTCTTTGCAACTACCAGGTGGCCCAAGTAATCGTGCGGCTAAATTTATTATAATTTTTTAAGCATCAAAGTATGTTAGATTTATTACAAAGTATTAGTATATACTACTTGGGATATATATATATATATAGGTTTTTATAATGTACATTTAAAATAATAATAAAATTTTGAAGCCAAAACAAATCTTGAGGGTAATTGAATAATAATATTTTACTGAAAATATAATTTGAGCCTAATACTCTGTATGGACTCCTGAAAAAGTAATATGCAAAAGTGCCTTACATAGATAAATAGATTGGCTGGTGCCTATAAGCTTAGCATTGATCCGTATAGTCTCCGTAGTAACTTGTACTACTTGTTAAGCTACTCTTGATGCTAACCAAACAACTAATAAACATAACAATAAAAAACTAATTCCCGTGTCTTACTCTCTCCGTCCAAGATTGCAAGACTTATTTTTTGAATTATTTTACTTAGGGCATATTTCAATATAAAATTAGTGTGATTATTTATATACCCCTAATTGATATCCATATTTACTATATATTCTCTACACGCATGTATTAAGTATAGTGCTTAGTTGTAATAGTTATGGATAATTTAGTTATTTTTAATTTATTGGTCGGTCGATTTTTTTTAAAAAAAATTGATTTCGAAACTCTTCGATTTTTGACATTTTTTATCTGATTTTCAACTTGATATTGTTGATTTTCGAGTTGTTTTTCTAATATCGATATTGTTAACCCAAGGGATACATGAACCAGGAAGAAAAAGCATAAAGTGTTACAATGGTGGGACCCACATAAAGTAGTCGCCCTATACATGTGCAGAAATCTGATGTATGGCAAAATTCCCGTGGCCTGACACATTTCAACTATGCAGAACCATTGGAATCTCTTTTCCGCACATCCCAGCCACTGTATTTCGCCATACTCACCGATCGTCTGTCACTACATGACCGGTCTACTAGAATTGGCCAAATACCGCACCCTCTTAGCGCTGGAATTGCCGGAACCGAGAATGCATTGTAAACTAATGCCCCATGGCAACTAAGCAGTAAGAACTAAGGGTACCGAATCACTCAACCACAGGTCAACAGAATAAAATAACGATCGCTGTAAAATGCGATAGGTGAAGTCACACACCTCATTTTCCTGAGGACATTCGCTTCTCTCTCTCTCCCTTTTCTCCCTTGTAAGTACGTATCCAGCTTTCTCTTGGCCACCTTGAGCGCACGCTTGTCACTAGAGGTGGAACTTGGGCCGTGCCGACCTGCCCGAGCCCGTCGGTAGCCGGCGCGTGAAACGGGCCAAGACGGTCCGGTCATTTCTTCGTGCGGGCCGGGCCAGCACGGACGGCAAAAATCAAGGCCGGCACGGCCCAAAGGCACGCCGGGCTGCTGTCGGCCGGGCCGCCCAACACGGCACGGGAGAGAACGCAGCACACTAAATATTTTTTATAAATTCATACGTTGCTCAAATGGAAAAGTTGTCTACATGAAAAAGATGCGTCTCGAAATTCTCTACAACTTTCATGTAGAGTATAAATTCATATGAGCAAAGGAAGACACTGAAAAATGCAGATTACCGAGAGATGTGGCGTCGGTCCGAAACTACACAGCGCACTAAATATTTTTTTATAAATTCATACGTTGCTTAAATGGAAAAGTTGTCTACATAAAAAAGATGCGTCTCAAAATTCTCTACAACTTTCATGTAGAGTATAAATTCATATGAGCAAAGAAAGACCCTGAAAAATACAAATTACAGATTCGGACCGTGATTCGGGCCGTGCCGGGTGGCCCATCGTGCCAGGTTTTTAGGCCCAGCCCGGCACGCCATTCGGGCCGTGCCAGCCCGGCACGCCATTCGGGCCGTGCCAGCCCGGCCCATTTTTTTCGTGCCGGGTCGTGCTTCAGCCCATTTTTTTTCGTGCCGGGTCGTGCTGGCCCACTAAGGTCCGGCCCAATTCCCAGGTCTACTTGTCACGTCGGGGCCGGCAATTCCAAGCACCAGGAGTAGGAGGGCACGGCATTTGGCCAACTCCAGCGGACCGGTCACGCCGAGACAGCAGTCAGTGGGCCCGGCGAAATCTAGCGGCCGGACATGCGAATAAGAGATTCCAGCGGTTCATACCGCTAAAATGTGCCGGGCTGCGGGAATTTCGTCATGCGCTGGATTCTCGCACAGATACAAGGCGGAAATATAATCTCCGTATACTCGCTCTGCTGATGGTGATATATCCAGGGATGAAAACGGATATCCGAATTTCTGAATAAATTTGATATTTTTAAATAGATATATAACGATTTTGGTTTTTATTTTTTAACACTTTAGCAAGCTCATTATAAAAAATAAGATTATAAAATTAGATAAAAAAATTACGCATTATTCGCTTCTCATAAATAAAAAGGTGAAAAAATATCCTAATCCGTATCCGATTGATATCCTAATTTTGTTTCTATCATTTAAATAAATATATAATGAATTTAAGGTTCATTTTTATGAATTTGAATAAGTTTGAACACCACAAACAAGAATATGAATTCGTGATAGAAAATTCTATATCCTATTTGTTTCCCATTGAAGAACAAAGACAAAAAAATTGATATCCGAATTACTATCCGTTTTCATCCTACTATATGCGATGCTCGTGTTATCTCACGCTCGTATGTCGGTCGTTGGAGGGGGGCTATTTCTATAAATTATAGCGGATGGAGACCATTTTCATAAAAGAAAAAAATATATATAGCTAACTTACTCTACAGTCTACGTACACATCTTCAATTCTTTATCATTAACATACCTATATGTGCAAGAATTGGAGAGCAACCGGCATGGCCACCTGTCACCTTGCACTTTTGCAAAAAAGTCCTTCCATTTTTTCGAAATTACGGATAGGTCCCTGTGCAATTTTCTAAGAGATAAAGATATTTTTTTCACTTCGCGTTTGGGTCCCTGGCCTAGTATTTTTACGTAAAAGCTCCCGTTAGTTTCAAATCATGAACAAGCCCTTTTCTAATTTTTCAGATAGCGAATAGATCCAAAAAATAACATCCGGTCCCTACTTACGCTCGGTGTCCTTTCTCCGCTTTTTCCCGGAAAAATGTTTTGCCACCAAAAACCCTAAACAATTTTTTCGCCACCCAAAAACCGGAAAAAATGTTTTGTCACCAAAAACGCAGATTCATCGAAATTTTATAGCAACTTATGTATTTGCTAACGGATCAGAATCGCAGTTTTTATTAAAATGTAGATTCGTCTGCAGATTTATAGCGAACCGTGGATTCGACGGTGGCTTCTAACGACCCATTTTTTTAGCAAACGCAACAAAAAACCGAAAAAATATTTTCGACGCCCAAAAAACGGAACAATGTTTTCGTCCAGCGGATCGCCGGGTGGGTCCTAACGACCCATTTTTTAAACAAACGCAACAAAAAAACCGAAAAAATGTTTTCAAAGACTCAAAAAAACGAAAACAATGTTTTCGTCACCAAAAACACGGATTCATCGAAGGTTTGTATCAACTTACAGTGAACACGTAGAGTATTAGGCTCGACAAAAGAATGTTGTCATCTCTGATAATTTTTTTCCCTTTTTCCCCTGAACTATTTTTGACCGGTTAGTGGTTTTGCGAAAATAAAAAAAGTTTATTTTTTCGAGCGCATGCTATTGAAATTCAACCGGCGCAACGTAGCGCGCTTTTTTACCTAGTAGTTCATATTGTGCATTGGTTTGGGTCCTGACCAAGTTGTGTACCCGTGGCACACTTCTCTCCTTCCTTTTGTTATTGTCTTGTTGCCCGAGTTCTTCTTTTTATTGCAACCTTTCTGCCTTGATCCAAGCGTATGAACGTCCTTGGCTAGAACCATCGAAGTCATCCCTTCCCTAGCGCTTTTTTTTTTCAAATTTAACCTGTCACAAATTCATTAGCAGAATTAGCCATATTTTCAACCGTTAAAGCGCCGAAGAGTTCCATGTGTCACTTTTCGCACTCTTCTATCATGAAAAAAGCCTTTCATACTCCCCACTTATGACAACCTATCTCCCACGCTCTCCGGCCACAGCACCGACCGTCCTCGCACGCCACCCATGCACAGAAGTTGCTGATCCCGTGCTAGCCCGCCTGCTCCAGTGGCTCACTAGCTACTGTGCTCTTCGAGCAAGGGAGCGTCTTCCACGGTAAAAAAAGAGTTAAATCTACAAATGATTTTACAGATACACTAGATTTGCTGAAAAAGAGCCAAAGTGGTTTCGCGTCCATCCGGTGGCCTGGCAACGACGTCCATCGTCAGTGATCCCAAGTATTCTGCTCCCTTGAGGCACAAGAGACCCAAGAACCTGCAGAACAGTCGAGGGATTAATTTCTCGTCGAGGAGCGCAAAGGGATTGACCGTGGAAGCGTGAAAGAGGACTTCGTCTCTCGTACGATTTTCCTGTACTGCTTTTAATCTTACATGGCATGAAGAGGATACGATACGGATTTCGTTAACTATGTAATCAGGTGTAATTCTTGTATAACTTCGATAGATATACGACTAATTTGTACCTTAAATTTGAACTTACAAAAGGCCGACGGTGTAATTTTTTTTCACTAATTAATAGGGTAATTTTTGTCCTTAAATATGAATGTGATGACTTTTTTCTATTTTATTTACTTCAATAAGATAATAGATAAATAGATAGACGGATATTTTACGGAGGTCGAAGTCCAGCTACAGCTGGCCCGGTTCTTGCTCGCACGGATCAAGCAGTCCTGCATGCATGTTCTCACACGCTTTAGAGGCCCAGCCCAGCCCAGCCCAGCTCAACAACTTGGAAGACCACTCTTGCTGTCTTGCGTTTACGCGAAATCTCCATCCCGGTAGTGCTGCTCTGCTCTGCTCTGGCCTGCACTGCACCGCGATGAAGATGCTTCAAGCGAGGGACGTGAGGTGGGTCGCGTCGCGCGGAGAAGTCCCCGCCGCCAAGCAAAGGCTGCCGTGGAGCGGTGGAGGATTCAGCACCGCGTCGCACGGCTCTGCGCTACAACGCTTCGATCGCTTGAAAGCCTGCACAAAACCGTCCATCACATCACGCCACTCCCATTCCTTGACGCCATTGACAACGCGCCGTTGCCATCCCTCTCGCTATATGGTCCATGTACAGCGATCGATGTCGCTCCCAGGTTACCGCCACTTGCGCACGACGCGATCGGCGCAGCCAAAGAAGATGACGACGAGGTGCATCCTCGTGCTTGTCGGAACCCTGATCGTCTCCGCCGCCTTCACGGGCTCCGCCGCGGCTGCCGAGTATGTCCGGCCTCCACCGGGGCGGGTCATCCTCACGGAGCACACCAAGCCCGCATCCCATCCTCAGCAGGTACTAAAAACGCGACGCCCTGCACGGTCGCCATTGTTGCACACGAGAGAGTTCATGCACAACGCTGTCTTTTGCGGTAGCGCCTAGTGGGAAATGATATATGCGTGCTCTCTGCATTTAGGTCCATGTATCGGTTGTCGGGGCGAACCATATGCGGGTGTCATGGATCACGGACAGCAAGCACGTGCAGTCTGTGGTGGAGTACGGCAAGGCCTCCGGGAACTACACCATGTCGGCCACCGGCGACCACACCTCGTACCGCTACTTCCTCTACTCCTCCGGCAAGATCCACCACGTCAATATCGGCCCGCTGGATCCCGGCACGGTGTACTACTACCGGTGCGGCAGGGTAGGCGACGAGTTCACCCTCAAGACCCCTCCGGCCGCTCTCCCAGTCGAGCTCGCCCTCGTAGGTAGGTTGCCCGCCGCGTAGGCCGTCCGATCATAAGAATCAATGGTCTGAATCTAATGCACGAAATTTAATCTGCAGGGGACCTTGGGCAGACCGAATGGACGGCGTCGACGCTGGCCCACGTCAGCAAGTCGGACTACGACATGCTGCTGGTGCCCGGCGACCTCTCCTACGCCGACGCCCAGCAGCCGCTGTGGGACTCATTTGGGCGGTTCGTTCAGAAATATGCGAGCCGGCGGCCGTGGATGGTCACCGAGGGCAACCACGAGGTGGAGGCCGCGATGCCGCTCCGGGCTCGCCGCGGCCGTTCTCCGCGTACAGCACGCGGTGGCGGATGCCGTACGAGGAGAGCGGCTCGGCGTCCAGCCTCTACTACTCCTTCGACACCGCTGGCCGCGCCGTCCACGTCGTCATGCTGGGCTCATACGCCACCTTCAGCTCGAGCTCGGACCAGTACCGGTGGCTGGCGCGCGACCTCGCCGGGGTCGACCGCCGCGCGACCCCGTGGCTCGTCGTGCTGCTGCACGCCCCCTGGTACAACACGAACGCGGCGCACGAGGGCGAGGGCGAGGAAATGAGGAAGGCCATGGAGCGCCTGCTCTACGAGGCCCGCGTCGACGTCGTCTTCGCTGGCCATGTCCACGCCTACGAACGCTTCGTGAGTAGTAGCTTAGGAGAGCTCCAGCTCTCAGCTCCAGCTTAGATCTGAAATTTATAGGTTAAAATAAAGTGAATTAAGTTTTTATTTTTAATCTAAAATATAAACAAGATGGTCTACCTAAATATTCTTGTACCTATAGCTCCAGCTCTAGAAATTTCTGAAACTAGAAATACCCTGCTCCACCAACTCCACAGATTTTGGTGGAGCTGGAGCTATCCCAAACACCCCTTTAATTTGCCTCCGATTTGATATTTTGATCCGCGGGATTGCTGGAATGATCAATCAGTTCGGCGTGATTTTGTTGAACGTCTAATGAGTGACTCGTCTCGAATTGTTGTTGCAGACAAGGGTATATAACAACGAGGCAAACCCATGTGGACCGGTGTACATCACCATTGGCGATGGTGGCAACAGGGAAGGCCTCGCATTTGAGTAAGTGAAGATGCCTTGATTTTAACTTTGCTTCAATGCAATGATACGTTTCTATAAGCAACATCAATTTTTCATCGCTTTAAATCGTTTTGTTGGTGGTAGTAGCTTTCAGAAGAACCACAAGTTGGCGCCACTTTCGGTGATGAGGGAGGCGAGCTTCGGGCACGGCCGGCTGAGTGTAGTGAACGCGACCACGGCGCACTGGACGTGGCACCGAAACGACGACGCCGACTCCACCGTCCGCGACGAGCTCTGGCTGGACAGCGTGGCCGCCAACGACGCTTGCCGGCAGGGCGACCCCGCCGTTGATTTATGGAACGAAGAGTTGTAGGTAGGGCTGTAAGAAAGGGCGACTCCTGAGCCGCTTGAGTTTCCAGAGTGTGCTATAAGCCCGAGCTTGATCCGAGCTCGCGAGTTTTATCGAGCCGAGCTCGAATAGTTTGTGAGCCTCATTAAATTTATAGCTCACTGATTAAATATTATTGTATGTTAATTTTACTGAACTTAAGTTTTTTTATTATTGAAAATTAGTGTATATTAAATTATTTATTGCTACTGAGCTTACTTAAACTAAGTTTGAGCCTACTCGAGCCCAAGCTCCTCAGATTCAAACTGAGATTAACTCAAGCTCGAAGCAGAGATTTTTCTTCTTCGGGACATTGCTTGAAACTTGGAAGGCACGTTTTGCTTGTTAGATGCCGGTGAACCTATGGCTGTAAACGAGCGGACATCGAGTGAGTTCTGACCTCGAGCTCCATTGAAGCTTGAGTTGAGCGTGAGCAAGCTTAAGTTGAGGCCGAGTTTGGATCTAGACTCGAGATTAGTTTGAGCAACCTCATTAACATTTAACAATTCAATATATATGCGTCGTTTCTTAACAATAAGAAAAGTTCAAACTTCAACAAGTGATCCACAACATGTACTAAATTTATTGAGTCTTGACGAGCTATTTGAGTTCGGCTTGTTAAAACTCGTAACCTCAGGATGAAGCTCCATCTCGTCTCACTAAGCCTTGATCTTTTTTTTATAGCTCTAGGTGAACCTGGAATACTTACTTTACTGCTAAACAATGCATGCCGTACGTGATTAGTGGCCAGTGCTTAGACTGGCAGCACTCCACCACTCACGGTTGCTCAACCTACAAACTCAATTTTTGACAATTGAACGGTAACCACAATACACCATTGTAGGTCATCCACATGTTAATAATTGAAGGCGATACAACAACTACATGCACAATCCAGTTATCGTACCGTTGGCCGCACATTTTTGTGGGTGTAATTAGCAAGCCTTTTCCTACTCTTGGGGTTAGGAGTACATACTCTCACCTTTAATATACCGCTTAAACAAAAATGTTATACTTCTTTATTACTTCCAGTATACTCCAATAGTAATACTAAGATACTATAATGCGATATGGTTGAAAAAACACTACAGGAATCCTGAAAATTTTCGTGGGTTAAAACCCACGAAAATAAGACCTGTGCCGACAAAAATAACTATTTTCGTCGGCAATAGCCTTATTTTCGTCGGGACACGGCCGTCAGAGATAAGGAGTCGAAAGTTATCTTAATTTTCGCCGGTCACCGATTTAAAGTTAGTTATTTTAAATCGCCGTGATGCTACGACGAGAGTTAGTGCGAAAGCCGTAATTTTCGTGAGTAACGATTTAATCGATTTAAAATAACTTACTTTCGTCGGTTTTTCTTCGCACCCACGAAAGTTAATAACGTTAACTTTCGTCGGGTTACTTTAAGCCCACGAAAGTTAATTTGGTTAATTTTCGTCGGTTTCTTGGCCCACGAAAATAATTTGGGTTAATTTTCGTCGGTTTTTTGGCTCACGAAAATAATTTGTGTTAATTTTCGTCGGTTTTTCCTGCCCACTTAAAATTAACCGACCCGACAAAAAACAGCCCAGTAAACCCATTTTTCATACAAATTTAGACAAATATCATTCATAACATATATCATTCATTCAATTAAATCCACATATATCCACATATATCCACATACATCCACATATATCATTCATATATATCATCCACATACATCCACATATATCATTCATCCACATATATTGCTCATTCATCCACATATCATTCAAATATCCACATACATCCATTCATTCATCCACATATATCATTCATCTCAAGATTAGTTGAGTTGTCGTGATCATCCATCCACATATAATAGTTAGTTGAGTTGTCGTGATCACAAGATTACAGATTATTACCAAACATCTCAAGATTGGTCATTTGAGTTGTGGCCGCCACTGTGGAGCTAAATAGGTTTTGAACATGCTCTCCGTGTGTCGCTGTGTGTCTTCTTGGGTCGTGGCGGTGAGTTTGTAAACACGGGCGATTTGTCCCCGATCCCTACGATACAAGAGACCAAATTTAGCGGAGTCTGAAGCATCTTTACTTTAAATTTGTACAAATCAAATATAGACCTGCATTTAAATAAATGAAATAGTAGTAGCACAATAGAGTAAGTGATCGATGCAAAATGCAAGAAGAGAACAAATGTGTAACATCTCAAAAGCATTGATAGGCAAAGACAAAGATTGTAGTAATCGAAAAAGGATAATGTTATGGGTACTTAATCAACCTAATAAAATACTCTACAAACAATATTTTCATCAAGATAATGTTATGGGTACTTAATCAACCTAATAAAATGTCAGGTCCAGAACTGAAATAATTGGGCAATGCAATGTAAAATTTTTCTGTTTTCATAGCATGTTCCAATCAAGAGGATTAATCTTTCTAATTCATTTATCAAGTTCCAGTCTACCTAAGAATGATGCCGTATGTTGAAGATATGATGAAATGCTAAAGATGCACCAGTTAGGATAGACTTTTGTCAGATTCAGGATTGAAATAGCACTAGCAATGCTGTATGTAGTTCCTGTTCAGTACTTGTTTTCCTTGCAATGATGTTACTATATGAAGTACCTCTTTCATTAGGCATTGGATCCAATACAGAGATACATAGAAGTTGTCAACAAATAACCTGTCATGGTTATGTTTAAATGGAAGATTAATCCAAACCCTACTATACTAGTATGCACAGATCTGATTAGTAGAGCTTATGGAAATATATTTTACCGTTAAGTTAAAAAGCTATCTTCTAGTCAGGTTTTATTCAAGTGAATGCTATTATAGTACTTGATGTTGGTAATACTACTCAAGTACCTATGTTCTTGATGAAATCAAACTAGAATTGATCCTTGGGTAGGTTCCTAAGACCGTAGCATGCCGTTTGCAATTTATATGACGAGTCCTTCGCTAACTATGCTAGGGTTTCGCAATTTCTATTTTCTTGTCAATGCCATGCTAATTAAGAGGTAATCTAATAACCGGAGTTATATGGTCAAATTTTGAGAATGCGCTCCGTTAAGGACAGCCATATGTCTTCTTTGGCGGGTCAGGCGATTCTATCAAATGCTAATTACATCGTCATGTCCTCAGATCATTGATGTTGTGACAGATATCTTATCTGCTTCTAAACTTCTAATGATGAAATAGGCTTACAATATAGCACAAGTGAAAAGAGATGTTGACACAAGACCAAGTTTAGCTAACCTGAGCTGCAGGAGAAGGTCTTGGAGGATTCATCCCCATTGTGGTGGTGGTGGTGGCGGCCGCCATGGTGGAAAGACAATGGTCTGCCTCTTCACCGAACATTGCCGTAAATGCAATGTGTCGGCTTATATATTGTTGCATGCTCGAATGCTAACTGCTGAGGGCTCAGACTTACTTGAATAGTCGCTTTCATTGCATGCCATGTAATCGAGCATAGTATGCCTCATGCGACCTTTGATGTTCATCCCGCAGCCTTAGCTCCTCACGCAGCCCTAGCAACCTCTACCTCCCGCCCGAGGGGCGACGGCTACTAACCCCGAGCTCAAGAAGACCCCCTCGAGCTCAAGACCTCCTCGAAATAATCACTCCGATGAACATGGAGTACCTTCAAAATACGTAAACACAAAGGCTTTAGAACTGAAATTTATTGCTCGTGATTAACAAAGTTTGAGAAACTATGACATTTTACCGTCCATGGCTCTTTCCGCCTCCCGTAGCATGCACGGCCACGCCATCAATAGGTTCCTTCCGCCAATCGTAGCCTTCACCATGACGCCTCGACCATTTCTCGCCCATAGCTCTCCTGCAGTGTATTAACCATACAACTTAGAGCTCGAAGTTGATGAGAACTCAATGAAAATTGTGGATAACTCACCGGTCGATCTGAGGCCACCCGAGTGCACAACCGCCGGTGTGATGGGTCTCGGCCCTTATGACCTCGCACATAAACTTCGATGTCACTCGGTGAACACCGCTTTGAGCCTCCCAGTAGCTAGGGGTTAGTGGCATACATATACTTGTGAATATGTTCTTGCAAATATTTGGTACGACTGTCTTACCATGCGTTTAGCCATACTGGATGTGTCCATCACCACCATACGATGGCCTCCGCCTCGCCTCTCGCAGCTCAGGCTTCCTCGACTTCGCGATCCATTCAGAGAAGCCCATCACGACAAAGAGCCCTAGAAGCATTTGGACGGTCTTCCATCCACTAAGCATGACTCGCACACATGTGTTAATACATCAAAACAATATTAACATCACAACTTAATGACCATGAACCCTAATATGTTATTCGCCCATACCGTTCTTCGGTCAAGTAAGTTTCGGTCGATTAAACTTGACCGCTCGACGCCTCTATGCCCTTCAAGTAGATATTTGTTGCTTGAATCCGCATTGGAGAATGCATCCTCGACTACCTTCGTTGCATTGGCATGGAACACATTAGTCGCGTGGCCCAATTCGGCAGGATCAGCCAAACGGTAACGTTTCTGCAATGTCAAATTTAAGAATTGTTATTACAAAATTATAGAACTCAACAATTTCATTGCTCAAATTTCATTGGTTATAATTAGAAAAAAAACTTAGACAAGTGTTATGTTTGAATTGTTTCAAAGCTTCTGCATTTTAGTAAGGACAACTCATCCCAGGAAACTTTCTGTGACATATCAGACATTCATTTTGGAAGTTTACTTTCTCCAAATAGTTTTGGCAATCCATGATCTGTTGGGTAACTTGGTAGTTGGTACAATATTGTATATTGTATATATACCTCATATATATACGCATTTGTAATATCCAGTTTATGTAGCACGATTGCATATTCATAGTATGGACAATACATGAACAGAAAAACTAATGTGGAGAACATAACAAATTACGAAGACACCAATCAAACTGGAGAGAATAGGGTGAAAGATTAAAAAATGCTATCATTACGTAACCATTATAACATGGGAGCGACACCTCATCGGCAACAAGAAAAGGACCAAAAGGACCATAGCATGCCCGCATAGTGTCATGCCTCACAGCCACATATGGCCAACCATCACAATCCTTAATATATTTTAATGTACAGTTGTTTGACAAGTATCATAGAAAAGTAATACAGATTTAACCGGTTATGAACTCCTGTAATGCTATCTTCAACTGAGTGGAATCAAAAGTCGACCGCACAATGCTACAACGCGATATATTGGAAAAGAGTGAAGCATGACCACATTCAAGACGCCTAATTCCAACTAAACCAAACATAGTAACAAAACATTTGGCACAATACCGTAAAGAAGAGCTCAAAAATGAAGGTTGGTTGCATCATTGCATCTAAATTAAAACAGTTGATCGAGATTCTAGTCTAACAAAGAAACATGGGTACTATTATCCTGTATATACCCTATGATATCAAACACATCTAAAATGTTTGCAAACAAAGTTGATTGCAACCCTCCAAAAAGGTGCCTTTTCCATTTTATCGAAACCAGTTCTACTTAAAATTAGAGGACATCAAGATGTCTTCTCCGATATTTTCATGACATGCAAAAGGTGGATATTGCTATAAGTGCCTACAACGTGACTTTATGTTTACATCAATTGTATGCTGCAAAAAAAGGTATATTATGTATTGTATTATATCTCAATTTGGTAATGAGCACATACTATAGCTGTCTCACTTCAAGGCTGCAAATATGGCAAGCATGCACTTGAGCTTGTTGCAGATACCAAACTGTGATGGACCGATCTATTGACAAATCCAGTCCCCAAGTGCAATCTTCAATCAATTCCAACAAATGAGTGAAACCAAAAGGGTATTATACATGCTATGTGTGAAGATGACTAGAGAAAGACTAAAATCTTTACCACTAGAGGAACACAGGCTACCAATCGACTTTCCCATCATACAATGGACCAAAGGTACTTTCTTGCAAGGTTCAACATCTATACACATCTATTCTGAATTTCCCAACAATATTTCAGTGCACAAACAACACACAAGAAGGGCATCAGCTAGCCACAACACAACGGCATTCTTCATATATTTTGATAACGGAATTTAGTTCATGAACTAATATCTTATTAAACAACTTATTTATCCTACAGTGCTCAATATTTTGTTGATATCACTTTAAGACTTCTTTTTTTTCCCTTTTGAGCTTTAAGCATTTCAAAACTGAAACAAAATATTGTGATGCTTCTATGCAAGTTAATAGTTCTCATGAATCTTACCCGAAGTCATTCCACATCGCTCCCCGAGCATTTACATGGTTCACATCAGAGATAGCTTGTAATGCTTCCAACTTGTAGCAGAATGCTCTCACCAAATTTTGTTAATCACCAATCCCGGTAGTGCAAACGATGAGGTTACCCAAGACGGCGTTAACCGCCTATGGTGTCCTCTCGCCGTCAAACCCGTGGTCATCCCATGAGCTGCAAGAAACACAAACTCTATAGATTTAGTTATAAAGTAAACAACATAAAACAAACATAAATAAATGTTCTCACCTATCGCCAATTGGTCTGATCACAATCTTGTCCTCCTCCATGGCACCGGAGGAGGGCGACAGCATGGCTCCTCCTAGTCCGCCTCCGCAATAAGCTAGAACCTTCACCAATCCTCCCGGTCCTCCTCATCCACCGGTGCTCCTCATCCACCGGTGCTCCTCATCCTCCCGGTCCTCCTCATCCTCCCTGGTCCTCCTCATCCACCTGGTGCTCTCGTCTCGCCGGCCAAGATCTCGTGATCTGCACCGCCACTTCTTCCTCCGACAACAGGTCATCCTCGCAAATTATATAAGAGATAAGTACATATGAAATGCTAGGTACATATAAGAGATTAGTAGATATGAAATGCTAGGTACCTCGGTTCTTTGAAGTGCGATCGGTCGTCCCTGCAATTCCGGCCGCACGTGTCTCAACAAGTCCTGGCGTCTTTGGCTTCCTGAACTACTGCCCTGAAAAAGAGACTCCTCGCTGCGCCGACCAGGTAGCATCTTGCTCGCAACACTGAGGAAGCCCTTCGCCGTTTGCTTGACCTTGCGCGACATCCTGTTGAAGAAACAAGTACAAGGTATTAATACATGAACATAATAATAAATGGACAAAATAATAGCTGAACAAAATAAGAACTATAAATTAATGTTTACTTGTCAAAATTCATCAGCATCACGATCAAGTAGTCTCTTTACATAAAGATCGCCACGTAAATTTTTTCTTCACTGGTTGTCGTTGCTGCTTTCTCGAACAATTACATCACACGGTCTCCAACTAATGAATCGAGTCCTAAACCAGGGCTCGATAACAAAAGAGCTTGGCAATTCTTCATCTTGGTAACCTCATCAACCTCCTCGGCCTCCAAATGACTATCACGATAACCAAAGATCACCAGAGTATATAACCGCTCACGGGATTCGCTTGTATACTACCCACCAAGCACCCAAATTTTGTGCACGGATATGGCATATAATAGACCCGCTCAACTTGGTGTGCAAGGATAAAATTGTCGAGCTCTTAAGCCTATCGTTGTGTTTCACTTCCACCATGCCATACCGGTTTTGTCGAGTCCCTTTATTGTTATCGAACCATTCACAATCAAAGAAGACTACTTTCGCTTTTGTCCCCGCAAAACTAAACTTGAGGATGTTTTGAATGATTCCATAATAATTAGTTTCCGCCCTTGTTCATCGATTGCCCTAGTTACAACTCCAAGATAGTTGTGGATGCAAGAGGAAGACTCGCTTCACGCTTGGAACGGAAGCGGAACCCATTGACATCGTGAACGCCATAGCTTTTAATAGCTACCCTTCCAGAAGATAGTCGACGAAGTCCCGATGGACGCTATGCGTCTTTCACGCACCGCATTATAAGGACATGACATTATAAGGATATATACTATTGAAACGTAACATAATAGAATAACATATCACGAGAAGATTGTACATGATCTCCGAACCAAGTGATGAAATTTGGCCTCCATTTATTCCATCCCGTCGCATCGATTTAGTTGCTTGCTCGTAGGTTGCCGCCTAGAAGTCCAGCTTTTGCTTATCGAACTCACCGTGACGAGAACGTAAATGAATTAGATCTATAGTAGCATGAACAAAGAGATAATTACACGCATAACACTTACGTGAAATACTGCTCCATCTCATCCATATTAGTGTACATGTAAAGCAAAGCACCTTCCGCTTCTTCCCGAGTATAATAGTAGGTCGTGGCAACCAACCGGCAGTTGTGCCCTCCATTGAAACAGTTTGAGGTCATGCAAGGTGGTTTTTCATCGACATTGTACCGCATCGTAGGAGCATAGACATTGTGTTCGCTCGCAAAATATACACTCGAGAAGTATGCTATCTCCTTAATTGAAAATGCTTCCGCGATGCACCCTTCAACTCTTGCCTTGTTGCCAACCATAGCTCTAAGCTTCTTGAGGGCCCTTTCAATGTGATACATCCACCTATATTGCACAGAGCCACCTACCTTAGCTTCATATGGAAGATGAACAAGGAGATGTTGCATTGGATTGAAGAACCCTGGAGGGAATATTTTTTCCATCTTACATACAAGCACCAGATCTCTTTCTCCAACATCTCCATCATCTCCTTCGTGATTTCTTTAGCATGAGTTGTCTATAGAAATAACTTAGCTCACCTAGCACCTTCCACACATCATCATTAAGGTATCCGCAAACATTACAGTGTGAGTCTTTCCATTATTATGTGGTAATCATGGCTCTTCAACCCATTTAGCTTCCCCTGTCTTCACATTCAATTTCTTCTCAAGCCCGCAGCAGAACCATCGGGAATTTCAGCTTTTTTCATCCACCTCAAAGACTTCTTTCTTATCTTTAGGTTTAAGACAAAATGGAGCGCGTGGCTTACTACCACTTTCGTGAGCTCAAGGGTTGGACGGTTACAAATCTCGCTAAGTCTCTTCGGCCTTGAGGTTGTCTTTTGTTTTGTCCGTCATATCCATGCACGCTTATGATGCTTTTTAAACATTACGCTCCTCGTGCATGACGTCAATGTTGTGCATCGTAATCAACGCTTGGCATAGGGAGCTCCCATATTCCAGATATGTGAGTCCGCTTGTGCTCCACTCCAAAACCTTCGAACCCGCCTCAGATCCGCTTTTGGGACCGGTTTACTCACTTATCAAGCAATTTCTAGCCCGCTTAGACGCTTCGCGGTCCCTTTGTGACAATGGTGTTCTTCCTAAAAGCGTTTTTCTGCCGCCTATAGATGTGTCTCGGGCAAGAAACATCTATGGCAATCGGTAGAAATGATCTTTCCACCAAAAGCTAGGCGGAAACAATCCGTGTTCGAACCACGATCGACAGTCAAATTTCCATGGCGGCTCCATCCAAAGAAAAATACCATAAGCCGGAAATCATGAACGGACCATAAATACGCAACTCAAGGTTGAATTTCTTCTTCTTGTAAGAGTCGACGCTTCAACTCCCGCCCACATTGTTTCAACTCTTCAATTAAGGGTTTCAAAGATCACGCTGAGGCGTGTCCTGTGATGTTGCGGGCAAGGTATGATAAGGCATAAGAACATAAACTCATATTTCATGCAAAGAGCAGTGGAAGGTTATACGGAACAGAAAGACGGGCCAACAAGAGTAGGAGGTCGCGGATTGGCGAAAAGTGTGAAGCCATCGGCCGCCAACCCACGCGAACATTTCGTGATCGCGCGAAGTCTGCACAAAGCTGTCCGAGCCCTCCATGCCTCACCATCGACGGTGCACCATCACTCCGTCGTTCTCACGCACACCTTCCTTGTGCCACCTCATGTGCCTAGCGGTTCTCTTTGAGAAACAAATTGCTTGACCCAGTGTAATCGGATGTAACGGTTGCTTATGTGCAACATCACCATTACATTTGCACCGTCTTTCATTTACGACCTCGACGCACCTCGGTTTGCCACACTTCAAGCACTTCTTCTCATTCTTATGCTCTTTCCGTAAAAGCATACAATTGTCTTTGCACACATCAATCTTCTCATATTTCATACCTAGAGTAGAAACCAATCTCTTGGCATGGTACATGTCTTTGGGCATGTTATGAGGCTTCTAAGCACATCACCGATCAAGTTGGAGAGCTCGTTGTAACAATTATTCGAGAACGCAAACTTTGACTTAATGGCCATGAGCCGTGTCACAAAAGCTAGGAGGGTCACTTCGTTAGTTCGGCAACGGCTCTTCCAAGCTTTGAGGGCCTCAAGAACCTTTCAACCTCTGGTGTAGGTGGATCCTCGGAATGTAGTTCAACTCCGACCGTATAGCTTCAAGCATCTCGTCCATCCTATCATCACCCTCCCTATCATCATCTACCTCTTCTACTTCACTTGAGAGAATGACTCCGTGGTGCACCCACAAACCATAGCTTGGCATGAAACCGCGTCGACAAAGGTCTAGCGCCACCTTTGTCTTGTCATGTTTGGACAAATTTTGGCACTTGCCACATGGGCACCTCACCTTATCGGATTAGACAAAGAGAACGCACGGTTCACAAAATCCGTAGTCTTGGCCACCCACTCATCCGAGTGAGCCCCACTCTTATCCCAACCATCATACATCCATCGCCGATCGTCACCCATACCGAGGCTATAGATTAAAGCAAGTGTAATCATGAGTTTTTTCGCTCCTATATATATCATGGCCCTACATCTATAGGTAAGGATATGTCCTAAACCCACCCAAGAGTGGTCGACAAAGACGGATTTATGATTTGTCAGGGTCCGAAGAAGCTGACAAGATGTTCTCGCCGTTCTCCATCCGCACGCCCGGATATGGTGCAATGGAGAACATCGTGGTTATGCCGAAATCTCGCTCGACCCGTGGCTCATTCATAAATACCATGCTCTATCGGTCACCCGAGGCTGTCCAAAAGGACAATTCGGACAAGCACATCTCACATGTGTGGCGATGTGTTGCGTGTCGTCCGAATGGGTAATACATAGGTTTCGTGACACTAAACAGAATTTGGAAAGGAAAGTCTTAGACTAATTATTGAATGCTTTTGATTTAAATTGTAGATTTAGAATGAACAGTTACAGTATCCAAGAAAATACAACAAAATAATTTTAGATTTACCATTTAGCACAAAACAGGCCAGCTTCTGATGAAGCAATCATTAGTGGCAAGAATTTCAAGACAGATGCATAAAAGGGTTTAGTGATTTGAGTGTCTTCAAGTGCTGTGGTCATAATTGCAATATTGATACTTAGGTACATTAACAGGGTCAAATCTACCATTTTTCCAAGATTCTACAAGATATTCAGAGTAACTTGATGGGTACTCAGAAAACTCGTCAAACACTGGGCGACAAGATGAGCCAACTGAACCTGGCAATTGACAAAGCTGCCTCCCGGCTGAGACGTGTCACCGGCAATGCGGAAAAGGAGTCTGTTAATGATGAAACAGAAGTAGAACCATCCTAGAAACCGTACCTTCAAAGTATTTTGTTTGCTGAATAATAATTTTTTTATGTAAAGTAATATTTTCTTGGCAAACATAGCGGTTTGACTTGTGCCTTAATACTCTCGACTGTACAAGTCAATGTAAAGGCTCTTCAAATGGATGATTGAAAAAAAAACAGTTCTTTACAAGACTACATGTTATTGCTAGAAATATGAGTTTATGAGAGAGAGTATTATAAATTGTTCAATGGTATTGCGTATGAGTATTATTTCTGTCAAGCTTATGTATGGAAACTAATAAATCCTTAATTTTGCAGATTGAAATATCCTCACTGAGCGAGGATGAACATGCGGTGGAAAACTTCAATGAGCATGGTTTTGTTCAAGGCGAAAGTGCAACATAACGAATACAATTCATGGGTAGCAGCTTTGCCAGGTGAGTCACTGACCATGGAATTCACATATTCAGGTATCCAAATAGAAAAATGTATAGTCAGCAATGAACCTTATGGAACTGAAATTGCAGGAAACATTTAAGGGCGCAATCTGAGGGCTGGACGCTATATTAAACCAATTGGCGGCATAAAAATGATTACAACAAGAAATGCTGATATTCTGTTCGTCGTTTGCGCGCATCAGCTCCAAAACATACACGAAAACTGGATAATTTAGAACTGATGGCCTCAATAACTTAGTGGCGTATGATTTTCTGAATCTATTGTGTACTAATAGCCAATGTCATGGTTATTCGGATTAATGCATCACACTTAAAACAGCAAGCTTACTTTGAATTAAACCAATAGACTGATTAAGCAAAGCAACGATAAACAAGCAATTGCATCTAAATGTCGATGCTGCTCACTTTTCTCGGAAGGAAGAACGACGACGCGGGCGGTTGCGCTGGGGCGACAGGCGAC
Source organism: Guadua angustifolia (assembly GCA_036346375.1). Classification (NCBI taxonomy): domain Eukaryota; kingdom Viridiplantae; phylum Streptophyta; class Magnoliopsida; order Poales; family Poaceae; genus Guadua; species Guadua angustifolia. The sequence continues at coordinate 24,939,495 of CM070507.1, forward strand.
GGCGACGCTCTGGGCGCAGGGGCGACGGGCGACGCCGAGGCGGCCGCAGGGCGACGGCGACGCTCGGGCGGCTGGCAGGGACGACGGCGGCGCGTGAGGCGCGGGGACGACGGCGGCGGCGGCGGGCGAAGCGGAAGGGGGGGCGACGGCGGCGCTGCTAAGGGGCGGCGGCGCGGCGGCGCTGCTGGGCGGGGCGGGCGGGCGCGGGCGGCAAGGCGGTAAGCTGGGCGGGCGGCGGCGGAGGGTGCGCGGGGCGGAATGGCAAGGAGGCAAGGCGGCGGCACAAGGAGATAAGCGCTACAGATGAAAATGTGGAAATGCCGAGCCGAAGCGGAACATAAGTCATTTAATTTTCGTGGGTTTTCTTAACCGACGAAAATAAGTAATTTCGCCGGCAAGAAATTAACCGAGCGAAAATAAGAGCCGCCACAAGAACCCTAACGCGTGTTTTATTTTCGTGGGTTCCTATTAGCCGATTTAAAATTATTAATATTCGCCGCCACCAACCAACCGAGCGAAAATAAGAGCCGCCACAGAACCCTACCGTGTTTATTTTCGCTTCGGTTTCATTTAGCCGATTTAAATTAAATTAATTTTCGTGGGCTCTCCCACCACCCATTTAAAATTACATAATAACTTTCGCCGGCTGATTTTGGTCGTTTAAAATTATTTAAATTTCGTCGGTTTTATTAAAAGCCGATTTGGTTAAATTGGCCGATTTAAAATTTTCACGATTCCTGTAGTGAAATTCATCGGAGCCCTTTATTTGTTTGGTATATACCCTTCTAAATATGTTAAAAGAATATATAAACAAATTATGCTATAAAGAGTGGACTTTGATAAAAATTTTCGTAGAACTCACTTTGGAGTATCTGATAATCAGTATTATAGTATACTTAAAAGGATAAAGAGGTATATTAATATCATTTAAGTGGTATACTAGAGGTTGGTTTTCACACTACTAGGAATATGAAACCATTTTCTGTGTAATTATTAAAAAAATTGTAAGCGGAAACATTTAGACAACATCATTCCAGTATGTAATTTATCCACCACTTTGATCTCTTTAAGTAAGTACATAACTTTGGCCCTATCTTGATCCATACGAATGTATACTATACGTTATAGTGGAGAGAAATGCTGCTCAACTGGTGCTGCCACGTCACCTTCTTTGCGTGAAGGTCCTTTGAAAAATCAAAATTACGTTTAGGTCTTCCGGTTAGTTTTTAACAGAGTAGACCCGATTGTCATTCATCCGTTTCCGTTCTCTCGGATCGTTGTCATCCGTTGTTTCATGTTGGCTGCGCTAACGATGATTGATAACGCATCGTTACTTCCCTCGATTGTCGTTGCTCGCGGAGCCCTCGAGGTAGAGATGCTCCCTCCCTCGCTCCTGCTTCCTTTAGTTGACTACATCGTCGTCTCCTCCACCGCTTATTCTGTTCCCCTCCCAGATCCTGCTGCCTCGCGCCTCCCGCAGCCGAGGATGAGGTGGAGGATTGTGGCGACACGAGATTGGGCCTCGGTAACCACGCTGAGCCTGCCTTTCTTCTAGCCGAAGTCAAGGCGAGGGACGGCGAGCTCACACAGGCCAGCTGCCTCTGCCTCCTCGGTTCCATTGGCGGCGGTGCGTGGTTCGGCCGAGAGCCTCCCAGGTCGGTGGCCTTTCTTCCTCCCTACCGTCGATTCCAGCTGTGCTTCGTGCTGACTACCCAATATTGGGCATATGTTTCCTCTTATTCTATTGATTTGGGTTTGTTTTTTTAGATTTAGGGTGACCTTCCAGGGATTCACATCATAAAACCCTAGCCCTATCCATCCCTAGCACCGGCCGATGCAAACGGAGGTCTGGGTGGGCGTCTTCATCGATGGAGAGCACCGAGATGTGACGCCCCCGCGCCGATCGCCTCGGCGGCGCAGCGGCGGGCCCATCGATGGGGTTCGAGCCTTCACCCCCCGGCTCCACCGAGTGGTTTGGCCCGATGGCTTCAACCCCAGGGGCATCGTCAAGTTCGATGGAGAAAGAGACTTAGGCCCGGCCGCAAGTCTATGCCCTCGCACCAAAGCGCCGGGGTGATCGAGCGTGATGGCAAATTATTTATGGTCACGCCGCCCCATCACCAAGCTCGCTCACGGACTCCAAAGAAGCTCTATTGATTCTCGGGAGATCTTCAGAGCATGTCGACGATCGGATCGCCGATCGCAAGAAGTGAGTTAGGGTCGGTGTGATACGGATCCGAACTCGCGCTTCACTTAGTCGGAGGAAAAGTATGGACGCGGTTATGGTCGGAGGAGGCGACAACGAGCGGGAGATCGAGATTTATATCGTTCGAGCCTCGGGAGGTAATGGCTCTATCTGGGCCGCCTTTATGCGCTTCTTTTGGCTAATTTCGAGTACAAGGGTGTTTTACACTCAAGTTCAACAATGGCTAAGTCTAAGCTCGAGCTAGGGCGCGTTGTGTGTTGTCTTCGTTTTCCCATAGGACCGTGTTCCTAGGTTTTATACCTCCTCAAGACGCAACGCCGGCTAGATTCTGAAGTGGCCTCGTGCATGTTGAGGGCCGGCAGAATCGCTCCGAACTTGTTGTGTGCATCCACTCGCCTCTACACGACCCGCGCTTTGAGCAACCGTCGGTCAAATGCTTGATCCAAATCCAAGGGCGGATTGTGGTTCAATAAGGGCCCGCCCGAGCTCGAGGTCGAGCGAGGCCGCAGCTCGGTTCTAGCGCTCTAGGTCGAGCGCCAAGACGATCTAGGTCGAGATCGGGGTCTCCCGAGTCGGGGTCCGCTGATCAAGGCCACGGCCAAAGGACACCCACTTCGCCGAGTAGTTCAACGCAAATTTCCAAGGAACCTACGAGAGGCCTGGGACCGTGTGGGACCTGTACCAACTTCAGTAAAAGAAGAATGAGTCCCTGCGGGAATTTATCCGACGCTTCATGCAGAAGAAAAACACCGTTCGGGACGCTTCAGAGGCGGTCGTCATAGCTGCCTTCCAGAAGGGAGTCAGCGACCCCGATCTAATCAAGAAAATGTCCTGGAGTCCGCCGACCACCGTCAGGGAGATGTTCGATCTGGCCGATCGCTACACCACGGCGTCAGCTGCTCTGGCAGAGCGCCAGGAAGATCGCCCGCGGCAGAATGATAAAAAGGACCACGCCGAGTCCTCCAAGCAAAGGGACAAGAAGCGTGGGCCCGGTGAGTAGGGATGGCAAAAATACCCATGGGTCCGGGTACCTGTGGGTACCCGACCCGATGGGTCCGGGTCCAAATTTGAACCCATGGGTATATTATTTCGGTCCGGTCGGTTCTGGTCTCATTTTGGATCCGTGGGTACTCGCACCGACGTTACATTAGAGTTAGGGGCAACTGATATCTATGCGCCGCCCATTGTCCTTCCTTTCAATTTTATTTCACTCGTTTTTCCAACGTTTTTGAGCCCGGGACGCTTCGAGCCTTCGAGGCGCAGGTGGGCGTGGGTGTCAAGGCGTCTAAAGGCGCAGGCGGCAGGCGGCAGGCGTTGGTTTCGAGGCATCAAGGCGCGGGCATGGTCGAGGCGTCAAGGCGCGGGCGTCGAGGGCGAGGCATCAAGGCGCGGGAAAAGCCATGCTCTCGAAAAAAATCCCAGTGACCAGCCAGGAGCACTACTGCAGACTTCGCTTCGTGGTCGGGCCTTCTCGGGTGTTCGCTTTCGGGTCGGCCTGTGGTCCAAAAAAAATCCTGACACGGCTTTTCGCTTCGCGGTTCTGCTCACTCGCTCCCGCCGTCCCGCAGACTTCATTTCGCGGGTCGGTTCTTCGCCACCACACCTCCGAAGACCTCACAGACTATGCATGATTCGAACGGGTCTGGTACCCATTCGAGTCCAGTAACCGCGGGTCCGTCCGGTCCGAAGTTTGGACCGTGGATCGACTTCGGTCCGGTCCGGTCCAAACTGGTCTCGGTCCGGTCTATGGAGGCTGGACCCGAAGTACCGACCCGATTGCCATCCCTACCGGTGAGTCGTTGTTACTGCCGAGGCGCGGTCGACCCCGAAAAGCCGCGTGAGCAACGACTACAACGAGGTGATGGATGCCCTTTGCCCCTTCCACCCCCAGGGGAAGCATGCAGCCAAGGACCGCTACACCTTGAAGAGGTTTGCCCGCGAAAGCGGCAATAGGGCGAACCGAGGCAAGGGCGAAGCAGCAAAGAAGCAAGATCCGCCCGACGAGGATGGGGGCGATTACCAGATGATCGAGCGCGAGCTCAACTACATATTCGGGGCTCGGGCAGAGTATGAGTCCAAGCGAAGCGAAGATCACCGCGGGAGGTCAATGCGGTAACACCGGCGACACTTAATTCCCGAGGTGGTCCGAGGTCCCGATCACATTTGATCGCTTGATCACCCCGATCAGGTCCCATTCCCGGGGAAGTATCCCCGGTCTTGGATCGATGCGTGCGCGGCGTCAAGCTCAAGAGGGTGCTGGTCGACGGAGGGAGTGGGCTCAACGTCCTCTTCTCCAAAACTTTTGACGATATGAAGATCCTCGCCTCGAGTCAAGCGTGGATCGCCGCTGCCCAGGGTAATCCTCAGACCTCGACGGTACCACTCGGGCAAATTACACTTCCGGTGACGTTCGGGACCAAGGAGAACTACCGAACGGAGTACCTAAACTTCGAGGTGGCTGACTTCGAGACGGCATACCATGCCATCTTGGGGAGGCCAGGGCTAGCCAGGTTCATGGCCGTCCCCCACTACACATATGTGGCGCTGAAGATGCTGGGTCCAGGCGGCGTCATCGCGGTTCGGGGAGATGTCAAGTAGTCCTTTGTGTGCGACAGAGAAAGCTACGACCTGGCCGAGCTGCTGGTGGCGCTACCGAGGTCGAGAAGATCCGGCGATGCACGCCTACCGCAAGATGAAGGCGACGTTCTACCGCCAAGCACTGCTAAGTCGGGCATGAAGCCTGATGAGGGTGTCAAGAAGGTGATTCTCAACCCGTCCAACTCGGCCTAAACGGCCCTAATTGGGGAAGGGCTCGATCCTAAATAGGAAGAGGTGCTTGTCACTTTCCTTCGGGCAAACCGGGACATTTTCGCGTGGAAGCCATCCGACATGCCCGGTGTTCCGAGGGAAGTGATCAAGCACTCTCTCAACGTTGACGAAAGAGCAAAACCCATCAAGCAATGACTCGCTCGGTTTGCACAAGATCGCCGTGATGCCATCGTGAGGAGATCACTAAACTTCTAGCCGCCAATTTCATAAAAGAAGTGTATTATCCCGATCGTTGGCAATCTGGTCCTTGCACGTAAAAGAATAAAAGTTGGCGATGTGTCGATTACATCGATCTCAATAAGGCGTGCTGGCGATCCCTTCGGATTGCCCCAAGATCGATCGTAGTAGACTCAACCGCCGGTGCGAACTCCCGAAGTTTTCGGACGCTGCACTAGGGGTACCACCAAATCGATCAAGGAAGAAGATCGATCAAAACCTCGCTCATCACTTCGCTTATGCCAGACATACATCACGATGCCATTTGTTGAAAAATGGCGCAACTTAATAGCCGCTTATACAGCGGTGTTTTCACGCTCAACTTGGGCGCAATGTGGAGGCATATGTGGACAACGTGGTGGTTAAAACCCGAGTGAAGGACGATCTCACATCTGACCTGGCAGAGATGTTCGAAAGCCTGAGGGCCTTCAAGATGAAGCTCAATCCCAAGAAGTGCGTCTTCGGGGCTCCTTCAGAGAAACTACTTGGATTCATCGTGTATCGTCATGAATTGAGGCAAACCCCAAAAGATCGCCATTCGAAGATGAAGCCGACTTGCCGAAGGAAGTCCGAAGCTCACGGGTGAATGGTGGCACTTACGGTTCATCGCCGCTTGGGCACTTGGGGAATGCCGTTTTTCAAGCTATTGAAGAAACAAGACAACTTTCAATGGACCCCCGAGGCTCAACAAGCCTTCGAGGACCTGAAAGCTCTCTTGACCACTCCTCCGATATTGGTTGCGCCAGCACCAGAAGAGCCCCTCCTGCTCTACATAGCGGCAACGACTCACGTAGTCAGCGGTGCAATTGTAGTGGAGCGGGAGGAGGAAGGACATCGGCAAAGAATTCAGTGCCCGGTTTATTTCGTCAGCGAAGTATTGGGCGCATTCAAGACGCGGTACCCTCAAGTGTAGAAGCTTCTATACACGGTACTGCTTGCCTCTCGTAAACTCAAGCACTACTTCTAAGAGCATTCAGTTTCGGTGTTAACATCTTTTCTGATTGGGGATATACTCCACAATCGCGAGTCCACTGGGAGAATCGCCAAGTGGACAGTCGAGCTTGGGGCCTTCGAAATCTCCTTCAAACCTCGGACTGCCATCAAGTCTCAGGTGCTCGCCGACTTCATTGCCGAGTGGATAGAGTTGCAGGATCCCGCAGCCATGGAAGATCTCGAATATTGGACAATGTATTTCAACGGCCTCTCACGCTGAATGGTGCGGGGCGGCGTCAGACTCATCTCTCCGACGGGGAAAAGCCGAGATATGTCCTCCAACTCCACTTCTCGCATCAAACAACGCCACGAGTACGGTTACCATACATGGTCTCCAGACGCCATATCGCTCGGTATCCGACGGTTGATGGTTCACGGAGACTCTCAACTGGTGATCAACCAAGTGCAAAAAGAGTGGTCATGCGTTGATGACCACATGGCCGCATACCGCCAGGAGGTGCACAAGCTCGAATACAAGTTCGACGGATTGAGCTCACTCACATACTCCGCCGACAATGAAGCGGTACCGACGAGCTCGCCAGTTAGGCTCGACCACGCCATGGTGCGGTCGAAATCTTCGAGAAGAGCCGCATGTTTAATAACTAGCCGGTACCAGAGTCGCAAATCAGGGGAAAAGTTGGCCGAGGCGGAAGTCTTAGTTGTCAGCCCCGAATGGACAAAGCCTTATATGGACTATCTGCTGAGGGACAAGCTCCCTGAGGATCGTGTGCAGGCCGAGTGCATCATGCGGCGGAGCAAGTGCTATGTGGTGGTCGGGGAGGAACTCTTTCGGAAGAGCGCTTCTGGGGTCCTCAGGCGGTGCATATCAGAGCAAGAAGGAAAGAGCCTCCTCAGGGAAATCCACTCGGGAATCTACGGGCATCACGCGGCGTCAAGCACTCTAGTCGGCAAGGCCTATCGTCAAGGTTTCTTCTGCCGATCATGTGACAGACGCGAAGATATCGTCTTGCGACGTGTGAAGGTCCGCTTCTTTGCCGGCAAATTCATATACCAAATAAGCAGAGCTACAAACAATCCCAATCACTTGGCCCTTTGCAGTCTAGGGGCTTGACATAGTTGGACCACTCAAAAAGGCCCAGGGTGGATTTGCTTTCCTCTTCGTCGCCATCGACAAGTTCACCAAATGGATTGAAGTCAAGCCGGTTGCAACGATCACCGCGATCAAAGCCAGAGAATTTTTTCAAGAGATCGTCGTCAGATTTGGTGTGCCAAACAGGATCATCACCGACAATGGCGCCCAATTCAGAAGTGAAGAATTCCAAGACTGGTGCGAGGCACTCGGGATCAAGATCTGCTTCGCCTCCGTGGGCCATCCACGGAGCAACAGGCAGGTCGAACGAGCCAATGGCACGGTGCTGCAAGGTCTAAAAGCTAGAATATTTGATCGTCTCAAGCCATATGTAGCGCGATGGTTAAAAGAATTGCCTTCAGTGCTCTGGGGCTGAGAACTACCCCTAGCAGGGCTACCAGGTAGTCGCCTTTTTTCCTAGTATATGGTTCGGAGGCGGTCCTACCCACCGAGCTGGCGTTCGGATCCCAGCGGATTCGGAATTACAAGGAAGCTGAGTCAGAAGAAGGTCGACTAGAAGATCTCGACAAGCTGGAGAGGCCAGAGACGTTGCGTCCATCCAGTCGACTAAGTACCTCCAAGGTCTCCGACGCTACCACGATCGAAACGTTCGGGGCTGAGTTTTCTCTAAAGGAGATCTGGTTCTTAGAAAGAATCAGAAAAGCGACCATAAGCTCTCCCCAGGTTAGGAAGGCCCTTACATCGTCGACGAAGTGGTGCGCCCGGGATCTTACCGACTCAAGCGCGAAGACGGCGTGGCACTCGGCAACACCTAGAATATAGAACAGCTACGTCACTTCTACACTTAAAATACGCATTCCATTGTATCGTTGTAATCTTAGCCGTTCTTGACTTACTACTTGATTCTCAACTAAGCAGTAAGTCGGGGGCTACACCTGACAGTGTCTGAATGCAAACATTTACCCCTCTTTTTTGAGATACTCATTGCCCTTTTTCCTAGCAATCATGGCTAAATCCTAAAACTATTAACTTTAAGTGGCAAACTCTGAACGATGAAATCTAGCTACCCGGATACGTGTCTGAGAAAAAGCCACGCACTCGGGGGCTAGGCCAGTCGGACGGAACGTTCAAATAAAAAGGACATTGTACATTCGAGATAAAACCAGAAAGCCATAAAATATATTATTACAGATTGAACATTATGTCCAATTGCATATTTTTACATAAGTACCCTCAAAAGCAGCTAAACCTATGTGGCGCAGCGAGCACGGCCCAAGGCCTTGACGAGGATATCTGTGACTTTAGAGAGGGCCGGGACGACCTCGAGGAGGGCCTCTACGGCGGTAGTGTCACGGGCGGCAGCTTCCTCCTCCGCCGCTAGCTCAGCGAGGGCAAGATCGTAGTCCGCCCAGAGCTCTTCCTCGGTGACCTCCGGGGCGGGAGCATCATCCCTGAAGTCAAAGATCAACTCCTCCACTGGAGGCGGAGCCGAGGCCGGAGCCGGTTCGGCACTGGGAACAACAGAGCTTGACGAAGACGCCATTAGAGGACCACTAAAGAAGCGGAGAGGTGAAGATGCGAAAATGAGAAGAGTGGGCGATCGCTTCGGTAGCGGTGACGCCCTTATGTATGCAGCCGAAGGCAAAAAACCCAACCGTACCTCTACGGGAAGTTGAAGCGCCTCTGACGACGCACGGGCGCCAAGGCAGCGTTAAACACCCACTAGTGCGAGAGACTAAGCGAGCTGCTGACAGCGCGTGACGCAGGGGAAAACCTCTTCGGGCACGGTGAAGCCACTCATGATCAACAGCGACGGCATTAAAAGAAATGCGGTAATTACAATCCCAGTCAGCGTTTACAAGAGGTCCAATTCCAAATTTTCCACCAAGAAGGAGGCCACGTCTCTAACTTCTTGAAAAAGGGCAGCGGCTTGATCGTCATCGACGGTGCAGGCGAAGCCCTCCTTAACGGCCTCCAGCTCCACCCCGGGATAGAGCGACTTCACAATGGCCAGCACTTGGCTAGCGCTCGTGATCGACGTCTCCTGGATATGGGCCCTAAGCCTTTCGGGACCCGTCGACAGCAAGGAAAGGGCCTCATCGTCGCTGCTCGGCTCAACTCCTCCGGGACTTAAGAACTTGGTCATCTCTTTGATGGAGTCGCGGAATTTGTCGTGAAGCTCATGTGCGGTCTTCACCTTTCCATCGAGGACATCGACCTGCTCCCGTGACTCTCTCTTGGCCGCTACAAACCACTCGGATAGGGATGGCAAAAATACCCATGGGTCCGAAAATTGTGGGTACCCGACCCGATGGGTCTAGGTCTGGTCCAAATTTGGACCCATGGGTATATTATTTAAGGTCTGGTCAGGTCCGGTCCGGGTCTCATTTGGACCGTGGGTACCTGCATCTTAACCTACTATAGAAAATCTCCTTGCATGTTTTTTACTTGTTTTAGGCTAATTTTGTGGCATGATTCATATTGAGGCCATGATGTTTAGTATTCTCGGCCTTTGGTTGATGTTTAGGTGTGATGTTCACAATTGGCTTCCTTTTTGCTCCCCTTTTTCTCACAGTAGCAAAAGCAGAGGCTCACTTTTAGCCATGTAGCGTGTGTCTCGAAGAGAAAACGGCTGACAGCCAAGGCCTAGTCGAATGGGTTAGAAGCCGGCGAGCTAGGCCCATACAAAGATCATCAACACCTTTGGAGATCCGGCCTGGGCCTGGTCCACACACGAAACCCTTCGAGGTCCGGGAGGCACGATGAAAGCATCACCCATAAATAATCCCACATCGCCGAAGCGAGGACGCTGCGTGGAGCATCGCGCTACATATAGGAGGCGCCGTTGATGTAAACCTTGCCTTAAACTAATGAGTAAGGAAAACAAAGCGGTGGGGTCAAAACCGCACGCAATTTTTGTGAGGGAAGAGGTGGCGCTGCAGACCGACATCGCCCTACTTCGCAGACTTGCTCGCGGCGAGCCTCCTACCCGCTAAATCCCAACTATGCATGATTAAAAACGGTCTGGTACCCGCTCGTCCGTATCCGTGGTGCAGGTGCGGTCCGAGTTTGACCCGTGGATCGATTTGGTCCGGTCGGGTCCAAATTTCGGTCTCGGTTCGGTCCACGAAGACCGGACCGAGGTACCGGACCGTTGCCATCCCTACACGGATCGTCATTAGAAGCATTACAGATGCAAGGGATATGGCGCCGAGTGGGTAGATAAATACCTTCCACTCTTGCGTCACCGGCGTTGTCGACTTGGGTCCGGACTCGAATCCTTCAATACCGATCTGCGCCATGATAATGCTTCGGCTCTCGCGCCACCGAGTTGTCGGCTTGGGTCCGAGACTCGGAATCTTTCAACGTCTGGATCTGCTCGCAAAAACCTGAAGCAATGGACGAAGTCGGGAGAACAGTAAGAACCAAGTCGGCGACTAAGAAGGCAAAAAGCACCCACCTTGGAGCGCCTCCGTTAGAGCTTGGACTTCGGCCCAAAGCTCTTGCTGCTTGGCCTCACTGTCACGCTGGACGCGTTCCAATTTGGCCTCGTATTCCTCGTGCTCCCTGACCTTGGGGAGTATTTCCTTGAGGAGGGCGTCCCTCTCCTCGGAGCGTTCTCCCAGCGCCTAAAGAATTCCGGGAGAATGAGGAATGTATACCACTCGGCATGAACAGAGGGAGAAGAAGACGGCTTATCTGGATTAGCTGAGCGCCTTTTATGGTGTTTCGATAGAGCTCCTCCCTCAGCTTCTCGTCCCCCTCGCCGAAAGCCTTCCACTTATCCTCATGGCAGAAGAAGATCCGGGGGGAGGCTGAGGATTGGATGTGGCGTGGGGGGGCTGTTGGGGGATCTCTTCCATAGGGGATGAAGAGCTAGCAATGGTGGCTCGAGTGCCCTCGCGGTGGTGAGTGGTCGCCCCGATCATTGGGCTCGTGGCAAGCGTGGGTGACAACGGCCCGCTCTGGCGCGGTGTCGTCCCCGCCGGACTCCGCATTCAGCGGTAAGATCGTTTCATCCTGGCCCGCACCACCCGGCGCGGCGACAGGCCTTCGAAGGTTCTGCTCTGACCGATCGCCGGGAAGGTTAAGCGCACAGCAAGAAAACAAGAGTAAGGGGCGAGGGGGAAACTAACCTGTCGGACCTCCTTATCTTCGCTCTCAGTCCTTTTCGAGTGGCCGAACCACTTTGGGGCGAGGCCACTTGGGCCTGGGGCCGAGGCTTAAGCGGCTTGATGTACGCCTGTGGTATTGATGGACGGGCCCCTGGCGCGGCGGCAGCAGCCGGCCCCGCCGCCGATTTCCGGTGGCGAGCTCCTTCCTCTTCAGACTGCTCTTCACTGCGGGCTCGGTGGCCGCTGCCGCAGTCACCGGGCAGGAGAGGCATGAGGAAGGGAGAATCCGAGGAGAAGGCAACATGACCCTGCAAGAAACCACAAGAACGGAGCCAGTCGACAGTCGGATGGTGAATCGGCGACCGAATATCAGTAAGCTCAAAACACTCACCTCGGGAGGGGGGTTCACCAAGCAAAAAGCCCTCGAAACGCATCTAGAAGGATTGCGACATCCGGGGCTAGGAGGTCGCTCATCTGGATAAAGAGTGTCTCTCGGTCGATAGCTTCAGCGACCTCCCATGTCGGATCGTCCTCCCGGTACTCGTACCCTAAGAAGACTCGCTCCTTGATGGGCTGCACCTGGCGAACGACGAAGTTGGAGAGGATTCCTACACCAATCAGACCCGCTTCCTTCAAATCGCAGATCAAGGCGAGGAGCTCGTTCACTTGCCCCATTTCATGGTCAGGAGGGACCACGGTCCAAGAAGGGGAAACCCTCGGGGGCTCCCCGGAGAAGGGCGGAAGGCAAGGATCGAGGTTGGCGCAATAGAACCATTTCCGGTGCCAACCCTTGTTCGAGGTTCTGAAGGGGTGGCAAAATAAATCTTCCTCGCCCCATCTCTCAGTTGGAAGCTGGCGCCTCCAACCGCCTTAAGGGTGCTCCTACTCGGGAAGGGCTTGAGGAGGAAAAGGTGGCGGAAAAGATTGAAATGCGGGCGAATCCCAAGAAACGCCTCGCAAAGGTGAGCGATGTGGAGAATAGAATTGGGATTCAAGTGGACCAATTCGATGCCATAAAAGCAAAGGAGCCCGCGGAAAAAATCACCGGCCGGAAGCCCAAACCCGCGCTGGAAGAAAGATTCGAAGACGACGATCTCCTCGGAGCGAGGGGTGGGATAAAACTCATCACAGGCCAGACGGGCACTGATCAGGGTCACCGGCGGCATGACCCCCATGGTGACCATCTCGTCCACATGCGCCTCCATCAGCATTGAGGGGACCCAATCGTGAGCCGGAGGCGCAGGGGGAATCCTGGGAAGGCGGAGTCGACATTCCTGGGGGAGATTATCGGCGACGCGAAGAAGAAAGGCGGCGGCGGCTAACCCTAGCAACGGAGCTCGTAGGGAGGGCGATGAGTTTTTTGGAGACAAAGAAGCAGGAGCGTGATGCGCGAGGGAGACTCAAGTCCAGCGCGGCTCCTAAGGACTATAAAGGCCGGATGATGACTGATCCCGCTCGGTGGGGACCGTGACTCAACATGCCCGCTCTACCGTCCAGGCCAGGCGCGACTCATTCTCGTCTCGCCAACCAACGCCATGATCGTGGGCGACGGTTTGCCGCTAGGGCAAGAATCGATTTAGTATAGCATGCCCCATGTTGGGTCGGATTGCTAGTTGCCGCCCGAGCGTAACTCGGGCGCCATCCGAACCAAAAATTAAAGCGCCGGTGATATGCCCCATGTCGTCGCGCTTGTTGCCGCAAGACGGAATCGAGATATTGCGAGGGGCTCAATTCGTGGATTGTGATGGTGCGCCCATGACGACGCCACGCTATGCTCGATATGATCGAGCACGGGCATCATCAAACTAATCCTAGGTACGCTCCACGTTGAGCCGACTGCTGTACATGTACAGGTACCACTCGGCTAGAGGCCAATCAATGGTGTGCTCCATGACGGGCCACGCCACACCGGCATGATCGGGTGTGGGCATTATCAAACTAATCCAAGGTACGCTCCATGTTGAGCCGATCGCCGCACATGTACACAGTACCACTCGGCTAGAGCCCAAGCAATGGTGCGCTCCATGACGGGCCACGCTACGCTCCGACATGATCGGGTGTGGGCACCATCAAACTAAACCAAGGTGCGCTCCATGTTGAGCCGACTGCTGTACATGTACAGGTACCACTCGGCTAGAGGCCAAGCAATGGTGCGCTCCATGACGGGCCACGCTACGCTCCGACATGATTGGGTGTGGGCACCATCAAACTAAACCAAGGTGCGTGCCAAGTTGAGCCGACTGCCATGCGTGAACAAGGATGCGTCCCATGGGCGACCGATCACCAATGCCCCGATAAACCGGGTTAGAAACCACTCGAAAGAGTTAGCGTGAGGTCATTGAGTCTTTCACGACCTCCCTACCGAACAGTATAACGTCCGGAGAGCAACACGGCGGTTAAAAGGCGGACAAAAGGTGGCGGCTGGCTCGCAAGCACTCGGGCCACTTGTGGAACATATGGGTGCAGGTATACCGTTAATGGGCCGACTGTCAGCCCAAGGGGTGGGCCGACCAACCATGCAAAAAGGGAGAGCTTCTGGAAGGTCTTAGCCGTGCTAGGCAAAGAAAAAGACTAGGAGAAGGAACCGACAAGAGTGGGTAGAACGGCTGCTCTACCAATGGGCGGCTCGCCTCAAGATGCTGCTCTTGTTCGGTCGGCTAAGACCTTCCAGAAGCTCTCCCTTTTTGCATGGTTGGCCCGGCCCACCCCCTTGGGCCACAGATGGTTGCGCCGCCATGGCACAGCGCCAGTAATAGCACCACATTGGCATGGTTGCACACCTTGCCACCGGCAGATTCATCAACGCCATCAGTAAGACCTGCATTGCCCCCCTCGCCCGACTCACCATCCTCTTTCAAGTAAAATATTTTCAACTTTTTAGATTTCAAAAAATAGCCTTTCCTTCTCGCATTTGCTCAAGGGAGAAGAAAGAAGCAGTCTTTTGTTTTTGTAGATGCGATTTTTTTTGTTGGGGAATTATTTACACAAGGTTTTTTTTCTCCGGTGAGTTCTTTCCCATTTGCCTTTCTCCATTCTCCTCCTTCTGTCAGTTTGGGGTTTGATTTCTTCAAAATCGGGAGTAGGATGTTTGGTTTAGGAAGGTATTTTCTCTCTCCCACTTGTTATCATCTAGTTTTGTCAATGTAGGGTTTTTTTCCTAAGGATGGAGCTTAGGATGTTTGATTTCGAGACCCATTCCCTTCTTTTGTGCAGTGAATGAATTGGCAGTGTTGTGTTTTGTGCTAATAGTTGTAATTAATACTATCTAGATAAACCTAGAGGAAAGTTTCAAGCATGCCAAATATTTAGTATTTACAGTAGATGATTTAGGTGTACGAAATCAATTTCTGGAATGCAGGTTTTCTTGCCCAAATTTTCGCTATGATCTGCAAGTCATTTGTTTATGTTTATATTTGTGTTTATGTTTGTTAGACCTTTCAATTGTAGGATAATTTATGAAGTATGGACTCTTAGAGTCTAAAGAGGTTCCAAGGACCGCAACTATTTACACTACTACAGAACTGGGCATCACAACCGCCTATTAGAACGGTTTAGTGCGAACCTGTTAGATGTTCGCACTGAAGCGGTTCAGAGGGCAACGGTCCGAGAGGGCTTTGAAGCGGTTTGAGACACTTAACCGCTTCAATGTTACATTCTAGAAGCTGTTCTTGTCTCAAACCGCTTCGATTTTTAGAAGCGGTTTGAGACAAGAACCGCTCTAGAACTCAACATTTAGAAGCGGTTCAGTGTCTCAAACCGCTTCGAAGCCCTCCGCGCAGCTCATTTAAACCCTTCTTCCTCCACGAGCCAGAGAGTACGATCGAGCAGAGAAGGGCTGGCCAGTCACAATTCTTGGGGAGGTGTTGTCCAAATTTTAATTTGGAGTGATTAGCTCCAAATTAAGTGTTTCAAGGTTAGTAACATCATGTAAACATCCTTCTCACCTAGAGAATGCTATTTTTTCAATGAATGTGGAAAAATCTTGAACTTTTAAGCAAGATCACCATGATCAAAAATTAGTTTTGTATGCTTGTTTTTGTTGTTGTATGAAGATGTAGGGTGGAGATCTAGTTCAAAATATGACATTACACAAGGTAAAGGTGATTGGAAGCTATAGATCTAGGTGGTTGTTAGCTTTAGAATCTTAAATATCACAATATTGCAAGGAAGTAATTATTGGTGTATGAAATAAAATAGAAAAACATGTAGAAGGATAAAAAATAATTACAAAGGTAGGAAGGGATACAAAATAATTAGAAAGGTAGGTCTTTAATTGGATGACGGTGTAGGTGGAGGTTTTTTGTTGGGTTTATGTGGTGTGAGCTTTAGATTTTAAATGTAACTATAAGTTACGTTATAATTTTTGTAAACTAAATTTGTTATAATTTTTAATGAAATTATAACTTGGTGTAGATGAATCGGCAATGGATGTACAATGCGGACCGCCGCCGAGAGAGTTCATTGATGGCGCGAGCTTTTCTCGATCTGGCTGTTGCATTTTTGCCTCGAGGTGACTTCATATGTTGTCCGTGTGTAGATTGCAAGAACGAGAAGGAGCACTCCCAGCGATGGCAAGTTATGAACTATTTGATTATGAGAGGTTTCATGCCAAACTATACCTGTTGGACCAACCATGGCGAAGTTGAGGCGATTAGCGAGGAAGAAGATGAAGAAGGCGAGGAAGAGGAAGATGGATTCAACAGTATCCCGGACGGCATGCAATACCGTTCCGTGGAAGAAACACTTGGTGACTTTGGTGATGATGAGCTAGACCAGATGTTGCGTGGACGGACAAGGAGACTACATAGATGAAAGACGCTCAAGAAGTTCCAACAGCATGTTAGAGGACCACGTAACTCCTTTGTACCCAAACTGTAAGGTGGCCACACAAAGCTGCACCACATCGAACTCATGCAATGGAAGGCTACAAATGGTGTGTCGATAAGGGATTCAATGAGTTGTTATCACTCGAAAGAAGTTGCTTCCGTAAGATAACACTCGCCGAATCTACATATGAAGCCAAGCAAGTCGTCATCATTTGGGATTGGAAGTACAAAAGATACACGATGTCCTAATGATTGTATCCTCAGATCGTAATGAGTATGCCGATTTGGATGTTTATCCGAGGTGCAAAGAATCACAGATAAGGTGAAGCGTGACGATCCGGTGAAATAGATGGGGAGCGAAGAAGAAGAGACCTCCGGCTAAAGTGTTGTGGTATTTCCTCCGATCCCCGATTGAAACGTATGTTTGCTAACAAAGCGCATGCCCAGATGATGCGTTATCACAAAGAAGAGCGTAAGGACGACGGATGCTTAGACACCCGCAGATGGCTCACAAGGAGGAAAGTCGACCGGACGCATCTGACTTCGCAGATGAGGTGAGAAACATAAGGTTTGGGTTGAGCACCGATGGGATGAATCCTTTCGAGAATTGAGCAGCAGACCATAGCACTGGCCTGTTACACTATGTATCTATAACATTCCTCCATGGATGTGCATGAAGCGAAAGTACATCATGATGTCGTTGTTGATCCAAGGCCCCAAGCAACCTGGAAATGACATCGATGTTCACCGAAACCATTGGTTGAAGATCTTGTGACGCTAGGAGGATGGTGCAAGGGTATGGGATGAGTACAAAGGGAGTATTTCACCCACGTGCATTGTTATTTGTAACAATCAACGATCGCTCGCTTCACAGAACTGTCTACCTAACTATCAAAGGATATAGAGCTCGCATCCAAAGGCTTAGATGAAACGGACGGATGTACCGAAAAACTCTCGGAAGGTTGTGTACATGGGTCACAGAGGTTTCTTCTTCGAGTCACCCGCTATGGAAAAAAGGCAGAAATTTAACGGTCAACCTGGACCTTCGTGCAAGGCCTCAAAGATCGTAGTGGGCCACGTGTGTTTGCTATGGTAAAGGATTTGAAAGTAGTATTTGGAAAGGGTCCTCGAAGCAAACATGTGCGTAATGAGGATGGTCAGGCACCCATGTGGAAGAAGAAGTCGATATTTTGGGACTTGCCTTATTGGGAAGTCGTGGAGGTTCACACTCACTTGACTTCATGCATATCACGAAGAATGTGCGCTTGAACCTGCTAGGCTACCTAGATATGTACGGAAAATCGAAGATACATCGCAAGCTCTAAGGACCTTAAACTCTTGGAACCGAGGAACGACCTACATCCAAAAAAAAGAGAGAAAGGACAACATTACCTACATCCTGCGAGCTACACTCTAAGCAAAGAAGAGAAAAAAGCATGATAGAGTTCCCGAACAAGGTGAAGGTCCCTTCCGGATACTCCTCCAATGTAAAGAGACTCATAAACACGAAAGAGAATAAAATCGCACACATGAAATCCCATGACTGCCTTTGTGTTAATGACACAGATTGCTCAAGTGGTCGTGAGAGGCATAACGCCCGAGTGGGTACGGGACAATCACAAAGTCGTGTTCTTTTTCAACGCGGTTTCACGTAAGATCATCGACCCGATAAACTAAGTAAGCTGCAGGATGACGTGGTACAAAGTGTGGTTAGTCTTGAGATGATCTTTCCTCCCGTGATTCTTTGATATTATGGTTCATCTCACTGCTCACCTTGTCAAAGAGATAGGTATTCTCGACCAGTATATGCACAACATGTTCCCTTCGAGAGGTACATGAGTGTGCTAAAGAAGTATGTCCAGAACTCGCTCTCGTCAGGAAGGATGCATTGCCGAGGTTATGGGACAGAGGAGGTGATTGAGTTTGTGTGGATTACATTAATGATCTAAACCCGATCGGCCCCTATATCACGCCACGAGGGAGGCTACGGGAAAAGGGACACTAGGAAGGAAAGCAATTGCATGCAATGATCTTCTTACATTTAAGCAAACACATTTCACGCTTTTGAAACAATTAATCTGTAGTGGCCCCTGTGATGTCCTTGAGCACAAGAGTATTCTACGCCGCGATTTCGAGGAGGTCTGAGGATTGATAACACCGAAACACATGGATTCTTTCGGCGCTTGGTTACAAAACTACATCCTTTTGAAAGGGTCAAACAATGAACAGTTGCAACGCTTGGCTCGGGGACCATCTAGTGAAATCGTGACATTCAAGGGTACGAGATAAATGGTTACACATTCTACACCGATCCTGTGATAACAAGAGCACCAACCGTAATAGCGGTGTCCAGTATAGATGCCAAGACAACAAAGGCAAGGTGGATACATATTATGGTTTCATAGAAGAGATATGGGAGCTCGACTATGGACCTTTGAAGGTCCCTCTATTTAAGTGCCAATGGGTCAAACCGACTTCAAGCGGCATGAAGGTCGACAAATACGATATGACAATCGTGGACCTCACGCAAGTCGACACTGCGCGAACCGCTCGTCCTCGCGAATGATGTGAGACAGTCTTCACGTAATGGACATGTCAAGCAAACCTAAGAAGCGTATGACAAGCGTAAAGATTGTAGTAGTAAGCCAAAGCGACATGTGGTTCTCCAAGGCAAACGAAGGATTGTTGGAGTTGAGGACGTCACAGACGAGGAAGAGTATAGTCAGTTCGACGAGCTCCCTCCTTTCGCTGTGGATGTCGACATAAGCCTCCTCAATGACACAGACGTGGATGCTCCTTTCATACGTCGCGATCATAATGAAGGAACACTTGTAAAGACAAAGTATGTGACTACTTGAGATGTACCACTACTGTATGAACTATGTATGTGTACCACTACTGTATGAAACATTCATAAGGAACTAATGCTCCCTTTGTAACTACAGATTTAAGTGTTGGGTTGAGGTGTGTGCACTGCGACCTTGCAATGTAACTAGGAAAGTGGAAATGATATTATGATATTTTATTATGAATTTTCAGATATTCTGATATTTTATTATGAATTTTTCAGATATTCTGATATTTTATTATGAATTTTTCAGATATTCTGATATTTTATTATGAATTTTTCGAGATATTCGATATTTTATTATGATTTTTCAGATTTTTGTTATGAATTATACAAATTCTACAAATCCTCAATTTTTTATTCTCGATATTTTTCAGATTCTAAAATTCTTATAAGGAAGTCACCTCTAGCCATTTTTTTGTCGCACATTTACAAGCGGTTTTACTACCAACCGCTTGTAGAGGTGACTTCCGGTATAAGCACGCCAATGCACCAAATTTCTAAGTCCCGCCTCGCACCACAAATTTCTAAGTCCTCACAAGGCTCAAACCTCTCTGTGTCTCACCGCCGCCTGCCTGCCGAGACCCAGCATTGTCCTCGTCGACGCCGTCGCCGTCTCGCCACACCACCATCAGCGCCACTCCACCCCCGGCGCCACTCCAACCATCCGGTGCACACTCGACCACATGCTGGGCGTGACCTCGTCGCGCCGCCTCACCACCTCACCGACGCCTCTCGCCACCAAGCCGCCGCCTCTCGGCCACCAGCCGCCGCCACACCACCATTCCACTCGGAGGACAGAGGTATAGCCCCGCGCGCTCTCCTCCTCCCTCTTTATTTTGCTGCCCACAAGGTGTTCGACTAAATGCCCACAAGGTGCTTGGGCCTCTTGTTTTGAGCATGCAGAGTCGATGTTCGACTAAAAGCCTTATGATGTAATCTTGAGCATGCAGAGTATCAGTAGTTGTCGCATAACCTTCATATTTTGAATGACATACTGTTGCCTTTATGTGATCTGTTGCCATATCTCTGAACTGCAGCAGTCGTAAATCGGAAGGGCAAAGCGCCCAAGAAACAGGGCCCAACTCATATATTCTTTAGAATATTATTGTCATTGCTCAATAAAAACTAATGTTAATCACAGGCATTTTTCGCGAACTTGTATGTACGGTAAAAATGAAGATCTGGCCGTTATAGCCGCCGCCGGGTCACGAACGCCGGGCTACGCAACGCCGGGCCGTCGGGCGAGCCCATCTACGACATAAGGTGCCTACCGCTGAGAAGGTCATGTCCGCTTTTCATCAAGACTCGAAGTTCAAAAGCATGGCCGCCAGAGAGCATACGATACATCGGGTGAAGAAGGCCATGAGGTGACATGCTTAGTTGATATGGAATGATCGCTGGTTTTTTTTTGTGTAATAGACTACTAACATTCTAGTTGTGGATTTATAACCTTATTTCATTTTTTGGAAATCATATCAATGTGGAAACCGAAGTGATTCATTAGTTTTTTATTAAGCAAATAAGTATATGTGAATTGTCAATTGTATATGTATCATGTGAAATGTGTAAGTATATGTGAAATGTATAAGTATATGTGAAATGTGTAAGTATATGCGAAATGTCAAATTGTATATATATCATGTGAAATATGTAAGTATATGTGAATTGTCAAATTGTATATATATCATGTGAAATGTGTTAGTATATTTTCAAGTCTAAATAATATTATATTTGTTTTGTGGTGCAGAGGAAAGGAATTTATTACAATATGCTTGTGTTGTAATCAGAATATGGTTGTTTATGTCAACATTTTTTCGAATTAGGATAGATGGAGCAACCAGACGTGGTGACCCTACTTTCGAGCGGGAGAACATTCTTGTCGGACTCCATCGCTACTGGTACCGCCGTTGCCGTTGAGGCTAATGTTGTTCGGTGACGCTGGAGCCATCCGGTTCCCGCGAGGATGAGGTATAGATGTAAGAATATAATCCCCGTGGACATGTTAATTAATCGCAATTCATTAATATAATACACTCGACACGCTTATACATATGTTTGTGTATTTCAAGCCCGTGACATCGAAAGCAACCAACCCAAGCATCGGGGACCTAACAAGAAGCCATCCACAAAGCACGGTTTACGGACGTTAACAACGAAGGACGCCGCGGTTCTCTTTCAGAAGCTTAATGCATAACAACGCTTGCGGTTATCACGTGAGGGATCACGTCCCAATTAGCATCGTAAAATGGGCCAAGTTCCTCGCTACCAAGGACATGCTCGCAAGATATTAAGGAAAATTTCACATTTCCTCAAGGGTCCAAGATAAGGCCAAGAAATTCACTTTGAAGAAAATAGCAACCATGTTTCAGCGTGGAAGACGCTCTCACCCGCAAGTATGTGCGGAAGGAGAAAAACCCGACTTCAACCAATTTCCTAAGTCGGCGGATCACCGAAGCATTCAAGGAGTACAAGCCGTCACCAAGGCCGATCATGAGTCAAGAACAAGGCCAATTCACAGATGAAGAAATACCACCACCATCTTGGCACCGGTGGTTACCTCAAGGTCAGCATCAAATGGGAGAAGCGGAAGAAGAATTAATGGCGAAGGATCGCCACACCGGCCACTGCTTATGTGGGAAGACCGCCGCGAATTGGTTTATGGGTCACTGGGGAGCCTTTCAGAT
Organism: Guadua angustifolia; assembly: GCA_036346375.1. NCBI lineage: Eukaryota > Viridiplantae > Streptophyta > Magnoliopsida > Poales > Poaceae > Guadua > Guadua angustifolia. The sequence continues at coordinate 24,961,266 of CM070507.1, forward strand.
GACGGCTTGGTGATGGCACCGGAGTGCAAGAGGTCGGTCAAAGGATTGTACAAGCCGTTGAGCAGCCTCAGTGCGTAATGCTTAAATGCGATAGGGAGAATGACGAGCTAACACATGCCCTTCAAAACCCCGAGCACCTGTGACGGACACGAGGTATGGGCAAGCATACGCCATGGAAGTACGGTTTCACCAAGGATACGTAATACGCATAGAGCCAGAGAGAAGCAAAGCAAGAGAATCATATAAAGTGTACCAATTGGAACAAGAGCTCGAGCAACCCAAAGCTAGCATCGGCGACATAATTGCGCAATAAGTACAAATTGCCTCAACAAGCTTTAGGACTAGGTCCGAGCAATCACCTGCGTTATCACAAAGAAGAGCGTAGGACGACGGATGCTTAGACACCCCGCAGATGGCTCACAAGGAGGAAAGTCGACGGACGCATCGGACTTCGCAGATGAGGTGAGAAACATAAGGTTTGGGTTGAGCACCGATGGGATGAATCCTTTCGAGAATTGAGCACACCCATAGCACCGCCTGTTACACTATGTATCTATAACATTCCTCCATGGATGTGATGAAGCTAAAGTACATCATGATGCCGTTGTTGATCCAAGGCCCCAAGCAACCTCGGAAATGACATCGATGTTCACCAAACCATTGGTTGAAGATCTTGTGACGCTAGGGAGGATGGTGCAAGGGTATGGGATGAGTACAAAGGGAGTATTTCACCCACGCATTGTTATTTGTAACAATCAACGATCGCTCGCTTCTCAGAACTCGTCCGCCTAACTATCAAAGGATATAGAGCTCGATCCAAGGCTTAGATGAAACGGACGGATGTAACCGAAAAAACTCTTAAGGTTGTGTACATGGGTCACCGTGAGGTTTTTCTACGAGTCACCCGCATGGAAAAAAGGCAGAAATTTAACGGCAACCTGACCTTCGGCAAGGCCTCAAAGATCGTAGTGGGCCAGTGTTTGCTATGGTAAAGGATTTGAAAGTAGTATTTGGAAAGGGTCCCGAAGCAAACATGTGCGTAATGAGGATGGTCAGCACCCATGTGGAAGAAGAAGTCATATTTTGGGACTTGCCTTATTGGGAAGTCGTGGAGGTTCGTCACTCACTTGACTTCATGCATATCACGAAGAATGTCCGCTTGAACCTGCTAGGCTACCTAGATATGTACTGAAAATCGAAGATACACGCAAGCTCTAGGACCTTAAACTTTGGAACCGAGGAACGACTCTACATCCAAAAAAAGAGAGAAAGGACAACATTACCTACATCCCGCGAGCTACATCTGCAAAGAAGAGAAAAAAGCATGATAGAGTTCTCAACGGGAAGGTCCCTTCCTGATACTCCTCCAATGTAAAGAGACTCATAAACACGAAAGAGAATAAAATCGCATACATGAAATCCCATGACCTGTTTTGTGTTAATGACACGCTGTTCGGGTCGGAGAGGCATAACGCCTGAAAGGGGTACGGGGACAATCACAAAGCCGGTTCTTTTTCAACGCGGTTTCACGTAAGATCATCGACCCGATAAACTAAGTAAGCGCAGGATGACGTGGTACAAAGTGTGGTTAGTCTTGAGATGATCTTTCCTCCTCGATTCTTTGATATTATGGTTCATCTCAACGCTCACCTTGTCAAAGAGATAGGTATTCTCGACCTGGATATGCACAACATGTTCCCTTTCGAGAGGTACATGAGTGTGTAAAGAAGTATGTCCAGAACTCGCTTCTCGCCAAGGATGCATTGCCGAGGGTTATGGGACGAGGAGGTGATTGAGTTTTGTGTGGATTACATTAATGATCTAAACCCGATCGGCCCCTATATCACGCCACGAGGGAGGCTACGGGAAAAGGGACACTAGGAAGGAAAGCAATTGCATGCAATGATCTTCTTACATTTAAGCAAACACATTTCACGCTTTTGAAACAATTAACTGTAGTGGCCCTGTATGTCCTTGAGCACAAGAGTATTCTACGCCGCATTTCCGTGGAGGTCCGAGGATTGATAACACCGAAACACATGGATTCTTTCGCTTGGTTACAAAACTACATCCTTTGAAAGGGTCAAACAATGAACTTGAACGCTTGGCTCTGGGACCATCTAGTGAAATCGTGACATTCAAGGGGTACGAGATAAATGGTTACACATTCTACACCGATCCCGGATAACAAGAGCACCAACCGTAATAGCGTGTCCGGATAGATGCCAAGACAACAAAGGCAAGGTGGATACATATTATGGTTTCATAGAAGAGATATGGGAGTCGACTATGGACCTTTGAAGGTCCCTCTATTTAAGTGCCAATGGGTCAAACCGACTTCAAGCGGATGAAGGTCGACAACACGGATGACAATCGGGACCTCACGCAAGTCGGCACAGCGCGAACCGCTTCGCCCTCGCAATGATGTGAGACAGTCTTCACGTAATGGACATGTCAAGCAAACCTAAGAAGCGTATGACAAGCGAAAGATTGTAGTAGTAAGCCAAAGCGACATGTGGTTCTCCAAGGCAAACGAAGGATTGTTGGAGTTGAGGACGCCGACGAGGAAGAGTATAGTCGGCCGACGAGCTCCTCCTTTCGCCGTGGATGTCATAAGCCTCCTCAATGACACAGACGGGATGCTCCTTTCATACGCCGCGATCATAATGAAGGAACACTTGTAAAGACAAAGTATGTGACTACTTGAGATGTACCACATCAGATGAACTATGTATGTTACCACTCATCAGATGAAACATTCATAAGGAACTAATGCCCTTTTGAACTACAGATTTAAGTGTTGGGTTGAGGTGTTGCAATCGCGACCTTGCAATGTAACTAGGAAAGTGGAAATGATATTATGATATTTTATTATGAATTTTCGATATTCCGATATTTTATTATGAATTTTTCGATATTCGATATTTTATTATGAATTTTTCAGATATTCGATATTTTATTATGAATTTTTCAGATATTCTGATATTTTATTATGATTTTTTCAGATTTTTGTTATGAATTATACAAATTCTACAAATCCTCAATTTTTTATTCTGATATTTTTCAGATTCTAAAAATTCTTATACCGGGAAGTCACCTCTAGCCATTTTTTTTGTCAGGCACATTTACAAGCGGTTTTACTACCAACCGCTTGTAGAGGTGACTTCCGATAAGCACGCCAATGCACCAAATTTTCTAAGTCCCCGCCTCGCACCACAAATTTTTAAGTCCTCAGGCTCAAACCTCCTGGTTCACCGCCGCGCCGAGACCCAGCTGCCCTCGACGCCTGCCGCCTCGTCTGCCACACCACCATCCCAACTCCACCCCCGCCACTCCAACCATCCCGGTCCACTGACTACTGGCGTGACTGCCTCACCACCTCACCGACGCCCGCCACCAAGCCGCCGGCCTCAACCACCAAGCCACACACCACCATTCCAACTTGAGGACAGAGGTATAGCCCCTCTGCCTCCTCCTCCTCCTCTTTATTTTGCTGCCCACAAGGTGTTCACTAAATGCCCACAAGGTGCCAAGGCCATCTGCTCTGAGCATGCAGAGTATCAGTTCGACTAAAAGCCTTATGATGTAATCTTGAGCATGCAGAGTATCGTGAGTTGTCGATAACCTTCATATTTTGAATGACATAATGTTGCCTTTATGTGATCTCACATATCTCTCGAATCAAGCAGAAGGGCAGCGCCCAAGAAACAGGGCCCAACTCATATATTCTTTATTAAAATTCACGAATCATGTCAATTTTGAACTTGTCACAGTTAATTTGCCGGTTTATAAATGCCGATGGCTCGCGAACGCCGGGTAACGCAACGCTACGCCAATGCCGTGGGGATGGCCCATCGCATATAAGTGTGCGGGCCGCTGAGAAGGTCATGTCCGCTTTTCATCAAGACTCGCAAGTTCGAAAAGCATGGTCACAGAGAGCATATTATACACCGGGTGAAGAAGGCCATGAGGTGACATGCTTAGTTGATATGGAATGATCATGGCTTTTTGTGTAATAGACTACTAACATTCTAGTTGTGGATTTATAACCTTATTTCATTTTTTGGAAATCATATCAATGTGGAAACCGAGTGATTCATTAGTTTTTATTACAAATAAGTATATGTGAATTGTCAATTGTATATGTATCATGTGAAATGTGTAAGTATATGTGAAATGTATAAGTATATGTGAAATGTGTAAGTATATGCGAGAAATGTCAAATTGTATATATATCATGTGAAATATGTAAGTATATGTGAATTGTCAAATTGTATATATATCATGTGAAATGTGTTAGTATATTTTCAAGTCGAAATAATATTATATTTGTTTTGTGGTGCGAGGAAAGGAATTTATTACAATATGCTTGTGTTGTGTCTGTAATATAGTTGTTTATGTCAACATTTTTTGGAATTAGGATAGATGGAGCAACCAGGGCGTGGTGACCCTACTTTCGTCGGGAGAACAGTTCTTCTTTGGACTCCATCGCTTACTGGTATTGTTGCCGTTGAGGCTAATGTTGGTTCGGTGCCTTGGAGCCACTTGGTTCCGGCGAGGATGAGGTATAAACGAAGAATATAATCCCGTGGACATGTTAATTAATCGCAATTCATTAATATAATACACTCGACACGTTTATACATATGTTTGTGTATTTCAAGCCCGTACATCGAAAACCAACCCAAGCATCGGGGACCTAACAAGAAGCCATCCACAAAGCACGTGTTCACGGACGTTAACAACGAAGGGCGCGGTTGCCCCTCTTTCAGTGATTGGGCGTACAACAACGCTTGCGGTTATCACGTGAGGATCACGTCCCAATTAGCATCGAGAAAATGGGCGAAGTTCCTCAAGCTACCAAGGACATGCTCGGCAAGATATTAAGGAAAATTTCACATTTCCTCAAGGGTCCGAAGATAAGGCCAAGAAATTCACTTTGAAGAAAATAGCAACCATGTTTGAGCGTGGAAGGCGTCTCTCACCCGCAAGTATGTGCGGAAGGGAGAAAAACCCGACTTCAACCAATTTCCTAAGTGGCGGATCAACAGGAAGCATTCAAGGAGTACAAGTACATTTGTCGGTGAAGGCCGATCCATGAGTCGGAAGAACAAGGCCAATTCACGGATGAAGAAATACCACCACCATCTTGGCACCTTGGTTACCTCAAGGTTTGTCATAGAAATGGGAGAAGCGGGAAGAAGAATTAATGGCGAAGGGCGTCCACAACGGCTACCGCTATGTGGGAAGACCGCTGCGCAATTGGTTTATGGGTCACAGGGAGCCTTTCGGATAATGACGACTTGGTGATGGCACCGGAGTGCAAGAGGTGGTCAAAGGATTGTACATTTGTTGAGCGATCTCGTGTGAATACGTTCGTGCGGATAGGGAGAATAATGAGCTAACACATGCCCTTCAAAACCACGAGCACCCGGGACGGACACGAGGTATGGGCAAGCATCGCCATGGAAATGCAGTTTCACCAAGGATACTGAATCGTCTGAGGAGCGATGAAAGCAAAGCAAGAGAATCATATAAAGTGTACCAATTGGAACAAGAGCTCGAGCAACCCAGGCTAGCATCGGCGACATAATTGCTAATAAGTACAAATTGCCCTCAACAAGCTTTAGGGACTAGGTCAGAGCAATCGACCAGACGCCGTGATCGGCCCCTCCAGGGCGAGGTACCACGTCCACCGGGGCCTGAGGCGGATAACACTAGCAGATTACCCGTGGATGACATAAGGTTCGCCGCCCGATGTGAGCTACGTTGATGCGCGTAACCTCTCCATCAAGGTGGCTTACGGCATGGCATTTCCGGTGGAAGCGGGGCGACGTTCCGCAACAAGATACCCGGGTTACTCGAAGGTCGCGGTGGGCCGAGTCTTGGCGGATTGAAGAACTTCACCTCGATATTCTTTGGAGGCGACGATGTGACCAAGCTTGGACAGGCCCTCCACAATATCATCCTCTGCGCGCAAGCGGTACATCATATTTCCGAGATGGTGTGGGCGTCATCTCCACCACGGCAACCGCCTCCTCCAACGTCACCTCCACGCAATGCCTCGCCCGGCAAAGCGAAACACGCCTCCTCCACCACCCGCTCCACGCAGAAGCCCTACTCCGCCACCACCATCTCAAACAAAACGACCCCCAGGAAAACCACGCCTCCACCATCTCTTCCGAGGAAAAGCTCGATAGCAGAAAGGCTCCTCCACCTGCTCCCAAGAAAGCCTCCTCCAGCCAATCGACCAAGATAAAGGAACCTCCAAAAGGGCATATGATATGACTAATGAGGAGAGTGGCCTTGATCCTGGCGAAATTGGTGCGCACTTCACAAAAAGCCGAGCCAAAGGTACCAATTGATCCAAAAGCGACGGAACACTTCGCGACATGCCGCGGTAAAGCAGCTGCTGTGCCGTCCAACTATGAGCGGACAATAATGAAGGCTACGGAAGAATAAGCGTGGTCGGCGGCGAGAAAGAAGAAGATAGACCAAGATCGGGACAAAAACCTCGAGAGGTTTATGAAGGAGGCAGAATCACTTCCACATTTGCAGCTCTTGGATTAATAGATGATCTTCCAATGGCAAGGTCAAATGGCAATATCGGTTTGGTAGGGAGCCGATTGACCCTAATGAGATAAGGGATATGCCAACCAAGATCGGCAATTTCACGAATGGTACATGATGAGTCCGCTCAAGGAAGAACGATGTTCCCCTCGTTTCAAAGAAGAAGATTTTTATCGCGGGGACAACGACATATATTTCGAATTCGGCGACTTCTACAATATTTACCATCTTGACTCGATCAACGTGCCTCTCATGAAATTTCTTTGGTGCTGTAAGTGTCAACCTCATACCTTTACCATGTGCTTCTCGTACAATAAAATTGCAACTCTTAAACTTATACCTTTCTATGTAGAATGGAGATACAGCGATGTAGAAAAGAGAACATCTTCAACGTGGGCTTCATCGACCCAGAGATTGTTAACGAGTACGTCTTTGGATTGAACCATGACCGAAAGGATGTTGAAGATTACATTCTCGATGTATTCTTGGGACAGCACTATAAACCGTACATACTTCTGCCCTTCAACTTCGAGTACGTATATATACAACCTCTCGTTCTTATATTTTCCAAGGCATTGATAATACTACTAGCTAGTTACATATATGTTGCAGTACATGAATAGGTATCACTGGATCCTTCTTGTCATCAAGCTTGATAGCAGCCAGATCGTTGTTCAAGACTCAAAAAGGACTCCGGTGGAAAATTATCAATATATCATTGACGGCAACAACTATGTGGTGCAATCAGCCCTCCCGTGCAATCACCGTGCAATCCAACTAAGAAAAGTTTCGAAAAATTCTGAAAAAAATCATGGATGTACATCTCATCTTACCCCATCTACATATAAAATTTCATGATCAAATTCGTCCTATGCTAGAAGTTACAAAAAAGACAAATTTCTGACAAACTTAAAAGTTCAAATGCACCTCAAATTTGTCTTTTGTAACTTCTAGCATAGGAGAATTTGATCATGAAATTTTAAATGTAGATGGGGTAAGATGAGATGTAAATCCATGATGAATCGAAATCTTAGTTTGATTGACGGTGATTGCATGGAGGGTCGATTGCACGTCGTTACCATCATTGACACCCTAAACAGGTATATAGCACATATATATACGATAGTTTTAATTCCTTATTATATATATTGAAATACCTTGCTAATTCCAACTCTGATAATTACTACTCGTAATAACGCATCACACAGGGCATTCGCAAGGTTCCGAAAGAAGCAACAAGGAGATTTCGAGAACGAATTTGATGTACAAATAAGCACTCGAGTACGTATTAAAGAATATTAATATGCCGTAATAGTTTTTCATCCCAATAATAATTGTTTTCTTTTCAAATTTCATCGCGGGTTCTCTGACGACGGAAGGAAACAACTTATGTGGCTATTATGTGTGCCACTATATGCAAAGTATTACCCGGCGATGTCTTGACAACCAACGCCGAGGTAGTGTGAACATGTCAATTTCTTAGTACTTAATTATACTTTAATTACATGTCCAGAGATTTATTTACTTCCCACTTTGTCATTAACATCGATGAGCAAAACGTGATCCCGCCGCACGATTACAAACAATCAAGAACAACTCATCGGCTTTATTGTCCATTTAGATTGTATCCACAAAAGCGAGTTCCACGCAAATAGTTGGAGACCTTGTCCTGAAATAAGGACAGGAACTGACATCAACGTCGACCAAGGGCACAAAGAGCGACACACGCAAGAAATGAGCTCAAGATTCACCCTTTTATTCTTTGAAACTTGTAAAAGTGGCTTATTATTTCATGTGTTCATCAACTTGTTCATTTTTTAGTCTATTAAGTTCGTATTTTTCTGTAAATGAACCTATAATTATCTAAATGAGTATGCATGAATAATATATATTTAATTATTGTGTCAAAAAAACTCCTATAGTTCTATTTATTTTAATTGTCAAAATCTATATCAAAAACCCCTCTGAAAACATATTCTATATTGAATGTAATCAAAACGCGTGTTGTCAGCCTCTTCACAAGCCGTTGCCTCTCCACAAGCGTCAAGCGGTTCGTAATACCAACCGCTTGTGAAAGTGTCCAACCAAAAGCGGTTCCCCTACCCAACGGGGTATCACTCGCGGTTGCTTACAAACGGTTCTAAAACCGCTTCTGAAAGCGGTTTCGAACCGCTTGTGCATGTCCGATCCACTGTAGTGTTAGTATTTACATTAAATGATAGGTGTAGCAAAATAATTTCTGGAATGCTGGCCTTCGATGCCCATGTTTTCGTTGTGATCTGCAAGCCATTTTTTAAAGTTTGTGTTTGTTAGGCCCTTCCAATTGTAGGATAATTTCTGAAGCTTGGACCCTTATATAGACGATTAGCTGCATACCTTTTTTTCCTACGCTCCATCGTATTAGCCATGGTGAATTAGAGGTAGCTTTTATTATGTAATCTAATTAAGCATCTGTTGTTTTTGTTTTGGCAATGTTTTGAAAAATAAAGCTGGAGGCAAAGTCTAATTTATCATATTTTCCTTAGTTTATAGAAGGAATAGGGTATTGTGGCTGGATAACTTTGCTACGAGTTGTTTAGTCATAGAATTTCTATTGAAAGTAAACAAATCGTCATCTTATTAGTGGCTAAGCTTTTATTATAACATTTTTTATGTTTGCAGATACTAAACTTTCATCCTTCCTATCACTACTATAGTTTTTTTCCCTGTTATTAACCTTCGGAGATGTTTTATGCTCCTATCAGGAGAAAGGTGGAAACAGTTTTATTAGGAGATAATTTATGCTCTCTATTTTTATCATCTTGGAAGGTACTATGAAATACTATCAATTACCTTTAAACTTTTGTACTTTTCGATACATCCACTCTTTAAACATTTGACATATTTTATTATTAGCTTAATGTATATTTTAATACCTCCCAAAGATGATAAAAAGTCTCGTGACATACAATACATGAGATGATGAGAGTACCAAGTGATGGTGTATGTACACATATACACATAATAACGTCTTTCTCTCGTTGTCGAGAATAGTAAACAAAGAAGAAAGAGAGGAATTAAAGAAAACACTCTAAAACAGGTATCCTACAGTGGATATTCGTATAGATCTAAATAGGACCAAAGATATATATATCTATTGTGGCATCGTAAAAGAGCCAATCGGCCTTAACACACGCAAACACTATGTTTAAATTAGGTTCCTAGCATGCCAGCCGATTTAATCCTGCAATTGGTAAGATTGATTGAAAATAAGTTTTTACAGCCGATTTGATGATATTATCAGCAAAATAAATCTAAACGGCTATTATAGCCAATTAGATGATAGGTAAAGATCTACTTTTCTGAAAAAGACGATGCGCAAGATCGGTAGAAAAACAAATCTGGAATAATTGGCACAATTGAAGATGATCAAAATCGGCGATGTACAATTTTATTGATTAAAAACGAATTATAAAGAGGTATAGCTATATCTAAAAACTACTCCTAGTGATAAAAAGTAAATACAAGTATATGCAAGTTGATTAATTGTTGTGTTCGTTCTTCTCAACTTGCTTTAGGTCCTTTTTATAACATGTAGGCCGACCATATATATCCTTCTTCAATCCATTACAAACTATGAACCGTATCGACCTCTATCGCTTAAAGATAAATTCATTACTTGAACCAATATCAACTAAATATATAATTTTAACTAAGCCTTACAAATCAGTTATATATTTTCAAATTCTGATACTAACAACTACGTACCGAAAGGATCTTGTCTAAAAGTTTCTCTTTCGATTTTACAGTAACGGCCGTAACCATTTCCGCGTGGAGTACGTTGCATGCTCTCCGTACCACGCACTAAAAATCTAAAATGTTCGTACAATATAATACGATATTTTTTACATTCTTATGGTAATAAAATTTATATTGAGATAATATTGAGAAGTACTTAAAAATTAATATTTCTACTTTTTAATTGTTTCGATAATTCTTGTTACTATCTCAACGTAAATATTAAAATTTAGTATCTCCAAAAAGTAGTAAAAAGTCTCGTAATATGATACCATAAACGTGCTAATCATTTAACCCGCTTGCGCCTTCGTCCGTGTTTGGTGAAAAAAGAGATCAGACTGAAAATGTTGCACAGATTAGCTCGGAGTGGTTACAACAAGCAGATATCGATCTCTAAATTCTCGATGAAAAAGTAAAATTTACGCATGCTAATATATGCGCATATGCTGCCCGGACGTAAGTACGGTTCGAACAACACGGCAGGCAAATTCATGGGCAATGCATCAGGTAGCCCTCACGGATGCTCCCTAGGGGCTGCCACTGGCAGGTCCGCAATATCATCGATAATCATTTGAATATCACGTTTATTGACCCTATCAAGCTGATAGGGTATGCAATATCAGTCGGTAAACTGATTAAATTAAAAATATTCAAAAATTTGAGAAATTTTATGCAAGATAAGTATCACAATAATCGTAAAGATCGCTCGATTTTCAATGAATATCGAGCGAAAATCACTGACAAAATCGACCATCGAAGAAGTTAACTTTAGAAAATCGCTCACAAAATTTCAGTCGATTATCGAGACGTATCAAGCAATTATCGGTGAAATCGATTTTTTTTTTAAAAAAAATTTCTTCAAAATATTTGATTTCGAAATACTTCGATTTCTACCGATTTTCGTTAAGTGTAAATATGAGAAGAAGATGCACAACGCTGGCAAAGAAGAGTCAGTGAGCCAAATTTATTCGAAGCAATTAATTCCCATGGCCGACGAGTTAATCATCATGCGGCGACGCTACACGGACACAACAGAATGACATGGAAGAAGTCAGGTCAGGTCAGATCTTGTGCGGCAGATTGTCGTCCTTGTTGCGCGACGGCCGACGGGGTTGCCGCGCGCGCGCGCCGTGCACCTGTAATCGGACCGGCACACGCGCCTCTCCGGGCACCGACCCGCCCCCGCAGAACGAGGGCACGCGGGCGCACTCCACCTGCACGGCTGCACCTGGGCCTACTCCCCGACGACGAGGAGGACGCGCCCGCCTCCGCGACTCCCTCGACGCCGCAAGCGCCGGCTCCTCCGCAGGTAGAGGAGGAAGGCGAGGAGGCCAAGCAGCAGGGCGAGGCTGCGGAGAAGGCGGCCTCGCCTCCTTCTTGTTTCCCGCGGCGGCGGCGCCGGCGCCGGTGGCGGGAGCAGTTGGTGCAGGTGCAGAGGTTCATGCTGGCCAGCTGGGCGCTGCTGAAGAAACCGCGGTTGTTGGCGCTCGGACGGTGGCCCTCCCGCCATCGCTCGTTCCCCTCCTCCATGGCAGCCTCCAAAGATTTCCCCAACGCAGCATTATATATTACTCCATCTCTGTAGCTCTGCTACGTTGTGTTCTTGGAGCAAGGCTACGCAAGGAATATGGTTACGAGGAGCCAACGATGATTGGTGATGATGCAAAGTGGCGCGCAGAGCAGAGGGGACGCCGCAGAGTGGCGATTAAAAGGCAGCGGCGTAAAGGGCGCGAAACAGGGGTACAGGTACGTGCCATTTGTTTCAAGGCACGGCAAGGAATCACGATCCATCTCCAGATTTTATTTGGAATTCTTGCATATGTAAATAGCAAATCACAAACTTCATTGTTCAGTCTTTATTCGAAAACATGAGGAAAAAAAATGATAGCTAGGATTCGATCGACATGCATTTGAAGCTTGAACCATGCCAATCCTAGACCTGAGAATTGGGCCGAGTCTTAGTCGGTCAGCACGACCCGGCACGAAAAAAATTAGACCAAAGCACGACCCGGCATGAAAAAAAATGAGCCGGGCTGGTACAGCCGAATGGCGTGCCAGGCGGGCCTAAAACCTGGTACGATAGGCCACCGCACGCGACCGATCAGTATGGGCCGTGCTCGGGCAGCACGCCCGAATCTGTAATTGTATTTTTCAGGGTCTTCCTTTGGTCATATGAATTTATACTTTACATGAAAGTTGTAGAGAATTTCGAGGCGCATATTTTTCGTGTAGACAACTTTTCCATTTGAGCAACGTATGAATTTATAAAAAAATATTTAGTGAGCTGTGTAGTTTCGGACTGACGCCACATCTCTCGGTAATCTGCATTTTTCAGTGTCTTCCTTTGCTCATATGAATTTATACTCTACATGAACGTTGTAGAGAATTTCGAGACACATCTTTTTTATGTAGACAACTTTTCCATTTGAGCAATGTATGAATTTATAAAAAAAATATTTAGTGCGCTGTATAGTTTCGGACCGACGCCATATCTCTCGGTAATCTGTATTTTTGAGGGTCTTTCTTTGCTCATATGAATTTATATTCTACATGAAAGTTGTAGAGAATTTCAAGACACATCTTTTTCATGTAGATAACCTTTTCATTTGAACAACGTATGAATTTATAAAAAAATATTTAGTGTGCTGCATTCTCTCCAGTGCCTTGTTCGGGCGGCCGGCCGAACAATGATTCGGCGTGCCTTTGGACCGTGCCGAGCCTTGATTTTTGCCGTCCGTGCTAGCCCGGCCCGCACGAAGAAATGACCGGACCGTCTGGCCCGTTTCATGTAGGCGGCACGGCGGGCTCGGGCGTGTCAAGACGCCAAGTCCCACCTCTAGCCAATCCTATCCTAACCGACACCTTTGGCAGCGCTTTGCCGATCTAGCTTTGCCCATACTGACGACTAACATAAGACATTACATCTTTTATTCGAAACCATATATGGAACTACTACTAATAGCGATACTTGACCATGCCGTGAGGAGGGGTTGGGGTTGGGCCTGCCCCCAAAGTCATATGGTCCTCAGGTATAAAACTACACCATGAGTTTTTTGGCCCAGTCGTTACTTGCGAGCAAACGTGTGTTGAGTTGATCGATGAAAATAATTGCGAAGAAATCTTAGAAGTGAGAGGGCTTTTGAAATTAAATATTTTTTTGTTTTAGTTGATATGGTGATCACTTCTTTGAAGACCAGATTCAAAGAACTCATGATGTTTAAAGATATATTCGGATTTTTATTGAGCTCAAACACCCTGAAGTCATTAAATGATAGTGAACTTGAAGAGTGTTGCACTAAATTTGCAGACACAACATCTCATGATGGTTCATCTGATGTTGAGGTACATGATCTTATTTTTGAATTAAAGATTATAAAATTCACTTTGCCAGATGGTGCATTGTCTGCTATGGAGATTTTTGAGCGTATCAGAGATGTGGATTGTTATCCTAATGTCTCCATTGCTTATAAAATCTTATTTACTGTGCCTGTGACTGTTGCATCGGCTGAAAGAAGCTTTTCAAAATTGAAATTGTTGAAGAACTATTTGAGAACAACAATGACTCAAGAAAGATTAAATGATTTGGCGACTTTATGCATCAAGAAGAAATTATTGGACGAGATTGATATCGATAGTATAATCGATGACTTTGTATCACAAAATGTTGAAGAAATTTTTAAGATGATGTTAAGTGCCAAGTAAGTATTTATGATTACAATTTACATTTGTCATTTCATAAACTTTAAATTGTTCTATAGAAATATTTTTGTGCATCGAATATTAATTTCTTCAATGATGTATGCTTATAAGACTATATATATATATATATATATATATATATGCATATTATCGGTGTTTCGATAAAAGCAAGTAGATTTGTAAGTATAGGAATAGCGCCCCCTCTCCTCGAATGGTTAGGCTAACGACGCCTCGGATGAACATTGGATCGGTGAGAGTCTCAGTTATCTTGGTTGGGCGAACGTCCCTACTTCGGTTTGTGGCGGGGATCTCGTTGATCGGGATATGGCGAATTACATGCGAGGACTAAGGCGTGCCCTTAGCACTTTCGTCCGACGGCGAAGCTTCAGAGCTTCGCCTTGGTCGTTCAGTCGGGAGAACAAGCGAGGCAGGATATGGAAGAATGAGGGTTCGCCCTCGCCGGGACCCGCCTCCTTTATATAGCCGGAGGGGCATGTTACTAAAATTTGGAGAAAAGAGGTAGGGAGTATACTCGCCCAAAGTCAGTCTTGGTCCTTGACGATTAGCGGTTCTGTTCATCCATCCGGGTTAGTAGACACAACAGACGGTGTTTCTTTGGGAAGGTGCGCATCTGCCCTTTGATCACCTGCCAGATGCTGATGTCGCATGTGGTGTGTTGCGTACGCTCCTTTACCCCTGACGTGGTGAAGGGACGGGCATTTGACCCAATTGGCTCCTCTGTTGTCTTGGGAAGAAGCCACATCTCAACATGGACGTCGGGTCCACGGTCAGCGACAGGCTCAAGTCGACCACCGCGTGGCGAGGTTGTCGGCGAGGCTTGTTGGGATCCCGACGGGGACCACTGGTGAACCTTTGGGGTTGCCCGACCGAGGCTCGGTCGGAGTTCTGAGAAACCGGGCCTAGGTCGAACGATCCGTTGTATCTCCTTGGGCCTAGTTGACCGCGAGAAATACAACCTTGAAATGGACGTATACTTTGCCGTGGGGTATTCCCGGTATGAGTATTCGTCACATATATATACATAGACACACACACATATATATAAAAAAGGAGGTGGAAGGGACCTCTATATAAATATTCGCCCTATGCCCCTGTCGGCGTACTTTACGTCAGGGTACCCTCTCCACCGCAGATAAGTAAGATCATGTGGCGACCTAGCGAGCAGGCGGGCGATTAGGACACATTTGCCGGGCAAGCGGCCCACGTGGCGCCCAGCAAGCGGTGACGATCGAGCCACTGCCGGGTGAGTGGCCCACATGGAGGCTGGCGGCGGCGGGCGATCACGCCTGCCGTCGGCGTCGACCTCCGTGGTGGCTGGCGGCGGTAGCGTCGAGCCCTTTCACGGACGTCGGCCCATAAGCGACTGGCGAAACAAGCGAGCGTCGAGCCTCGCCGGTGGCGTCGGCCCTCGAGGGCGGCTGGCGGCGAAGTGGCGATCGAGCCGCCCGTGCGTCGACCTTAAGCGGCTGGCGGGCGGGTGGCGATCACGCCCGCTTCTTGGCGTCGGCCTCCGTGGCGGCTTTAAGTAGCGGACAAGCGTCGGGCCTGGGCATTGGCCCGATAGACTACCGACGAAAGGCGGAGCGTCGAGCCTTGCCGCCAATGTCGACCTCAGAAGCGATCTGGCGCGGCGGCGTTCGAGCCCTCTCGACAAGCGTCGGCCACGTGGCGGCTTAGCGAGTAGGCGGCGTCGACCACTTTCGTCGGCGTTGACCCGTAAGCGGCTCGGCGAACAAGCGGCGATCGAGCCTGCCGCCGGTGTCGGCGGCCGTGGCGGCTGGCGAAAGCAGCGGCGTCGAGCCTCGCCGCCGGTGTCGGCGGCCGTGGCGGCCTAAGCGAGCGAGACAGCGTCGAGCCACTCGCGGGCGTTAACCCCATAAGCGATCTGGTAGGTGGCGTAGCGTCGAGTTCGCTCGACGGGCGTCGGCCCCATAAACGGCTTTGGCGAGCACGCGGGCGTCGAGCCTGCCCCGCCAGGCGTCGACCTCCGTAAACGACTGGCGAAGCAAGCGGCGTTAGGCCCTCTCGCCGAGCGTCGGCCGCGTGGCGACTGGCGGCGGCGGGCGTTCGGGCCCCTCTCGCCCGGCGAAGCGGCCACGTGGTGGCCTTGCAAATGGCGGCGCTCGGCCCCCACTCGCCAGGCGACGCGAACGGCCAAAAGAATGAGAAGAAGGCTTCGTCTCGAAGTCTCCTTCCCCTGACACCCTGTGTCAGTGCCATTGATTGCGAGGAATTCTACTGTAGACACGACGACGGTCCATCTCTCTGACGCCTCACACCTATCCCGTCGTAGAAACGTCACATTCCGGACGGACCGGGCGAAGCCATACAGCGACATTAAATAGGGCTTGAGGGACAGGTCTACAGTGATGGGTGTAATTAATGAGTCGTAGGTCAGTATGATGTCATCTTCTCACCTGCCCGAACCAGTCCAGTATATATAGGGGTGCTCTGGTGCATGGGGGAGAAAGGTCGAAAGACTTAGCAAAAAAAAAGAGAAGGACGAACTGAGAAGAGCATTGTAACCCGCTCAATAGACATCAACAAAGATCTAGCAGAACGTAGTGCTGTTACCCACACTAGGGGCCCGAACCTGGGTACATTACTGTGTTCTTCGATCTCATCGATCCCCGAATCCCTCGCGAGAGTTATTAGGGTTTTTGACCGCGAAGACGCCCTCTACCGAACCTTGTCCTCCATCCTTAGAGGACACCACCATTGACAGAGTCTTGTCAGACGAAATCTGTTGTGACCCTCAAAATGTCGGATCAGCCTGCAGCCTAGCACGTGAGACATAGGTGCGTCTGAAACCAAACCGGCTCTTCTCCATGCGAGCTCCACTTCACTTCTTCTGGACCCGGCCGCTTCTTGCCCTTCCATTGCCGCCTGTAACGTCCGACAGAACTCGTCGATCGGTCGGCCGCCCGCAACAGCAATCCTCCTTCTTGCGCGAACGCGCCACCTCATGATCTGTCAGCGAAGATCTGGGACACTGTTACTTTCGGCCCCACCCATCACCGGATCTTGGCGCCCATGTCCACCCTGCCACGACGTAGTCCGTGCCAGAGGTCTGACCGAAACACCGTGGACGTCGGCGATGATGGAGTAGAACTTGCATACGTTGTGGTGCGTCGGTAGTGGTGACCGTTCCAAAGATTTTGGGGCAGGCGCAGCTAAATCAAGTGATCCTTTTATTGACTACCATAATTCTGCGAGATAAAATATCGAATGCTTTCATATGTAATAAACTTGGTAGAGAACAAGTCATAACTAAAAGATAGTTTAAATATAATCAAACTCATGTACTATTCAACTAAATTGAACTCTAGCCTCCAAGATGCACCTTCAAGCCCACCCACGCCACATTGCCATCACAACCATAATGCTGCGACAAAAGCCAATCTCACCAACTCATACAAATTTAAATGGGCAAGTTAAAATTCTTTCTAACACTCTTAGATGCAAAGTCATCAATAATAGTATCAATATCAATTTCATCCAATTTATCCTTCTCAATGCATAAAATTGCCAAACCATTTAACTTTTCTTGTGACATTGATGACCTAAGTAATTTTTTAATAATCTTAGCTTTGAAAAACTTTTTTCAGTGGAGGCTACAGTCATAGATATGGTGAATAAGATTCGATAAGCAATTGAAACATTTGGATAGCAATCTAAATCCTTAACAAACTCAAAAATCTCCATGGCGGACTGTGAGTGAGTAGATAAAGTCATTTGTAGCACTTTTAGTTCAAAAAAAACATCTAACTCAATATCACATGAACTATTATGGGAAAATATTTTTGCAAATTTAGTGCAACAATTTTTTAATTCAATATTATCCAATGACTTTAAACTTTTTGAGCTAAGTAAAAAATCAAATATACTTTTAAATGTAGTAAAATCCTCGAACCTGTTCTTCAATGAAGAAATTGCTACATCTACCATAACAAGAAAGTAATTTACCTCAAAAGACTTTTCAGCTGATAAAACCTCTTCATTATAATCACTTTCATCAAACTGTTTTTTCCGGGTAGCTCGGCGTTTTATCAGAAATGATGCTTCTACATTCATGTTAAATGCAATTTAGGGGCCCTCCTAAATTGGGGGCCCTGACGATGCCATTTGCCCCTCCCTTTGGTAGGCCACAAGCAGTGCGTTCCAAACATTTTGGGGGCCTAGGACAAAGTCAAAAATAGAGGCTCTATCGTCTTAAAAAACATAGAATACAGTGTATATATATATATAACATGTTCAATAATTTAAAGACAACATAAACTATGGTCTATGATAGAAAGAAATATTACTTGTATAGAAGATATAGAAGATCACGCTTGAGATTTGATGAAAAGATCACTTCGGCTGGCCCGCTTGTAGTCCTTCAATTGTTCATGAAATAAAAGGACTAAAGTCCTGCTTTGTCGAGCACGGTTCATGTCGACATGTCACCAAGTAAAAAGAGTAAAGGACTAAAGTCTAAACTCTAAAGGGAGATTAAATTTAAGGACGGAGGCGGACTCACAATTCACAAAATCACAACCAGACAGACAGACGCCCGGACTCTAGACCCAATCAAAGGCTCAAAGCCTCAAGGACAAAGTCACAATTCACAAAGGAGCTCTGTGATCGCAATCCTACCTCCTGCGGTCTGCCTTTTTGCTCTGCGCCTATGGGTAGGCATGGGCAGCAGCCGGCGTTCGCGAGTTCGCGGTAGCGATGGGAGGAGGCCGAGGAGCGACCAGCGCTAGCGAGAGCGAGGCGGCGATGGGCCGTGGGCGACGGCACAGCGCTAGCGCCTGAAGTCGCCGAGACAGCCGACAGGCGACGGCGAGACCAAGCCACTGGCGCGTCGAAGGCTCAAGCCTCGAAGGCGACGGCGTGTCCGGACTCCGGTGTCCTCGTGGGGCCGCCCGACATGGCGACGCCCGGCCGGCGGCGGCCGGAGTTCGGTGGTGGTGGGTGGGGCAGGCGACGGCGTGTCGGCGTCGCGGCGTCGGACAGAGCAGAACAACCGAGCAGGATTCTCTCCACTTCTCCAAGTCTCCATAAATTAGTGATAAGCTCTGTGATTGCCGTTGTCGATTTGCCTAGGGAAGGAACATAGTGATTCTTGTGGAGAGAGGATTAGGGGCTGGAGATTTGAGATTGGGGAGGAACGGGATTGGGGATGAGTTTTCACATTTGGGGAAGGAGGCAGGAGAGGCGAGATCGCTGCTCTTTGCTCTTGGGCCGATCGATGACCGGACCGGGCCTTGGCGCTGGCGTGGGGCGGAGTTGGGCGAGGGGCCCTAGGCCGTCGCCCCTCGCCTCGCCCAAACGCCCTGGTGTGGACCCTCGAGTCCTCCTCGGTCGGCACCGCGTTGGCGGCGATCCGGGCGCGTCGGCGCACCACGGTACCACGCCGTTGGCGCGCTATGCCGCCGAGATCGTGTGACCACCGTGATACCCCTAGTGGAGGCAGCGATCCGGTTGTGGTTCGCCCTATCGGTACCCTTCCGTGAAGGATGAGATTGAGCAACGATGCGAGACCATGTTGAAACAGGTATAATTGAGCGGCCGCTCACCTTTCTCTTCTCCGGTTTTGTTAGTCAAGAAGGCCGATGCACGTGGCGTTTTGTGTGGACTACCGCGAGCTTAATGCGCAGACGATCAGGATAAGTTTCGATTCCCGTGGTGGAAGAGGCTGCTGGATGAATTGGGAGGGGCTAAATTCTTCACCAAGTTGGATTTGAGATCGGGCTATCATCAAGTGCGTATGTGGCCCGACGACATCGCCAAGACTGCTTTCCGCACACACCATGGGCATTACGAGTTTCTCGTGATGCCGTTAAACTGTCTAATGCACCATCCACATTTGAATACGATGAATGAAGTGTTGCAAGAATTTTTGCGTCGATTTGTGCTTGTCTTCTTTGGCGACATTACGGTGTATAGTCGCTCGGAGGGCGAACATCGAGAGCACTTGCGCGAGTCTTGGCGCTTGCGGCTTCACCGATCGTTTTCGGCGCTCAAAGTGTGCCTTCGCGCATAGCCGGTGGGCTATCTCGACCACGTTATCTCTCACAATGGGGTGTTCGCGGATCCGGAAAAATCGCTAGCGTGACCGCATGGCTAAGGCCCGCGTCCATCTCGGCGCTTCGGGGATTCTTAGGGCTTACTGGCTACTATCGTCGCTTTGTTCAGGAGTATGCCATCATGGCGGAGCCTCTCACCGCTTTGCTCCGTCGGAACAACTTCACTTGGACCGATTCGGCGGAACAGGCATTTCATCGCCTCAAGCATGCTCTGGTGTCCGCTCCCGTGCTACAAATGCCGGACTTCGACATTCCCTTTGTCGTGGAATGCGACGCCCGAGCGCGGGATAGGGGCCGTCCTCCAACAAAGAAAGCCATCCCATCGCATATTTCAGTCGGAAGTTGGCGAGCGGCATATGAAGTTAGCGGCTTATGAGCGCGAGTTGATTGGGTTATCAAAGCGATGCGACAACGGCGTCCGTATCTCTGGGGACATCCATTCATCGTCGCGGACGGACCATAGCAGTCTCAAGTTCTTGTTAGAGCAGGCCCTCATCACTCCGCCTCAACAACACTGGCTCAGTAAACTCATAGGATTCGATTTTCAGGTGGAATATAAACCAGGCAAACACAACTTGGCGGCGGATGCTCTCTCTCGAGTTCATTCGCCCGAACCACAGTGTGCGGCTATATCCGCTCCGACAGATGTTACCCGTGACCAATGGAGGGAATTGTTGCGGCAGGACCCGGTTATTCAGAACCTAGCAGATCGTTGGAAGGAAGTTGTGGAAGCGAGCAGAGCTCGAGGCAGGCGCGCTCGATTCCGCCTGGCTCCTCTCAACCGAGAACAGCGGATACAAGCCAGAGCACGGAGGGTTTAGCTAAGCATGACGAAGTCCAGTGGGAGGTCAGAGACGGTCTTGTCTTCCGCAATGGCCGATTGGTGGTGCCAGCGGCGTCTCCATTGGTTCCCAGGATCATTGCTTCCATCCATGATCTCACCCATGAAGGCGTCAACAAGACTCTCCATCGTCTTCAGGCTGCTTATTTTTGGGAGAAGCAGCGTGAGTCCGTAGCCCAGTATGTCCGTAGCTACGCCATATGCCAACAGAGCAAAACTAGCAACTTATCGCCGGCCGGCCTCCTGCAGCCCTTACCTATTCCACACCAAATATGGGCCGCGTCTCCATGGATTTTATCACCGACTTACCCAAGTCACAGGTAAGATAGCCTTCTTTGGTAGTGGTGGACCGCTTTGTCCAAATATGCTCATTTTATTCCCTTGTCACGGCCTCTGACCCCATGGTCGCCAAATTCTTCTTCGATCAAGTGGTCCGTTTACATGGTCTTAGGAGTCCATTGTGTCGAGCAGGACCCGTGTTTCTCGATGCGTTCGGCGGGATCTGTTCAAAGCGGAGTGGCACGACATTGCTAATGTCCACGGCGTATCACCCATGAATCGACGGCCAAGCAGAGGTCGTCAACCGTACTATTGAAATGTACTTAAGGTGCCTCGCCAGGACAATCGATCAAATGGGTACATTAGGTGCCGTGGGCGGAGTTTCTGTTACAATACTTCCTTCCACCTGACTCTCCGGATGACACCGTTCGAATTGGTTTATGGTCAGACCTCCTCCACCTCTCTCGCCAGTACGGTGGCGCGTTATCATTGACTTCGGTCATTGTGCCTTAATCGTCGGGATGCCTTATTACAAGAAAGACGCGCACATCTTCTCCAAGCACAAAAGCGGATGAAACAACGCTATGATCGTGACATCGGGCGATAGAGAGTTTCGATCGGCGCTTGGGTATGGCTTAAGCTCCAAAAGCATCGTCAGCTGTCTGTTCGCAACAACCGTCAGCATAAGTTATCACCGAAATTCTATGGCCCTTATCAAGTCTTGTACGCATCGGTTCGTCGCTGCCTTCGGTTGCAAGCGCCGATTTAACGCCCGACTCCACAATGTGTTTCATGTCTCCTTGCTCAAGGAGTTTCATGGCACCCCGCCGACACAACAGATGGACCTTCCCGAGGAGGTGGTCGCCCTACGGCCGAGAACATGCAAATGAGACCTCAAAGCATTCTAGCTCGGCGGTTTGTCAGCGGCCATCGGCGACTATTGGTTCACTGGACCGGCGAGCGGCGGAGGAAGCCACTTGGATGGATGCGATCACGTTTAAACGCTCCTTCGACCTCCAAGCTTGAGGACAAGCTTGTTCTTGAGGGAAGTAATGATATGAGCAGAAATATTGGGCCAAGTATATTGCGGCGCGGCGTCATGGAGTCGATGGAAGCAAAGCGGCAAGAAATCGAGGCGAGGCGGTTGGGATCACATCCGGTAGCAGATCATCATCGAGGCGCAGACAGAGTCTCGGCCAGATAAGGAAAGGAAGCCATACATGGCGTTAGTAGATCCTATCTTTTAGATTGCTTGTTTCCTCTTTTAAGTTATTGTTATCCTTATTTGTTACGATTGGTTTTAGCCTATCTGTTGGGGTATGGCTGTGTACTTAAGGGAGATAATGAAATAGAAAAGGCATGCTTTTATGCATAAAACTAATCTCGGCGGTGGCTCAAAACAGCCAATCCCAAAGCGCAAGGCGCCGTGACGTGAGTTCTTCGTCGGGTAGCTGCGATCCGTCTGGCCGGGCACTCGTGCTCTGAGCTAGCGCACTCGCGTCGGCTCGTATCAAATAACTCCTGCGAGAATCATTGAAGCGTACCAATGCGCATGTATCACTTTCTCGGTTGGTCTTCACTCCAAAAGTGGCCGGTTAGGCGCCTGACAGTGTGGCGAGACGAGGCCTTGCTAGGTAGGGCACATGAGGTGCGCCGGTCGAGTCGCGAGTGGGCATAGACAGTCTTTGGAACGCGATCTGGCAAAGAAGGGCGCGAGATGCTCCCATGCTCGCCATGTCGCCGGGGGCACTGGATGCCGCCGCGAACCATGTCGCCGGAGTCCTCCACGCCGAGAACTGTGAGGGATTGACATGGTGGCGCCGCCCGCCGCTAGGGTTGAAAGGGAGGAGGAGCGAGTCGGGAGGAATTGGAGCTGGAGTCGGGAGGAATGGGAGCGAACAGCGCCGCTTGCTTCAGCGTGTCGCGAGCGAGTTATACCAGATCGGCTTGAGCTGCGCGTGAAGCGAGATAGCTAGCTGCATCGGACGACCCCAGCGTGAGGCAATCGATGGCCCAAGGCGCGTGGGACGGCGCTGCGTCCCTCGCGCGTGGGACGTCCCCCGCGTCGATGGAACAAACCCTATTGGCTGATACCAGGAGAGAAATGTAAATGACCATCCAGATTTAGCATGGTCACTGAAAATTTCAAGAAATCTGCATGAATGTGGTCAAAAGGACAATAAATATAAAAATATCTAAGGATATATATACGCGATCTTGAGTGGAAGACATGAATGCGGTATAATCTTCATGGGAAGGCGTAATGCACGGCCTTAGAGGCACATGTTAGTCTTTATGTAAACATACTAGCTAGAGCTCTAGTTGATATCTTGCTTCAGGAAGTTGCTCCAAGAAAGCTAATAAGTTATTCGCAACATCTTGATTAATACAGTCGTACAGCTGGACAAAACTCCCTTTGCAGCTTGGATACCCTACCCATAAGCCATAGCCTACAGCTACTGCAATATGCTCCGAATCGAGTGAATCAGCCAACTTACTCCAGTGGTAAAGAAAACAATCCACATTATCGTTAACTCTTGCACGAGAGGGGGAAAAACTAGCGGACCATTTCGTTGATTATAGTAAGTTCACAAGGCATCAAAGTGTCCCATCTTCAAGGTTTACCGTTCATGGATCGTACTTTTAACATTCAAAATTGCAGCTATACAGAGGTAAATCCACTGTTTGGTTTGGAGGCATAGCATTATAGAAAGCAACTGCCAACCAGTGCACGGCGTTGCCTTTAACACACCATAAGCTACAAATATTTCGCAAAGTCAGAAACAAAGGCACTGACCTATCAAAACAACCACCTCTTCTTAACTGCAGGTGTTGTGCTTTCCCCAGGAGAACTTCGGCTCCCTCTTTTTGCCACCCCACGGTTCAGTGCTTCCAACCTTTTCCTGCAGAGAAAAGGTTGCAAAATAGAATAACTAAAAAATACTAGTTGAACAAAAAAAAAGGATAACTAAGTTCATTCTTGCCCCCAAATAATGGGCAATTTCATTTGGAGCGAGCGTTGAAACACTTCCCTAACAATATATATAACCTGTTAACTAAGTTCATTTGGAGCGAGCGTTGATTAAGAAGGTAATGCAGAAACGCAAAAGGACAAAGGATGGACAGAGTATTGCATTGCAAAGATATATTAAGTCCCTTGAGATATGATGTATATAAGTATTTTGAATACTATCCTTGGAAATCATTTCCCTTCACAAGACTCAGCAGAGAGCACACGCACAGAGAGAGACAGACCTACATACATGAGACTAGAATTATATGAAGTTAATTTTTCTGAGAAAACATTGAAGCAGACATCCAATATTGACAGCAGCAACAAAACATAATGGTTAGTTTCAGATGAAAATTAGATCTCCTAAAATGTAAAGCAGTTCTTTCTTTTTGTTTGCGAGGAAGCAAACTAGAAAAATTCACAAGATCTTTTTTCATATGTTTGCAATTTGCAACTTACATCCATCATCTGGATTTGAATTAAGAGGCCATCAAACTTATATGAATTATGACGTGTCATTAATCAGAACAGTTGTAAGCCATGGCAAGAGCCATGGCCCACTAGGTTCTCAACGTTCATAATTCATATGTACAAAGCAGTTCTTTCAATTATTACAGAGATGAGCACAATCTAGAACATGAATCATACAAGGTTAAACAACTACCTTGTATCTTCGAGCTGTCCATGCAAGCTCCATCTTTGGCGAAATCCTTCCATACCCTCAAGTCCACTAGCAAGAATCATGCGCCTACAAAAGGAGTACAAGATCACATGCACTGATGCACACCAAACTCAAGAAATTGTGTGAATAAATTTTCAGAA
This sequence comes from Guadua angustifolia, assembly GCA_036346375.1. Taxonomy (NCBI): domain Eukaryota; kingdom Viridiplantae; phylum Streptophyta; class Magnoliopsida; order Poales; family Poaceae; genus Guadua; species Guadua angustifolia. Next base: position 24,986,362 of record CM070507.1, read on the forward strand.
AACTTACAATGCCAGATGGTTCCCTTTGTCCAGTGTATTCTAACTAATAAAACAAAAAAGGGTATCTTGGCAACAGAGAAGTGATCTAACAAGCAAAAGGCTGTAAACAATTTAGTACTGCACTGAAGTATGGTACGAGGTATTTTACAAGTGCCTTCCTTTTGGAGGACTAGTGCTACTCATAAGTGGAACACCAGAACAAGTGCTACTCATTGAACAGACTGTCAGTGTGCATAAGGCCTAGCAAGCTCCTGCTGGTAGTCTGTCAAGCAAGAACCATGCAGCTTTCTCAAATCTAACAAAACTCCTTTAGAAGCTGTGGGAGGCTATAAGTGTTTCCCTAGAAGCATAGGGTAGACACCAAAGGCTATCAATCTGAAATTACAGAAGCATACTGTATATAGTTTTATACATGATCTTTTCCTTTTTAACCCTTCTGTTCTCACCGAGATCTATGAGATCAAGTATAACACCTTGGCCTGAAGTATAAAATACGAAAAATTGTGTTTGGCTGAATATACAGAGAACATACACTAACAGCAGCTATTATCTCTTATTACGATCCTGAATGCTTAGGGTGGGTTGACCACACTTGTCCCATAATACCTCGGAGAATTTAGCTAGCAAAAGTTGCTGTCTCCTTTCCCAGCAACTTTACCACAACAGTACCCAATTCATCCCCTCTTGTGGCTTGTACTACAGACGTTTTAGCTCATCTTGCCTCTCTTCCTATATTAATGCTTGCTAACTGGGTCTAATAGGTATAATTGTCCAAGCATGAACAAAGAAAATATTTATTCAGTGTGTACGCACCAAATGGCTTAAGGGATGAAATTTCAAAGTGCACTATCATTAGCTGTTGAGGAACCGCATGGTCTGTGTCCATGGGACAATTATTTCTTACAACATGGAGGTTAGACAGCCCAATCAGTATAGGAGGTTACATTAAGTTTCTACAAACACTATCATGAGAACAAGGTGTACAACCTATTTCTTTGTGATAATGAGGTGAGAGAACAAGATGTACATGTGACGACTAGATATTGGTGAAGCTTTTGAAATCAATATCCACTTGGAATAGCAGAGATAGCTAAAAAAGTTGGGACTATCAAGATATGCAAGGAGTAAATGGAATATTCCATGTACATTTCTTCACACTATTTATCTAGTTGCTACTGCAGATTGGAAAATACCCCTGAGGGAAAAAGAATTTGATATATGTCCAGGCCATGCATCATTTTACTATTGTTCATAAAATCCAGATTAAAAAACATAAATAAACCTTGAAGGTTTATCTAGGAACGATGAATTCAAGTACATTAACCGCTTCTAATCACATGATGAAGCTATTATAGTATATGTAGGACAAAAGCGTCCACTGTCGGGTTACCTTTCGAGCAGTGTAATTTCTGATTGTAGTTGGGTAGCTCTTTCCTTTGCTTCTTCGAGGGGCATCGAAAAACCCAGTTTATATTCACTATCTTGCAGTCGCTCTCTTATTTCCTTGTCCTGAAAAATAAGATAGAACGCAGCACAATTTACGGAAAGGAAAATGACTCAAACTGCAGCTCCAGATGGTTTAAAATTTTTAATATAACTGACCCTTTTCTCAGCGCATTGTCGGTATAGCACGATTTCGTCTTGGCAAAATGGCTCAATATCATTTATTTGCAAGCCTGGATCATAGAAATTACGTTTTTTTTTTCTTCTTAGAATACTTCCTTACATATTGAAAAAGAGAAACATGATTTAGTTGTCAGAATAAACAGTTACTCACATAGGAAAAGATTCTTGAGGATACCATCGCAAAGCTCAACACCTTCAAGGACATGCGACGCAATTTCTTTTGGTATGACAGGGGACGGCAGCCCACCCATAAGATCATCACCAACAAGAATGGTCTCTTCCATTGTTTCTTGTTTATCGACTGTTTAAAAATGGTCATGACATATTGACACCATTAGCACAGGCAACAGCTATACTTGAAATACACACAGTTCAAAACTAAGATCGGCTTTCCTAGTATGTAAGTAATGCCTTTGTGATACTGACTAGGAAGTTGATACCATATGTATGGTTCTCACAAAAATCAGCAAAAAGAGAATCCTTTTATTATCCAGAACTTTAACGATCTTTACATTTTTTTCAAGGTTGTATTTTTTTAGAAAACAATTTTTTTGTCCAACGTGCGCGGCATTCCCCTTCTTTTCTCATTTTGCAATGAAACTTTACTACTATGCAGCTATAACCTCGAATTACAAGCTAATTCCTTCAAGTTGTAGTTCCTGCCTCCAGGATCAACTAGTCTCACACTCTCACTCCCAAGTTACCACAAAGGCGTAGCGTCCATCAAGCATGGATACCCTAAATCAGCCTATCAATCAACGCTATGATTACTCCCAAGCCTACTCTAATCACCAACTGCCCATGCTATCTAAACCACAATTTACCCCCGAAATTGACACGAATCACGCACAGCGAGTAGTAATAAAAAGAACGGAACGGTAAGAGAGCAAGCACGCGCGTACCATCCATGGTGGCCTAGCAAGTTTGCACACCGTCGGCGCGGAACAACCTGTGGCTGCGGGCCTGCGGCTAATGCGGAACAACTCCCTGCAGCCAACCAAAAGAAAAATAAAAGAAAGTTAGGCTTGATTCCGTCCGGCGACGTGAAACAGAACAGAATTTGGTCGAACGGTTGGAGGGCGTCGGCGGCAGGACTGGCGAGCCACGCGATGACGTGAGGATAGGAGTGCGCGGACGGAGGGATGGAGAGCGGACAGGACTGAGGAGTGGAGGGCAGCGAAGAGGCGGAACGCGGAGGAGGCGCACGGTGCGAGGCGTTGCGCCGCGGCGACGGCGAGCTGAGAGGGCGCGAGGAGGCGGAAGGCCGGGAGGCGGGCGGGCATTGATGCTGGAGAAGTGGAGGAGGCTGATGAGGGGTGGCGAGGGGGCGTGCGGGGCCGGAGGAGGTTGCGGCGGTGGGCAGGCATCGGAGAATACGACGGCGGCGGAGGCTTCGGGCGGAGGAGGCAGCGGCGGCAGGGTCATGGACTCACGGCGATGGGACGGGGAGAGGAGGAAGCATAGACTGCATAGTGCTGCGTCTCTCTTCACAAAAGAGAGGTGCCTACCAGCTCGGGCGATTGCTTCACTGCCGCCGTGAAATGGATCGGAGACGACACGGACGGTGAAGGCGAAGAGGTCGGGTCGACGAGGGTTTAACTCCTTCGCCACTTGTGGGCTTTCCTTTACACATTTGGTCCATGGACTTGGTTCATGGCCTGGGAGAAAGCCCATGAAAAGTTAGATTGGGCCATGCATGTAGTAGACGTAGTGGCAGGCCGGCGGCCCAAACTTTTCTCCTCGCCATCAGACGGCGTCCATCAGCTGATCGACGGCTGGGACGGCGGGAGACCGTTCTGGGGCAGGAACTCCGCCTTCCGATGGCACAAGGACGGCGCAGATCGCATGGAGAGCTGTATAAAGGTTCAGCCCCGCCGCACCATGGAGAGCCCTCCTCGGAGAAACCCTAGAGATCACTCGAGCTCCCCGCCGCCGCCGCTCCTCCAGCTCTCTACCTCTCCGATCCAAGTAATGGCTCACTAATCCCCTCTTAGATCTCTGTTTCCGTTGTTATTCCTTCTGCTTAGATCGATCTCTCTGTTGATAGTGTGGTTCTTGCTGCTTTGGTGCAAAATAAGTGCTTTGTTAATGTTATTAGATCGATCTCTCTGTTGAGGAAATTATTGGTTAGATTTGACCGTCATAACTGCATAGACTGCTGTGGGACAAATACTATGTTTTACTTAGGTGTCCGGGAGGCGGTAGCTGCGCCCTTTTGCGTAGATTATGCAGAAGCACACTGTTAATGCTTGGTGCTGCATTTACTTCGTAGTTTGAGCCATGAAAATCCATTCTAGGCTACGGCATTGTCCACTATGATGTCTAGTTACTGATATCTGTGTGTTTTAGGAATTAGATTTTTAGTTAATTTGTATGGTTAGTGGTCGAGTTTTGTGGGGATACATTTTAATGTATGTTCATTCTCGGAGATAGCCTGTTTAATGTTTTGTCTGTGCTACCAGAGTTCGACAAATGATTGAAGAATTAACATTAATTATTATCCATCTGTCAAGTTGACGTCACATTGGCTGATTATGTTTCTTTATGATTTTGTTCAGGATGAAATTTGTTGCTGCCTATCTGCTTGCTGTCCTGGCTGGCAACCCCAGCCCCTCTGCAGAGGATATGACGGCTATTCTGGAGTCAGGTAAATTAATCTAGCTTATTTTCCATTTCCTTTTTCACTGCAATGTTGGGAGACCAAACAAAATTATTGGCCCTGCTCTTTTATTCTGATGTCAAGGATAGCATCAGTTGGTACTGTTTGTGCTTGCCTGTTAGCAAGAAATACATAATTCTGTAATATAAATTTTGCTGATAGATTATGCTTGTCTGCTTAATTTTGGGTAAATTTAGTATTTTATTGGCAGGTAACACAAGAAGAACAGTAGTTATTATTCTAATTGGTTTGCATCTGATGCCATATTCATCATAATATCAATCCTGCATTACACTAGATGTAGTGTTATCTGTGCTTTCTACACATAATTCATTCATATTGGTAGCATCTAACATTAGCATTTCTTCTTATTTATATTGCAGTTGGTGTTGAGATTGACAATGCAAGGGTGGAACTGCTGTTGTCCCAACTGAGTGGTAAGGACATTACTGAGCTCATTGCTGCCGGTAGGGAGAAGTTTGCTTCAGTTCCTTGTGGTGGTGGCGGTGTAGCTGTTGCAGCAGCTGCTCCGACCAGCGGGGGTGCTGGCGCTGCTCCTGCAGCTGAGTCAAAGAAAGAAGACAAGGTTGAGGAGAAGGAAGAGAGCGATGATGTAAGATCACTGTTCTTGCCATGTTCTTTTTAGCAATTTTCATGTTCTTTTATGATTACTCTGCTGTTACATATGCTGTGCCACTTTCATGAAATTGCTACTTCATGCCTCTCTAATTCTTATTTTCAGAAGATCAGACATTTTAACTTGCATGATAGGTTTCTTCTTGTTTGAGCAGCATTTTTTCTGGGCGTTCTTGCTTAGTTCTCAATTGTGCAACATTTGGAATCCCATGTTTTGTCAACTATTTCCAACTGCCATGTTTTGCTATGGTGGTTTATATGCCATGCCATTTCAATTGTTCTTCTTTGATGTGCCAGCATGTTATTAGCTACTATTTTGATTAGTCTGGATTAAAATCCAACGGTTTAATCTACTCGCAGGACATGGGCTTCAGTCTGTTCGATTAAGTGGTGCGGGTCTTCTATCATCAGTATCAGTCTTTGAGCAGGAAACTAGAGTTAATGATGTTTGGGTTTTTAGCCGTTGTTTAGCTGAGTTGTAAAACACTGGAAAGACTATTCTCCTACTATGTTTTGATACGTAGTAATCCAGCTGCAGGTTGCTGGTTGATTTACTGGTGGACCATACATTTGCTATCCAATTTTGGTGCTTCATCAAGAACCTTTTTTTCGCAAAGTTCAATTCTGTGTTTTGTTCTGTAGCTCCCGTTGGAAGCCTTTCTTTTACTCACTTTCTTCGTGCTATTTGTGAAGTAGTGGGCTAATTCGATCTGTTGCCTCCGTATTCCTTGAACTATTCCGGACTATAACTATTGGCTGAATGTTAACTGAGCTGCTATTAACTTGCTGGTTACTGGTTAGTACTCAAGAGTAGGCGTCAGAATTAAGAAGAGCATTGTGATTTGACTGTCATTATGTGCGAAGCACTCTAGGCAAGTTTAGTTCACTTATGAGCATGGTAGAACCTGAACATCTCCGCAGTCAGCTCAGCATGGTGCGGCTATGTGAGCTTCAGTTCCGATGAACTGAACTTCTTGCTCGGAAAGCTTTCACTTGAAAGCGGTTCATAGGCATTGCAGTTGCAGGTAGAGAATGTTATCCGAAGTAGTTGCATGCTTGCAGCGTAGCAATGAACCTGTGAATCCCACATCAATATGCTACTTTTAAGCATGCATCAGAACTTTTAAGCATGCTACTGATGCATATACTCAAAAGTGCTGAGAATTTGTAAGTTGCACTGATTTTGGTTGTTCAGTTCCTCGTGGCCGTAGGCTTTGCAGTTTGCCGGGCATGTCCTCGTGCCAGTTGCTGTCTTCTTTACCCTCATGCATTTTACACTGTTCTTGTATTGTAAAGGTAATTCAGCGGTTCAGCCTGAAGGACATTGATCACCTTGTCTCCACCATCCATCAATCTTCCCTTGCAAGTGGTTTAGGTCATAGCATAACTGAAAACACTCGCTAGCTTTAGTTAGCCCAGAATCGCTTATAGCGGTTATAAGGTTCAAGTACACAGAAATACAAAATCACTTATCAAACAGGGATATTGCCGGGTTTACTCTGGAAGGCAAAATATGTAACGTTTTGATTACATCTGAATCAATAAAAGAATGTAAAGCTGTCCTAGCAATGTAAAAGTCGATATTGATGCCATGGCCAATTCTGATGAGCCAAATCGCCCTTTCATATCTCCCAAAATGTTGCCGATGCCTACTCGCTTCTGGGAAATATCTCACCCAATTGGTAAAATTGCTAGGGATGCATGTGCCTACCCAGGTTCTAGAACGGTATCAGTCACTTTGACCCTGTAGCCAATGTTTAGTTGAGCAAGCAGCATCGCACGTCCATGTAGTTCTGAGCTGTGACTGACTGTTCTGTTAACGGGCATACACCTGTGTGAGCTGACCTGTTCTCCGTTTTATCTGCACAGCTTCTGTTAAAAAAAACGGATTGTTAGCCGAACGAAAGGATTTTGGACAGTTTCTTCTATATTCAGAAGCTGCCTTTACACATAAAATCAGAATCAAGATTTGGGCAGCTTCTAGCGATTCTCCACGAGAGCCAAAGGTTGGCTGGCGCGCCCCTCCTCTTGCCGCTCCTCCGAAGTACTAATATACCATGGTTGCGCTCCCTTACGCCACTCCTCGACGCCACCCCTCACTTCGCTGCCCCTTCGCTTGAGGCCCCTCCACCTGACGGCCGCCAACCGCTCAAGGCCCCTCCACCTTCTGCGCGAGCTCCTCCACCCTCCATCCGAGGCCCCTCTACTCGCACACCGCCGGCTCGAGGCCGTCCCTTCGCCTTCCACACCGAAGCCGAAGGAGCTTGAGGCCGTCCCTCCGTTGCCGCCTCTCCGTTCACCGCCGCCCCTCCACACGCCCCTTCGCCTGTCGCCAGCCCCAGGCCGTCCTCCACCGCTGCCCCTTCATCCCGCCATTCAGAATCAGTGTACGAAAAATCCGATTGCCGAATGGGACAGCTTCTCCAACCAGCAGATTCTATAGGCTACCGCTTCTCTAGACAGCAAGCTATAATCCAGATCTACACAATCAGAAGCTGCCCCAAATTGGGCCTCAGGGTTCAAGCCAGAATTTTTTGTTCCTGTTCATCTACAGTACTTGGATGTCTTCTGAATTGTTTTTCCAGGGGGCTTCCAACATAGTTCAGAGCTCTTGGGCTTTGCGTCTTCTGTGGTAAGATCTGGACAAAAAGCCCCTACAAAACGGTCTTTTGCTCATGAGGAATCACCTGTTTGACATGTTTATCGTAAGTGAGCTTTCGCAATCCATCCAAAAAAATCTCTTACCTGCAGATGCTGTGCCTGTATATGTAAGCTGTTTGGGTTTTTGAAATGCAAATTGCAGGTATCTGTCTATGGGGGACAACTGCTGCATCATGAGTGTGGACAGGTAGGCCAAGTGTATTACTATTATTCCATGCCGTTCTTGGATTCTCGGATACGATGATCCAGTTCTGCCCCCATGTCCACAGCTTGGTGCTTCCATACCGTCTAGAATACCAGCAAGCAGCTGTACATCAGTACTACACCACTACTCCTTCCGATCATAAATAGTTGTCGTTTTAGACATATATAAGTGCAGTCAAACTTTTAAAACTTTGACTGTTAGTATCTTTTTAAATATTTAAATTGGATACATGAAAATCATATGTATAAATTTGTATAATATTATAATTTTATATGCTTTATAAAATTTATTATAATAGAAATTAATAGTCAAAACTGTATTTTTGAAACCATATCGATGTCCAAAATGATAACTATTTGTGACCGGATGGAGTACTACACGGTAGCTGTTTGCTTCTTCTTGCCTTATAACGCACTGCCTCCTCATAATATGAACCGTCGGCTGCGCGAATTGCCGTTCCAAAACACGTACACCTCACTGCAGTTATAGTCACGGCTACAGACAAATCACTCCCGTAAGCATGTGCCTGCATCGTAAACGCCGTTCTTGTCGGCTCATAAACACAAGTAATCTGTACATTTCTCTTCCTTGCACAATTGCACCTTCGATTTCCAGAATCACGTCCGTCGGTTTGGTGACCATTCATGCATGGTCGTCGCAGCTTTCAGTGCCTTACGTGGGCAGCGGTTTGGTGACCAATCCAATCCGTATGCATGCACGCAAGCAGTCAAGCACGTAGCCCTCGTGTTAACACCGTGAAAGGACCACGTAAAAGCAGAGTTTGACAAAAATAAAAACTGTGCGATCAATCGGATTAATGACGTGATGACGTACCTACATATGGCTATGCGTGAGAGAAACAACAACCTTTTCAATCTTAGGTAAGGTTGGTAGGTGAATGTGCTTTGCGTTGACCTGAGTGACATGGCGAGTGAATTCGAACTATAGGCAATAGCTGAAATAAGTGTGGCCGCCTGTGCCTGATTCATGCATCCATCGACGACGACGAAAAACCAAAGGAACATAAGCAGGGTACAGCTCTCTCTGAACCGTCAGACCAATCAAAATCACAATGCTACCGATCGAGAGGAGGCTACAGTGATGCGACACAGGGCTTGAACTCGTTACAGTCCCTTCTGTACTTGGAAAGAATCCTGACCGCTGCTCCCGCATCCGACGGTCGTGATCGTCATAGAAAAAGGGCACGGCGCTGTAGAGCACGTCTTTTTTCTTAGCGAAGCCGGATGGATACGTTGCTGTTTACGTTCGTGGGCTGTCCCCCCCGGAGCAGTGGATCGGAGCAGAAGTATCCAAAAAGAACCGATAGGAACCACATACACATATGGCCGAGAAGAAAGGTATCGATCGATCGCCGTGACGGGCGCAGGGTCGCAGGCAGCTGCCGCAGGCGAGCGGCGGCAGCGGTGACCCACCCACCCACGAGCGACAACCGGCCGGCTCCACGTACGCACACCCATCCAAATGCATGATTCTCTCCCGTCATTATCTCTTGCTGAGGCGCCTGTCTCCCGATGTAAATGTCCCTAATGGCGATCGAGGGCTTTGGATACCTCCGCATCGGCATGTGGCGATATATGTGGCGGGTGATGCCGCGACGGGGGCAGAGAAGAGAGATGGTGCGTGCATCTTGTCCGCGTCCGTCCAGGCCAGCGCTGCGCTGCTCGCTCCCTCTTCCCTACCTTACCCTGTGCTGCGCCCCGTTTCACCACTTGTTACGGCGTTGAGACGGACGCACGCAGGGGTCCCCTACAGAGATGAGACTGTAGCGGCGGCAGCACAGATGGGGAGAGTGATTGGTCGCTCGCCGCTTTTCGCCTCGTTCTCGTGCTCGTGCGCTTCCGTGGGAGAGGATTTCAGGGGGGGAGGCTGGCCGGCCGGTGTGCCTGGCTGACCCATTTGCAGCTGTGTAATGAGATGAAATAAGGCCGCGCGGGTGTGAACCCGTCCGGCTCCTTAGGTGTTTGTTTGGTTTGAGGATCACCTCATCCAAACATGATCTGTTCTATAATGGGACTATATTCTATAAAATTTGGTGAGATGATTCCATCCCTTATTTTACGCTAAATGCTTATGAGGGATAAGGCTGTGATGGACCAAATCCATTCCATTTCTCGAATCGAATAAGTGTGCTAGGTTCGGAGCTAAAGTCAAATGGTGACGGGGTGTTTTTGTAAAACTTCTTCTTTTTACCGGAATGACAATGCTCTTGCCATGGTTAAAAAAAAAAAAGGTTATGCGGATTGTGGCTACGATCCGTTTACTGTTGGTACTTCGATCAACGTTTGGTTTGCAACCGTGGTTACGATGTCCCCGCGCTTTCTTATCTCTTTTATCCTATCTACCGTGGACTCGGTTTTTAGCAAAAATTTGTCGCAATGCACGATAAGTTTGGTTGTTGTAAGTCTTGCGACAAACCGTAGCTTGCCATGACATGCCCTTATTCAAGCTGGGCACATTTGCTTTCCCTTTTTCTTTCTTTGATTTGTCAGAAAATGTCCATGTCGATGTTTTTAAACAGTGAAGCACCACAAATATTGGATCTAGTTCTCGTTTGTCACACGGTCACACCTCAGCTATAGTCAATGTACAGTGAATCCATTGCACTGTCGTCTGTCGTGAAACAGACGCTCGAGATCACATTTGCAAGTTCTTAAAATTAAAGATTATGTGAAAGATACTCCTGTTTCAGCTTTCAAGCACTATCTCAACTCCTACTCTCCTAGCTAGTTTTCCTACCACGGAGCGACCATTTTGAACCACGATGGGAAGGGTCCGTGCTTAGCAATTTATTAAGCTGATTAAATTAGATGCCAGCTTGGGGTGGTTACACCAGACCGAAGAAAATCCAGAGGATTGTGATGACCGAGGTCGTGCACACTCAAACAATATAAAACTACTCCAGATTCCAGAAGTAGATTTACAGACACATTACGGGGAAAACTCGACTACTAATCTACTGCTGTAAAATAATACTCCTCTGTTGATTTTTATAAGCCATCTACGTATTTTGAGATTCTAAATTTATAAATTTTGATCAACAATTAGTCTAACAGTATATAGATTATATGATATAAAAGTGATACTGTTAGATTCGTATTCGAAATCACTTTCTTGTGGTTTTGATTTTATACCTATGAACAAAGTATTATAAAAGAAATTAACAGTCAAATTTCAACTTTAAAGACTGCACCAAATTAAATCATGCCTTATAAAAATCAACAGAGGGAGTACTACTAGATCAACTTGCAAATCTTATCAAACAGTTCTGCAAGTCATGAACCATGCTGTCATGCTCTCCTTGCAACTGATAAGTCGCACTGCAGTGCAGAGGCTTAAAACTAGAAGTTGATTACTTTTCTAACCCTTTTACCTTATTTTTATTTTATAAATCTAGCGCTCTCCTACGCAGATTTAGCCCTTCCTCCCACCGTAGAAGGAGTGGCAGGCAATAGTTGTCTCATGCCGCATCCGAGGAGCACGGGAGCTGGTGAGCACGACAGCCGATGGGCGAGCGTGGTAGGGGCCTACCACAGTCGCGACCGCAAAAGGCACATTGTATAGTCGGGATGAAGTTATATTTGCAATTCCGCTCGGGAGGAGATCATGTTTGCAAAAAAATATATATATAGCAAAGGAGGGGAAAAAAAGCGATTGTGCGCACTGACATATGAGCAAGTGAAGAGAACGATTATTACAAGGCATTGAATAACGGACAGGCGAATCAAAAACCGCAGATGCTAATAATCCACTCCAAGGAAACCGAATCTTTTACGCTTACGAGTGAAGATCAGATCAGCCATGTCCGCCAAGCGATTGGATCGAGCGTTTAGAACGTGCAAACTAATCACCGCTACGTACACAACGAGATTCCGGGGAAAAACAGCGATCTCGCATGGACCCTCGCAAATCTCTATCCTCTGCTATCCTCCTATCAGAATGGGGCACCACCGTATTTAGTGACTTCTCTAGGCATGGCCATACGGCGAAGCACGGCACAGTTAGGGCATCCGCAATGTGCTCCGTAGTCCTTTGCAGGAGAGAGAGAGAGAGTTTGGGGTTGACTTCACACATTGCAGAAAAAAGTGAATTCAGCCTTAGCATGGGTCGGCCCTTCAGCTTAGAGAAAATTTATGGTACATTATACTAGTAATATATAGTGATAGTAGAAATAAAATATAGCTATTGATTTGATAAGAGTATTCTACTACTAGCAAAAGTATAAATAAATACTAACTAATATGATCCATTGAATCGAAAAAATGAACTGTCAATATTAAATTTAATGTACCGTAAAATAGCTCTAAGTTTAAGACCCACTCTCAACCAATAAAAAAATAGCACAAAACATGATCACACACTGGTCGTACTTGTCGCCACCAACGACCAGACTCATTGCCGGCCATTGCCATTGCATCTAGCCTCGTAGTTTTGAGGAGACATGTCACTAGCTGGATTCGATAGCCAGGAGGCCGAGGAGGAGCACTGCCACCAAATCCAGCCCACCGCAGGACGCGTGTCGCCATTAGATCTAGCCGTCGGGAGGACTGTCGCTACTAGATCGAAGCTCCCACCACGGAATGCTCGCTTTTCTTTGCCAGAGAGAGAGGGGAAGGAGTGCTGTGGTGGTGGAGAGCCATTATCGCCGGTAATACTTTGAATGTTAGAGATATTTTCGGATACTTCAAATCCTAGCTTTCTATATATCTGGATTTATCCATATATTGGAGCCATTATCTCTAACTTCTCGAATATCTGTACATGTAATCTTTGAACCAAATAGTGGTTTTATCTCCTGTGATTTTTTTTACGCAACGGTGTTTCCTGCAGGAAGATAAGAATACACCACGCATCCTCCAGGGAGGGGTGATCATGTATATATAGTCGGGGTTACAACCGTTTGACAAGAGGCCCTCAATCGAGGAGATATTCTGGCATGCCTATATATTCGCTAATACCCCTTGATCGATCGGAGGATTCGGACATAAAGCGGACCGAAATTCATTGAACAAGCTCAGACATGCAGGCCTTTAGTCATGATGTCGTGCGCCAGTGCGTGGGCGGGACATGAAGAACTCGAACTGTCCAAGGGCAACCTTCTCGCGGACCAAGTGTATGTCAATCTCGATATGCTTCGGCGACGATGTTGTCTTTGGATTGCGGACATATAAATGGCGCCGACATTGTCGCAGATGAACAACGATCGGCTGAAACAAGCGGAGAATGAAGCTCGTGAAGAAGATGGTGTAACCGGCAACACTCGGCGACGACATGGGCCTGAGACGGTACTCGGCCCGGCACTAGAGCGGAGAGCGATGGTGCAGGCGCTTGAAGACCATGAAATAAGGTTGTCGCCGAGGAAGACCTGATGGCCGGACGTGGAGCGTCTGGAGTCGGACAACCGGCCCAATCCGCATCGGAGTGGCCGTGAGGGAGGTAGCGAGGGCGTCTGCCGATGTGAAGACCGGTGGAGAGGGTGCCCTTGATGTAGCGCAAGATGCGTTTGATCAGCGCAAAATGCGGCTCTCGCGGTCATGCATGAAGAGGCACACTGTTGAGCAGTCAGAGGCCAAATCCGGTCGAGTCGATGTGAGATCTTGAAGGGCACCGGTGAGACTTCTGTACTCCGATGGATTTTCAACAGGGGCACCCTCGGTGGCGGACAATTTGGCATGCGTGTCCACTGAGGTCGCGGTGGGGTGGCATTCGGCCATGCCGGCACGGTGAAGAAGGTCGACGGCGTACTGCTGCTGGGAGAGAAACAATCCATCGGAAGAGCGCTTGACGGAGATGCCGAGGAAGAAGTGCAGGTCACCAAGGTCGGTCATGGCGAACTCCGAGTGAAGTAGCCTGGTGAGACGCTGGAGAAGGTCCGGTGAGGAGGCCGTGATGATGATGTCGTCGACGTACAGTAGAAGGTAGGCGAGGTGGGGGCCGGTCTTGTAGATGAAGAGAGACGTGTCGGACGTCGCGGCAACAAAACCGTGTGTCGGCGTATTCCGCCTGACAAGCCCGTGATCTACAGACCCGGGTTTGGTTCGGAAGGAGGGCGTCTTCGCAGCTGGCTAATCCTAGCGAGGGGAAACCCTAGAGACCCCCGCACGGCGAACCTTGGCGTCTCTGAACTACTGGCAAGACAAGGATTTTACCGAGTTGAGCCCCCTTTGCTTGGGTAATAGCCTTACTTCCTGCTAGATTGCTTTCAAAGAGTGTTTTGAACTGGTGCAGTACAAAGCTTGGGGATCACACGTTCTCCCTTGGGCCCTACTGCTATATTCTTGCTGGTTGTCTTCGACCTCTCGCCGATCTCCCCCCTTTCCCCACGCACCCGAGGGCCCTTATATAGGCCAGGCTAACGGGAGTAGGCGAAAGGGGGGTCATCATGCTGATCCATACACATTTAATCGCCTTCTGTCTTTGTCCGTTCCTCGGCCTCATTAAATGCCGGCATGGCCGCCCGGTCCGGCCGCTGATGTGACCCTTTCTCGACAGGTTGGTGAGGCGTCGGAGGAATGGGGTTATGGCGAAATCCTTACGCAGAGCAGTCCGACGCTGCCGTCCTATAGCTCGAGCAGACGCAGGGAGGAGCCTTCGAGGTGAAGTCACCTCGCTCCACCTTTTTGCCTTGCGGCGCGGCGGCGTGTCCGCCACTGTTCGCCGGGCGCCACGTGGATTCTGGCGAGGCGGCGGCGTCTTCGCCCGCTCGCCGGCGCCACGTGGATTCTGGCGGGCGAGCGGCGTGTTTCGCCACCTTTCATGCGGGCGCCACGTGGATTCTGGCCGGCGGCGAGGCGTCTTCGCCCACCGCTCGCCGGGCGCCACGTGGGCGACACACGGCCGTGGCCGTGATCGCCGCCGATTGCCGGCGCCACGTAGCTGGGCGCCGGCGGCGGCGTGCTTCGCCCTGCTCGCCGGGCGCCCGTGGACCGACGCCGGCCGCGGGCCGTGATCGCCGCCGATTGCCGAGCCGCCACGTAGCTGGGCGCCGGGCGGCGGCGTCGTTTCGCCCACTTTCGCCGGCGCCACGTGGACCGACGCTGACCGAGCGGTCCGTGATCGCCGCCCGATTGCGAGCCGCCACGCGGTGGGCACCGGCGGCGAGCGTGCTTCGCCCACTGCCGCCCGGCGCCCGTGGACCAACGCCGCCGGGCGGCCGTGATCGCCGCCGATTGCCGAGCCGCCACATGGATTGTACCTTTATGCGGTGGAGAGGGTACCCTAGCGTGTATCTGGACAGTAGCCGGGCCTGCCCTAGAGCTTGAGCCTAAGACTCCTTTTAGAACCTTCATTTTAATGCACTTAATGCTTAGCGTGCTCTTAGGCGAGCCACTACTCATGAGGATCGGCTTGCCGGTTCCGCGCATATCTGCCGTTTTCCTTGGGACCAAGCAGCGCATAATTTCGCCTTTCGTGAACCATCGCCGTGGGGAGCATATATAGATGCATCTGTGTCGGCGGTTCACATATACGTTTTTCTTCGCACTTTGCTTTCTTGCCTCTCTTTCCCAAAGCTCTTTGTCTTCTTGATCCACCATGGTGAACCCCATCCAGCCTCCACTTCTCTGAAATCCATCATCTTCATCTCACCCCCAACTCTATCATCTTCCTCGCCATCTTCGCACACTCTCGTGAAATGTTCATGGGGGTGATGCGAACCTTCCTCTCTTCGCCATTTCTTCATTCTGCGCCGCCTGCAGCAGCCAAGTAGTGGGAGTTGCTATTTCCGCCGGGGCAGGATGGCCTCCGCTACATTCCCTTCAAAGACTGAGTCCAATTGGAGGGCATGGCGCAGCGGCCGGGTACATCCGGGATGACAATGAATCGGCCTCTGGGGTGCCGCCGGGCCAAGCGCTTGAGAATCGGAGCTCGCCGGTCGAAGAGCAGCGAGCTCAGCGCAATGGCGCCCGCGTCGCGGATTGCGGGACGCCGGATCGAACGGATGGCTGGTAGCCCGGACTACACGACCGGAGGATCGGCCCTCTTCGCCGGCTGTCCGGCCTTCATGGCGATACAGGCGACAACGACCTACGCTAAGACGTGGCGGGCGTAAGTCCTTGTCTTCTTCTAGTTTCCTTCGCACATGTTTTTCTGCGGCTTCCTACCAACCGACCGCCATCTTTTTCCCTTTCTTTGCGGCGGTGAGGGCAACCGAGCCAAACTGGGCGGTGGCTTGCATGGCGATCTTCGCCGGTCCCAATCGACACGCCTTTCCGGCGGAGGCCGGCCGCTCGCCGACCGAGCACGCGGAGCGCTGCTTGGTCGTCGAGCTACTCCGCCAATGGACTCCACGGGCCGGTGTGATCCGCCTCGCGGCCATGGTGATCGAGGGGCGTACTGCCGCGCGGCGATCGGGCGCGGGAACAGCGGCCATTTGCCACCGACACCACAGGCTCGGACCCTAAGAGGGCAGACCCACGGACCAGCACCGCCACCGCCTCGGCCGTGGCGAGTACCCCTCAAGGGGGAGGGGGCAGGCGCCTTGCGCGACTTCACCTCGGCGCGCCGCCTTCGCCAAGACAAGCCCGGAGCCTTCGCCGGTACACCTTCTCCTCCGGCCGACAAGCTGGCGCCGACAACCTTGGCACGGGAGCCTGAGCCCTTTGCCGCCAGGTGGCCTCACGCTCCGCCGGTGGCAACTTGAGGGCGCCACCAAGGCGGCCTCGAACGCGCCAAGGGTGCCAACACCCGGCGTCCACCGAGACGGCGGAGGCCTCTGCAAGCAGCGCCTCCGCCGCCCGCCCGCTAGGGCAGGAGACACTCCGGCACCGGGCCGCCGGAGGTCTCGCCCTCGCCGCCAGCCGCCGCTTCAACCGCGCGCCGTTGAACTCTTCACTCAGTAAGCGACATGCGCGGCACTAGGCACCGTTCTTGCCGCCGCCTCGGGCATGGTGCCCAGACGCCCAACAACTTACCTCGGTGGCTGGCGGGCGGAGGCGGGAGAGAGGGAGAGGCGGCAGAGCTGGCGCATGAGAGGCTAACACGATCGCAATGCAGAATCTGGGCGGAACGGCCGAGACACGGGCGGAGAGGGCCGAGGCGCGAAGACCTCGGAACTTGAATCTTCCGGCTGTGGCGCAACCTCGTGGTCATCTTTGAAGAAAGCGTTCAGCGCAAGAGGTGCACAGAACCCTTGGGCGTGATCTTCAACGCGCCCTGGAGGACTCGGCGCTTCAATTTGCTCACGCAACCAACCAAAGCCGCGGAGGCGCTCGAGACTCCGCCGCCCTAGCCCTCGCTTCCGCCACGGAAGGGCGCCGGTCGCGATCATGGCATAACCTACACTGGCGCTGCGCCCGGCCAGCGAGCGCCGCTTTTGATCCCATGGCGGTGGTGGCGGCGGTGTCGGGGAGACGCGAGCGGCGGCTCGAGCAGAGGCGCTTGGTGTCTTGTGACTCTCGAACACGTGGCTGGGATCTTTGCAGGTGGAAGCGGCGGTCATGGACATCTCCACTCCTCTGGTCATTGAAGGCGGACGACGATGAACTTGACTTGGCGAGGCGAGGAGTGAAAGGCGGCGGCACTTACATTTCTTCTCTTTTTGTTGCTTCGCCGATGAACTTGCGCCTAGAAAAAACTTTGGACAGCTTTTGGATGAATGTTAGATGTTTAATCGTTATTCATGTATGCGCTTATTTTTCGTATGATTGAATCCGTTACATTTGCTTGTTAGATGGCCGCCATTCGACTTAGGCAAAACGCTTTTAAAAACGCTTAAATTAGGGCGGCGTTTGAGTCTGCCAAATGATTTTATGTACTGTTGTGATCGCAAGCATAGATTACGCGGACCACATAAAACCTTGGTAAAAAATGGCCTTAAGCCGAACAAGGAGCGAAGGACACGATGAGCCCTAGCGTCAAGTTTCTGCGAGATTATCGCAAATTCGGTCTTCGGAACTTAGACCCGATGATTGCGAGAATGCACCACAGCGTAGCGTGGCGAGACAACAAGTTTTGGAAGTGCCCTTAGGCCAACAACACTTCAGCGGAGGCGACCGGTGCTTGCAGAGAAACCCGAGGCGTCTGAGCCGTGCGAGGCGTGGTGCCAACCGACACTCGATAACTTCGGCCTCGCCAGACGTTAACACTTTAGCACATCTTCTTCTTTTTATCATAGGGCCATTGGTTTCCAACACTTGCGACAATCACGCGTAGCTTGACCCATCTTAGGATCGATCGTAGGAAATGGCCAAAAATGCGGTATAGCGCTTATCTTGTTTTATATGCCGCAGATAAGGAACTCGGGCTGGCTGGCGGCTCGGGGCATTGGTGGCGACCCCAAGCCAGGCGACCGATCAGCCTTCGAGCAGGCGGCGATCGCCAATGGGCGCCAGCCGAACACTGGAGCGCTGGTGAGCGGCCTTTGAGGCACTGCGGCAGCAAATTGCATTGGGCGACCGACCTTCGGCCAGCCGGCGACGCCAATCTGGCGCCGGACGAACACCTTGAGCGCTGGCGAAGCAGACTTGGGCAACAAGAAGCACCCCCAAGCTGGCGACCGACCAGGAAGCAAGGCGGCCCAACTGGCGCCGGCGAACACTTCGAAGCGGCTGGGCGGCGGCTTGGGCACGCTGGCGGCAGCCCCCAAGCCGCTGGGCGACCAGCCTAGACGCAGGGGCTTTTCGTGAAAGTAAGCCAACACTTATATGCTTACCCTGCGCGCACAGACGACTACCGGAAAGGTGAGTAAACATCTGGAAGGGCATACGCAAGGTAGGCCCAGAACATTCTAAGTCCCAGCATGAAGTGTCCTGGCTCGCCTTGTTTGGATTCTAAGTCCTTGTGAACTGCCAGGAAACCGAACCGCGGTGCTATGTACCAAAGCAGCGAGTTTTCTGGGGGTGGCATCAGCGGTGCTCGCGGTGACGACCAGCGGTGCTTCAGAGAGCCAACCCGAGGTGTGCGAGCCGCGTCTGAGCACCGTACCCAACTCGCCCCCCAGTCGCCCGGGCTAAGTGTACATAGACGCCGAAGATCGCCATGGATTTCACGAAGGAATTAGCAAACGCACAGAACCAGCAACATACATGCGCATAATTGCCACTCGAAGCACAACTAAGAGGAATAATAATGGAGAAGCAAAAAGCTTTAGGCATGACCTTCTTGATCGCTTGATGGCCACGACAGTAGGAAGAGGGACGTACCTCGAGGTGATTGGAGCAAGTCATTGGTACTATAATTCCTTGAGGATAGAACTTCCATAACAAGTCTATGTTGTAGGAGTTCGTCAACTCTTCACAAATCCATTGGCCAACCGGACCGCCTTGGTCGAGATCTCGAGACCACCTTGAAGGGCCCTCCCATCGAGGAGCAGTTTATACAACCCGGCATGCGTCTGAATCTGCAGAAGACCAGATCGCGCCTTGCCGGTGTTCTCTCGGAGACCGGGTGGCGTGGTATCGCCTAAGGCTCTCTTGGCCGAGCTTTTCCCAGTCTTGCCTCGGCTGGCTGCAATCTTCCTCCCGGACACAGGGGCTGGCGGCACGCCGCCTTCCTCCTGAATTGAGGCCGTGATACTGCACCGCCTTCCCCACCGAGCGGGAGGCATGACACTTTGCTGTCGTCCCCACTGACCGGGGCCGCGACAATGACACCATCATCCCCACTGAATCGTGGGTGCGACACCATCATCCCCACTTGAACCGTGCGTGGGAGCGCGAGGCCCGGCTCGCCGTGGAACCGGAGGAGTGGACCTCCTCCCGGTCCCGAAGGTGAGAGCCATGAGGGGGACTCTCATTGTCGGCCGCCACACCTTGCCATGGCGGCGCTCTTGGTCCGGATGGGCAAGCGGCGACCACGGAGGTCATCACTGCGCTGCCGCGGCTCTCGTCGAGATGAGGCGAAGGTCCACACAGTTCGCGAGCAGGGACCGGATTATCGCGCCCTGTCTCGACCCCAGCCCTGGCGGGGCCCTTGTTGTTGGGGCGGCTCGAGGCCCGAGAGCGCCACCGCGCTTCTTTAGGCGCCGAGGTCTGTTGGGTGCTCGACTGGTGGGAGCCCTACCCGGAGTTGGGCGTGATCCACGAGGCCGCAATGCTTTGCGCCCACGGAGTGGCGGAGAATCCCGCGAACTCCACCGGCGGATGGTCGAAGAAGCACGCAGCGGCGTGCAAGTTCTGGCGGGGTGGCCGCCTCCATAGCCGACTGCGACGCACGGGCTGCTCCACCGCCCGGAGAAGCGGTGGCGCCGCAGGGCGAAATGTAGCGGCCTCGGCCGCGGCGGGAGGCGCCTTGGTAAATCACCGCCTCGCAACATTACGGTGCAGACCGCCATTTTTCGATGTGCGGGCTTGCTTCATCATCGCGAACGCCAAGTCCGCCGGGAGTTAGCCGAAACACCAACTACTAGCCCCTACGGCGCACCATCGGCGTATTCCGCTGACAGTGCCCGTGATCTGAACCGGGTTTGGTTCGAAGGAGGGCGTCTTGTGGTAGCTAATCCTGGCGAGAAACCCTAGAGACCCGCACGGCGAACCTTGGCGTCTCACTGAACTATGGCGGCACAAGGATTTTACCTGAGTTCGAGCCCCTTTGCTTGGGTAATAGCCTTACTTCTGCTAGATTGCTTTCAAAGAGTGTTTTGGTAGTGCGATACAAAGCTTGGGGATCACGTTCTCTCCTTGGGCTCTCTTGCTATATTCTTCTTTGGTTGTCTTGACCTCTCGCCGATCTCCCCCCTTTCCCCACGCACCCGAGGGCCCTTATATAGGCCAGGCTAACGGGAGTAGGCGAAAGGGGGGTCATCATGCTGATCCATACACATTTAATACGCCTTCCTGTGCTGTCCCGTTCCTCCAGCCTCATTAAATGCCGACGCATGGCTTCGCCCGGTCCGCCCGCGATGTGACCCTTTCCTGACAGGTTGGTGAGAGGCGTCAGAGGAATGGGGTTGTAGCAGAAATCCTTGCAGCAGACAGTGCGACATCGCTGCGTCCTATAGCTCGAAGCGATGCAGACGAGGGGAGGAGCCTTCGAGGTGAAGTCACCTCGCTCCACCTTTTTGCCTTGCGGTGCGGCGAGCAGGGCGTGTCCGCCCACCTGTTCGCCGGGCGCCACGTGGATTCTACGCGGGCGGCAGCGTGCTTCGCCCACCGCTGCCGGGCGCCACGTGGGCGACGCCGACCGGCGGCCATGATCGCCGCCTGATTGCCGAGCCGCCACGTAGGTGGCGCCGGCGAAGCGGCGTGCTTCGCCCACTCGCCCGGGCGCCACGTGGACCGACGCCGGCCGGGGCGGGCCGTGATCGCCGCCCGATTGCGAGCCGCCCGCCATGGCCGGGCGCCGGGCGCGAAGCGTCTTTCGCCCACTGCTCGCCGGGCGCCCGGACTGAATGCCGGCGCGGCCGTGGCCGTGATCGCCCACCGATTGCTAGGCCGCCACATGGATTGTACCTTTATGCGGTGGAGAGGGTACCCTAGCGTGTATCTACCGACACCGTGGTGGCGAATATCTGACGCTAAGCGCTGGTACCACTTCGAGGTGCTCGCTTCAAACCATAGAGGATTTCGCAATAAGCAAACATGATTAGGGACAAGCAGGTCGACGGCCGGATGGTTCTTTGGCGAGAGACTATCTCGTCGAGGTGACCATGGAGAAAAGCGTTCTTCACATCAAGCTGGTGAATGGGCCACGCACGCGACACGGCAAGACTAAGAACAACCCGAATTGTCGACGGTTTGACAACGGGGCTGAAAGTCTCATCGTAGTCGACGCCATGCTGCTGTGAGTAACCGCGCACCACCCAGCGTGCTTTATGGCGAGCCAAGGTGCCATCTGAGTGGTGCTTGTGCTTGAAGATCCACTTGCCGGTCACGACGTTGGCGCCGGGAGGACGGGGCACTAGACGCCACGTGCCGTTGGCCACCAGAGCGCGATATTCATCATCCATCGCAGCACGCCAATTGGAATCTGCAAGGGCGCTGCGGTAGTTGGCCGGGAGCGGAGAGGCAGACTGGTGTGTCGCGGAGAGGTTGAGACGTTCAACAGGCTTGACGATGCCGGCTCGCGCACGAGTGAGCATGTGATGATGTCCAGGTGCTGGTCGAGGAGCAGCAGGCCCAGACGTGGCAGGTGGCGGAAAAACCACCGGAGGAGTGACGAGCGGCTCTGCAGGCACGGCAGCGCCAGTGGGCGGCGAGAAGCGAGCAGTGTCTTTGGAGTGCAGTGCTCAGAGAAGGAGACAACTCCGAGAAGCGGTGGCGAGGATCGGTGCTCGGCGTCGAGACGTGATTTGGCATCCGTGGAAGGAGACAAGCGCTCGACGTCCTGGCTGGA
Organism: Guadua angustifolia; assembly: GCA_036346375.1. Taxonomy (NCBI): domain Eukaryota; kingdom Viridiplantae; phylum Streptophyta; class Magnoliopsida; order Poales; family Poaceae; genus Guadua; species Guadua angustifolia. The sequence goes on from CM070507.1 coordinate 25,008,438, forward strand.
CGGAGCTCCTGTGACGAAGGGTCGCGGTCGCTCGACGTCCTGCATGGACGGAGCTCCCGCAATCATTGTGTCATCTTCGACGAGGAAATCCAGAGCTGCAGGAGGAGGTTTTGCTGGAGACTCCGAAAAAGGAAAAAATAACTCATCGAAGATGACATGACGCGAAATGATCACATGGTTGGTGCTTAGGTTGAGGCAGCGATATCCTTTGTGGGAGGATGGGTACCCCAAAAAGACACAAGCGGCGAACGAGGTGCAAGTTTGTGTGGGGTGGTGGCCGTTACACTCGCCGCCGGGCGCCACGTGGCCGACGCTGGCCGTGAGCCGTGATCGCCGCCCGATTGCGAGCCGCCACGTGGGGCGCCGGCGGCGAGCGTGCTTCGCCCACTCGCCGGGCGCCACGTGGACCGACGCGCGACCGGCGGGCCGTGATCGCCGCCCGATTGCGAAGCCGCCCGCAGCTGGGCGCCGGGCGGCGTAGCGTGTTTCGCCCCGCTCGCCGGCGCCACGTGGTGGCGCGGCGGCGGGCCGTGATCGCCACCGATTGCTAGGCCGCCACATGGATTGTACCTTTATGCGGTGGAGAAGGTACCCTAGCGTGTATCTGTTGACACCGTGGTGGCGAATATCTGACGCAGAAGGCTGGTACTGCCTTCGAGGTGCACGCTTCAAACCATAGAGGATTTACGCAATAAGCAAACATGATTAGGGGACGGCAGGTCGTGGCCGGGATGGTTCTTTGGCGATGAGACTATCTCGTCGAGGTGACCATGGAAAAGCGTTCTTCACATCAAAATTGGTGAATGGGCCACGCACAGCGACACGGCAAGACTAAGAACAACCCGAATTGTCGGCGGTTTGACAACGGGTGAAAAGTCTCATCGTAGTCGACGCCATCTTCTTTGTGAGTAACCGCGCACCACCAGCGTGCTTTATGGCGAGCCAAGGTGCCATCGAGTGGTGCTTGTGCGAAGATCCACTGCGGTCACGGCGTTGGCGGCGGGAGGGCGGGGCACTAGGCGCATACGTGCTGGTTAGCCACGAGCGCGATATTCATCATCCATCGCGACCGCCAATTGGAATCTGCAAAAGGCTGCGGTAGTTGGCCGGAAGCGGAGAAAGCGGCGGTGTGTCGCGAGAGGTTGAGGCGTTCAGCGAGCTTGGCGATCTGCGGCTCGCGCGCAGTGAGCATGTGATGATGTCCAGTCTTTGGTCGAGCGGCGAGCCGAGACGTGGCAGGTGGCGGAAAAACCACCGGAGGAGGACGGCGGCTCTGCGGCGGCTGGCGGCGGCATTTAGAGGCGGCGAAGCGAGCAGTGTCTTTGAGACCGAGTGCACGCCCGTAGAAGGAGACAACTCCGTAGGAAGCGGTGGCGAGGACTGGTGCTCGACGTCAGTACGTGACGAAGCATCCGTGGAAGGAGACAAGCGCTTCGGCGTCTGGTGGGCCGGAGCTCTGTGCAGCGAAGGTCATGATGCGCTCGGCGTCTGCATGGGCGGAGCTCCCGCAATCATTGTGTCATCTTCGACGAGGAAATCCAGAGCTGCAGGAGGAGGTTTTGCTGGAGACTCCGAAAAAGGAAAAAATAACTCATCGAAGATGACATGACGCGAAATGATCACATGGTTGGTGCTTAGGTTGAGGCAGCGATATCCTTTGTGGGAGGATGGGTACCCCAAAAAGACACAAGCGGCGGAACGAGGTGCAAGTTTGTGTGGGGTGGTGGCCGTTAGGTTGGGATAGCATAGGCATCCAAAGACCCGAAGATGACTGAACTCCGGTTGTTGGTGATGGAGAAGAACAAACGGAATGGCATGATGGACCGAGGAGGATGGTCGCCGGTTTAGAAGATAAGTGGCGGTGGCTAAGGCTTCGGCCCAAAATTTTGGTGGCATAGACGCATGAATGAGGAGGGTACGAATGGAATTGTTAAGAGTGCGAAGAATGCGTTCGGCTTTGCCGTTTTGTGGTGAGGTATGCGGGCAGGAAAAGCGCATGTGGATGCCATGAGCAGCCAAAAAAATGGCAGTGCTGCGGTTAACAAATTCCCCGCCATTATCTGCTTGGAAGCATTTAAGCGGCATGCCAAACTGAGTGTGAACATAATGTGTAAAATTAACAAGATTGCCATGAACCTCAGATTTGCGTCTAAGAGGAAAGGTCCAACAAAAATGGGTAAAATCATCTAGGAGAACAAGATAATATAAATAGCCAGAGACACTGGAAACTGGTGAGGTCCAAACATCACAATGAAAGAGTTCAAAAGGTGCAAATGTTCTTGAATTGGAGCGAGTAAAAGGTAGACGCACATGTTTGCCTAACTGACAGGAGCGGCATGTAGAGCGATCCACTTTATTACATGAGATAACTGAAGAGTTAGAAAGTTTGGCGAGGGTGTCAGGTCCGGGATGACCGAGGCGCTGGTGCCAAAGGGTGGAGGAGACGGTGAGGTTGGCGTGGGCAGCGACGGTGGGAGTGACGACAGGAAAAGTGTAGAGGTCGCCGCGGCTATTGCAACGAAGAATCTCGCGCCGAGTCTTGAGGTCCTTGACAGAAAAACCAAAAGGATCAAACTCAATGGAACAAAGGTTGTCGCGGGTGAATTGGCGAACGGAGAGAAGGTTACGAACTATGGATGGAACAACGAGAACATTGTTTAAGGTGAATTTGTTGTTTGGAGTGTAAAGAAAGGAACAACCTTGTGAAGTGATAGGAATGGTGGCACCATTGCCAACGGTAATGACAGAATTAGACGGTGGTAGGCGAGATGAGAGAATACCATCTGTGGATGACATGTGGGACGTGGCGCCGGTGTCGAGCACCCATGGACTGGCTCCCTGAAGATGAAGCTAGTTGAGAGTGGCGACAAGCCTGCTGATCGGCCTTGGCTGCCGACGAGAGCTTCGAGGCGCAGCTTGTGAGCTGAGGATAGGGGCCGAGCAAGCCAAAGCACCGGCGCGCCAGGAGAGCCTTGGGCGGAGGCGACACAGGGGTTGAAACAAATCCAGGGGCCGGAAGGACGTGGCCCAGCGGGAGGTGTGCTGGAGTGCTGCTGAGGATTTTTCTGCCTGCCGCCACCACGGCGATTGCCACGCCTGTGCTCGCCCTGGCGCGTCACAGTGGAGGAACCACCACCAGGCATAGTCGATGAGGGCGAAACGGCGGCAATGCTTTCGGCAGCAGAAGGCGATGGCGGTGGCGGCGAGCGGTGGTCATGGCCACCTTCTCCTCATTAGCCATTCGGAGTTCCTTGAGCACCAGCATGTTTCGTGCCTTGGCGAAGGTCGGAAAAAGCGGGCATGTTGGCGATGTCGTCGCGATGTTGGATAGCGAGGTTGAGGCGCGAAAGAAGGTTGAGGGCAGCTGCGACTTCGGAAACGCCATGGCCGGCGTCGCCAGAGAGTCGGCGGCGATCTTGGCGACAATACTCCAAAAGCGGAGATCGCCTTGCGTCATGGAGTGGGCGATGGGAGAGGAAGATGGCGAGGCTCCTGTTGGCACAGAAGAGGTCCTCGATGGCGACCCACAGCACGAGCATCTTGGCGGGTTCCATGGCGAGGTCGAGGGCGTCGTCGGAGGCGGGCGAAGATCAACTCCTAGCGAACAATCGGCTTGAGCCCTTTGGGGTCGGTAGGTTCTGAGGAGGCGCATCCGTCGATGTCGCGATAGGAGGCCGAACTTGCACACATTGCACGGAAGAAGGATGCCCACTTGTTGAAGTTGGAGTTCTTCATCTCGAGAACAATGGGAGCGTGGGCTTTCCACGGCAAGCGTGGCGTGGGATTAAGGAAGATGGGCGCAGAGGCGTTATTGCCGCCGGAAGCATGCGGGAGGAGACAGTCCGATGATGGTTTGGAGAGGGAGCGCAGACGAGTTACTGAGGCCGTCGTCATGGCGAGTGGTGGTGGCGCGAGATCACGCGCCGAAGGAAGGAAGCGTGGAAGCAGGATCTAAGCGATACCATGCGGGAAGATAAGAATACACCACGCATCCTCGGGGAGGGGTGATCATGTATATATAGTCAGGGTTACAACCGTTTGACAGGAGGCCCTCAATCTGAGGAGATATTTACGGCATGCCTATATATTCGCTAATATTTCCATGTTAAAATTGCATGTCCCGTTTTATGTACTTTGCATCTAACCTAACAGTGGAGAAGGATATCGTCATCGTAGAAAGCCTCCTTTCGCAGTTTAGAGGAGGCAAATGAGATCGAGGAGGAAGGAGAGGCATGGAGGCGGAGGCCGGTCGTGGTAACGCCCTGGTGGAGGCCAGTGGATTTGGATCTAGATAGAGGAGGAAGAGGTGAATAGTACCGACCGGATGATAGTCAGGAAGGGTGGGTGGGCTAGGGTTATAGGGAGGGATGGAGGGGATTGATATTTATATTAACTAGGAAATTTTCGCAGCGTAACATGCCGCGCGTGTCGTTTTTTCGAAGAAAAAATTTTTTTCGGCGTCATCTAATTTTTTAAATCGTCGAAATAATGAGCGAAACGGGGGAAAAAAATAGAGAGATAGAGTTGTAGAAATATCTCTTTTGACGAATTATTTGGAAAATATTGGAGACCGAGCTGGAAAACCGCGGTGGGGAAAAAGTCTAGAGGGAAAAGGGTGAAAAATTATTAGAGATGACAACCTTCTTTTGTCGAGGTTAACACTCTACACGTTCACGGAGTAATAATACATGTTTTAAAAAATATCAGAGATCGACGCGTTCGCGGAGTAATAATACATGCTTTAAAAAATATCAGAGATCGAGATGGGAAATCGAGGTGGGGAAAAAGTCTAGAGACAGAGCTACACAAATATTTCTGGCGATAAAAACATTTTTTTCCCGGGAAAAACGGAGAAAGGACCTAGACGTAAGGAGCAAAGACCTGATTGTTACGTTTTTGGACCTGTCCGCTATCCTTAAAAATTAGAAAAGGGCTTGTTCGCGATTTGAATTTGACGGGAGTTTTTTTCCGTAAAATGGCGCACGAGGGACCCAAACGCGATTTAGAGAAAAAATTCTTCTCCTCACAAAAAATCGCGAAGAACCTACTCGAAATTTACAAAAGGACAAAAACACGAAATATTTTTTTGAGCCGAGCCGAGCCGGCCTGCCGGTTCGAGCCTCGGCTCAAAACGTTGTGGAGGCAGAGACTTTGCAAACTATAGTAAGGGTAGTATTAGTTGTTGGCCCACCTCAGCACCTATTAAGGTTATATAAAATGTCGAAAAATAGCAATAACCTATACTACTGGAGTATATCTTAAAATTCCCATGTGCTCTATACATTCCACGTGCTCTATACATTGAAGATGCTCTTAAGTGACAAACCTCACAAAGTCACAATACCCGTCCGTTTCTAATTAAACACGGGAGTTCGTACTTGCAACAGAGCTTTGAATGTGTTTTTTATGTGAAGTGGCAACGTGGCATGGGGCATGGGGCATGAGAGAGGCTTTGGGCTGCTGTGCTGCGCAGGCTGCTGAGTAGCGTTGGTTTTCAAAATTTCTGGAGGGAAAGATCCAAAGCGCAGAGCGCCGGCCAGTTCCATTGGCAAACAGCCAGAAAGTGCGACTGTTCATTTATGTGGTTTTTTTTTTTTTGCAAAAACAGCTTTACCTTGAAAAAATTACAAAAATAGTATCTTTCCCACCGCGGAAGGGTTAGAGGGCGACACCTGGCCTTCAGCGCTATAGTACCATAGGGAAGTCAACATTCAGCACTGTAACATCTCCTGAGGTACTGCAGTATGGAGAGAAGCTATTTTTTTAAGAAAAAGAGGAGAGAGCAAATAAGTGAAAAATTCATAAGTGCAACTGTACATGTGTGTGATTGTTGCCTCCTTTGAAAGGCTTTTACCCCGCATTTCCATGTGTATTAGCATGAGATTCTCATGATCGTTCGGCAAGCAAGGCAGATCCTTTGCGACGGAGAGGAACCAGAGGCATACGGTTTACCGTTATACCTTTAGTAGTTTGCGCCGGTTTGGAGGTGGACCGGGTACTTGGCATTGTTGCGTGTACTAGTACCGGCCTGGCCTAGTTTGTTGTTTATCAGGTCGGCATTCGGTTTTTACTGCTAATTTGATTCGGGTTATTTGATAAATAAAAATTTCGGTTTTTGAGAACTTGCCATTGAATTAACCAAATAAAAAATAGAAACCGAACCTAATTAATCGACTCAATTCAGTTCGATTAAATCGGTGTTTGGTAAACTGAACACAACGTAACATGAAAAAATAGAAATAGATCTAGACCTCTTCACCCTTAGAATAGCTCTCCAATTTCCACCCTCTTGGTCTCCTCCCTTGCTGCAGCTCCGCTCGCTGACGATGGTGGCGCTCCTCCCTTGTTATGGCTTTGCCCCAGAGCGATAGCGCTTCTCCCTTCTTGCGGCTCTAACCCCAGCGGCGATGCGCCTCCTTTGTTGTGGCTTCGCCCCCCGTGGTGGTGCTCTTCCTCTATTGCACATCTCCCTTCGGTTTTTTGTTTGGTTTGGTAATTCAGTTTTGTAAAAAATGCGCACCCCTAGGTGTTTCCATCATTCCATGTGTTAAGAAGCAGTGTTAGTTTGATGATAAATTTGTCAAACTAAGATTTATCAAAAATTTGGTCACCAAATTAGTTAACAATATTTTGGTCAAAGATTAGACAAAACATAAACTAGAGAGCTAACGGGGAAATGAATCTTGCCAAAAATAATTGCCAAATTTTAACGCTACCAAATTTTGATTAGGCAAGCATTAGCAACTATTAGAAGCAAACTAAACAACCTCTTTAATCTCTGAACGTTGGTGGTAAATAGTACTAATTACTGGAATCTCGGTGGGTAATAGAATTTATATGTCAGTTGGCTTTTTATGATTTTGGACATTATGTAAAAAAAGTTCAGAAACTTACGGGTTTCGAGTTCGACGGAAAGATTAAAAGTATAACATTTGTAAAGCAAAGTAAAACAAAAAGGGGTGAATTTGGAAAAAAAAATCTTGGAATTAGACCGGTGTTTGATTTCCCCTATAACTATTTTCTGGTATTTTCCCTAACTAATATGCAACAAGAGTGTGCCTAAGAGTAAGTACAATAATAAAGTTCATTATTTACTTCATCTTTTATTCATATCATCTAGGGTACACAATAAAAATCAGCTTGTATAATAATTATATCTAAAGGTTATTTCTAGAAAAGCACTAAAGCATTTAATTTGGGCATTAAACACTAACTTCATTTTTATAGCTATTGGCAAAACACTAACTTCAACACTAATAGTAGCTTGCGCCGGCTCTAGCATTGGCTTTTAGCCGACAATAGCGCATATTTGTTCGTACGATACTGACTACTAAATAAGAACCAATTCTCTTCTCTCTATTTTTTTCTCACTCTTTTATATAGGATAAAGTTGACGTGTATATGCTAATAGTGAGCTGAGGTGATCTTGTTGCCCTTGCTATAAGCGGTTGGTACTAAGCTCTTTAATGCGGCAACTTAGTTTGATTTGATTAAATCAGTTTTGTTTTCTCCTTTAGTCCAACTAGAAACTAGTTCAACATGAAGAAGCCAAGAAGCGACGAGAAGCCGCCCTAGGGAGGAGCAGCTCCTGGTAGGATGGTCGACTTCTGCTTCCTGCTGGCTGTACGTTGCTTTGGGTTCATTGCAGTCTTGCAGAGTACAACGAGGGAAGCAGTTTGCCTCTCTTGTGTTGTGCGTTCAAAAATCGATGAAAATAACTTAAAAAATCATGATTCTCGACCATATTAAGAGCTTGTTTGGTAGAGCTCTAGATTTTAACTTCACCTGAAATCTGAAACTTGTAGACTAAAATAAAGTGAATTAAGCTTATATTTTTGTTCTAAAATGTAAATAAAATGATCTATCTAAACACTCTTAGGGGGTTTTGGGATAGCTCCAGCTCCACCAAAATTTATGGAGTCGGTGGAGTAAGGTATCTCTAGCTCTAGAAACTTATGGAGCTGGAGCTGTGGAAACATTAAGAGTGTTTAGGTAGATCATTTTGTTTATATTTTAGACTAAACATATAAATTTAATTCATTTTATTTTAGCCCAGATTCATGAATCTGGAAAAGCTAAATCCCTGCCAAACATACCCTAAGTTGGCTCAAGAGTTGAAATCGATCGGCAAATCGGTCTAATTCAAATTAAAATTTAAAAAATTTAGAAATTTTAGAAAAAAAAATATAAAAAAGTGCTAAAATTTTTTTATGTGAGGTCCCGAGGCAATGCTAATGATGCTATAAAATTTTCAAGATGATTATCAGATCTGTGTATTTTTTAAAAATTCTGACTTTGTTACTGTCTTTGTATATGCTCTTCAATTTTTGATTTTCTAGGAGCATTAAATAAAGTCTAATATTTCTTAAAAAATTTTATGAGGTCCTCAGGCTATGCTAATAATTTGTAAAATTTTGAAATGATAATCAGATCTGTGTATATTTTAAAATTCTGACAGTGCTACTATCTTTCTATATGGTCTTCTGTTTTTGATTTTCTAGGGGTAGTAAATGAAGTCTAATATTTCTGAAAATTTTACTAAATGATCCTATGGCTCTATTTAGGATAGTACTAAAATTGCAGAGCATGATCAAGTTTGTAAATTTTTATAAAAATGTAACAGTGTCTCTGTTCCTTTTCATTAATTGTTGTTTCCAGAAGTGCTAAATGAATTCAAAAATTGATAAAATTTCTCTGAGGTATTTTATATATTAATTGGGATTTATTCATATTTTCTTCAAAATTTTCAATTTTCCTTGATTTTTTTACCAATTTTTCTTGAGAGTGCTGAAAATCGAATAAAACCAATCAAAAATCAATGAAAATGGTCAAAAATCAGTGAGAAAAGTGATGTCGCTTAGTTTGTCAATTTCCGATGAAAAATAGGTTGAAAAAATAGCTCAAAATCGATTGATTTTTATTTTTTCGCTATTTTTTTAACCGGCGATTTCAAAAATTTGACTTTGAATCCGTTCTATTTGTACCAATTTTCAACTAGTGGAAAATCAAAATTTGATATTACGAACCCTGGTTGTGTGTAACATCCCCTCGTGCTACGCTGGAAAACCATGTCACAGTGTAATTAGAAATCACATGAAACCGGGAGGGGTGTGCGTTCGAACTTTAAACAACAAATCCCCTATTGGGGTCTAGACTCAGGAGTTTGACTACATGAAATGTATTTAGAAGAAAAGGAGGTAATGTAATAAGATCGAGAACAAGAATTCTACTTGAGAGTGCCATATCAACGGATTCGTGTGTTGTGGGCAGGGTTAACAAAACCGATGAAAACGCTTGAAAGCCGCGGTTTTCGACTTTACCGTTTTGGTTCAAGATTCAAAACCGTTCGGTAAACCGGTCTAATTACAAAAAATAAAAAAAATTTAAAAAAATTTATGTGTTTGAAAACCGTCGAAAAACCACGGTTTTTCATGAAAAACCGCCTCAAAAACCGTTTTTAAAAACATTCAATTGATCGGGTTGGTTTTCGATGAAAAAACGAGCCGTTTTTTTTTGAAAAACCGCGGTTTTCAACGTTTTCAATTTTTTTTTATTTCTTAACCCTTCGGTTTTGAGCGATTTTTACGGTTTTCGTACTGCGAAAACCAAACCGGTTTTTAAATTTTGGTTTTTAAAACCCTGGTTGTGGGTGCTACTTGTCGGAGAATTTGGGTTATTGGGCTTGGCCTATATAAAATTATTAAGAAATTCTAAAGTTCCACTCATATACGGTGGAAGATGTGAAGTTCGTACGTAGCACATTGCTACTACAGAAGAAAGCACACCCATATATCTGTGGATCATGTCCATGTCTAGTTGAAGCAAGGAAAATAAGAATACACCCACGCTCGCTTGCTTGCCTTGTCATGGCCCGCCGAGAATTGTTCGAACCAAACATTTGAATAGAGCTAACCCATGCATTAATTTTGTTTAATACGATTTCTAATTTTTGCCACCCATCAATGAAGTTTTCTTCCAAACCTTCGGACGTCCGTAAGAGAAGAGGATGCTTTGTCTGCCCGTAAGACATAAGAGAAATGTCTTCCACCAACACCAAGTGCTGTGCTGCTTCGTCTCGTGCATCGTTGTGGGAAGATCAATGTCTCCGAAACCGTCACTCCTTTTGGTCCTACACGAGAAAGAGTAGATCAGATTTTTTAGAAGCGTTCACGCAACTGCTTCCTTGTTGGGTTACTATGCATTTTCTTCAACAAACCAGACTCTGTCGCTAGCCTCACCGGAGCGATCCTCTGTAAGATGCAGAGATTCTTCTTTCATGTGACTAGGTCTTATCTACTAGCAATTATTTTGGTTTATTCTAGCAATTATTTTGGTTTATTCAAGAATTCGAAAATATCCTAATACTACGGTAGAAGAATCAAATCCCTGATGATGTTGATTACCATATTCGCGCATGTATACGCGATATGTATGTATGATTTAGTGATCTTACTGTTTAATATAACTAGTTATGTGTCCGTGCGTTGCAAGAGAAACTCAATTTGCGATAAAAAGTTTATTTGTAAAGAGTATTAACAATGGCAAAGATGGGTAATTAAAGAGCAGTGGTAAAGATGTGTAATTAAAAAGCAGTGATAAAAATAGGTAATTTTGATAAAGTGATGCAAGAAGAAACTCTCACTTTACATAGTAGAGATTAGTATACATGTTGCACATTATCTGATCATCCTTTTTAGGAATTAAATTAGGGCAGAAATTTCCAACGATAGTCGCTTTCGTACATGCAAATGCAACCTATGGCTGCCCCCATCACTGTTCTCATGCATGGCAGGTCGCAGTTGCCACCCCCTGTACAGCAAACGAAACAGCGTTTCTTATTTCGAAACGTCATTTCCGCGTACAATGCATCATCAGCCCACACGGCACCAGCCGAGGCGACGCACGGCGGGAGCATCGGCCGGCGGACCCGGCTAGGGCTGGAAATTAAGCTCGAGACTCGCAGCTCGGCTCGAGCTCGGCCAGAGCTCGGCTCGGCTCGGCTCGGCTCGATCGACAACGAGCCGAGTCGAAGCTCGCTGCTGGCTCGCTTCGATAACGAGTTGAACGAAAGCGAGCCTGAGCCGCTCGGGCTCGCTCGTTGGCTCGACAGGCTCGTTAATTCGTGGATAAGTTATGAAATAAATAACATTGATGGCATTGTTATGAAACAAATAACATTGATAATTTTGAAATAATATGGAAGTAGCATCACAAGATACCTTAATGTAACAAATCGAGTGATCGGTCTTTGGTAGAAGCGGCTCATTCAGATATTAGCCATTCAAATGGTCCATAAAACAAGATACAAAACAATTGGTGCAAGTGGTGCTCCCATAAGAACAATGCAATTCATAAAAGTTGCACACTATATATACACTAGTCATATATAGTTTTCCATAAGCATGATAACCATTTCAAGATTACTAATCTACGACACAGATCTTAACTCTTAGCGACCATAGTATTTTTTAGTCTTCTAATAACAATTTGGGGATTTGAGGCGTGCGCGAGTGCACGATTGAGATTTGAGGGTGGGGCTTCTGCTTAGGGTTGGCATAACGCAATGAGGGCCACATGTCGACGGCTGAAGCCGGCTCGACTCGGCTCGAGCTCGACCGAGCAGCCGAGCCGTTTTCAGCTCGTCAAAGGCAATGAGCCGAGCTCGGCTCGCTCGAATAGTGACGAGCTCGGCCGAGCCGAGCCTGCTCGGCTCGGCTCGATTCCACCCCTAGACCCGGCTAGCCAGCGGTAAACCCACCCGGCGGCGGCTGGCGAGGGACACCTGTTCGGCACAAAGGATCAGCGCGCAGCGAAGGCGAAGCAGCGAGCCGAGCCGCGCGAGGAACGAGTGAATGCGGCGAACGAGGTGGGGTGGACGAGCCGAGCGGCACGGCACGGCACGGAAACAAGATGCGCGCGAGGCGCATGTGATGTGACGTACCGCGGTACGCTGTAGTCGTGGTATCAGGTGCTTGTCCCATCGATCACAAAGCTATATTTATAATTTTGTTAAAAAGAAATATTCAAAGTAACCAATCAGATGAAAATACTACAATTTAAACAATCTCTAACTGTTTAGATCGTCCGTTCGAGATAACTAACATTCGGTTCGTCCAATAGGAACTTAGAAATAGTGCTGCTATAGTAAAAAATTAGTAGAGTGTACCTGCGTTTGCTTGCTTGAGGTAATATCTCTGTGCCAACTGCCAACCAGGCACACTCCGGGAACAAGGGGCGCACGAGGCGCCTGTGAGCCTGTGAGGTGGGCTGGTGCCAGGTGTGCGCCCGGCGCCCCCAGTACAGCACTCGTCACGGCTTCACGAGCTCACTCGTCACGGCTTCACGAGCTCACTCGCCACTGCCACCGTTGCAGCGAGCGCAGTTGATTAAATTTACGCAAAAAGCACTCGTTTGATTAGGGGCCTGCTCTGGCCCTGTGGCTGTGATTTAAGTGGTGGCCATGCGTTGCGGCGACAGGCAGCATAATGTAAATGGCGACGTGCCCCGCAGGTTAGGGCGGGATCAACTCGCATTTGGGGAATTGGAATTCGATGCCCATTTCTATTGACTAGTTCTTATGTAGCCTATACGTCACTTTCTTATTGTAAGGCATCTTGATAGTCTTTATAAAAATATTCATATATCTATAGATAGATATGTAAACTCTCCAATAGATTAGTATAGCATTGTCTATAAAATTAAATATTACCACATGTAATAGATAATAAGTGTCTTAGAATCGGTTATAGCTCACTATACATTAGTAGTCAATCTATATCTCTCTCCTCATTTTTTCTCTTCCACCTAAGCAAAATCTTTGAGATAGACGCTTATAATGGCCAAGTGGCATCATTGGAGATGCCCTAAGATGTATAAGCCTTGAAGCAAATAAAAAAATAATTATTATCTATCTTTTATTTATACTTTAATATCATTCGTATGCACTCAAGTACTCTATTTGTTCGTCGCCGTTAGTAAACTGCTACCGCTACTCTATTAGAGCAGCACAATAATAAAGCCCATTACTTATTTTATCTCTCATCTGTATCATCTGAAGCAAATAATAAAGCTAACTTGTATAATGCTATCTCTAAAAGTTGTTTATAGATAAATACTAAAGCATTTAATTTAAGCATTCAACACTAATAGTCGCTCATGCCGGCTCTAACACGGGCTTTTGGCTGACTATAACATGTTGTTTTCTGTGTGATATTAACTGCTAAATAAAAGCCAATTCTTTTGTATCCTGTCTTTTCTCATTCTTACCTATAGAATAAAGTAATGTATGTATGTTTTGATTATGATTTCCGTTTCGCATCCGGGTAGTATTCTAGCCGTCCTCTCTTTTGCCCTTCGCTTCAGTGTTGGACTGCTATAAAAAAACAAAAGAAGAAAAGAAAAGAGAAAAAGAAAAAGGGCATGAGAGTCTGAGACAGAGAGAGAGACATGGAAAGGGCGAGGAGAGAGACGTGAGAGGGAGCACGCTGCGCTACGCATCGCTACAGGTATTAATTAATAAACGGTGGTTTGCGGTGGGGGCGCGTCACTCCGTATACGGTGGCCCTGATCGAAAGGTTTGAGTGTGTCTGTGTGTGTGTGAGAGAGTAGGGCATAGCATAGGTGTGAGGGGGTGCAGGAGGCGAGGCAGCTCTCATTTCATCTTCCTCTTTGCTCCTCGTGATGTGCGCGCATTGCTGCCGCTGCTCAAGCTGAGAGACGACTCAGACGAGTGTCGCCGCTTTTTCCACTTCCTTGCCTCTCTCCCCTTTCCTCCGCCTCCTCCTTGCCCTGTTCTTCACTGCTCCTTCAAAACCCTAAATCCCACCGCCGACGCCGCTGCCGTCCCGCCGGTAAGGTTTTCTCACCCAAACACCCCGGTTCTCTTGCAAATAAATCTTCCTTTTTTTTTTACCTTTGTTTGGGTTGGTTTCTTTTGGCTAGCTCTAAGCTCAAGCTTGTCCCCAGTTTTTTTTTTTTTTTGGTCAGCTGGTTGTGTCCTCTTCTCCCTATAAGCCCAGAGGTTAACGGATCTTGCATCATTTTGCTAGGACAAGAGCAAATCCCCACCTCACCTACTGCATCTATGTTCCTTTTGCTTTCTTTCTTTGTTTTTTTTTTTCAAATTTCAACTACGGAGCGGGGGAGCTGACCGGGCAAGATTATTCTTTGGGGCACCAAGATCGGCTCAAACTCTAGTTTTTCTTGAGATTTTCAAGCTTTTTCTAAACTACGTTAGTGTTCAACCTCGCCTTCTTGTGTTGTGCTACTAGTTTCTTCTTTTTTGGAAGGAAAAGAGGATTTTTTTTCACCACCTCATCCAGTTAATGCTCGCTCTCTTGCAGGGCCCGTGATGCCGGTTCTTGATCCGGGAAAACTGCTTCTTTGGTCACCAAACTGCAGGGACCCGCTGGTCCTAACCTGAAACGCATCAGCCGTTGTGCGGCCTCCACGCAGATGCGGTTGTTGGTTGCAAAGGCCCGCAAGTTAGTGCTCTAGTTGCAGCTCGGGAGGCAGTAGTGCTCAAAGAGGATGGGTTCTTCAGGGTGCTCAGAGATAGTCGAATTGGTGGATGAGACTAAAGACGCCCGTCTCGGCGGGGTCACCCACCTGAGGGTGAGGGTGAAGCCGGTGGGGCAGGAGCATGGGGCGCGGTCATGCTCAGTTGAGGACGACCTTGACCGGCTCATCAGATCGATCAATGTGCGCACGTCGGCCCGGGTTTCTGGGCAGACGAGCACGGATAGGAGGCTTATTGCGCTTGGGAAGTCGCCGGTGTCGAGCTCGGAGATTGTGGAGTCCGTGAGCCTGAAGCAGGCCCTGAGGAAGATGTGCATCTCCCAGGCATCGGAGATGGCCGCCATGAAGAGGATGTCAAAGCCGGCAAGTGTGTCAAATGCTTCGGAAGCTGGGGCGATGAAGAAGCTTTATACGTCTGTTGTTATGCAAACCAGCGAGGAGAAGGTTGAGAAGAATAAGGCTGGGAAAATATCTGTTTTGCCTGAAAAGGCCTCAGTAGGTTCATCAGTTAAGTCAATTGAAGCCAATGATAAGGTGCACAATAAGAGCACAGCTAACAAACATTTGCGATCAGCATCTCCAACCACAATTAAGGTCCAGAAAACCAGAATCCAAGATGTGATCAGTAATAAGTCATCAGGGGCAAATGAAGATCCACCTGTGGGAACAGCAGCTGTAAAACAGAGAAAGGGCAAATCTGCAAAAACATCTATTAGCCCCCGGGCTGTTCCAGTAGGCGGTTCACGCCTGGTGAGGCCAGTATTTCGCAATAAAATCTCCACGAAGAAGAAGGTTAAACCCGAACCAGCTGCAGCAGTGGCAACCCACAAGCATTGTGAGAAAAAAGGTTTGAATTCTGACACTAGTAAGCAGGAGGCCCTTCAGGATGAACCCAGAACTCCAGCTCCAACCAACAAAAAGGCTGCTGTTATCTCTATCGGCACTGACGGAGCTGATTTCGGCACCAAAGGATGTGGTGTTGGTGGAATCCATGGTTCAAAGCCTGGTGAGTTGTCAAGATCAAAGGAAAAGGGTGAATGCTCCCAAAGCTCGAAGAGCAGCATAGGTGATTATAGCACCAGCACGAGCATCAGTGATGATAGTTATGGTAGTTTCAGTGCTAATGGCAGCAGGCCTCACATGTCGAAAGATGTGAGATGGGGAGCAATAAGGCGCATAGCGATCCAACAAGGGAGCTTGGGATTGAAGAACTTCAAGCTTCTCAAACAACTAGGTTGTGGAGATATTGGCACTGTTTATCTAGCTGAGTTGGTGGGTTCAGATTGCATGTTTGCATTGAAAGTTATGGACATCGAGTACCTAATAAGCAGGAAGAAGATGCTCAGAGCACAAACTGAGAGGGAGATACTGCAAATGCTCGACCATCCGTTTCTTCCAACCCTGTATTCTTTTTTCACGACAGACAATCTGTCTTGCCTAGTCATGGAGTATTGCCCAGGCGGTGACCTGCATGTCTTAAGGCAGAAGCAACCTACAAGATTCTTTTCCGAAGCCGCGGCTAGGTACGGAGCTTCAATCAAGTTTTTTGTGTGCTCTCTTGTTGTGCTATTGCAGTTGAATTTGCCGTGATGAATCTACTTTACACTAACTGAACTAGAGTTGTGTTTAACTGATGCTGACATAATCTCACTGCATTTGCTACCTGATTGATGATTTTTGGTTATAGGTTGTGTATTGAGCTATTTTAACTTAGAATAATTTACCTTTTAACAGGTTTTATGTTGCTGAAGTTCTCCTAGCGTTGGAGTATCTCCATATGTTGGGGGTCATATATCGTGATCTGAAGCCAGAGAACATTCTTGTTCGTGAAGATGGGCACATCATGCTCTCTGATTTTGATCTGTCCCTGAGGTGCTCCGTAAGTCCAATGCTTGTGAGGTCATCATCAGTGAGCAGAGATGAGCCTAGTAGGCCTTCTGGGCCTTGTGCAGAAAGCTGCATTGATCCACTGTGCATCCAACCGTCCTGGGCAAATTCTTCTTGCTTCACACCTCGGCTGGTTTCTTCTACCCCATCTAGGACACGAAGGCCCAGAGTTGAGCCCCTGAAGAAACCGTCACTTCCACAGCTTGTTGTCGAGCCGACTGATGCGAGATCAAATTCATTTGTTGGGACCCATGAATACCTTGCCCCAGAGATCATCCGAGGAGATGGCCATGGTAGCTCGGTCGACTGGTGGACTCTTGGCATCTTTCTCTATGAATTACTCTATGGAAGGACACCTTTCAGGGGACCCGGCAATGAGGAGACACTTACAAATGTGGTCTCACAGGGACTGAAGTTCCCTGATAACCCAGCTATAAGCTTCCATGCACGCGATTTGATCAGAGGGTTGCTCGTGAAGGAGCCAGAGTACCGGCTAGGCTCAACAAGAGGAGCTGCTGAGATCAAGCAGCATCCCTTTTTTGAAGGCCTGAACTGGGCCTTGATCCGATGGACTGCTCCGCCAGAGACCCCCAAAAGCTTCGATGCTTCAACCCTTTCGACGGCACGCAAGAAAAAGGAAGGCAAGTGTCTGGAGTTCCGGCTGAATGGAGACGACATCGGGTTTGAGCTCTTTTAGCGGTAGTGGCAGTACTTTGTATTCCGAAGAATATCCACAGCATGGTAGCTAGAAGTAGTAGTCCCACACTCACCACTTCAATGCAGTTCTCTGTTGAAAATGAGTTATCAGCTGTCACCTGCCGTTGTTGGGAAGTAGAGTAAGGTCGGCTATTATGCCTGTAACTTTCCTTGTTAATATTATCAAATATCAGATGAGCACGGGTGGGAAATCATAGGCTGGTGCAAGTGCAACTGATAGAGCATGCTGTTGTATTGTATACGACAGTAGTTTACACCTGGGTGTCACATGGAATGAGCTGTTACTTTTTATTGCTGGGAAGTAGTAGTTAACTCTAGTAAGGTCGAGTAATCAGTACTGTGACTTTATTCCCTGTTAATACCATATAAAGTTAGAGGAGCACGGATTCAGCGATTATGCACATTATCCGTTACTGACCGCGATTATGGGCCTGTGTTGCTGATGCAACGTACGCCATTGGTGTGCATCAGCTGGGTTGCGCGAAGCCTGTGCGAAGATTCCATTTCACGTACGTGACTGACTCCCTTCCTGGCTCCCTCCCATCTCTTTCCAGCTCCCGAGGTCCTGCTCTCTCGCGCGCTCGCTCATCGGGGACAAGTACTTGCCCGCCGCCACTTCGGCGTGTAAAGATTAATATGAGAAGAAGAATGCAGTCCCGCACACTCTCTATGGCAGGGCTCATGTCATATATATACTGGAATGTACAACGATTACATTACAACGGCAATCCAACAAAGTCGGCCGAGAACTGCGTCACTCTCCGAAGGAGCTGCGCCACTAACCTGAAGACTCGGCCAACAGATTCAAAACAGGAAACTAAACAGACTAACAATATGCATGCTTCTTAACAGTCCCCCTCAATCTTGTTTAGATTAGAAAGTTAAAGAATAATTGATGTATGAACTTGTTGTTCTATTCCATTCATGATCAAAGGATTATATACATAGTAAATGGGTGGCAATGCATCCGTTCGGATTACAATGAGGGAGAGAATGAAAGATTGTGTAGCTTCGTGAATAGGTGTCTATTCCTTGCTTTGTGTTGGTTGCTTGAAGATGTTGTTTCATGAAGAGATGGATGAAGATCATCCATTCATGTCTGTTCGCAACACTCCCCCTTGATCGAATCCATCTTCTGAGATCAATATGGAATTATTTTGTCTATGAACCTAACATGCCTAATATCATCCTCTAAAAAACCCAGTGGGAAAAAAAATAGATGATACGACATATAAACTATATCGATATTGCCTTATTAAAAACTTTACATGAGAAAATCTCAAAGAGGGAAAACTCATACAAAGAAAAGAGTACAATATAATGTTAAACAGGTTATTTATCAGAGAGAGAGACTCCCTATGATTCCTGCAAATCTTTAAATCGTCTCATACCAATTCCCTCAACACATTTAGAAAATGTAGAATAAGGTAGAGACTTTGTGAATAAATCAGCGAGATTATCACATGACTTAGTTTGCAGAATGTTTATTTCCCCACTCTTTTGCAATTCATGGGGATAAAACAATTTTGGAGCAATATGCTTAGTGATGTTGCTCTTAATATAACATGTCTCCATCTCGAATAACACAAAAGACATTATCTTCATAGATAATGGTTGGAGATTCAATGGAACCAAGACCACATGACTGAAGTATGTGGTTTATCATTCTGCGAAGCCAAACACATTCTCGGGAGGTCTCATATAATGCAATTACTTCAGAATGATTGGTAGAAGTTACCATCAAAGTTTGTTTGAAAGATTTCCAAGAGATGGCTGTTCCACCTTGTAAGTATACAAAGCCGGTCTGCGATATGGCATTGTGGGGATCAGATAAATAGCCAGCATCTGTATATCCAGTCAAAGTCGAATCTCGGTTTCTTCCATAGAAAAGACCGTCGGTTCTTTTTTTGCAAAACTTCAACCTACTACAGATGTTATGAACAGCATGATTGTATTGACCAGATTTAAAATCTTGTAGCGTAGGTGATTCCAATCATCTTTGTGCATCGAGATATATAATTTCATTCTGCTGTTCATAACGATCTTTAAGAGCAACCCACAGAACACAAAGATTTTCTTCCAAAATATACTCTTTCTTGAGATCTTTATGGATAGAAGTGCGTAACAAAAGTAAGGCAGTATACTTCATTTGATCGAGGATGAAGGGCCCCTTCAAGCTAGTTCATTTATCGCAGATTGAAATCTCTCGAGATGCAAAACTAATTTTGACATCCGATGCCCATGAAGGATAATTGCTCCCATCAAGGGCGAGTTCTTCAAACTCTTTTTGCATCTCCTACATGGCATAACCATCGATTTTATTAATTCACCAAATATTGGTAAATTTAAAACCTTAATGGTGGTGTTGTAATATTTAAGTGCAAATTTTAAATCATATCTTATGTTTTGGATGGTTGGAGTAGACCATATAATTAAGGTAATCTCCATAAATTAAGGTAATCTCCATAAATGAGTAGACCATATATTTAAGGTAATCTCCATAAATGTAGTAGACCTTATATTTAAGGTAATCTCCATAAATGGAGTAGACCTTATATCCAAAAATATTATTTTGAGATAACACTTTATAGGTAATCATCAAGTTGAAACATGATGTAGACCTCATAGTGATGGGCAATTTACATTGCTGCTCAAAAAGGTATGGTCTCTAAGCAGAAATATTCAAAAAACTGAATAAGACGCAGCCAATGCCCTAGTCTCCATCACCTTATGTTAATTCTCAAAATAGTGTAAGACATGTTTTTAAAATTTGCTTAAAATCCTGGACAATTAAGTGGCACTTAATTGTGAGAATTTTAAAGTTATTAAAATTCAATTTGTTAAGTTGCAAAATTAATAACATACAACATATACATATATGCATAAGTATATACACAAACACACATATATATATTTACAAATTACAGATAATATCAGGGATCTTAAAATATAAAGACACAACACTGATATATAACAGAATGCAAATACTATAAAATACAGGGTCTAAAATGCAAATATGGCGGTTAAAAAGAACCCATGGTCCTTAAATGGCTGGATTAATATGCAAATTTTGCATTGCTCAAGGATTAAATCGCAAAATTCAGTTTCATTCAAGACACCAGCCAGCCATTTTTTGGGTTTCAGCCCATTCGCCCTTCCCATTCGTGTGAGGTTAGGGTTTCCAACCCTAGCCCCAGCCGCCGCCACCTCCTGGCTGGATCGCCGCCGCCCGGGACGACGCCTTGAACGCCGTGGATGGCCGCGCCGCAGCCGGCCGGATGATCTTAAGAGGAGGTCAGGCCGTCGCAAACCACTGGGCTGCATCACCATCGAAGCGGAGAGAAGGCTGCAGATCGGGCTCGAGCCGCCAGCGTCGTGAGCAGTGACGCCAAACCAAGGGCGCCACCGCCGGGTTCCGGGCCTCCACGCCAGAACGAGGAGTCTTCTGACGAGCAGCAAAGTCAGCCGTTCAGTAGCGCTTGTGATCGCGCCGCCAGCGCCGGACCAAGCCGGAGAGCTGGCTGCGCGCCAGGCGGCCGACCCACGCCGTGAGGCCACGCCGATCTTGAAGCGAAGGGATGGTGCCGTGCACGCCAGGCCGGGCATGCGACGCCCGATTGGGCGATGCTGAGGCGCCGCGCCATCGCATGGTTATGCCTCGCTCCGCTCTTGTTTGCATTCAATCCCTTCTTCCCCTCTGTTGATGTTGCAAATGTAGTGCTCTCGTAGGAACCATCGAGAAACTCCACCACGATCACGATGAGTACCACAGAAAAATAGGTAGAATCTCGGTAGAACTCCCCAAGAACAGAACCGAGCAGCGATTGGCGCCCGAGGGATGGGGAGTGGAGGATTGAGGTGAGTATCAACATTACGATCTTCGTAATGATCGCCGTGTTGTGTTCTTTCTTTTTTCTTCTGTTAAAACTCAGTGAAGAATCTACATGCTTAATAACGTGTTTAGATTAGAAAGTTAAAGAACAATTGATGTATGAACTTGTTGTTCTATTCCATTCATGATCAAAGGATTATATACATAGTGAATGGGTGGCAATGCACCCGTTCGGATTACAATGAGAGGGAGAGAATGAAAGATTGTGTAGCTTCGTGAATAGGTGTCTATTCCTTGCTTTGTGTTGGTTGCTTGAAGATGTTGTTTCATGAAGAGATGGATGAAGATCATCCATTCATGTCTGTTCGCAACAAATCTCAAGCTACCAGGTTGAGATTGTTTCTAGCCAATGCTAATTGTCTTGTTGTAATTGGCTTGGTAAACACATCTGCAACTTGATCTTGGCTTAGAATAAATTTGATCTCTACGGCTTTGTTTGCTATTCTCTCACGAACAAAGCGGTAGTCAACCTCTATATGCTTGGTTCTAGCATGGAATACCGGATTGACTGATAAGTAGGTTGCTCCTAGATTGTCACACCACAAACATGGTGCTGTAGGTTGAAATACTCCAAGTTCACCGAGCAGTGATTGAATCCAAATTATTTCGGCAGTTGCATTTGCTAGGGCTTTGTATTCAGCTTCAGTACTGGATCTTGCAACCGTTGCTTGTTTCTTGGCACTCCATGATATAAGATTTGATCCATAGAACACAGCAAAGCCACTAGTTGATCTTCGATCATCTGAGCAACCGGCCCAATCAGCATCCGAGAAGGCACTCAATAGTTCGGACCTTGATCTGTTAATTGAGAGACCATACTCACTAGTGTATTTAAGATACCTCAGTATCCTCTTCATTGCTGTGAGGTGCAGAGAAGTAGGTGAATGAAGGAATTGACACACTCGGTTTACAGCAAAAGTGATATCAGGTCTAGTTAGTGTAAGATATTGCAAGGCTCCTACAATCCTCCTGTACTTGACTGTATCTTCAAGAGAAAGTTGACTGCCCTCTTCACTTGATAGTTTTTCTGAGGTTGTCATTGGTGCTGTCACGGCTTGCATTTTTCCATATTCATTTTCTTCAACAGCTCTTGTGTATATTTGGACTGAGCAAGTATAATACCACTAGCTGATTTCTTCACTTCTATTCCCAAGAAGTAATGAAGATCCCCTAGATCCTTCATAGCAAAATCTGTCTGCAGCTTCTAAAGCAATTTGCTCACTGCATCATCAGAAGAACCAGTGACAATTATGTCATCCACATAGACTAGCATATACACTATCAGTCCAGTATGATTGTATATGAATAGAGAGCTATCAGCCTTTGAAGACACAAATCCCAGCTCATGGAGTTTTGAACTGAGTCTAGAGTGCCAAGCCTTGGGTGCCTGTTTCAGACCATATAGAGCCTTGTTCAGTTTACATACTTTTTGCGGACATGCTGAATCTTCAAATCCAGGTGGTTGCCTCATAAAGACTTCCTCTTCTAGAATACCATGAAGAAACGCATTCTGGACATCCCACTGTCTCAATCTCCAACATTTTGAGACTGCCAAAGAAAGAACAAGACGTACTGTTGCTATCTTGATCACTGGACTAAATGTGTCGTCATAATCTATTCCATAGCGCTGCTTGAATCCCTTAGCTACAAGACGCGCCTTGTATCGATCTATTGTTCCATATGCCTTCTTCTTGATTTTAAATACCCATCTGCAGTCAATTAGGTTCATACCCTTGTGTGGCTGCACCAGACTCCAGGTATCATTTTTCATCATAGCCGAATACTCAGCCTCCATCGCTTTTCTCCAGTCAGCATCTTCTAATGCAATCTTGTAATTTGCTGGTTCCACATTTGTTGCTCCAGCATATCTTATTGTGCCATCATGATATTCCTTAACCTTCCTGATTCCATCTCTCAATCGAGTCCTCATAGGATGCAACTGCACTGCTTCGGTGTCTTCAGTCTGTGTCTGTTGAGTTTCTACACTTGTACTGACAACAGCCTGAACTGGAACAATGTCTTCCTGTTCTGCTATTTGTTCTGGAGACTGAACTTGCTGCAAAACAAAGTCATTCTCTTGATGCATGTTAACACTAGATGGGGCAATGTCATGCACATTTTCATATTGATCATTAGTCACAGATTCACTAGGAAACACAGAACTAGTAGTGGATAGGATGGGTAGGAGAACATGATCAGTTGTGTATTGAACTGTGGTGGCTTGAGTTGTTTCAGAGAAAGGGAAAACACTTTCGTCAAAGATTACATCCCTAGAGATTTAAACTCTGCCACTGGAAGGTTCTAGGCATTTGTATCCCTTATGCAGATTGCTATAACCCAAGAACACACACCTTTTTGACCGAAATTGTAATTTGTGGGCATTGTAAGGCCTCATATTTGGCCAGCAGGCACAACCAAAGGTCCTTAGCAGAGTGTAGTTGGGTTTAGCACAAAAAAGCATTTCTAATGGGGTTTTAGAGTTGATAACCTTGCTGGGCAATCTATTTATAAGATAAGCAGCAGTTTGAAAAGCCTCACACCAAAATTTTAGAGGCATACTTGCTGCAGCAAGAAGAGATAAACCTACCTCTACTATATGCCGGTGCTTTCTCTCTGCTGATCCATTTTGCTGATGAGTATATGGACAGGAGACTCTATGCGCTATCCCAAGTTGAGTAAAGACTGAGGAATGAAGTTTTTGATACTCTCCTCCCTAATCTGATTGGACACAAAGGATTTTCTTATCAAGTAATCGTTCAACATGTTTTTGGAATTGAGTAAACACAGGATAGACATCAGATTTGGATTTCAATGGGTAGAGCCAAACAAACTTGCTATAGTCATCAATAAAGCTAACATAGTACTTGTATCCTTCAATAGAGGTGAGGGCAGGCCCCCATACATCAGAGAACACAAGTTCAAGAGGTACTGCAGAGATTTTATTTGACAACGAGAATGGTAATTGATGACTCTTAGCACACTGACAAGCATTACAAACAAAGGAGTCGTTGCTGGAGTTCAGACACGGAAGTTTATTTGACTGAATAACTTGTTGAACAATTGTTGAAGATGGGTGGCCCAGCCGACAATGCCACTGCTGGTGGGAGGATTTTATACTGGAGAGAGCATTCCTTGTGTTAGCAGCAACATTGGATGGCATAGGATACAGACCACCTTCACTGCGACCTCGAAGGAGTACTTTCCTCGTTGCCAAATCCTTAACAGCAAAATGATTTGGATAGAATTCAAACATAACATCATTATCTTTTGAAAAACGGTGCACTGATAGAAGGTTTTTAGAGGCTTGTGGCACAAGAAGAACATTGTTCAACTGGAAAGTATGCTTGAGTGTGAATCTGTGAATGACCAATGTGAGATATGTGCATACCTAAACCTCCTGCAGTGTGAACTTGGTCTTTGCCGCCATACTTTTCTTTGATTGACAAGCGATCTATCTCACTGGTAATGTGGTCAGTGGCGCCAGTGTCAGTATACCAATTTGTGTCAACTGTATACACCGGTGGACTAAATGCAGCAGCAACAGTCTTTGTTTCTTCAGCCTGGTAGGAGTGGTCGAAGCGATGGTAGCATCTGAGAGAGACATGTCCCATTTTCCCACAAACCTGACAAGTTGGTTTGCTGATATTGTGGTTGGTTGATCCACGGGCTGGACTCTGGCGGTTGTTGAACTGATTTTGGCTACTTTGATGACCTCCTAGACTGCATCGTCCACGCCATCCACGGCCACGTCCTCCACGATTGGCTAAATTCACCTGTACCACATGGCTGTTCTGCTCTTGGCGCATCTCAAAAGACAAGAGGTGAGCATAGGCATCATTGAGAGTAATTGGTTCAGACTTAGTGGTCAGAGAGGTAACTATTGGATCATAGTTAGCGTCAAGTCCAGACAGCATGTAAGCCATAATCTCTTCATCAGACAATACTACACCACAGGAGCTAAGGGAATCAGCTAACCCTTTAACCTTGCTAAAGTAATTAGCCATAGACAGATCTTTCTTCTGAACCATGGCTAATTGCCGGCGAGCATGCATAATTCGTGCCCGTGACTGAGAGGCAAACCTTCGCTCGAGTGCAGACCATACTTCAACAGAGGTATCAAGCAGGAGCACTTGTGCAAGTACCTCAGGAGCCAGGGATGACAAAATGGTGCTGAGGACGGCTTGGTCTTGTTGAAGCCAAGTCTGGTAAGCCGGATTTGATCGCTGAGTCTGGACACCTTCCACGGTGACCGTGATGATCTTCTCTAGCGCGACGATTGAGCCGTCGACGTATCCCAAGAGTTGTTGGCTCCGAAGGTAAGGCATCATTTGTGCCTTCCAAAGGAGGTAGTTCTCTTGGCCAAGTTTGACAGTAATCAATTGGCCAAAAGACGGCGTCGGGAGCAAGCTGCTATTGGTCGCTGCAATGGCGCTAGCGACTGAGGAAGTGGCAGTACTGGAATTGGACATTGTTGTGGGAGAAGAAGAGGGTAGGCTCTGATACCATGTAAAGATTAATATGAGAAGAAGAATGCAGTCCCGCACACTCTCTGTGGCTGGGCTCATGTCATATATATACTGGAATGTACAACGATTATATTACAACGGCAATCCAACAAAGTCGGCCGAGAACTGTGCCACTCTCCGAAGGAGCTGCGCCACTAACCTAAAGACTCGGCCAACAGATTCAAAACAGGGAACTAAATAGACTAACAATATGCATGCTTCTTAACACGGCGGTGTCCAGACGTAGCGCAGCGGCCAGCTCCGGGAGCGGCTGGAATGGCACGGTGACAAGGTTGCCGGGCGCGGAGAAGATGGGCAAGGCTCGGCGTGTTCCGGCGGGTTGGAGGCGAAGTTGATGCGCGCATCGCGTGTTCCCGAGGGTGTAGATTCCATTTTGGCGGTCGAGAGAAACGGGGGCAGCGCCGAGAGAGCTGCTGACGACGACCACCATGGCGGTTTGGTGGCGCTCGGTGGTGGCGATCCACAGTGGACGGGAGGTCGAAGGAGGTGGGAACTGGGAGTTGCATCCAGCGCAACGAGGCGCACCTCGTGAGTCGTGACACGGTTGTCTCGGGGAGGAGACGACGGAGACAGTGGATCATCGGGAGAAGAGAACGGGCGGCGGCATGGCTCGATGCCGGTGGCTTTCCGGCGAACTTACGAGCCGATAAAGGAACTGCTGGGACAGCGCGGCGCCGCCCTCTTCCTCCGTCCGCCGATCTTGTCTCCGGCGAGAGAGAGAGAAGAGGGATCTCGGGAGCCGTAAACAGCGGGAGGGAGGGAGCAACGTGGTCTTCGTCCGAGTGTTATCAAGGCTCTTCGTGTGTATGGTAGCGCCGTTCTGTCACTGTCACTTCATTGCTGCTACCCTGTTTGGGACACCTTTGGCTTCTCTTGGAAATGTGAAATTGTGTGACGCCTATAACCTCCGTAGAGGCCGTGTGATATGTATATATGAACCGAACCAAGCGTCGGTTAGGATTTTGTTTGCACCCAAATTTGGCAGGTCTGATGTCGTAGAAATCGGTTTTGGTAAGGGATATATCGGTTATAGCAAGTTGATACGGTTTCGGATTGGAAGGCCTCGATCCCAAGGAAATCGAGTCCAATCTGAGGCGGGATAGGAGATTGAGAAGGATCGATCGGGCTTTACATGGTAAGGAGAGATTGAGGCGAGACGGGTGATTGAGAAACCGAGAAGGACACGTTCGGACCGAGTGCTATATAAGAGGTCCAGAGGTGAGAGGAAAAAGCGCCCGAGCCAACTCACAAATGTACACATTACTTTTTACCTTACGCATTAGGTTTAGATTAGAACAATCCTCTTCAAGTCTTGTACTCAAGTCTTGTCTGATCTTCGTCGAATAATACAAGTTGCGCAACGCCGTTATTGTTCTTCGTTGACTCCTATCTAGGTCGATTTGCTCTGTTTTTTTGCGCGACGCCTTCTCGAGTTTATTTGCTTTTACCCTTCGGCTAACCTTCATCGCTAATTACTACCCTTACGTTCCATCGACTTGTAGCCGTCGATCTAAGCCGACCGGCACTTTGGTGCGGCCTTAACGATTCACGTTCCTTGTCGATTGTTCAGTCAAATCGACCGCACGCGCTCAGCAAAAAGCGAACCGATGTTAAATCGGTGTGTTGCGATCAAAAACCCTACATCACGTTTTTGGTGTCAACACATTTTTTGCGCCGGTGGGACCAAAGAACCAATCTACGGGATGAGCATAAACAAGTCCATCGCTCGGTAGCGTCAACACAGAGGCGATCATCACCACCACAATGGAGGACTTGACTCTGGCGGCGACAAGAGATCGAAGAAAGAAAATTGCTTCGAGGAGATGATCTTGTTGCTACCAAAAACTGACGAGTAGGGATGGCAATCGGCGGGTATGGTAGTACACCTCCCGAGACCGAACCAAACCCGAAATTCATACCGAACTCGAACCGAAATCTCTCACGGTACATACCCACACCCATACCGAACCCGATGGGTACCAGAACCGAATGGGTGCAGAACCCAAATTAAATTCACCTCACAATCAAATTTTCAACCATTAATTGTCAATCAATTCATTTGTAATTTCTATGTTTAAAGGAAAAATATATGGTGTATATAATCATGAAAGTTACGCATCTTACATCTCGAGCGATGCTTGAAAATCTTGAATTAACCTTCCATTATTTTTAATTTATATTAATTAATTCGGTACCCATGGGTACCACAGTGCGAACCGAACCGAACCCGAACCCAAACCCGAACCGAAATTTGAAACTGCGAGTGTGAAATCAAACCCATACCGAACCCATCGGGTCGGGTAAATCAAACCCATCGGTCGGTACCTGGTACCGAACCAATGGGTAATTTTGCCATCCCTACCGACGAGGGGTTACCTAAAAAACAGCTCTCCCAACGCTCAACCCTATCGGTGATACCAACAAACCAGCCGATCAGGTAAGTGGATACATGCCGGCTCAGGCCGAGTTATCTTCTATGATTGAGCAGTCGGTACATCATGCGCTGATCAACCAATCATCGGCCTTGGTCACAACTTTAGGGCCGATGATAGAAAACAACGTTAAGACAATCGCTCAAGAGTTGGCCACGTCAGGAAGTCTGTTAGAACCATTGCAACAATTTCCGACGTACCCTGCCTACACGGGGGCGCCAACTAACGTGGTAGTTAAGTCGGCATCAGCAATTCCTGCAATGCCAACTCAACCCACGGTGCTGAGACAATCCGATGGATTCACTCGATTACTATGCATATCCGTATTTGCAAAACCCAGCACGTCGGCTACGCTATTGCCTTCGGTATCGCTTGGTGCCTATACCCAATCGGTTACACAGCCGAACGAGCACATGTATAGGCCGATTCCGACTGTGAATCAGGCGACTCATAGAGTGATTTCCTACACGGAACCCTTTGCACCCGTGCCAGAGCCACCTGCACCCAGAGCCGATAGACGTGATCAAGTGCCACAACAATACCAGGAGGTGATACCCAATCGGCAACCCGAGCTAGCACTCGGGGGGCAGGATGCTTTTTATGGCCAAAGGCCTAATCGGCAACCCGAGTTGGCACTCGAGGGGCAGGATGTCAACTGGGTTGACCAAATCTCGACCGTATTGAGAGACCGGTTTGATGCGCAACCAAGGGTAGGGACGATCGACTCTGAAAGCCGTGCGGATTACATTGATCGCATGGCCTATCCACGCAATTACCGAGTCCCAGACTTTGCCAAATTCTCAGGGGACGATTCGTTACTACTTTAGAACACATCGGACGATTTATTGCCCAATGCGGTGAAGCTACCCAGTCCGACGGGCTGAAAATCAAATTGTTTCCTTTGTCTTTGTTAGGAACTGCGTTTACGTGGTTCACAAACTTACCTCCAAATTCGGTCCACTTTTGGAACGAGTTTAGAAAAACAATTCCATGAGTATTTCTTTTGCGGGAACCTAGAGTTGCGAATCTCCGACCTAAGTTCCGTCCGACAGAAGTCTGGAGAATCGGCAATTGAGTACATTAAGAGATCCAGGAAGGTTAGGAATCGGTGTTTTGGTGTAACTTTGCCCGATAATCAGTTAGCCGATTTGGCTTTCCATGGGTTAATTTCCCCATTAAAGGAAAGATTTGGCGGGCAAGAATTCAATGATTTGAGTCACCTACTACACCGAGTATCGGCTCAAGAAAGTTGTTTATCTAATAATGACGGCTTCAGAGAGGAATTCGATAAAAATGAGATATAATCGGCTATAGAGGGTGGTCGATTACAATTTGCGAAAAGCCAAGCGATTGAGTTGGATCGGCCGTTTCGTAAACATGGTTCCTTTGTTATGCAAAAGGGAAAGAAGCGATACAAGATCTTGAACACGGTCAACAAATACGCTTGTCGACATCGGTTGAAACCAGTCAACAAACCAATATGAAGACAGACGGCGATAAGGAGATGATACAAATCGCAGTCGGTTCAATTCGGATTGAGACCGACCGTGAAGGCAAGCACTCCAAGATAATTAAACTAAAAAAGAGCTTAAAGTCGACAAGAGGTACAAAGTCGAGAGATCCATACCATCGAGGAAGCCGTCTGAGGCATCAACTCCAACGCCTCCGGATGCAAGAATTGCATGGCCGCCGGGGAAAAGCAAAGGAACGAAGCGTCATGTGTAAAACGAAGCAAGGAAGATGGAGCGGTACCGCGCATGAGCCGCCGAAGGATTCATGAGTGCAGTATTCCAAAAGCGGTGGTCTCAAAAGTAAAAGATGATGCAATGGGATGACATTTTACCAAGAGAAGCACGGTTGGAAAGCCGATTTGACATGTAATTTTGGGGCATGTTTAAACATACCCCAAAATTGGGGGGCATATGTTTGCACCCAAATTTGGCAGGTCTGATGTTGTAGAAATCGGTTTTGGTAAGGGATATATCGGTTATAGCAAGTTGATGCGGTTTCGGATTGGAAGGCCTCGATCCCAAGGAAATCAAGTCCAATACGGGCAGGATAGGAGATTGAGAAGGATACGATCGGGCTTTACATGGTAAGGAGAGATTGAGACCGGTACAGGTGATTGAGGAAACCCTTTCTCTTACAAAATGAAAGTCTATCTCTATATGCTTTGTTCTCGTATGAAACATAGGATTTCCTGAGAGATAGGTTGCACCTAAATTTTCACACCAAACATGAGGTGGTTGGTTCTGAGGAACATCTAACTCCTTAAGTATAGACTGTATCCATATAACCTAAGCTGTTGCATTAGCCAAAGCCTTGTATTCTGCCTCGTTACTTGACCTTGACACAATAGCTTGTTTTCTAGCACTCAAAGATATCAAGTTAGGCCCTAAGAATATTGCAAATCTGCATGTCGACTTTCTGTCATCCACACAACCTGCCCAGTATGCATCAGAGAAGGCACTAACCAGCATGGATTGTGATCTTAAAGTTAAACCAATCCCTAGAGTGTTCTTGATATATCTCAAAATTCTCTTAACCGCAGTCCAATGTATTGTAGTAGGTGCATGTAAATACTAACATACCTTGTTGACCGAGAACACTATATCAGGTCTTATAATTGTCAAGTATTGAAGCACACCTATTATGCTTCTATACCTTGTACTATCATCTGAACCCAGGGGATCTCCTTCAAAGGCTGAAAGTTTCTCTGAGGTTGACAAGGGCGTCGATGATGGTTTGCATTTACTCATGCCCATGCAAGTTAACAAGTCAGATGCATACTTCTCTTGAGACAACAATACACCACTTTGCATTTTCTTAACTTCTATGCCCAAGAAATAATGAAGATCGCCTAGGTCCTTAAGTGTGAATTCAGCACTTAAATCTTGTAAGAATGCTGAAACAGCCTCCTGTGATGAACTCATAACAATTATATCATCCACATATATGAGAACAAATATTGTTATTCCTGACTTGTTATAGATGAACAGAGATGTATCTGACTTAGATAGCACAAACCCAACTTGTTGTAATTTTGAACAACCAAGAATACCATGCTCTAGGAGCCTATTTTAATCCATAAATTGACTTATTTAACTTACAAACATGCTGCGGAAAATTGCTATTTTCATAGCCTGGTGGTTGCCTCACATAAACTTCCTCCTCTAGAACACCATGCAAAAACGCGTTCTGTACATCTAGCTGCCTTGACAAGGTTTCGTCACAGCAAGGTAAAAATATTATTGATTCAGTTCTTACCACAATAGACAAACTAGTGGATTGTATTCCATGTCGAGGCCTACAAGGATGAAGGACACCATCTCTTCATCATCTAGACCTTTTCCTGCTGCAGGGAGTTCATCTCCTAAGTTATTCATCTTGGAGAATTATGCAGCCATGCTCATATTTCCTTTCTAAGCTTGGCAATTGAGATCCTTAGATTTGTCACCCGGGATCGAGATTGTGATGAAAACTTCTTTTGAACAACTGTCCAGATTTCCGCTGTGCTTGTCATGGTGACAACTTGCGTCAAAACATCTTTGGATAAAGAATTGAGCAAGTAAGCCAGAACCTGTTGATCCTGAGTGACCCACTGCACATACGCAAGATTTGGTGCCGTCCCTATAGTCTTGTCACTTTTGGTAACTTCAATGGTCCTGGGAGGCGCTGGTGTGGATCCATCTAGGTATCCTGTGAGCTGTGCTCCTCACACAGGAGGAAGAACCTGCACTCTCCACACAAGGAAATTTTCCCTCGTGGGCTTCTTTGAAACTGGTGGCCCAAGAGGTGACGTCATTGAAGACGATGAAGCAGTCATCGAATCTTGATTGGAAGAGGAAGGCTCTGATACCATGTGAAATTGGGTGAAGCGTATAACCTCTGTAGAGGCCCCGTGATATATATTTAGATGAACCGAACCAAGCATCGATTAGGATTTACAACAAGATTTGTTACAATGTTTATTCAACTTTATCTCATAGCCACAAACAACTATTCTGTTACAAAGTTATCTAAAGATAGAATTCTAACAGGAAAGCCCGAAACTCTCCCAAACCATTGGCTTCTTTGTAGTCAAAATTTAAATGTCAATAGTTTATTTTTATTAAGAGAAGCTGAAACTTGATATAGGGCAGCTTTCCACAACTTTGATAAATTAGGGTTCTGACTTTGTGAAATATCATGTGGAGGTCTATTCTTATTAGATGAGTTATTGATTTGGTTTGAGTATATTGTGCTCGATTTTAAGCTTGTTTTGAATTCTATTTTGAATTTGAAGCAATTTAAGATGTTGTTAATTAAGGCGATACTACTGGCCTAGGCTAGCAGTAGTGCTGGCCTTGCGGAGCTACTGGCTATGAGAGCGATAGTGTTTTTACAGAGAGGTGATTCTCTAAGTTTGGACTAGAGCGGTGTGACCGGCCTTAGGAGTGGTAGTACAGGGGGTGCGATACTACTGGCCTCCAGTAGGCGGTAGTTATTTTTAGGAATGGTGTTTTTCTAAGTTGTGCAAGATCGGCACTATTGGATATGGGGGGTGGTAGTACCAAGAGTGCGATACTACCGGCCCTAGTTGATAGTAGTGCCGACTTTCCAGTGAATTGGATGTGTTGTTTTGATTATGTATTGGCTAATTACGTATTATTATGAATAGTGTTATGTGATGTATTTCTTGTCTATGTTGGTTGCAGGACTCTAGAGCTAGGTCATAGTGAGGTGAAGATGAGACCAGAACTAGGCTAGGAGAGCTAAAGTCCAGAATGGTTAAGAGACGTCGAAAGATAACTATGGCCAAGAAGTGGTTATAAGCCGGGAAGACAATGAATCGGAGCATGAAGCACTGGTGATGGACTGGAACTAGGCTCAGAGAGGAGGTGAAGTCTAGAATGGTCAAGAAAGCTGGTGCGCCATGATAAAGCTAATCAAGGATACGTGGCGCGGTAAGTAACTTGGGTCCGTTTGCAAGTGAAGAAGGTTCAAGTAAGTCCGAACACATGAAAGGTCTTGTGGCAAGTCATTGGGGCCTCGTGGAGAGTGTGAAACATAACGATGCTTTGAGGAGAAGGAAGACCATTCATTAGAACAAATTGGTAATATGTCTAATATCAACGTCTGAGGGCAGTGGCCTAAGTGGTTTAAATCATGCCAAAGTAGAGTAGGACACAAATTCGGACTTGTGGAGTGGATTTGACATCGAAGTAATGGCCGCTTTAAGAAATGTGCTTTATATAAGTGTAAAACCCGTTAAGAATATTGGGTTTCATGTTAGCCTATGTAAATGTAGATGGTATCCACCTTAGTGTCTAGATCTAGGGTTAGGATTGCCTCCACTATATAAGGAGATGTAGTGAGAGGTGAGGGTGAGAGACGTTAGACTTAGTCACTAGGAGTTTTAGGTTTTTCACAAGATTTTGTGTTCTTATATGGTGTGTGTGTTCCTTGGGAGTTTTGCGCTTACGTGAGAGGCTTTGTAAACCTCTTCATGATCTGAATAAAAATCATCTTGCTCAAGATTTGACTCTCATTTTGATATTTTCTTTCTTGGTTCTCGATCCCTTTATTTGGTTTCTTCCTTATTTAATCGTGTGCTGTTAAGGATGAATGATTGATGGATGTATCGTCTATAGATCATTTCCCAATCATCTAGACAAGTTTCTTCTTGATCATCCAAATTTCTTCAAGATACAGATTTTTGGGTTGAGAAGGAAGATTTCGAGATAGATCTTGATCTTGCTCGTTTGAGGGTTCTTTCTTGTGTGTTCTTACTTGCTGTGACTTATGGGAGGTCATCTTGACCATCAAATCCTCACGAGTAAGCACAGGGTAAAGATTTGAGTTTTGACCCTTTTTTGTACACTTCCTTGAACTAGAAAAAGATCAAAATTTTGACATCAATCCTTGCGATTAAAGGTTGGAATATGTTTCTGACATTCATAGAAAGGTGTCTATAAAGTTTTACAAGGTTTGGATTAGCAGATCGAAAGTTATATGAATTTTTGATCTTGAGCTCGTCTTGATTTCCTTTGTTCATCCTGTTTTTCTGAGAGTCTGGCGAAGACTGCTTCTGACAATCTCAGTAGTACTAGGGTACTGTTTATTCAGACACTATCGACCTCTATAGCATGATAGTGCCACTCTTGAGCAGATTTTTGGGAACATTTTTTTCTTCTATTCTTCTGAGGTCTTGGAAGGTTTTGATATATTTCTTTGGGAAAAAATTGTTATGTGATCATTCACCCCCTCGGATCACTATTTTTGATCCTTCACGTTGCCACTAGATTAGAAGAAAATTACCCACGTCCTACCATGCATAAAATCTCATACCCCTTACCTCTCACCCTCATTCCCGGTTGCACCTCTCACATCTAAATGACAGGTTGCCAAACACTAAAACTCTTTAGCCCATCCGTTCAATCGAACAGCCCTTCGGTCATTAAGCTTAACTGGCAACTTCTCAAAAAAGCTATAGCCATACCAAATAGAATTTAAATCTAGTAGGGCATCTACAGTGTTGGAGACCGTGCAGCCTAAGACGATCATTTGGTAGTCGCTAAACTTAGGACAACTACGCGCAATGTTTACCACCCTTACTTGTCTATAATAGTAGGACCTATAAATAAATTAATTAAAAAAAAAGTAATTCCTCCCTCGTTTCTATACCCTAACCTCCCTCTTGCAGGTGGGCCTTACAAGCTTGGAGGCAGCCTCTAAGCTAAAGGCTTCTCCCATTTTTCTGCAATGTTTGAAGCACTGTTGTGAAAAACGGTTGACTCGGCTGATTCATCGGTGATGGTGAATAAACTGTCACGAATAGTTTAATCAAGTGTAATTAACACGATTGAACGATTAATTATGTATAATCAAATTAATAAGCTGTTTTTCGATTAATTATCTATTTTTCCTATTTAATCACGAAAATAGCTTATTTTTATTCACTAAGTATGATAAATTAGTTTATAATATTGTGTCATAGTGTTCATAATGTGTATCTTCTGGATGAAATATAAACAATGAAATTAAAACATCTTTTGTAGAGTGATAATTTACAATAACATTGGGTAACTAAAATATTTCTAATTAATTTTAAATGTAAATAAATATATTAATAAGAACACATAATTATTTGTTAAATTCTGATTAATTGCTTAGTTATACTAAGTCCATCCATCGAGTGCTCACCATTTTTCACAACACTGGTTTGGAGACAGCCTCCAGGTAGTCTCACATCTTGGAGGCTAAATTTATCACACTGTAGACGCTCTTATAGAGGCGTGATTACTAGAAAGCGATGTAGGAAAGGTTGATAATAATACCTCACTGTGCATGACAGCATCTCAAAGTTGGCATTTTCTCTACAAAAATTCACTTAACAATATGTACAAGATAACCTCAATCCTATAACTAGACGCTACATACATGAGCCCGAAAGGTTGAAATGGCTGCTGGGCTTACACAATGTAGGTTTTCTTCAGTGCTTTCCTGCCACGCTTCCTCTTTGGATTGGATGCATCAGCCATGAGATTCAGGGCGTTAATAATTTCCTCATCCTCGTTGTTCCAGAGTATTCTAGATTTATCAGGGTTTTCTAGCAGCAGCTTGGCCACGAGGAAACCGGCAATGGACCAAGTCTGGAAAAGCCGAGATTGCTTCCCGATAAATCTTGCGCGCTTGGCATCGTAGTATTCGGGCCATTTATCCGTGGCAATACGCCTTTCAGCCACCTCCACAGCTCTTGCTGCAATCCCCGGCCGGTTCATCTTGATACATGCTACTGTGAGCTGCAGATAACAAGAAACTGATTTGACAACTATAGGCAAGAGCAGCAACTGACGCCGAATAATCCAACTGAACACTCGACAAGATTTTGACTTTCAAGTTGCTAAACTGAACCAATGGACATCACTTAGCAAGTATAGAATGCGTAAGTTGCAAACCTGCCACAGCAATGTTGGCCAGGAACCTCCATTATGGTAAGACCAAGGCCTGCAGCAAAAGAAAAAAATATTAAGAAGAAACGCAAACAATATGCAAGACACTTGCAAATAGATGATAATCTAGGGCTCACGTGTTCTTAGGGTCGCTCCCAGTAATGAATTTCCACTCTTGATCTTCAAGAGCAGGATAACATATCTTCATTGGCATCTCCGCCACTAAATCAGACCATTTGGCTTCAATTAGATCCAAAATAGCATGAGATTGATGGGTTGTTGCCAAACTGTTTACTATTGACCAAAAGTTACCCAAAGAAAAGAACCGAAAATCCATGTGAGCTGGCTGCAGGTTTCCAATGAAGTAGCCCCCTTTAGGAGGAATCCATTCAACTAGCCAGGGAGGAATCTGATCAGGATATATGTTAAACTTGTTGACAGCATCATAAGAATATTCCTCTGTTTTGTATCGATATATCTCATTTAGCTTTCTCTTGTCAAGCCAATAATACTCCCTAATATGAAAAGAGAGTGCAATAAGCCTGCTATTTAGGGCACGGATCAAGTCAGCCGATCCATCCTCCAGGGTAAGCATCTCACGTGCACACAAGAGGGCTGAATAGAACAGTGCCTACACCAGAAATGATATATGAAAAATCAGGCATAAATATCAGAAAGTAATCCTCATATATCCACAGGGGTAGTGGGGGGCTGGGGGCAGATCGTGTGACATGACATTAGCTGTAATTTCAGAATGTCCTGAATAACCATGTCTGTGAAGACTAAACTTTAATTGACAAGATGTGTAGTTCCAGAACACAACTGTGCTTGGTGTAATAAAATGATCAACATTGAAATGAAATTAAGACATCCAAAGAACTCAATTACTTGTTCCGTATGTAAAAAGATCAGAACTCAAAACATATTTACTAAAGCTTTAATTGGCAAGATGTGTAGTTCTAGAAGAGAACTGTGCTTGGTGTAATGGAATAAGCAACATTGAAATGAAATTTAAGACATCCCAAGAACTCATTTACTTGTTCCATATGTAAAAAGAACAGAATTAAAAATGTATTTACTATTTCGTGCCTGCATCCTCATCACATACGTTTGTTACATATGCTTTGCAAAGTGTACGTGTTTCTGATTTTTTTTAAAGGGCCTGTTTCTGATGTTTCACTGTGTAGTTACTTTCACACACTGGTGCTACCTGAATTTCCAATGGATGTCCATGGATTCCCATTCGACGATCTATCATGCACGAGCCATCAGTGACCAGCAATGTAGGGAACATGTCGAACCCATCAGCTAAACAGAGCTTCAAGATCATCTTTATTCCAGTCTGGACATCAATTCTCTCCTGAAATGATAGATCCCCTGAACATTTTCCATATGCTCTCAGCAATATGATCCACCACAAACCTGAAAACCATCAAGGCGCTCCTTTTTAACACTATATGCAAAGTGACAGACAGAGAAAAATCGTCAGCTCCAACTTAACCTGAATCAAAAGGTTTCAAAAAACTCTACCTGAATCAACCGGGGCCACACGGCCTATAGCAGCCTCCCCAAAATCAGGATCCAAGACTTCCTCAATTCCATCGTCATCGCCGTCAAGTGGAATAGCACGCACCTTGAAACTAGCTGGCATCAACCCTTGGCCAGGACTATGGCAGTCCATCGTTTTCTCCCAGCTCTATAGATCCTCAGCAAACGGTTTCACAAATTAGAGACTTGATACATCATGGGCAGTATATACTCCCTCTCATCATGAAAGGATGTCATTTGGACATCGACGTGGTCCCCGAGCATAACATTGACCACTAATTTCTTTTGTAAAAGATTTATAACAACAACAACCAAGCCTTTTGTCTCAAACAGGTTGGGATAGGCCAAAAAAAACCCAATTAAAGTCAATAAAACTCCTAAACCTTCGATCTTGGGTCATGATTCGATGCGTGGATCGCCAACTTCCATATATTTCTATCCAATGTCAAATCTTTAAGAACATTCCAATCCCTCGTGTCTTTTTTAACTACTTCCCACGTCAGTCTCGATCCACCTTTGCCTCTTCTTATGTTTTCGAGACGACTTAAAATTCCACTACACCCCGATGCCTCAGAAGGTCTCTATTGGAGATGTCAAAACCATCTCAGATGATTTTGGACAAGCTTTTCTTAATAGGTGCTACCTTAACCCTATCACATATATCATCATTGCGAATTCGATATCGCATTGTAAGAGATTTATAAAATCTAACAAAATCATACTTTTATGAAAGTTCCTTTTGAGATAAATTTATATATACTATTTTCATGTGTCCAATCTAGTTATTGAAAAAGATATGGATAGCTAAAATTTAGAAAGTTTGACTGTCTGAACCCCAAAAGCGACATTCTTTTTGCGACCGGAGGGAGCAATAATTGTTTCGCATAAAGGTATCTACAAAAGATAGTTCCTGACAGAACTGTTAAGCGGATGTTGACTTCAGTAAATGAAAACATGTCTTGATTTCAACAGATTTCTCTTAAGTTGTGCTTTCCAGAGCTAGCTTAGATGTGCAATATCTTACTAGAATTCAGGAGCATCAACATCAATTGCATACACATTAGCACCAAAATATGAAGGTTCAAGGGGCTACAGAAAATCGTCAATGGACGGCCGTCACCTGGAGCTGGAGCGTGTGCAGGATGAAGTTACGGACGATTTCGTACTCCCCCTTCAGCAGGAATGCGACACCCGAGGGCACGAAGTCCCTGATGAACACCTGGTCGTAGTTGAGCGGGCTGGCGTCGTTGGGGTCGCAGGCGGCTATCGTGCCCACGGGGCTGCCACAGTAGTGTACGACCGACTCCCGGAGGAGGCCCCACGCCTCGTCCTCCACGTCATACGGAGCGCGCCTCCTCTGCGGCGCCGCTTTCAACACCGGCTTGGCGGCGCCCGCAAAGGCGCCATTAACGCCCCTCCCGTCGACTTCGCCCACCGCCTGGCCGCTCGCGCCGCCGCCGGAGGGAACCTTGAGGCCCGTATCGTGCTGCTGCTGCGCTCTCGGGTTGTTGCTGGGTAGCGAGTGGGGGCATGCGGGGTTCCCCTTCTCCCTCCCCCTCCCACCCTTCCTTCGATCGGCTCCGGCTCTGCCTCTGAAGGACGCGAACGGCGGGGGCGCCGCGTCGGGGGCCGCGCGGGGCACCCGAGACGCAGTGGTAGCGGCAGCGGCGCAGCCGCCTGGGCGATGATCCCCATGCGCTGCTGGCTGATCAGGAAGAGGAGAATTCAGTCAGCCGATGGGTGAAGCAGGAGACGGAGTGCGCGCGCGCGAGACGCGGCCTGCAGGAGCGGCGCGGATCACGTGAGATGGATACAAAGGCGGTGGAGGAAGCTTTGTGTTGCGTAATCGGAGAGGCGGTGGCGCGCGCGGACGACGACGTTGACAGGAGGGGAGGATCGGAGATGGAACGGCCGAACGGGGAGGCACGTGTCCACCACCGGACGCTCCTCTCTGTCCCCACGCCACGCCGCCTCCTATTTTCGCTTTCGTTGGTTTTGTCCTCGCGAGCTTGAACGTATCCAGAACATGGCAGTGGCAGACACACGGTGAACAAACTAGTTGTTTCGGCATATTTGTCTTTAGCTAGAGCCGGAAGAAAAGCTCCTTAGCGCTTGAATCTTCCATTATAATAGTTAATAGGTTTTAAATTAAAAATTTAAGACATCCCAAGAACTCATTTACTTGTTCCATATGTAAAAAGAACAGAATTAAAAATGTATTTACTATTTCGTGCCTGCATCCTCATCACATACGTTTGTTACATATGCTTTGCAAAGTGTACGTGTTTCTGATTTTTTTTAAAGGGCCTGTTTCTGATGTTTCACTGTGTAGTTACTTTCACACACTGGTGCTACCTGAATTTCCAATGGATGTCCATGGATTCCCATTCGACGATCTATCATGCACGAGCCATCAGTGACCAGCAATGTAGGGAACATGTCGAACCCATCAGCTAAACAGAGCTTCAAGATCATCTTTATTCCAGTCTGGACATCAATTCTCTCCTGAAATGATAGATCCCTGAACATTTTCCATATGCTCTCAGCAATATGATCCACCACAAACCTGAAAACCATCAAGGCGCTCCTTTTAACACTATATGCAAAGTGACAGACAGAGAAAAATCGTCAGCTCCAACTTAACCTGAATCAAAAGGTTTCAAAAAACTATACCTGAATCAACCGGTGCCACACGGCCTATAGCAGCCTCCCCAAAATCAGGATCCAAGACTTCCTCAATTCCATCGTCATCGCCGTCAAGTGGAATAGCACGCACCTTGAAACTAGCTGGCATCAACCCTTGGCCAGGACTATGGCAGTCCATCGTTTTCTCCCAGCTCTATAGATCCTCAGCAAACGGTTTCACAAATTAGAGACTTGATACATCATGGGCAGTATATACTCCCTCTCATCATGAAAGGATGTCATTTGGACATCGACGTGGTCCCCCGAACGCAACATTGACCACTAATTTCTTTTGTAAAAGATTTATAACAACAACAACCAAGCCTTTTGTCTCAAACAGGTTGGGATAGGCCAAAAAAGAAACCCAATTAAAGTCAATAAAACTCCTAAACCTTCGATCTTGGGTCATGATTCTGGTACGTGGATCGCCAACTTCCATATATTTCTATCCAATGTCAAATCTTTAAGAACATTCCAATCCCTCGTGTCTTTTTTAACTACTTCTTCCCACGTCAGTCTCGATCCACCTTTGCCTCTTCTTATGTTTTCGAGACGACTTAAAATTCCACTACACCCCGATGCCTCAGAAGGTCTCTATTGGAGATGTCAAAACCATCTCAGATGATTTTGGACAAGCTTTTCTTAATAGGTGCTACCTTAACCCTATCACATATATCATCATTGCGAATTCGATATCGCATTGTAAGAGATTTATAAAATCTAACAAAATCATACTTTTTATGAAAGTTCCTTTTGAGATAAATTTATATATACTATTTTCATGTGTCCAATCTAGTTATTGAAAAAGATATGGATAGCTAAAATTTAGAAAGTTTGACTGTACGAACCCCAAAACGACATTCTTTTGCGACCGGAGGGAGCAATAATTTGTTTCGCATAAAGGTATCTACAAAAGATAGTTCCTGACAGAACTGTTAAGCGGATGTTGACTTCAGTAAATGAAAACATGTCTTGATTTCAACAGATTTCTCTTAAGTTGTGCTTTCCAGAGCTAGCTTAGATGTGCAATATCTTACTAGAATTCAGGAGCATCAACATCAATTGCATACACATTAGCACCAAAATATGAAGGTTCAAGGGGCTACAGAAAATCGTCAATGGACGGCCGTCACCTGGAGCTGGAGCGTGTGCAGGATGAAGTTACGGACGATTTCGTACTCCCCCTTCAGCAGGAATGCGACACCCGAGGGCACGAAGTCCCTGATGAACACCTGGTCGTAGTTGAGCGGGCTGGCGTCGTTGGGGTCGCAGGCGGCTATCGTGCCCACGGGGCTGCCACAGTAGTGTACGACCGACTCCCGGAGGAGGCCCCACGCCTCGTCCTCCACGTCATACGGAGCGCGCCTCCTCTGCGGCGCCGCTTTCAACACCGGCTTGGCGGCGCCCGCAAAGCCGCCGTTGACGCCCCTCCCGTCGACTTCGCCCACCGCCTGGCCGCTCGCGCCGCCGCCGGAGGGAACCTTGAGGCCCGTATCGTGCTGCTGCTGCTGCGCTCTCGGGTTGTTGCTGGGTAGCGAGTGGGGGCATGCGGGTTCCCTTCTCCTCCCCTCCCGCCCTTCCTTCGATCGGCTCCGGCTCTGCCTCTGAAGGACGCGAACGGCGGGGCGCGCGCGTCGGGGAGCCGCGCGGGCACCCGAGACGCAGTGGTAGCGGCAGCGGCGCAGCCGCCTGGGCGATGATCCCCATGCGCTGATGGCTGATCAGGAAGAGGAGAATTCAGTGAGCCGATGGGTGCAGCAGGAGACGGAGTGCGCGCGCGCGAGACGCGGCCTGCAGGAGCGGCGCGGATCACGTGAGATGGATACAAAGGC
This sequence comes from Guadua angustifolia, assembly GCA_036346375.1. Taxonomy (NCBI): domain Eukaryota; kingdom Viridiplantae; phylum Streptophyta; class Magnoliopsida; order Poales; family Poaceae; genus Guadua; species Guadua angustifolia. The sequence continues at coordinate 25,050,408 of CM070507.1, forward strand.
GGTGGAGGAAGCTTTTTGTGTTGCGTAATCGGAGAGGCGGTGGCGCGCGCGGACGACGACGTTGAGAGGAGGGGAGGATCGGAGATGGAACGGCCGAACGGGGAGGCACGTGTCCACCACCGGACGCTCCTCTCTGTCCCCACGCCACGCCACGCCGCCTCCTATTTTCGCTTTCGTTGGTTTTGTCCTCGCGAGCTTGAACGTATCCAGAACATGGCAGTGGCAGACACGGTGAACAAACTAGTTGTTTCGGCATATTTGTCTTTAGCTAGAGCCGGAAGAAAAGCTCCTTAGCGCTTGAATCTTCCATTATAATAGTTAATAGGTTTTAAATTAAACTAAATCTATTTAAAATAAAAAAAAGTTAATAAGACTCAGCTTCGAATTTGAAATAAGTAGGGTGAAACGTTGGATCATGGACGGATATTGCTCATCCGTATCATAACCCATATTTTTTCGGATTGAGTCGGATACGGATCTGTCGGATTATCGGGATTCGGATCTGAGCAGATCTGACTAGATTCGGATCGGGATCGGATATCATAATCGGATAGTAGTATAGTATATAATTGTGTACGTAAAAGAACGAATGAAGCATTAACCTTACAACATTAGTTTCAAGTCATAATTATTTCAGCGTAGGATAGTAGTATAGTTAGAGGTGCAATTTAGTGACTCAACTAATTCCATAATTTGAATAGAAAGAAGTTTATCAAATAAATTGAACAAATCAATTTAGGTAAAAGCATTATGTCATCACTCTATTTGTTTGTTGATAGATTTGTTGAGGTTCACGCTTAATAACAAAGTAGTGTTTTTTCGTGCCAGTATCAAACAACTATTCTATCTATCCAATAATGAACCAAATTAATGGAAAAATAACTGATTTTATCCGGATATCGGGTCGGATATTTACCGGATATCGGTCGGATATTGCTATTCCATATCCTAACCCATATTACATGAGATTTTTGGATCGAATCGGATATTGCTCTTCCCATATCCTAACACATATTACATCGGATTTTCGGATACGGATATAGATAACATCAGATCGATTTTAAGCGGATTCGGATCGGATCGGGGATATTTCCCTGTTTCACCCTAGAAATAAGTGTTTAAATGACAAATAAAATAATTTTATATTAAACTATTAATTTTGAAAAACTTGATAATAATTTGTTAAACTGAATAGTCCACTCTACCTTAGCCCAGCCCAACTTGGCCCTAAATGACCTTGCCTAGTCAAGAACATCACTGTACGGGTTGGAAGAAGCAGACGAGCCCATCCTTAGGCCTGTTTGGGAGAGCCTCAGATCGCTCATTTCGAGTGAAACTTATAGGCTAAAATAAAGTGAATTAAGTTTATATTTTTAGTCTAAAATGTAAACAAGATGATCTACCTAAACACTCTTAATGTACCAGCTCGACTCCACAAATTTCGAGCTAGAAATACTGCCACCAACTCCACGATTTTAGTGGATGTCAGTCCCAAACACCCTTAATCTGCAGTTTGGAATGACATCAGCGACTGCAATGCGCCCATGAATAGGGGTGTAACAGTCGGGTTCAGACAGATAATAGTCATCCCATACCCTACCTAATATTTTTTCTCGACTGCAGTGCAAGCACGGTAGTAAAAATCGGGTAGGGTACGAATAACAGTAGCATTTTCTACGACGGTGGAAATCGGGTTCAGGTAGTGTCATTGACGGGTATATCTGAGATATGGTACTTCATCGGGTAGTGACGAAATACCTAGAATCGAAACATGCGATGAAAACAATCCAACTATCACACTAGTACATCACATAATACAAAGTCCAATACATAAGTGAAATTCACATACATAGTTCAACACATAGTTGAATTGGAGGAGAGAACTTGGGTCAATCCCAAAGGAATAGGAGGTAATGACAATAGTTTTGAACAACGTGAAATCACAAGCATCTGTAGTCTAGGAAACCAGGTCATGTGCTCCTCTTGTTTAGGTTGATAGCAAGTAGAACATAATTGAGACATTTACCTTTTCGAATTTTATAAATTTTCTTGAGTGTGATCATGATCTCAAATTTTATGAGAGATTACTAATTTCATCAGTATCATTATATAAAATTTTAAAAATTTTATAACATAGTTTGGATAATTTTTCATTTCGTTCAAATTTGCCGATAAGCCTTTTAACAGGATAGTAGTACTGTTCGAATTTTTAAAACTTCATGACATTTGATCATCATCTGGAAATTTTATGATAATATTATAGATATGTCAGGACCATCCACAAAAATTTCAAAATTTTATAACCTCGTTTGTTCTAATTTTCATTCGGTTCAAACTTGCTTGGGTGTTTTATCGGGATAGTAGCAATGTTTGAATTTTTAAAATTTCTCAGATTTTATAATCACCTGAAAATTTAATGAGAACATATCTGATGTGTCAGGAATCTTCAAAAAATTTCAAAATTTTTGACATCGTTTGATCTATTTTTGGTCAATACAAGTTAAATCAAAATTTCGAAATTAGTAGTACCACGGGTACCCGAATTGTGAAAATTATCGAATTACCATTACCGACCCATTACTCCCGCTGAATTCTCCTGGTACTACCGTCACCCGTACCCGTCGGGTAGTGTAAAATAGTTTTCCATTAAGGTAATTTTGCATCCAGATGCGGTACAAGTCGAGTATATTACGACCCATTTACACCCCTACCCATGAACACTCACGTCCTCCCTCGTGAGCTCGTCCGACTTCCGAGCGCCATTGGTTTTCCCTGTCCATGAAGCTTGCCACTGCTGCATCATTATTGTAATACACACCTTCGCTGGGCGCAGGGTCCCCAAACCATTTTTGGGAAAACTGTTCAAAATTCAAAAATATCGAGTCAAAAATAGTTAGAAACCATAGAGTTCAAAAATAAAATTAAAAAAAAAATCAAAACCGATGGTTTTCACAAAAAAAAGAGCTCAGTTTTCATCAAAAACTAACCGACCAATTGAATGTTCCTTAGAATAGTTTTCGAGAAATTTTCACTCGATTTCTTCAAAAATCGAGCGATTTTCACCAATTTACGTTACATAATTTTTTAAAATTATTTTTAGACTAGACCGGTTTACCAACCAGTTTTAAATCTCGAACCGTAGCGATACAGTCGAAAACCACGGTTTTCCAGCGGTTTTCATTGGTTTTTCAAACCCTGGCTGCCCTTTGCCACATCGATTTTTCATGAATATACAGCATACGCACATGACGAATACGATACCAGTATCATGTCAAAACACATACAACCCCTAAGAATTTGCACTTCAGCATGCGAACATGTGAAAGACTGCACTTCACGGTACAAGTCAGGAAAATGTTGGAATGCCCTATTAATGCTTTTCCCTAATAGTCGGATCCTAACATGTCAACGAACAAATTGCCCCCACCCTCGCATTGTTGAACTGCAGAACAGCAGCAGATACTTCCCAATGACAAGCTCCAAAGAATGATTTCAATGTGGGCCATCGTCATGGTCATTGTCGTTGTCGCCTTCGTAGTACTCATCGTCGCGGTGGATCTGCTTGTCTTGGGTATGCTCTGCACAAACATATTACACAGTCCTGTAATAAGCGCCATAACAAAGTTCAAACAGGACAGCTAAAGAACAGCTCCCAGAATGAGAAACTAAACATAAATTAAAAACAAGTTAGTGTTTGAACAGGACAGTTTCAAAAAGTGAAACTGGGAATTTACACAATATAAACATGTCAATTAAGAATAAATGCATCACATTTATTTATTTTAAAAATGCAAATTGACTCAGGATGCAGCATGAACATGCTTCTAGGGGAGAACAGCAGGTTCCTGGACAAATCATTACTCATCTATATGAACATGGTAAGGCGTGCCAGAAGTATTTCACTTACGATCAACACGTTCATCAGGATCCAACTCATCTTCATCAATATCTGGAATAAAAAAATCAGGTGGAACCTGCAAAATGATTCACAATATAATCCCTGTTCAGAAAAACCTAGACTACCCTGATGGAAGCAAGAAAATTAGGTAACAAAATATGGAAAGGCATACTTTAGTGTCCTGCCAGTATCATTTTTTTTCCATGTAACCAGTTTCAACTGGGAGGTTTCATCATGCGAGTGTAAATACAAACTTACCTCTTGCATCTGAACGCCAGGTGCATGCTGTATGGCCCGCAAACTCTCCATGACTTGCACTTTGATTGAACTGAGATAGGTCTTACTATTTAAGTTGTCCTGTTCCCATTAAACAATAAGAAACCATATAGTGTTTACACATCCTGAAGAAAGAAATGAAGTTCTAGATATTTAAAAGGTTAGAAGCACCTAATAGCAACTAAAATATTTTGTCTTACGCCAGGCAGGCATAGGATAAAAAAGAGCCAATGAGGAAAGGTTCATTACCATGTTCAAATTTTGTACTTTCAATGTATAATCTGGAGCAAAATACTTAATGTATTCATTGTCTGGAATCTCTGCAGAAAATGTTATGTAAAAGTAAAAGTCTGCATCATGGAACTATATAAGGATTTATTACAAAACTCTCAACCCCACCACACTTGATAGATTTGTTTTCACCTTAAATTGCCAAGGAAAAAAGAAAGGAAAATAATACAAGAAAAATGTTGCATGCATAGAGCGATTACTAGCTACTGTGACTAAAAAAGCAAAAGGCCAAAGAAGACAGAAAATTACAAAATTGCAAAAGAACAAAGAAATGAGATACCGTTTGGGAGTTCTGTGTCTAGGAGGACCCCAGTTTCAACAGCCCAACAGCGTGCTACATTCTCCTTGGTGTATCCACCACCTCCTGTTACCTGCATGATGGAAAATATGTAGATACCCTAGGAAAAAAACAAAGGAAATCATATGGCAATAGTTTTCTCCCTTACCAGAAGGGGAATATTGAATTTCTTGACAAACTTTACACATTCAGCATGGCCTGTTTGTGAAAACATATCAAGCTAGTAAGTATTAATAGATCATTCAAGTCAAATTCAGCTCAATAAACTAGGTTTCAAGACCAAAGGAGCTCCCAAACACCATTAATGCAAGAAAAACCCCAAACAACAACAATTTCTGGGAATATTGAATTTCTTGACAAACTTTACACATTCAGCATGGCCTGTTTGTGAAAACATATCAAGCTAGTAAGTATTAATAGATCATTCAAGTAAAATTCAGCTCAATAAACTAGGTTTCAAGACCAAAGGAGCTCCCAAACACCATTAATGCAAGAAAAACCCCAAACAACAACAATGACGGAATTAAGAAGATGAGGTTTCCCATTAAATCAAAAGGTAACCCCTAGACCCCAGTCCCTAGCAGCTCATCCAACAATATTAAACATGGTACACTACTTATACATTTAGATGACAGTTTGCTGAATCTATGAATACATAACATGTTTAAGAACTATGGAACCTTCAATGGAAAGATTGAAGCACCCTAGGCGGTCCCGTGCCAACGAATCAGCCCCGCATTGAAGAACAATAGCACCTGGCAGATATGTCTCAACAACCTTGGCAATAATCTACATGGTAAATATTACATAATTTGGTAAGACCAAATAACGACTTGGACAATGAGAAAGCAAAGCATGTGGGCTTACTGTTTTAAAAAGCCGAGTAAAGCTGGTGTCATCTATCCCATCTTTAAGTGGAATGTTGATGGCATAATATTTTCCTTCCCTTTCTCCTATATCCTTCAAATGATAATCAGGTAAATCAGTACGAAGAGCACATCCATTTAAACAGAGGTTATATAATAAAACCAAAGTCTCATCATTATTTAACAGCATGTGACATGCAACTATTTAAAGGTGAAGGAAGATGCTCGCTGTGTCAAGTGTCGGCTGTTTCCAACATGTTTATAAACAGAAAGGCACAGATTTTCTGCTCACAATAGACCTTGCTTTTTCCTCTATTTGGGAGTTGTATACTAATATGTTTCTAATTAGTGGGAAAATTCTGATTTACGAATTCCCAGCTCAATCAAATATAAGTGCATAAAGAAAACTTTCGTTTATTCAGAAGCACCCGCAAACCACGTGCAAAAACAGTATCAATGGCCAAAATAGAAGAAATCATGACCCAAGTCACAAAAAAGCAATACGAGGCTTTAAGTAATAGCTCAAGCATGGCCAGAAAGGGTTTTGTCAGTCACTTCACGGTTTTTTTTTCTCTACTCAGATGGCAAACAATCTCAATTAACCACATGCATCAGAGAATCAACAATTTCATTGTTAATATGAACATTTTCAAAGATAAACAATAAACCTCCAGTATTCCCAATTATGATAATGGAAAATTTGGATATATAATATCATGCCAAGAATGTCCAGAAAAATGACATCAGTTCAACAGAAAATGTTACATATTTACAACTTTTAGGAGGATAGGAAACAGTGGGAACAACAAGAAATGGGAATGTTGCAAACTTGCAATTGTTCCCAAATCTATTGATCACTTCCAGTATTATCAACTTTGAGAAGTAGTATGTAACCAATGCTCTTCATGACCCAGTTTTGGAGAATCTGTCTCTTCTGTGACCAAGAGTAGATCACATGATACCTTCAATTGACATATAGTACATAGGAAGCAAGAAACACCATGCATTTCATGTACAAAAGTGAACATAAACTAAAATACAGAAAAGTGCCTAATCACTGTCCACATCATACATCGAAAATTAACAACGAACTAATCTGAGAAATTAATCAAGGCAAATCAATCAAAAAATTATTCATGAATCTTGCTAGTGGAACATTACCTTAATATCACCTGTGCCAGGAAAGAACATGTCACCATACTTGTGGAAACTTACAGTCATTACTCTGCAAATGAAAAAGGGTTGAGAAATATAAAGCTTGTCCAAGCACCGAGGCATTAGTATAATATCATGGCACCACCCACATTAAGAGACAATAGGTGGCAGCTAGATTGGAAAATAATGGCGGCAACAAAAGAATAACTATGAACAATACACATCCATGCTTTTTATTGGCGAAAATATGAACCTGTCAGCAAAATAAAAAGCTTCTTCAACCCCATCTCCGTGATGAACATCAATATCAATATAGAGAACCCTGGCATGGTACTTGAGAAGCTCCAGAATTCCCAAAACCAGATCATTAATGTAGCAGAAGCCTGATGCCTCACACTTTTTTGCATGATGCAATCCACCAGCCCAATTAATGGCAATATCGCATGTTTTATTATTTAGTCTTCGAGCCGCATCTAAAACAATAAAGAACAGCTTAGAAAGTTTGTAAAAAAGAAAGAAACCTGGGTAATTTTCATATTACCTAGAGTTCCTCCAGCATAGATTTGGCAGAACTCAAACAAATTATCAAAGACCGGGCAGTCTTCTCCAAGATTGTCTGGGAACATAGATTAAAAATATATATATCTGAGAACAAATTTTGAAGGAATCAGATAAGTGAATTCAGACAATTCCGAAGGCATAAAGAATGTGTTAAATCGCAGCTTCAATCAGTAAAATAAATAAACTCATTTTCCTTGAATCATCAAATATGCATATTATGGAATGTATAAACCAAACAGTTTTCATTTAAGTGGAAATAGCTAACCTTCCATTTGTATATGACAATGGTATGACATATTGTACCGTTTTAATGTGTTCCTTCTATTTTAATATTACTGTACACGTGAATATCTAAGCTACATATAACACTACCTTACATCCAAGTAAGTAAACTAAATAAAGCTATAAGAATTTAAACATAAGTAGCAAGATATGTGATTTGCATTATGTTGTGAAATTAGCAAAGCCTGGAAGAGTAGTGCATGGAAGAGAAAATCTCATCATTTCATACATCTAGTTAATTCACTTGCATATAGGTGCTGGGTGCCAGGAGTTATCCGGTGCAAGAATTCCACATAATCAGCAGAATGGAACTGGGCAAGCTCCGTTGGATATGCTTTGGGGTCTCTGCAGAAGTCAATGGGAACAAAATGAGAACGAGACACTCCATAAGTGCAAGGAAAGGAATAAACGAAATTCAGTACTGACATATATCTCCATCTTTTGTGAAGTTCATATGAAAGTACAAGATGATGTGTCATACAAAGGCGATGAGGTTTCATCGGGTGATTTAGCCCAAAGTAGACATTTCCCACATCTCCTGAAATGCCCGTTGACACAAAAGTAATTTAGCAAGCAAGCATAGATGTTGAACATATGGATTATGAATGATGAAAACTAGCCTACATGTTTGATATAATGAGTTTTTCCATACAAATGGCACAATTAAGGACCTTGGATGAGCATTAATCATTTTGTTGGTTGCGCAAAATATGGAGAGAGAACGTAAAGACAATGGACCGTTCAAGTATCTTCATGTGTGAAAGAACGCACTTTTTGGGAAATTCTTGCCAGAGAGCCACGAGAAAAAGAACTAACTGGCGCTACAACAACCATAGTTATGCATTCTTAACCACCCTCTTAAACTAATAATGGGGGCAATTATACATCATTCAAATCTTGATTGACTTTTCGCGCCACACGTTTATCTGACTTGGAATGACCCATACACCATAACGCAAACTTATACCGCACTTAGGGCTAGGGTTGAACAAGAAATTAGTAGGCCAATGGGCAAGATAAACTCAATTCTAGTTTAACAAGTCCCGAAAGTTCATACCCCCCGCTGATTTCCTTTTCCGTAAAATCACAGCACCCGCTTCCACAACCATGATCACATCTTGTCATTATAAATCGGCGGAACAAAAACAAAATACTACTAGGTTCCAATAGTATGCCCCCCTTAGGTTTTAGTACCGAAATTGCGCGACGAGACACCCAGGAACAGTAAGATTTGCGAGATGGAATAAGGGGAGAGATAGGGCAGTAACATGATTGGGTGAAGCACAGAGGAGAGTAGAAGGGAGAGCGTAGACAACGTACCGTCGTAGAAGTACGATATCCTTTCTTTCTCCAGCATCACTACGCCCTCGAGCGGCCGCCTGCCACCACGAGCGTCGGTGGAAGGTGGGCGGAAGGAGGAAAGCGGGGTCGTAGAGAAATGGGTGACCTGGAGGCGACGGCGGCGGCGGAGGAAGGTAGGTTGGTCGCGGGAGAAAGAAAGGAGAGATGATGCCGCGAGCGAACGAAGCGGTGCAGGGCGGGCGGTTTTGGGAAGGGGTGGGGAAGGTTCTAGAGCGGGATGGACAGTCAGGATCGGACGGTCGTCCTTGCCTTGCCTTGATGGGTTACCATCTTTGCTACAAGGACTGAAAAAAAAAGTAAAGAAAAATTACATAACCCATCGACTTAAAATTATCTCCCTTTGAATTTGAGAAAAATGATTATATGTCATGGAACAACTCTTTTCTTCATGATATGCTGCTACTGCCGTCATTTTCTCCGTTAAACCCTAAGAAGAGGCTATTTTGCCCTCAGTTGTTATCTCATTTTGTTCACTAAACTGAGACGGGTTCGGTGTAGACTTCCATCCATTCGGTGAAGATGTCTACTTGATGCAGCGTTTCAATACGCATACATGTGTTCACTGGTTCATTCGGTAAGGCAGAAGCACGGCTACAACGCCATGTACTACGGTGCCCTTTCTTTGCCATAGACCACCGCTAGGGTGTAGTACTGCTGCAGGATTGCTATGTTCTTGCTATCTCAAAGTACCAATTACAAGCTATTGAGAAGATTTGGTGGAAGATCAGAGGGGGTTTTAGAAGAAGAACAGGGAAGAAGAAACAATAACAGAGAAAGGGACAATAAAGAAGGAAGAGACGTCTGGTTTCTGCTTCGATGCTTTTCCCGTCGCTGCTGTTCTCTTCTCATATTGCTCAGCCGATTGGGCCCACGTCCAGCCCAAGGCCCGCGTCCGTGACATTCCCCTCCCGTTGAAATGCCGCTTGCCCCCAAACCGATGACTTCGAACTCTGAATCGCACGGTCATCATCCCCGATTGCATGCTGGTACCCAAGGTCACAGTGTGCATCAAGATAGTCTGCTTCAAGAAGATGGCCTCCTCCTCCTTTGGCCCATAGTTGGAGAATGGGTCAACACTTGTCTGAGGAGGCGGGGGCTTTTTCGAGCTTCGCAGAAGTCCAACTCCGGATGGCCAAGGGCTCTCAGAATCTGAATTCTCCATTGCAACATCACCAACGCAAGCTCCAGTCATATCTTCCGAAAGGTAGTAAAATTTCCCCACCAAACCAAGAAAATCTAGACAGATTTGAACGCCTGCGAACTTGGTACGACAAATAGGTGTTCAACCTTGCTTTCATGCTCTAACGCAAGACCATCGATCCTCGTAATCTCATTTGCGGCATGAGTCGGCAAAGGAGTGTCACTGAACTTGTGATCTCATTTGCAGAGATCTTCCACAGAGATTGTTCGGAGCCGAATCTAGGTAGACACTAATGTCAAAAGATGCATCTTCATCGTTTTGTGTCACTCGCATGCATCCAAGCCTTTTAACGTGCCGCTTGGAATGACCGAAGTACCTTTCGATCACAGTTTCTTGAACATTGCTATCTGCAAAAATCTCTTGACCAATATGTCCATGCATAAGGTCAGTAATTTTTGCTTCCAACATGCTCGGTCCTTGAAAATTACACCAGTTGATTGGTTTTGGTTTGCCGTTGTCCATTTCATAATCAGGTTGACGGAATGGAATATTTTCGTATGCAAATTTTGCCCATTGTCCGACCAGGTCCTGTTTAGTCTTATGAAGATGACTGAAGGGGATGTAATGGCCATCCAATGTCGCTCCAACAATCCGATAGACAGTGTTGAAGAAAAGAATAACATTATTGCCTTCCCGGAAAAGAGTAAAGCTCCTTTTCGGATCACACATCATAGGAGATCAACAATAATCTTCCAAACTAACTTTGGGGCCTTCTTGAGAATTTTCGGAGCTTGTTCACTCACAGCGAGAACTCAGATTTTTCTCACTCGAGGCTGCTACATCCTCGCTTAAAACAAGCGAGTTCTTTATCCACGGACTCACTAATTGCAATTATAGGAACCTCTTCTCTGCTGAAGATCCTTGAAGCTTATCGACTTATCCACGACTTCGAACCGGATATGAGATAGTCTTCTGCAGCCTCATTGGAAGATAATTCAACACCCATCGAAGATGGACAATCGATTCTCTGACTTGCCATCCGGTGTCTACCACGAGTAGAATCCTATTTCATACATCTAGTTAATTCACTTGCATATAGGTGCTGGGTGCCAGGAGTTATCCGGTGCAAGAATTCCACATAATCAGCAGAATGGAACTGGGCAAGCTCCGTTGGATATGCTTTGTGGGGTCTCTGCAGAAGTCAATGGGAACAAAATGAGAACGTAGACACTCCATAAGTGCAAGGAAAGGGAATAAACGAAATTCAGTACTGACATATATCTCCATCTTTTTGTGAAGTTCATATGAAAGTACAAGATGATGTGTCATACAAAGACGATGAGGTTTCATCGGGTGATTTGGCCCAAAGTAGACATTTCCCACATCTCCTGAAATGCCCGTTGACACAAAAGTAATTAAGCAAGCAAGCATAGATGTTGAACATATGGATTATGAATGATGAAAACTAGCCTACATGTTTGACATAATGAGTTTTTTTCCATACAAATGGCACAATTAAGGACCTTGGATGAGCATTAATCATTTTGTTGGTTGCGCAAAATATGGAGAGAGAACGTAAAGACAATGGACCGTTCAAGTATCTTCATGTGTGAAAGAACGCAATTTTTGGGAAATTCTTGCCAGAGAGCCACGAGAAAAGAACTAACTGGCGCTACAACAACCATAGTTATGCATTCTTAACCACCCTCTTAAACTAATAATGGGGGCAATTATACATCATTCAAATCTTGATTGACTTTTCGCGCCACACGTTTATCTGACTTGGAATGACGCATACACCATAACGCAAACTTATACCGCACTTAGGGCTAGGGTTGAACAAGAAATTAGTAGGCCAATGGGCAAGATAAACTCAATTCTAGTTTAACAAGTCCCGAAAGTTCATCCCGTTTCGGGGCAGATTACCGTAAAATCACAGCACCCGCTTCCACAACCATGATCACATCTTGTCATTATAAATCGGCGGAAAAAAACAAAATACTACTAGGTTCCAATAGTATGCCCCCCTTAGGTCTTAGTACCGAAATTGCGCGACGAGACACCCAGGAACAGTAGGATTTGCGAGCTGGAATAAGGGGAGAGATAGGGCAGTAAGATGATTCGGTGAAGCAGAGAGGATAGGAGAAGGGAGAGCGTAGACAACGTACCGTCGTAGAAGTACGATATCCTTTCTTTCTCCAGCATCACTACGCCCTCGAGCGGTCGCCTGCCGCCACGAGCGGCGGTGGAAGGGGTGGGCGGGGAAGCCGAGGAAAGCGGGGTCGTGTAGAGAAATGGGGTGACCGAGCGCGACGGCGGCGGCGGAGGATGGTAGGGTGGTTGTGCGGGAGAAAGAAAGGGGAGATGCCGCGAGCGAACTAAGAGGGTGCAGGACGGGCGGTTTTGGGAAGGGGTGGGGAAGGTTCTAGAGCGGGATGGACAGTCAGGATCGTATTGACGCCAGGATCGGACGGTCGTCCTTGCCTTGCCTTGATGGGTTACCATCTTTGCTACAAGGACTGAAAAAAAAGTAAAGAAAAATTACATAACCCATCGACTTAAAATTATCTCCCTTTGAATTTGAGAAAAATGATTATATGTCATGGAACAACTCTTTTCTTCATGATATGCTGCTACTGCCGTCATTTCTCCGTTAAACCCTAAGAAGAGACTATTTTGCCCTCAGTTGTTATCACATTTTGTTCACTAAACTGAGACGGGTTCGGTGTAGACTTCCATCCATTCGGTGAAGATGTCTACTTGATGCAGCGTTTCAATAGTATGCATACATGTGTTCACTGGTTCATTCGGTAAGGCAGAAGCACGGCTACAACGCCATATACTACGGTGCTCTTTCTTTGCCATAGACCGCTAGGGTGTAATGCTGCTGCAGGATGCTCCGTTCTAGTAGCATTTGATAGTCTTGTATAGTTGTATTATCGTGAAGAGTGTCCAAGGTTGTTGTCAAGGATACACTTACCGGCGACAAGCTTCATTGTCTTCCAAGAGAGTATTGTTGGCAGCCTGATGCGTACCTTAAGAAAAACGATGTTGTTACGCGCCTTGAAGCCACTCCTGTCTTCGAGTCATCTCCCGCCTGACCGGCACCAACACAAATTGTCATTGGAACCAGTGACGGAACTAGAAAATTTATAATGGTGTGCTGCACTGCGGTCACGCTGCCGCCTACCCGAAGTCGCTTGTCGCGCCGCCTTCCGCGACTAAGGCGACCCGACAAATTGCTTAGTCGCATCGGCAAAGACGCCTCCGTCTGCTGCAGTGTGCCCACCCGATGGTTGCGCGACTTGTTGCTTTCTTGCCGCGGTACCGCTAGCCCGACAACGATGTGCTGGTTAATACGACGTCGACCTCCTCTCGCCGCCGTGTTCAACGGGCATTCTTCTGTCCAAAAACATCGGTTTCACCGGTGGAGGGATGGATTGCTTAGTGTTCATCGTGAGCATCAGCACGATTTCTGACATCGTCGGCCTCGGGTTTGGGTACGACTGCACGGAGAGCAACGCGATCTGGCACATCTGCATGACCTCCTTCTCGTCAAACCCGTCGGCCTGCACCTTCGGATCGATGAGCTCGAGTATCTCGGATTGCTTGTAGACTAGCGACCATTGCATCCCTCTCGAGCAAAGACCCTACAAGGCGAATAAGATTTTTGTGTTGGATACTTGTTATCATGTTCACTTCAACGAAGAACTCGGATTCTCTAGACTTGCTAATACTTGCTTGTTTCATAGCAACTTTCCAGCCATCGGCCAGGGCGACAATACCAAGTCCATATTTTCTAGCTTCTCCAAATTGTACCATAAATTGGCCAATAAACTCAAGAGTTGATTTTGAATCGTCCCTCACAAATTTTGTAAAATCAACAATTCTAAAACGATATCTACAAAGAACGGGAAGTAGCAACTGCCTATGGTAGTGGTAGTATTGTGACTCTGATTTACTGTTGTCATTGACGTCCAATTGATATCAAACATTGACTTTTCTTCTCTCTATCGGATGGCCAGTACGTCAAGAAAGGAAAAGAATGCCTTTACCTTCCGTGCTTCCACCATCTACTCATGTGCCAAACGATGCTTTCTCCATCCTCCGAAAATCGAATCTGCAGTCTCTCTAATCGCCAACATCATAGAAATTTTGGGGGTGCGGGCATACCGCACCCCTTAGTTCCGCCTCGATTGGAACAATTATTTGGCTAACGTGAACGTTATGCAACTTACCAAACGAACTCAAGCTGCAGAACAAAGTGACACAAGATTGCATTGTACTTTATGTGAAAAAATAGCTCTCGACGATCTTGTCCAAGAATGTCGAAATTATGTAGATATCTAATGGTGTGTTGGATTGCTTTTATCAAGTGGTATATATATAAGATAGTTCAAGGAAAAAAATCGTTCATGTATTTGGTTGTTTGAATGAAACCATACCATCGAGATGGTCAGATACAAATTTGAGGAATATTTTCCTATAGATGTTGAACCATTTAATTCATCCAAAACAATGGAATCAAATAGTACATGACCATTCCATCCCATTCATCCTTATCCCACCAACCAAATACATTCAGTGGTCTTAGGTGGTTGAGACTAGCAACCGGCCTTGGCAGACCAAGTGCCAGTTTCTATACTCGTCAATAGGTTACTTTTGATTTTTTAAAAACTTATATCAATTCTGGTGGTGCAACTGTGACATGTAATTCACTATTATGTTAACCTCGCACCAATCACAACATTTTTTCAACATCATGAGAGAAATGTCATTTTGTGTTGGTATATATAGTCGGTCGTAGACCTCCTCAAATCAAGGGAAAAATTAGTCCAGTGACACTCAATTTGTTGGTTTTTAGTAATGTGTCTATGACATGTGGGTCCATCTGAGTGTATGACAGTAGGTCAGGGTGTCATAAAGTGAATCACGAATTTTAAAGAGTGTCAGTGGCGCCAATCTCCCTAAATCAAGGGTCAGTTTTATTGGAAAAATTGATGATTTGCCCTATTCTTTCTGTATCATTGATTATTTGCTCCGTGATACCTGAAACATCTAGACCCCCAAATTTGCTTTGAGTTTTGATAATTAATAACAATCATGTATTAAGGGACTAATAGTTCTGTTGACAACATGATAGCAGGTTGGTCCTACATATTGTACATAAGGAGATGGAATCATAAAGTTCAAAAGGAATCAAAGCATCAAGCTCAAGGCCAAGGTCTAAAAATTTAAGGACATTTTCATGACTTTTGCTAATCTTGGTGTTTGAAGAAAAGATCGGGTTACTAAACTAGGTGTCCTACTATTAAGATGGATATTTGGTTAGTAGCTTGATGACAATCAAGAATCATGGCTCAAATTCATGTCATCCCTTAGTCATGTGCATTCATCTAAAAATCATTTGAAAATTTTTATGGCTAGCACTACCGCCTTTCTAGATGCAAGATTACAACAGTGTCGATTAACAAATTTCTAGAGGCTGGTAGTTATATTTCAGAGTAGGTGATTTTTGGTGTTTGCCAAGTCGACACTACCGCCCTTCTATATGCGGTACTACCGCAGGTGCAACAGTACCGGCCCTAGACCTCGGTAGTTATTTTCCAGAACACATCAATTTTTAGGGTTTTCCTCCGACCAGACTATCATTATCTGAAGCAACACTACATGGTCTTGCGGTAGTACCAACTCAAATAAACGGTAGTTATTTTCTAGAGAAGGCTCAAAATGCATATTTTTGGTCCCTAAGTCCGGCACTACCGATCCTACATAGGTGATAGTGGGGGGTATTGTAGCAATGGCTATTAACTGCCGCATTAAATGCTATAGCTAACCATTGGACCTGAGGCCATCTAGATTTGTGGGTGGGGCTATAAATACACCCTACCTATAGCAAGGGGACTCTTGTCATTCATTGCACATTTGTGAGTTCTAACAACTCTCTCTCTCTCTCTTCATCTCTAGAGCATTAATTCTCATTTTGTGAGCTGTTGAGAGAAAAATTAAGTGTGAGTATTGAAGTTGAGCTATTTGGTACTTGATCAACCTTAAGCAAGCGCTAAAGTTCTATTCTCTTGGAGGTTATCGCCTCCTAGACAGCTTGGAGGTGTAGGACCGGTGATCTCTTCAAAAGAGATTGTGAAGAGACCCGATATCGGTGTAAAGATTGGAGCTCACCTACTCAGAGCAAGAAAAGCTACCACTAGTGATCGAGAGAGGCACAATTGTGCAAGGAGATGACTTGATTCGTTCAAGCTTTCTTAACGTGGATTAGAGGAGACCGGCAAGTCTCTGAGACCACGAAAAAATCATTATATCCATCTTCTTGTAGTTTGCTCTTTTGTGTTTTAAATTGTGAAATTTATATTCCTAATGATTTTAGTTATTGATTATCTCTTTAGAATTAGTACTCTTGTCTAGACATAAATAGTTAGTGCAATTAGCATAATCGTTATAGAATTGATAATTGTGTTGCATTTGCTCAATTATTAAATTAGAGCTAAAGAATTTTAAAAATCTTCTATTCACCCCCTCTAGTCGGTATCCTTGATCCTGCAATGTCTCACTGACATGCGTCCTAGGGCCACATGTCAATGAGACATGCGAGGCAAATAATCAATTGCACCCAAAAATGGGACAAATAATCAAATCTCCCCTATTTGATTTGGTGTCTAGGTAGCCAAAGTTGTTAAATCAAATTTTGGTAATGTTGACTAAATTTAGCATTCATTTGATTTAATACTAAAATTTTGGTTAGATTTTGCTCACATTGACTCTTTGATTCATTTTTAAAGTAAACATTGCCAAAATCAACATGACCGATTTGACGATTTCGCCATCCTATTTTGGTACTATTGATTTTGGTTGGGCTTTTGTGTGTAATTGTGGCATTCAAACCAAACAGCCCTAAAACTCAACTTGATGGACCATGGCTCCCACACTGAAACGACAGGGGATATCGCCTAGAGGGGGGTGAATAGGCGAATTAAAAAAAATAAAACTAAATCGCAGCGGAATACAAAAACTTCGGAATGTCCGAATAATACTTCGGACTGTCCGAGTGGTTCGGATAGTCCGGGGTTATATCCGGATAGTCCGAGTTATCCGAAGTATCCGGGGTTCTATTTGGATATTCCGAATGCTCCAGAGCACACAGCTCGCAAAAGAGATCTAGGCTATTTGGGGAATATTAAATACACCTAATTAAACTAGTTAGCCTAGAATACTTGAAGCAAATAGAGATCTAGCTGAAAACTCACTAGAAAAGTAGATCGGGCAATTTCAAGATTCAAAATCAAATACTAAAGCAAGAGTAAGAAGCAAACTTGGAGACGATGATTTTTCACCCGAAGTTCGGATCCTTGAGGGGATCCTACGTTTCCGTTGAGGTGGCTCGGTCACAGTTGAATTGGGGTCTCTTTCAACCCTTTTCCTCCGGTGTTGCACAAATGCACTTTCACGGCGGCTTCGGTCACACTTGAGCCGGGTCTCTTTCAACCCTCTTCCTCCGGTGTTGCACAAATGCACTCGCCGGTCTTCACTTCTTTGATTCCTTCCCTTGCGGAGGTGGAATCGGCCTTCACAAACTTCCTACGACCAACCACACAAAGCACCGGTGGCTCATAAGCGACCTCCTAGCCGTCTAGGAGTCATCAACCTCCAAGAGTAACAAATGCTCACGAAAAACAAACTTGGAGATAAACTCAAGTGCTCAAAGATCAACTCTTCCTCAACACACACCTCTTCTAACTCTTCTCAACCCTTCTCACTAAGGGGATCACTTAGATCTAAGAGTGGAGAGGAATTTTAGGGGCTCAAGAGCAAAGGGATAACCTCTCAAATCTAAAGGGTTGCAGCCCCCCACAAATGGGGAAGGATGGGGGTTTAAATAGAGACCCCCAAAAATTGAACTAATTGATAATATGCCCCAAAGTTGAGGTGGCTTTGATGATTTGCCCTCCTCTGTGTCTATGACATATGGGTCCAGAGCCCACATGTCATAGACACATATGGGGTAAATCATCAAAGGGCTCCTCAACTTGGGGAGTTATCCTCAAAATCCCCCCCAAAAATTAGCCGTTTGAACTCATCCCGAAAGTTAGTTGGACGGTTCAACCAAGTTCGGACATCTTAACATGTCAAACTCGAAGTAACAGAGAGACCCAGCTCGGATAGTCCGAAAATATGTTCGGATAGTTCGAAACTTCGGATACTCCGAAAGAACTTCGGATAGTCCGAACTAGCACTGAGCAGCCCGACGAAAACGAGTATAACTTTTGACTCTGGACTCCGATTTCAGTGATTTTGGACTCTACGGAAAGCTAAGAATGAGAGCTACACAACCAACAAGGTCTCATTACCCAAATCTTAAAGGATAAATACAGATTTTACCAAGAATCCAAGGGAGACCTACAACTCTCACTTTCCGGCACCACCAACACCACTCTCTCTCTATGTGAAAGGGCAGGTGATGTCGCCTAGAGGGGGGGTGAATAGGCGAATTACAATTTTACAATTTAACATGCAGCAGAAATAAAAACACCCAAAGTTTTCAGTCCGGAGTGTCCGGGGATTTTATCCGGATACTCCGGTATAAATGTCCGGACTATCCGGGTTTTAGGTTCGGACACTCCGGATTGGAGACTTTGAGTGGCCGAGGGGTTTAGCCCGGACTCTCGGACTTTTACTCGGATACTCCAGATAAATGTCCGGACTATCCGAGTAATTATATGATACTCGGGTTGGGCACCTCGGGATGAAATTTGAAATTTCTCCAACTTTTAAACAATCTACTTGAACACAAAGATGATAAATACTAGCAGGAACCTAGATCAAGTAGATACCTAGCGAGAAACTCAATAATCAAATAGATCGGGCAATTTCAAGATTCAAAATCAAATACTAAAGCAAGAACAAAAGTAAGCAAGAATGAAAGGCAAACTTGGAGACGATGATTTTTCACCCGAAGTTCGGATCCTTGAGGGGATCCTACGTCTCCATTGAGGCGGCACCAAGCCGGGGTCTCTTTCAACCCTTATCCTCCCGGTGTTGCACTTTGCACTCATGGCCACCGGCCACTCAAGACACGGGGTCTCTTTCAACCCGCTAGCCACGGTGTTGCACCTTGCACTCACGGCTTTCACTTCTTTGATTCCTTCCCTTGCGGAGGCGGAATCGGCCTTCACAAACTTCCCACGCCAACCACACAAAGCTTGGTGGCTCGAGGCGACCTCCTAGCCGCCTAGGAGTCCTCAACCTCCAAGAGTAACAAATGCTCACGAAGAATAAGCTTGGAGATGAAATCAAGTGCTCAACAACTCAAATCACACTCAACCCGAGCACTACCTCTCTCACACCCAACCCTTCACTCAAAAGGGATCACTAAGATCTAGGGTTAGAGGGCTTTTGGGAGCTTAAGATCACTAAGAATACACCCCAAGGCACCAAGGAACCAGCCCAACAACACCCCTCCAACGGCTACCCAAGAGGGGCTTTAAATAGAGGCCCCAAAAAACTAGCCGTTTGAATCACATGACATTCGGATACTCGGACCATTTTTGCCCGGAGTGTCCGGACATTTAGTTCGGATACTTGAATTAAGTCCGGATACTCCGGAATTGACTCAAGAGACCCGATTTAAAAACAAGCATAACTTTTGATTCCGGACCGATTTAAGTGATTTTGGACTCTATTGAAAGCTAAGAACAAGGGCTACACAACCAACAAGGTCTCACTACCCAAATCTCAAAGGATAAATCCAGATTTCACCAAGAATCCAAGAGAGACCTACAACTTTCACTTTCCGGCACCACCAACACCACTCTCTCTCTAAATTTCACACGGATGGATCACTTGAGCACTTGACACATCTAAAAGTCATTCAATGGAGCATCCCTCTTAATAGTACGGCAATCCTTAGATTCAAATTGAAACGAGAAATCTAAGTCTTACATTCAATCCGCATGCCGTCTTCTTTCTTAATGCCGGTGTATGAAGACCTTTACCTTATAGTTGATGACATCTTCGCCTTGTCCAACTTGACTCGATTCACCTCATGAGACTCTCGTCCTATCAACCTTGACTTGATCATCCTCTCTGACGATCTCCACGCTAAGTCGATCTTGACTTAGTCCTCAACTCTTGGTGACACCGTCGTCTTGTTGACCTCGGCTTAACGATCATCCTCCACGATACCTTGGTCATCATACACATACGGGACCTAATTCTTTCCAAACTACTCATGAAAGACATTAGTCCCAAAAGCTCAATAGATATGAATAAATTGATATTTGTGAGCAGTTGATTACCACAAGTGTTTCATATAAAGAAGCACAATATAAATGGAAACACTTGACATAAGAAATGTTCTCTACTAAGTGCATCATGATGAATATGTAATTGATCTATATGCACTAGAGAGATAAATGCCGATATGATGAATCAATTTAAATCGTGGCAAGGATCACAGTCTTTACTTAAATGAAGCACATGATAAAATATACACGAATTGTACATGTGCAAATAATATTTTGAGTAAGAATAAATATGTGATCCAACTCTAGATTAAACTTCACTAAGAGAATTGCATGAGAAGATATACAACTAAAACATGCATGCACCAAGTCAATCTATAGCAATATGAAGTTTAACTCTAGTTAATACATGCATACTAAAAACAACGCACATAATGAACTCAAATGAATATATATCCACAAATAAATATGACATGTACCATTGTGCATATATATGATCAACATGCTACTTGAAGTTCACTATGCATTTGCACAAAAGGAATGCAATAACAAATATAGAAGAGATACCAAAATTGCATACCTTACTTTGCTTAACCATCCCACTTGATTTTCCTCTAAATAGATGAGACCGATACTCAACGGGCAATAACATGTTAGTCTCATAGCAATATAATCATATTAGAGGTTTGTCATTTGTGAAGCACTAAGTTAAGCATTTACATAATTATATAGATTGTCATAATATGTGTTTGTCATTAATCACCAAAATAACATAAGTGCCTAGATGCACTTTCAATCTCCCCCTTTTTGGTGATTTATGACAAACCTATTATCAATTTCACCAAATGACAATATTAAGATATTTAGCATTAAAACAAGCATGAAGAAACAATAAGAGGTCATACTTACAAATTATCCCTTTTTATCAATCGATTAGGGGACAATTGATAAATCCATAAATTCTCCCCCTTTTGTCATTAATCCCAAAAAGGTGCTTAATAGATCCTTATTGTTCATTCAATAAAGTCTGATCTCCCCCTTGATTGCACACTCAATAAAAAGATTAAGGAGAACAAAAAAAAATAAGGAGCTAGTAATAGGGCAATGATGTTAAGCTCCCCCTAAATCTAGGCAAGATATGATACCAATTATATCCAAGATTTAGGTAAAGAATGTTTTCAATGATACCAATTTAAATGTAGTCATGTTTTCAAAACAATTTAGGATTAGAGGATACCTCTCAAAAGATACCAATTATATCAATTGAAAGGTGCAACACCATTTAGAATAACACAATTTAGCATAATGGTGTACAAAGATATTATTGAATATGGTCAAAAAAAACGTTCCTTTGCTTGGTTCTTGTCCACCGCAAGTTCGAATCATCATGATCACCGCTTGACCTTAGATCCTCTGACTATGGAGCTTTCCATTTCCTTCATCCCACCGTCAAGATGACCCTTTTCCAATACCTTGAACATCAATAGACAAGCACACGATTTCCGGAACAAATATCTTTTAATTTGACCCAAGTTAGTTTGATAATGTCTAAGTACAACATGCACGATATAGATGATAAACATGACAATACTATTTGCACGCAATTTAAAAGGTTCAAGATATCAATTGAAGATTTCATTATACCAATTTACAATGAAAATATTTGAAACTCATTCAAATTCAATCGTGACATCCACATGTAAGAGAGACAATGGGTAAAACACATTCCAACTCTCTCTTGAACTTACAAGGAAAATTCTCTTTTCCATAATAAACTCCGAGTCATGCAAGAGAGGAAACATTTGAGGCTAAGATACAATTAAATCCAATTTCCATAAAAACTTAGCCAAATGATGCACTTTCATCGGAATGAAAACTTAAATAGATATGCTCCACTTTGAAGCTTAGAGCAATGAATAACTTCACTTAGTTTTCATCTTGAAAGGCTTGCCAAGATTTTAATTTAAAACTCTCAAAATCTTAAAAGATTCAAATAGCAGCACAAAATCGATTATAGCTTTTAAACTATTGCTCAAATGCAAAAACCATCAACACGAAAAAGATCGGTCTCAAAATTCTCTTCGAGGACTGTGAAGGCCGAAAATTCATTTGAGCAAAGGAAAATCTCGAAAACTTGAAAATAGTGAATACTGAATCGAAGGTTTCGGGAAAAGAAATCTCGCTTTGAAATGGTCCTGATGATGAAAACAACAGCAAATGAGCTCCCAAATAATTTTAGATGAATCATGGAGCAATAAATTGAGTTACCTTAGTTTTCATCATAAGAAAATACTCAAATCATCTTAAAGGTAAGCAAGATTTCAAAAATGCAATGTGCTGAAAAATTCAGTTTTGATATTCCAATGAAGCTTTTTGACAGGACTGAAAGAAGGTTCAAACAAAGTTCATAAATTTTGAAAAAATTATACAATAAATTCCAACTATAGAGGATCAATTCTTACAAAGTTGGTCCCCTCAAATTATGCTCTGATTTGGAGATACAAAATCACAAATCAGCTCAAAACCATGCAAAAGTCTGAATTTTCAGCATTTGATCAAAGTGAGAAAAGCCATAACTTTTTCAAATGAAATTAAAAATATTTAAAATTGTGCAGAAACATACTTTGGAGTTATAAGAAACTTTTCCAAAAAGAATTTTCCAAAAAGGAGTTTCCAATAAAAAGATATGCTGAATTTTGCTTTGTAGGTATGATTTTCAATCAAAGAGAAGAAAAGTCAAAACTTTTTCAAATGAAGTCCAAAAAATGTGAAACTTCCCAGAATTGAACTTTGAACTATTTAGAAGGTTTCTCAGAAAGAATTTCCTCAAAAGGAATTTTCTTTTAAAAGATATGGCAGATTGCGCATTGAAGGTAAAAAGAGAAGTTCAATTTGCACCAAATACTCAAAACGCAATCCGATTTGAAATTTATGGAGATTTGAATTTTCATGACTTTGTATGGGTTAGAAATACTATTTCAAGCCAAGAAACATGAAGAAATCCAACTTGAATAGCAAAACCCGCAATATGCAAGAATGGGTCATTTTGGGTCAAATGAAGAATTTTGGCCAAATTCAAATGGCTATAACTTTTGAACGGTTGGTCGTTTGAAAAAACTTTGAACTAAAGAAATGCTTGAAATGACCAACTCTACGAGTTTTGTATTGACCACTTTTTCAAAAACTCAATAGATTTTAACTTATGAAAATATTTCATTTAATCCAAAATCAAGATTCTATAAGATCCATTTGAGGCCAAATTTGCTATTTTGTTTCTAAAATAGAAATTTTTACTCCGAAAGCATTGTAAAACATTTGAAATACATATTTGAGAACTTTTATAAAGATCTTCACAAATATTGGCCTTTTGAATACATTTTTGCCTTTTGACCAAAAACAGCTCATATGAAAGATATGCATGCATATGGTTTTCAACGTTATTCTAAAAAGAATCAAATGAAGTCAAATAGCCATGAGATTGTGCAGAAATGATCCATGGACATCCAAGAGACTTCTCCAAAAAGAATTTCTCAAATATCACCCTCCAATCAAAAATTGGGCCATTAGGAGCATTGGAGGTTTAGTTTTGACACTGAGTCAAATAAAGTCAACAATCTTGCAAATGAGTTCAAATAAATTTGAGAATTTTCAGATATGAACTCCATATGCGAGAGAAGGTTTTCCAACAAAATTTTTCAATAAATCAATTTTATTTTGAGAGATATGGTGAAAGATATATCTGAATCACATAAAGGATTAAGATTTTCACCAAATCCTCAAAATGGAACCAAATGAGTTTTGAATGGAAATGTGCACTTACATGGCTTTATTTGTGTTAGAGAGATGTTTATAAGCCTATTAGCATAATCAAATCCATTCAAATTGTAAAAACCAACTTTATGCAAGAGTATGCCAAATAAGATCAAAAGCTTAGCTTTTGATGAACTTCAAAAAGGCATTTTGCAATAAACCTTGGTAAAATTCATGAAACCAATATGAAATGCTCCAAATGATCAAGATAACCATCAAGTACACCATTTAGAGCAGATTCACAAAGAAAGAAGACAATGAAATTCTCGAAGGCGAGGATTTGGTCAATAAAAGCTTTAACATTCAAGAAATTCTTCATTTTTACAAAAATGAGCTTAAATGGGTATTTAAGGTTTTAAAAGGTTATATGAGTTGCAAATACCCTTGTGAGTCAAATCATAGCATGAAACTTGATTCATTTGGCACAACTCACTTAAGTGCAATAATATGACCATTATGGATCAATTATAGTTTTTCGGTGAGTTTCAACATCAAATAACTTTTGCTAGGTTGGTCTTTTGAAAATCTTTTGAATACAAAAATTGTTAAGAATGACCAACTCTAGGATTTTCGTTTTGGAATTACTTTCAAAATAATTTTACATTTAATTCTATAAAAATTATAAGTTTAAATCCAAAACAAGATACTACTATCTAGATTTTGGGCTAAAAACTTATTTTCTTTTGAAATTAGTTTTGTAAAGCCAAAATCATTGGAAAACTTTTGAAAACATTAATATACATTTTTCAACTAGTTTTCCCAAGATTAGTAATTGATACTAAGATTTTTCACTTTTGGCTAAATGGCTTGATTTTGAAAATATATATTAGCACTTATATAAATATGGGCACATGTAGGGATGTAATATACATGGATATAATTAACACTCCCCCTTAATGTGCCACAATCCCAAACTTGCTCAAGATTGCAATCAAAACAACTAATAATCATGAGCAAGCATATAACAAGAAATCTAAATTGATTTTCATGAATTATGCAATATAACCTACACAAGGCTATAAGCTATAAGAATCAATTTAAATACTTGTTACCCGAGATGGCATTGGCTCAAGATTGAAGTGATCATCCTTATGCTTGGCTCCATTTTGCAAATGATTAAGTCCACTTTCCTTTCAAGAAACCAAACGTCCAATCCATCTCATATTACCTAAAATCTTTTAGGCGGTCTTTGGTACCCAATCCTTGTTGGGTCCAACAATGTTAGTCACAATAGATTTAGGAACCCAAATGGTCCTAATGTTAATATTTTTAACAAGACTAACATGACTAGGAATAGGTTTGCGATAAGTATTCCTCCTAGGCAATTGATTGGCATTTTGATAATAATGCTTAGGAGGACAATAATACTTTGCAAAACTATTTCTAGTTTGATCTCTTCTAAGCACATGATTATTAAAATTATGCATTGGCTTAGAAGATCTAGTATATCTAGCAAATGTTTTGCTATTGTTATTTCTCCTAAGCAATATATTTGAATTGCTTTGAGTAGGCTTAGGAGTCCTAACAATTTTAGCAAACCCATTTCTAGATTTACTCTTCCTATCTTGAATGAGTATTATCATTTTGAGCGAAGCATAGGGACTTGACAAGTTTGGCAAAAGCATTACCATTCTTGTCCTTCCTAAGCAAATAACCATTGAAATGATGAGTAGGCTTAGGGATGATACCTTTGGGACAATCCTTACCGATATGCCCCTTTTCCCGACAATTGTAGCAAGTATGCTTTGAACGTCTCTTTTTCTTGACTTGCTCTTTGTCGGTTTGCCTCATTGTTGATGGTTGTGGCTTGATCTCCACTTTGTTAGGGCACACGGAGGCGAAGTGGCCCTTCTTGTTGCATCCGAAGCACACAATCGTCTTCATTCTTGCATTGTGGTTCTTCTTGCTCTTCTCCCTCTTGGAGTTGTAGCCGAGTCCTCGCTTATCTTGAGGCGCCCTTGGCTTGCTCAAAATCTCATCGAGAATGGCTTTTCCTTTTACGCACTTCTTCAAGTCATTTTCTAATCTAATGACTTGCGCCTTGAGCTCTTTATTTTCCTCTACAAGATTAGCATCTAGAGACATAGAGGAACTAGAAGAAATTTTATTAGAGCAACAAGGTAAATCATCGTTAGAAGTGGATATGCATTTATTTGATGAAGTATTAGAGTTGACATTTAAGCATTGCATTTCATCAACTAAATTACATGAAATTCCTATTTACACCTTAGGCTTATAAATTTCTTTGAGAAGGAGGGATTCATGATCTTCTTGAAGCATATTATAATTATTTTGAAGTGATTCATGTTCAAGCTTCAAAATTTTATATTTCTTTTTCTCCTTCCCAAGACATTCATTGAGCTTCTTTAACATATTGAAAAATTCTTCACAAGAGAGCTCATCATCATCATCATCATCATCACTTACCTCATTCTTACCTTTCGCCATGAAGCAACGGATTCGAGAAGAGAGTGAATCTTCATCGTCGCTTGAGGCGGAGGTTGAGGTTGATGGAGATGTCGGTTCTTCCTCACTTGAACTTGAGGTGGAGCTTGAGGTTTCATCTCCCAACGTCTCTTCCTTAATGCACTCCTCATTTGAAGACGCGGATGGTTCAAATAGATCTTGAAGCTTTATCCACATCTCATGAGCGCTCTTGAGTTCGCATATGCTATCAAAAATTTCATCGCTCACAACCCAAAATAATATGTTAGTAGCTTGAGCGTCGAGATGTAGGCATTTCGTCTCTCCTTGATTGGATCAACTTCGCTCAATGGAGACGAAAAGCCAACATCTACAATCCACCATATTTGGGGGCTCATGGATTTAAAATGAATAGTCATAAGAGATTTCCATAAAGCATAATTTGAGCCATTTAATACAAGTAGATCATTTGAGTGCTCTACTCCTCTAGTCGACATCTTTAACTCTCTAGGCGGTTAAGTCTAATAAAATGAGAGCCCTAGCTCGATACCAATTGAAAGGGCGGTGATGTCGCAGAGGGGGTGAATAGGCTAATTACAATTTTACAATTTAACATGCAAGTGGAAATAAAAACACCCAAAGTTTTCAGTCCGAGTGTCCTGGATTTTATCCGGATACTCTAAGATAAATGTCCGGACTATCCGGTTTTAGGTTCGGACACTCCGGATTGGAGACTTTGAGTGGCCGAGGTTTAGCCCGACTCTCCGGACTTTTACTCCGGATACTCCGTATAAATGTCCGGACTATCCGAGTAATTATCGGATACTCGGGTTGGGCACCTCGGGATGAAATTTGAAATTTCTCCAACTTTTAAACAATCTACTTGAACACAAAGATGATAAATACTAGCAGAACCTAGATCAAGTAGATGCCTAGCGAGAAACTCAATAATCAAATAGATCGGGCAATTTCAAGATTCAAAATCAAATACTAAAGCAAGAACAAAAGTAAGCAAGAATAAAAGGCAAACTTGGAGACGATGATTTTTCACCAAGTTCGGATCCTTGAGGGATCCCACGTCTCGCTGAGGCGGCACCAAGCCGGGTCTCTTTCAACCCTTATCCTCCGGTGTTGCACTTTGCACTTTGCCGGCGACCTGGCCACTCAAGACACGGGGTCTCTTTCAACCCGCTTAGCTTCGGTGTTGCACTTTGCACTCGCGGCTTTCACTTCTTTGATTCCTTCTCTTGAGGCGGAATCGGCCTTCACAAACTTCCCATGGCCAACCACACAAAGCTTCGGTGGCTCGTAGGCGACCTCCTAGCCGTCTAGGAGTCCTCAACCTCCAAGAGTAACAAATGCTCACGAAGAACAAGCTTGGAGATGAAATCAAGTGCTCAACAACTCAAATCACACTCAACCCGAGCACTACCTCTCTCACACCCAACCCTTCACTCAAAGGGATCACTAAGATCTAGGGTTAGAGGGCTTTGAGCTTAAGATCACTAAGGCTCGGTTTGTTTAGGCTTGAGCTTGAGCTTATTTGGCTTCTACACCTCTATAAGCCACAAGCCAAAACAAACAAGATTTTTCCAAATGCAGACGAGAGAAGAAGCTTCTAGCCCAATTTGCACTATGCTGAGAGAAGCAAGGAAAACGATGCTTCTCGGTGGTTGGAGCTTCTAAAATCCCACTTCGGTGCCCTTACAACTTAACTATTATTTACAAAAATTGCCATCCTTATCAAGCTCCAAAGACTTCTTCCAGCTCAATGATTTCTTCAGCTCACCAAATAAGCTCAAGCTCGGCCTAAACAAACTCGACTTAAGAATACACCCCAAGGCACCAAGGAACCAAACCCAACAACACCCTCCAACGGCTACCCAAGAGGGGCTTTAAATAGAGGCCCCAAAAAACTAGCCGTTTGAATCACAGATAGTCTGATACTCGGACCATTTTTACCCGGAGTGTTCGGACATTTAGTTCGGATACTCGAATTAAGTCCGGATACTCGAATTAAGTCCGAGAAGAAACGACGAAAACAAGCATAACTTTTGATTCCGGACTCCGATTTAAGTGATTTTGGACTCTATTGAAAGCTAAGAACAAGGGCTACACAACCAACAAGGTCTCACTACCTAAATCTCAAAGGATAAATCCAGATTTCACCAAGAATCCAAGAGAGACCTACAACTTTCACTTTCCGGCACCACCAACACCACTCTCTCTCTAAATTTCACACGGATGGATCACTTGAGCACTTGACACATCTAAAAGTCATTCAATGGAGCATCCCTCTTAATAGTATGGCAATCCTTAGATTCAAATTGAAACGAGAAATCTAAGTCTTACATTCAATCCGCATGCCGTCTTCTTTCTTAATGCCGGTGCGTGAAGACCTTTACCTTATAGTTGATGACATCTTCGCCTTGTCCAACTTGACTCGATTCACCTCATGAGACTCTCGTCCTATCAACCTTGACTTGATCATCCTCTCTGACGATCTCCACGCCAAGTCGATCTTGACTTAGTCCTCAACTCTTGGTGACACCGTCGTCTTGTTGACCTCGGCTTAACGATCATCCTCCACGATACCTTGGTCATCATACACATACGGGACCTAATTCTTTCCAAACCACTCATGAAAGACATTAGTCCCAAAAGCTCAATAGATATGAATAAATTGATATTTGTGAGCAGTTGATTACCACAAGTGTTTCATATAAAGAAGCACAATATAAATGGAAACACTTGACATAAGAAATGTTCTCTACTAAGTGCATCATCATGAATATGTAATTGATCTATATGCACTAGAGAGATAAATGCCGATATGATGAATCAATTTAAATCGTGGCAAGGATCACAGTCTTTACTTAAATGAAGCACATGATAAAATATACACGAATTGTACATGTGCAAATAATATTTTGAGTAAGAATAAATATGTGATCCAACTCTAGATTAAACTTCACGAAGAGAATTGCATGAGAAGATATACAACTAAAACATGCATGCACCAAGTCAATCTATAGCAATATGAAGTTTAACTCTAGTTAATACATACATACTAAAAACAACGCACATAATGAACTCAAATGAATATATATCCACAAATAAATATGACATGTACCATTGTGCATATATATGATCAACATGCTACTTGAAGTTCACTATGCATTTGCACAAAAGGAATGCAATAACAAATATAGAAGAGATACCAAAATTGCATACCTTACTTTGCTTAACCATCCCACTTGATTTTCCTCTAAATAGATGAGACTGATACTCAACTGGGCAATAACATGTTAGTCTCATAGCAATATAATCATATTAGAGGTTTGTCATTTGTTAAGCACTAAGTTAAGCATTTACACAATTATATAGATTGTCATAATATGTGTTTGTCATTAATCACCAAAATAACATAAGTGCCTAGATGCACTTTCAACTTGACACATCTAAAAGTCATTTGGCGTCGCATCCCTCTTAATAGTACGTCAATTCTTAGACTCAAATTAAATCAAATATAATACAAATCTAGAAATAGTCACTTGTCGTCTTCTTTCTTAATGCAGGTGTATGAAGACCTTCACCATATAATTGATGATATCTTCGCCTTGTCCAACTTGACTCGATTCACCTCATGAGACTCTCGTCCTATCAACCTTAACTTTATCATCCTCTCCGATGATCTCCACGCCAAGTCGATCTTGACTTAGTCCTCAACTCTTGGTGACACCGCCGTCTTGTTGACCTCGGCTTAATGATCATTCTCCCGGATACCTTGGTCGTCATACACACACGGGACCTAATTCTTTCCAAAGCACTCATGAAAAGTATTAGTCCCAAAAGCTCAATAGATATGAAGAAATTGATATTTGTGAGCAGTTGATTACCACAAGTGTTTCATATAAAGAAGCACAACATAAATGAAAACACATAACATAAGAAATGTTCTCTACTAAGTGCATCATGATGAATATGTAATTGATCTATATGCACTAGAGAGATAATTGCCGATATGATGAATCAATTAAATCATGGCAAGGATCACAGTCTTTACTTAAATGAAGCACATGATAGAATATACACGAATTGTACATGTGCAACTAATATTTGGAATAAGAGTAAATATGTGATCCAACACTAGATTAAACTTCACTAAGAGAATTGCATGAGAAGATATACAACTAAAATATGCATGCATCAAGTCAATCTATAGCAATATGAAGTTTAACTCTAGTTAATACATGCATACTAAAAACAAAGCACATAATGAACTCAAATGAATATATATGCACAAATAAATATGACATGAACCAATGTGCATATATATAATCAACATGCTACTTGGAGTTCACTATGCATTTGCACAAAAAGAATGCAATAACAAATATAGAAGAGATACCAAAATTGCATACCTTATCTTTGCTTAACCATCCCACTTGATTTTCCTCTAAATAGATAAGACTGATACTCAACTAGGCAATAACATGTTGGTCTCATAGCAATATAATCATATTAGAGGTTTGTCATTTGTTAAGCACTAAGTTAAGCATTTACTCAATTACATAGATTGTCATTATATGTGTTTGTCATTAATCACCAAAATAACATAAGTGCCTAGATACACTTTCACACACCCAAGGACCACACAAACCATGAGAGCCACCGCTACTTGCCTATTTTGGGATCGTCGGACTCCACTGGTGCCTACAACCTCCCCATTGTCATCCTCGTCATTTCCCTATCTTTCTCCAGCGTCCTATGACACATTTGCTTGCCAGCTTCCTTCCTTCACCTTTGGGAGCCATCTACGAGGCCACAACAAATATGTGACCGATAAGTAGGAGCTACATCGAATTTTTTGTTAAAATTAGTTAGTTTATTTAGTTAAAAATATTTTGGTTTTTGAATGGCAACCAACTAACCATGTTGGAATAAAACACCAAACCTAACTTACCGAAATTTTAGTTTGGTTTTTCAGTTAACCAAAATATATTGGTCAGCACTCATACTCAGCAACACTTCAGACTGAATACTATTAAAAATAGGGCAGCAGTACAAACGAGAAATAACATGGTTAAAGTGCCAAACACACACAATAGCACGTTAGCAGTATACGACCAACAATCCAATGGTGGCAGGTTAAGAACATAGTCTAATACATGAGCGATAGTTACTTAAGTTCTTAATACCACCAAATTACAAAATTCTGAAGTTAAACAATAGTATGCTAGTGAAGCACAAAACATGCAAACTAGGGGTGCTAATGGGCTTGGAATGGTTTGAGATTTTTGTACTAGGAAGTTAAATAGGCTTGATCGACTTGGGCTTATATATCTTTGGTCTAGATCTTAGGCCAAGCCTGGGCTAGTCCATGGGCCCTTTTATTTGTACTAGAATAAGTAAGTCACAGAAGTCACGACTCACGAACGCTTTGTCATACTGGATCAACTTGCTCTATAATAATCCCTTTGTTTTGTGCTACCCTAAAACTACTCCTCCGCTGCCACCAACAGAGCAAAGCCGACGCTCTCCCACACCTCCTCCTCTCTCTATGCTGAGCAACACGACCATCCCCTCGACCTCTTCAACTCTCCCAAGCATGCCGCCAGCAACACCTCCCTCATTGACGCCTAGTCGACAGACATTTAGACATAGCCTTAGGTGTTGTGGTGAGCGATAAGGAAGGGACAAGGTGTTGGCGAGGAGGCGGAGTCACTTGTTCTCGACCTGGAGGGATATCTTGGGAGTCGGCAAAGTAGGTGAGACCCTTGAGTTGCTTCATGCGCACACTCAATATAGTCGTGTCGGTGAGGAGGCACGCTAGTGGAAGCCCACCAGCAGGTGCTTTGATGCTAGAAGATTAAACACCTCTAGGGCGTCGGCGTCATCGAAAGCTTCCATGGCTGAGAGGTTGACCTCATAGCTACCAACGCCGGTATCTTGTTCGGTCTTGTGCTTGTGTGCACGAAGGCATGGATGGAGTCAAGGAGAAAGTAGATGGAGGTGGTGGTAGGGATTGCACTCGGCTAAGGCTAAGGTCTGGATTTGTGTTTGGACTTGGACCAAGTTGGACTTACACAATTTGGGCTAGGCTTGTATTAGATCTTTCTTTATTTTATTTGGATTTGTATCAGATTTCGACCCATTAGCACTTTGGCAAACACAAAAAGACTAACAATAGTAGGGAGCGTGTAGGTGGCAAGTCATAGGTACTTAGCTTCCTTCTTGGTCATTGTCTGTCAACCCTTCATCTCTTGATCTCCTCTTTGCCACAGCATTCCCATCGCCCCCTCTCGCTGCCTCATCCTTCTTGTTGCTGCTTTTATCGGTAGATGCCTCACTGTTGGATCAAGGATAATTGACTAAAGGGGTGAATAGAAGGTTTTTACAATTCTTTTATCTTTAATACAATAATTTAACAATTACGACAAGAATTACAATTTTCAGAATCAAAGCTTAAATAATCTAGGTTTTACTAAGTGCACCAACCAACTAAGTCTACTCTAATATTCCAATCCTAGGGAGATAATTAATCATTATGATCACTAGGAATAGAGATTGTACAAATTGAGTAATAAGAATACAAACCACAAGATGAATACAAACAATTTTTCTGTTGTCTTGGAGACTTACCGATCTCCCATAATTCACGTTGAGGTAGCTTGAACGAATCAAGCCGGCTCCCTGTGCACTTGAGCCTCTCTCAATCCACAAGGGGTAGCTATTCCCCATTCTGGGTAAGTGAGCTCCAACCTTTACACTAATACTGGATCTCTTCACAATCTTTGAAAAGATTATGATTTGTCCTCCAAGCCATCTAGGAGTCGACAAACTCCAAGAGAATGGATCAATGACACTTGCTTGAAGGTGCTCAAGTGTCACAAAGCTTAAATAATGAATGCCAACAATTGAATGCTCTCAACTACTAAAAATGTAAAATTTAATGCACTAGAGTGAATATAGACTTGCAAGAGCTCAAGAGATATTCAATAAGGTTCTAAAGAATATCCTTGCTACAGGAAAGGGGTATCTATAGCCCTGGACAACTCAACTAGACGTTTGGGATGAAATGCATAAAAATTCAACAAAATCAAAACTACCAGCTTGAAAAGTGCGGTAGTGCCCAGCCTCCCCTGTAACAATCAGTTTAAGGTATTTAATGTATAGGTACTAGCCGTTGTTATAGTACCCTGTACTACCGACATGTAAACCCAGTAGTGCCGACAATTGATCTCAGGAAAAGTCCTAAAAATACCTTCTTTGAAAAATATGTACCGACTATGTGCACCGGTACTACCACAAAAAACCCAAAAGAGATTTTTCGCAATAAAACTACAGTAACAAAGGGTTGGTACTACTGTACCCACAGTAGTACCAACAATGCTATGGCGGTAGTACAAGTCTAGAGAATAAACAAATTTCACACAAAAGATCCTCTATAATAAAGCTATCGTGTCAATGGGCGGTACCATCGACCTTAACAAGTTGATAGTGTTGACATATTGAAGAATTCACCGAATTTTTAGAAGAACTTTTCTAAATACTACCATTCAACATGAATGATATTTTGAGTCATGTGATCTTTTGAGCAAATTTAAGGTACTAGACATCGATCTCTATTAATAGTATGGCATCTACTTCTTGCAATCCGTTTTTTCTCCAAACTCCAATATCGCTAAAAGGCTATGAAAAAGATCCTTAACTTTTTATACCTTGGCTTTGAGCTTGAATCATCGATAAGCATATTTGTTTCGTGCTTTCACCTTTTCATGTAGCAACAAGGATTAATCTTTTTCTCACACACTTAAAAAGAATATGTTAGTCCTTTAAACTCGTTTGTCATCAATTACCAAAACTCAATTGAATTAAAGGCCTAGATGCTTCACTCATGCTTGGACGGTGGTGGCTAGGGTTAGGAGCCGGACTTGAATTGGGCATGGGATGGGAAGTTGGTAACTAAGTGTGTTGGGGAAGACGGTTAGGACCTTAACACCTAGGCCTTCTTTTGCTAGGTCATAGTTCCGATATACCCATGTGAATTTGAAGTGAAATTTCAGAAAATAACACCCAATTCGTGTGCCTTTTAGCGCCTGCATATGACATGTGGGTCCATCTAAGTCTATGACAGTGGATCAGAGTGTCAAATACCGAAAAAACGAATTTTAAAGGTGGCAAGCTCTGAAAACTCTCGAATTCGAATGGATCTTCCAACCAGGCTTGGACCAAGAGTTGGCCAATTAGGGATTTGGGCTTCGGATGGGCTACATACCTACGTAGAGGAGGGGAGAATGGGAAGTGATTTGTTTGGTTAATTCGGCTTGTTTGGTTTCTAAAAATTAGAAACCGAACCACGTACTGAGCGGAATAGCTAAAAAAATACTCCCTCCAGTTATATATGGCTGTCGTTTTGAATAACGATAGTCTATAAAAGACAACTTTGACCACTAATTTCTATTATAATATATTTATAAAATCCAATAAATTATAATATTATGAAAGTACTTTTTGAGACAAATCTGCACTTATGATTTTCATGTATCCAGTTTGACTATTTAAAAAGATATAAACGATCTAAATTTTAAAAGTTTGACTACATATATTGAAAACGATAAGGGAGTACCGTGGAAAATGGATATTGGTTTTGAGCTGGGCGTAAAAATTCTCACCCTCGATTAGTCGTCTCCGGGGTCAAAGGAGGAGGGCAGAAATGCAGAATGTCACCACCGATGGATGCGCCGATTGCGACCGGTAAGTCTAGTCGATGTCATTACACGGTATAATTTTCCTAAAGGTCGTATTAAGTCTAGTCACTGCCCACTAGCAAACGACGCCGGCGAGATGGCTTCTTTCTCCGCCCCTACCCGCCGCACGGTGATCTGCGTGGGCGACGTGCACGGCTACATCTCGAAGCTGGAGAGCCTCTGGTCCAACCTCCAGTCCGCGCTCCCCGCCGACGCCTTCGCCACCGCGCTCGTCGTCTTCCTCGGCGACTACTCCGACCGCGGCCCGCACACGAGCCGCGTCCTTGATTTCCTCGTCGCGCTCCCGGCCCGCCACCCGGCCCAGCGCCACGTCTTCCTCTGCGGCAACCACGAGCTCGGCTTCGCCGCCTTCGTCGGGGCGCTTCCGGCGGCCTCCGACGGTTCCCCCTTCGCCGCCACCTGGGACGAATACATCGACAACAAGGAGCGGGAGGGGTGGTTCCAGGGGCCAGGGCACGAGGACATGCACGTGCAGGGGAGGAGGTGGGGCGGGGCCATGAAGGAGAAGTATGATTCCAATGGGATGCCGTTCTTGGGCTCATTCTACGACTCGCAGCCCACCTTCGAGTCCTACGGCGTCGCACATGGATCCCCGGGTCAGTGTAGGATTTAGCATTAGATTGGCTACTTGCTCCCTTGCTTAACCAGCTTATTACTTGTGTTCATACTTCGATCGCCTTATGCACTAGTGTAGGGCTGCAAGCTGTCTAGTACTCACTCCGGTCATAAATATCGTTTTTGACACCGGCACGGTCTCTAAAATGTTGCTTTGATCATTAATTTATATTATAATATATTTATAAAATCTAATAAAATTATAATATTGTGAAAACACTTTTCGAGACAAATCTACATACATAATTTTTATGTATCCAATTTAAATATTTAAAAATACATTATTAGTCAAAATTTTAAAAGTTTGACTGCACTTATATCTAAAACGACAACTATTTGTGACGGAGGAGTATATACCACCTTTGGTAATGCTTAGGCCCGGTTAGGGGGTGGCTTTAAGCCAGCTTCAGCTTCCGAAAAGCTAGTATGCCCTTCAAACACCTCAGCTTTTAAGCGGCTTTTGGTATAAGCTAAAAGCCATATATAATTAGCAAAACTAAAAGCTGAAAACTGGGCTGAACCTGTTTTTTACATCTATTGCTGAAGGAAATTATCTATTTATCAAACGTTCTCTTATAAAAAGCTACAGCTGCTTTTCAGCTCAAAAAGCTAAAAAACAGCTTTTCAGAATAGCTACAACTCCCCCAAACAGGCCCTTAAATAGTTGCTTTTGGCTTCAAGACTTTTGGCCTATTGACTGGTAGCAAACATCAATAATTCAAGATTCACATCTGTTCTCCAAAATGTAATTTGAAATGTCAAATACTACTTCCATCCTGTAATATAAGTCCCTATTCTTGGGAAGCATTGTCCCACAACATGAATCAATTACGGAGATCAAAGATGTAGTTATTGCAATGTTTCTACCATGTACCCCTCTTTTGATGCTGACAAAGTGGATGAGTAGTTGTAGTATATCATTTAATAGAGGTACGATTGATCTAATTGCATTAACTTTTTCCTAGATTTAGTGTCTCCTTCGTTTGTGCGTATGATGGGCTTTGGACTTATATTGCAGGAGGGGGTAGCTTGCATCATTATAAGGGATTGAAGTATGAACGCAAGTAGTTATTATCTAGCATCATAAGGCGATTGATGTATGAATTCATCATAAGGCGATTGATGTGTGAATTTGAACCTTAAGAAGCATGGACGCTGTGCTTTTATGTTTGCTAAATACTCCCTCCGTCCCAAAATATAAGGCACACACGTATTTCAAGATTCAAATTTTGAAATTTTTGACCAATGATTTGTCTAACTATATAAAGATTTTATGATATAAAAGTGGTACCATTGAATTCGTATTTGAAAGTACTTTGTAATGATAGTGATTTTGTTTGTATGAATGATATTGGATAAGAGAAATCAAGGGTCAAAGTATAGTTTAGAAGACTGTGCCAAGTCAAACCACGCCTTATATTTTGAGACAGAGGGAGTAGCAAACAAATGCACAATCTTATACATGAGAAAAGACCTATTAAGTACACAATTATGAGTAAGATAAATGAATAAGTGAGTTTTCTGTACAACAAAAAAGTAAACTCCATATGCATTTTCTTTTGCTTTGACAACGTTTTAGTTAAAATGCAGCTTTATTTTGACGGGAAAACGCAACTGTTCAACATAACTATCTCGATTATATATACATTTAGCCCACCTGATGACACCAAACAATGAATTCATGTCTCTTGTCCAGAGTGTAAGCATAGTCTTAATAAAACTGTCAACATGAGTTAACCAAGTAGCTTCTAATTTTTATAGTGATTTTAATTTCACTACAGATCTCGTGAAGGCTGTACCAGAGGAGCATAAGAAGTTCCTGCGCGACTTGGTCTGGATCCATGAGGAGGTATGCATTCCTTTTCTTGCACAGGAAATAGGTAGAGTTGCAAGAAGAGTTGCTTGCTTTGGTTTTTTATTTTATGGTTGTGTCATTGTGTGGCAGGAGAATGTCCCTATAGATACTGATGAAGGCCAGATCGTGTGCAAACTGATCGCGGTTCATGCTGGCCTGGAGAGGTCCATGGATTTAAATGAGCAGCTTAGAATTTTGAGAACAAGAGACACAAGTGTGGCAAATAATCCAATGCTTTGCGGGAGGAAGAACGTTTGGAACATACCAAAGGTGAGTTAATATATGATCATATCTCACACTATGTTGCATAAGGCAAATACTTTACGCTTCTGTTAGTTTTTCGTGTTAACCTACTTGATATTGGCATGTAGCAGCACCTCAATGCCCTCTTGTGTAGTTGATCGAAGTGTATGAATAGATACGTCATTGTCATCCATTGCATTAGAGTACCATCTTTCTCCATGCTAGAGAAGAGATACGTATCCTGCACAATGCAGCCATAAATGCTTCTAGTTATACGTGCATTTTCACACCATCTGTGGCACCCAATATTTGCTGAACTGAGAAAATTAATGTGCACCTTTTACCTCAGCAATTCTATCCTTGGTTGGAACTAGTTTATAAAAAATCTGGCGGTATGCCAGGAACTGAAAATCCTGATGACAGCAGGGCAAAAAGTTCTGGCCTGGAAAATTTTGAATCTTTTCCGATAAAACTTTTTTGGAAAACTTTGAATCTAGATTTAGAATTTGAATTGGTGAATAGAAATTCCAGTGGGAACAAATCAAATTTAAATGTTAAGTTACCAACCTAGGTCCTTTTTTTTTGCAAATTTGGAATTTGTAACCCTATAGGACTACAGGGCATGAGATGTCAAAATGAAAGGGTAGAGCTTCCTCACCAGATGTGTGAGTACATAACTTTTACTCATTATGATTCAAGTATAGCACTGGCCTGGATTTCTTCTCTTTCATTATCAAAGTATTGAGCCAGTGCTTTTTCGCACTACTTGGTAATTTGTAGAAAGAAGAAAATGGCGTGGTATGCAGGCAAATAGGTGGCGGTTGTCTAATGTTTCAAATGTGCTTCCATTTAAAATTGCAGGCCATCAAGTATTCTCTCAACAATTATTTGAGTGTGTTGCTTTATTTGTCATTGCGCTTGTCATGTCATTCTCAAATACCTTGCATATCACCATGCATATACAAGGTGAATCAGGTGCACTTTGGTTTCAGAAACCACATCAGTTTCTCTCGTAGTGTATTTGGTTGAAAATTTTGATTGCCATCAGCTGATCGAGCTAGTATGTGGTCTGTCTGACTGCCTCTGGCTTTTTTTTAACTTGTTCTGAACCTCTTGTGATTTCACTGAAACAAGCAAGCACATGGTATGCATTTGCAAGGGGGCAGTGGATGTGATAGATAACCAATGGCCAGTTCATCGCAGTCTCCTTATTATAAACGTTACAACATGGTGTAGAGTTCATGGCCAATAGACATATGGCCCGTAGGACCTTCAGTGTTAGGCGGGTCATGTTACCTCTAGATCTTTTTACTACCATTCTTTTGCTTATCAAATTATGACAAGAACAGAAATGCTGGTATATGGATTTTTTTTGCAGGATCTGATTGGTAAGCAGACCATCGTTGTAAGTGGGCACCATGGGAGGCTCCACATCGACGGCCTCCGATTCATCATCGATGAATTTGGTGGCTGTGAAGACAAACCTATAGCTGCTATTGTTTTCCCCTCCAAGGAAGTGATCAGAAGCAGCGACCTGTAAGGCCGTAATATAACACGGAGGTGGAA
Organism: Guadua angustifolia; assembly: GCA_036346375.1. Taxonomy (NCBI): domain Eukaryota; kingdom Viridiplantae; phylum Streptophyta; class Magnoliopsida; order Poales; family Poaceae; genus Guadua; species Guadua angustifolia. The sequence goes on from CM070507.1 coordinate 25,090,081, forward strand.
GTATTACTAGCATCAGCTATCAGACGATTAATAAGCATCATGTGATGAGGCAATATGTGATTTGAAATGCAGAGCTGGTGTCTCTGGATGTGTTATATCTAGTACCAAAATTAGGTTGTAAACTGATGCTGAGCACCTGTTTTATCAGAAAGATTTTGAAATTTAACACCCTTTAAACACGAATTTTTCAATATTTGACACCCTAACCTACTATCATTGACTCAGATGGATCCACATGTTATACACAGAACCCGAAAGACATGCGAATTGGGTGTCAAATATCGAAATACCCCGTTTTATCATGTCTGTACCATGTGATTCCACTTCGCAGTCTCATTACCATGTGTGATGTGTCAGCTACCGCGAGATCTTGTATAATTGCACACTTCCACCGTGCCCTTCCATAAGAGTAGCCTGTTTGGATACAACAAAATATTTGAAGTTTTTAGACAATCCCCTTGTATTTTTGAATGTTTGATCTAAATTTAAGTATATAACATTAGATTTAATGACTCTCATTATCCCTCCAAAGTTATCCTGCATTAAATACTACAGTATTCTTCTGTGGTGCTCTGCTCTCTAGCCGCTTCTCCCGTTCTCCGTGAGCAACCGGGGAAACGACGCCGGCGAGACGGTCCGCCGTCTCCCCCTCCCCGCACGGTGTTCTGCGTGGGCGACGTCCACAGCTAAGTCTCGAAGCTGGAGAGAGCCTGTGGGTGAACCTCGAGTCCGAGCTCCCCGCCGACGCCTTCGCCACCGCGCTCGTCATCTTCCTCGGGGACTACAACGACAGCGGTCCGCACATTCGCCGCGTCCTCGACTTCCACCACGCGCTCCCGGGACACCACCCCGCACAGCGCCACGTCTTCCTCTATGGCAACCACGAGCTCGCCTTCGCCGCCTTCGTCGGAGCGCTGCCGCAGCCACCCGACGGGTCCCCATTCTCCGCCACCTGGGCCGAGAGTGCATCCAGAACAAGGATCATGAGCGTTGGTTCCGCGGGCCAGGGCATGAGTACATGCACGTACAAAGGAGGAGATGGGGCGGCGTAATCAAGGAAAGTTGGAACCCCAAGAAGGGGCTCCCATACAAGGGCTCTATCTACGACGCGCAGCCCACCTTCGATTCCTACGGCGTCGTCCATGGATCCCCAGGTCAGTTCAAGAATTCCCCATCAACTTGGAATCTTGGTTACTCAGTTAGTATTTGTGTCCATGCTTCAATTGCTTTCTGATGCAAACTGCAATGGATCTAACAAGCTGTTTATTTTTTCAGAGGTGCTTTGTACAAATATTAAAGCATGAATACAAGGTAGATGATTATTACTTACCCCTTCTTGTTAGCAAATCGACACGCAACCAAGAAACGAAGTAGATCAAAACCAAAAACAGATCAAGACACAAGAATTTAACGTGGAAAAACCCCTCCAATGAGAAGGGTAAAAAACCACGGGCGCCGGCCGGCAAAACTTCACTATTTCGGGAGTGTTTACATAATCGCCGGAGAGAGAGCTCGCGACAGCTTACAAGATGAATATATATAGGCGGTGACCTAGGTCAAGAATTTAGAACGATCCATACATGGGGCTCCGCCCACGCACCCAGCGTCCTGGCGGGTCGATCGATGTAGGCTAACTTGGTCTCGCTCGCCCAAGCGTAAATTAGCCTTCTCCTCCTTCTTCTGAATTTGGATCATAAATCAACACTTCTCTTGCTTTAAAATTTGTGCAATTTGTATTAGAAGGAAAAGCATTGAAGCACTGCTCTTACTTTTTAATGTCTAGTATATACATGACTGTTCCAAAGATTTTGGGGTCTGGGGCGAGCTAAATCAAGTGGCCCTTTTATCGACTACCATAATTATTGCAGATAAAATATCGAATGCTTTCATATGTAATAAATTTGGTAGAGAACAAGTTACAACCAAAAGATAGTTTAAACATAATCAAACTCATGTACTATTCAACTTAAGATTGAGATAGAAAACACTTCGGATTCAGGAAGGGCCGCCGATCAACCAAGCCGACTCGCTGGATTGGCCTCGGTCGCTCTTGCTCCTCAGTCCTTGCTATTTCGGCGCCTTGTTGCCCGATACTCGTGACTCATTAGCGAAGCGACGAAGTCTAAGAAGTAGCGCAACTTGGTCGCTTCTGTCGTCGTAGGAGTAGTAGTACGTGCAGCCCGGATCCGACGCCGAGCAGTATGTAACTAGTACATACATAAATCAGAAGCATTCACTTAGCAAAAGAACATTTTCCCATCTGTTATACTAAACTACGTCTACATACATTGCTAAAAGAAAGAAATAATCGAGAAAATGAATAAATGATTCATTGATTCATACCTTATACTGATGGTTCAAACTTGACTACGGGAGTGCACCAAAGACGAGCCTACTTACCGCTTGACCTCGATGAGATGGCGGAGATGGCGAACACGGAGAATGCTAATTGAAAGTGAGTCGCGTTTGGGGAGCGCAGAGCGTCTCGCACAATGGGATCAAGAATTTTAAAATGAAACGTCGGTCGTCGGTAATTCAATGGGCGAAAGCAAACGTCACTACGTCAAGAATCCATAGCTACTCCTCCATCCCATATTCCTTTGCATGCGCTATGTAATCCCCACGCTAATTAAGGATCCATAATCATCGCTAGCTTAATTATCATGAACGCTATTTAATTAAGGGTAGCATCGTAACAAAATCAACAAAAAAACACTGTTAGGGTTTGTGTCGAATATGTGTACGAGTATGATTACAATTGAACTCGTGTTGTAATAGGCGGGGAGATAGAGTAGAGTCGGACTCTATGTCCTTGTCCCTATATAAAGGGTGCACCACGTGTAATGTATAACGACTAACAATAGTAGCATAGGTAAAGAAAGGCGTTACGCTTGTGGCCGTGCTCCATGTAGCCGGTATGTCTGCGGTATTGTTGATTGGGAGGAGCGCCCATAATCGAGCCCCGCAGATGTAGGCGCAAGTTTAATCTGCGTTACCAAATATCGTGTCTCCTTGTGTCGCTCGATCTTACATTGGTATCGGCCTGCTTTTTCCTAACAAGTGGTATCGAGTGAGGTTGCAATGCGCAAGATCAAGGGGAGACACGAGGTTCATGCACACACATGGCGCCGCGAAAAACGCTGAATCGGCGCAAGGTGGAGCATGGCGGCGATCGACGATTCGATCGGTAGAGTCGAACACTTCAGCGGAGGCTTGAACCGCTCGATGGGCTACATGATTGGCGGGATTATCAGCGTGATAATCGGGCCAACATCGTGCCCAGCCGAGGTCAACGCAGAGGCGGCGGCGACCTCGGCGCCACGGCCGGACCGGCGGCGACCGACATGGAGGAAGGCCGGAGAGACCGGAGCGGCGAAGCGATGATGCGACCAGATGTTGCATGGGGCGCCGCACCATGATTCTGTCGTGGCCGGATCGTGGATCTGAGATGGCGAGATGCAACATGTTGCTATGCACGACGTAGTGCCTGATGGCCTTACCGGGAAGCGTGCTCAAGGGCTAAAGTTTGGATCTAGTGCGAAGCGCCACGGCCGGAGGCGCGGCGAAGTCGCACTACGGCGCGGCAAGGCGCGAAAGAAGACAGCCGGCAACAAGATCTGCGAGATGCCGCGTGGAAGATCGGCGGTGGAGGCGCGTGGAAGACTGGCTTCTTCATGCATGCAGCAGGGCCCCACCGGAGGCACTTTCGGGCGGCTGCGGTAGCGTGGAAGATCAAGCCGGCGATGCACGCGGCGTCGGTCGAGCAATGGCGTTCGCATCCGGTTGCTAGCGATAGCGATGGCCTCCGAAGTCGACGCGGCGGCGCAGAGTCGGGCAAGGCGCGCCATGTGGCGGGCTCGGACCAGAGGCGGCGGTTCCATGGACTTCGAGTCGACGCGTGTGTTCGCAAAGCCGGGCAAGGCGCGGCCATGTGGCGGGCTCGGACCAGGAGACCGAGCGCCATGCAGCACGGTTGGACACGGTTGGGAATCATCGTTGCATGCATATTGTTGATTGGTGCCTCCTGTTCGCATGCAGCATGCAGATTGGAAAACGAGACGGTGGAGAATCTGATGTCGATGCAAAGATGCGCCTACATGCATCTTGGCCCGAATCGATCGAATCGAGTCGATTTCCGGGTGCGCCAAGGAAATCGAGACGGAAAAAGAACAGGGTGCACATTCATCCTATATAAACAGATCCAAGGAGAGCCAAACCCAAACAATCCAAGGTGTAGAAGAGGATTTTTCAGGAGAGAAAAATTCAGATCTGCACAAGAAGCAAGAGCAGTCGTTTGAGCGCAATTTTCTGGCGTTCGAAGAGGCTATTGGTGATCTGTCCAAGATGTCAGGCGGATCTGGCGATAAAACTGGCAAAGGTAAGGGGCCGGTTGAATCGTAGGTCGGTAGGATGAGGCCGACAGGTACAAATTTTGATCCGTGAAGTTCGGACTGGTTCGCAATTTCGGTTTGTGGCAGATGAGGGTCAAGGATCTCTTGGTGCAACAGGGGATTGTGACGGCTCTCAGGGAGACCAAGCCGGAGAAGGTAGGAGACGATGACTGGGAGGAGATGCAAATGCAGGCAGCCGCTACCATACGGCTGTGTCTCTCAGATCAGGTCATGTACCATGTCATGGGGTTGTCGACACCGAAGGAAATTTGGGATAAGCTGGCGGTCGGTTCATATCCAAAACTCTTACCAAAGAAGTCAGATCCGGGCGAAGTTGTATGGGTGAAGATGCATGAGGATGCTGATCCAAGGAGCACGTGGATGTTTTCAATCGGTTGGTCACGGATCTAGGGCAGCTAGATGTGAAGATTGCCGATGAAGACAAGGCTATTATTCTTCTATGTTCGCCGCATCCTATGAGCATCGGTCACGACACGACGCACGGCAAGGATAGCATCAAGGCGGAGGACATCATGCGGTTCTACTTGCTCATGAGATGAGAAAGAAGAAGAGTGCAGAGAAGGAGGCGCCGTCCCATGCTTTGCTAGTCAAAGGTGATCAAGATAGCGGGTAGGGGACACGGAAAAAGAACAGGAAGAGTAAAGGTGTGCGGTGTTTCAGATGTGACGAGTGGGGACATGTGAAGAGGAACTCTCCAATGAAAGATGGAAGCGCTAATTTGGTAAAGGCTAAAGGTGACTCAGGAAGCGACAATTGTGAAGTTCTCTCGGTGTCAAATAAGCAGTCAAGTGAAGTGTGGATATTAGATTCGAAGCTCCTATCATGCAACACACAAGAAGGAGGTATTTTGTTGTATAATCGCTAGTGATTTTGATTCATCTACTTGGGAGATGGCACGGGTTGTCGTGTCGTTGGTGTAGGTGACATCAAGATCAAGATGACAGATGGAATGAGATGATACTTGTGGTGTGAAGCATGTGCGAGGCTAAGGAGAAATCTGATTTCGCTTGGGGCCTTACATGATGGAGGGATGATGTTCCAATCTGGTGGAGATGGGAAGACCATGGTGATCATGAAGGACGGCGAGACTGTGATGGTTGGAGAGTTGACAGGGTCTCATCTGTACATGGTGAGAGGGATTGCTGTTGCAGGTGGAGTTACTGAGTCAGTGTTAGCGGCTTCTACTCTAGAAGGCGGCAGGTCTGAGGCCAAATCAGACTTACCGGGTGGCTTGGCGTGAGCTACAAAGACGGCAACCAGAGTCCGGGTACGCGGGTTCGACGTGAACAGGGACGACTTCAAGGTGACGGACCATATTCGTCAAGGTGGAGTTTGTTAGGGTTTGTGTCGAATATGTGTACGAGTATGATCACAATTGGACTCTGTGTTGTAATAGGCAGGGGGAGATAGAGTAGGAGTCGGACTCTATGTCCTTGTCCCCTATATAAAGGTGTGACCACTGGTGTAATGTAGTAACGACTAACAATAGTAGCATAGGCAAAGAAGGGCGTTGTTCTTGTGGCGTGCTCCATGTAGCCAGTATCTTTGCGGTATTGTTGATTGGGAGGAGCGCCCATAATCGAGCCCCGCAGATGTAGGCGCAAGTTTAACTGCAAGTTACCAAACATCGTGTCTCCTTGTATCGTTCGATCTTACATTGGTATCTACCTGCTTTTTCCTAACAAACACCTATGCTAAAATTCATGCCAAAACTAATACGCCCTATAATATGGGATGGAGGGAGTATTAACTAATTAATTTGACTAGATAATAATGGGTTGCTTGGTATACTAATATCTACAAACTATATGGGCCGAGGCCCTCCTAAATTGGGGGCTCCTGGCGGTCGCACCGGTTGCCCCCCCTTTGGGCCGACCCTGAGTATATACCACTGAGACAACTCTTTAAAATTTAAATTGGGGCTTTTGACCTATTAAACAGCAGCTAACATGAAGATTCACATCCCTCGCCCAAAATGCGAGCATATTATACTCATACGATGTCACTGCGGCTGTGGTGAGCACCTTGGTGTTGGCTGCATCTCAAGCCCCTGTAAGAGTCGTTGTTCTCCAGTTTTGTACTTTACCTCGGCCATAGGCTTTGTTGTTTATAGGGGGTGGGTTGTGTTTTGTTGGTACTCCTAGGTGCTTGCCTTGTAGGTGCAGTTGATGTTTTGGTAGGAGTTCTAGTTTGGAACTATTTCCCTAGTGTTGCTGCCCCTTCTTATGTCGCTATTGGTGTCTGGTGTAGTCCGCTCGGGTTGGTGTACTTCTTTTCGCCTTAAATGAATAGCAGAGCTCCTGCTCTTGTTTTTTCTTTAAAAAAATCTCTCACAAGATTGCATAAACCTTTAAAAAAACTGAAATGTCCAAAGGCAGGGAACCTATGCTTTGCATGTTTGCTAAATGAATGCAAAATCTTTTAGTAATAATATTAGGAATTAATATTTTAGTAGTGTTCTACAAAGTACAATATCATGAGTTACTTATATATAGGTGAATTTTCTATGCAAGAACATAATGAATGCCAAACATGTTTCCTAATGCTTCAATGGAGTTTTCGTTTAAATCCATTTAGCCCACACCAAAAAACAAATTTATTTATCGAGCAATGCAAGTTACACAAATCTTAAAGTAAAAGAAGAGGTAAGTAATAATCATCCACCTTTCATTCATACTTTAATATTTGTACAACTGTCAAAAAGAAAAGCATGTAAGCATTTCTCTTATTTATCTCATCCAGTGTTTGTAAGCATATATTCATAGCTAGGAAAGCTCCCACCAGAATCTAACCAAGCAGGTTCTAATTTGCTAGTGGTTCTAATTTCGTTGTAGATCTCACAAAGGCTGTGCCTGAGGAGCGAGGAGCACGAGAGGTTTCGCCGCAACTTGGTTTGGATCCATGAGGTGGTATGTGTTATTTTTCTTGTGCAAAGTATAGGTAGACATGCAAGAGGAGTTGCTCCTTGGGTGTTCCATGTTATGGTTGTATGGCAGGAAAAACGTGCCTATTGATACTGATGAAGGCCAGATTGTTTGCTAACTGATTGCGGTTCATGCTGGTCTGCAAAGGTCCATGGATTTCAATGAGTAGCTTGGAGTTTTGAGAACTAGAGACACAAGGGTGCCAAAGGTTCAAATGCGTAGCGGGAGGCAGGACATTCGAATATGTGATCCTATTGCACTCTATCTTACCAGAGACAAACACTTCACACTTCTGTTAGTTTTTCATGTTAACTAACTTGATGTTGCAGCGACCTTAATGCCCTCATGAGTAGTTGCTCAAAGTTTGCATCTACATATATCATTTAGGGCATCAGGGTACCATCTTTGTCTATTCTAGAGAAGAGACCAACATAGTATGCAGGATGCTTTTGTAACATGGTCTGCAGAATGCTTTTGTAAATGCTTTGGGCTGTAGCGTGCATTTTAGAGAAGAGCCATCCCAGTATTTAGAATATGTCTATAAATATTTTGAGATGTGCACGCAATCACGCATTTCACATTGCTTTCAGTATTTGTCACTGGCTTGATATTACATCATGTTAGCAGTTATTGGCACTAAACGTAACATTAACATTGGAGTTTAGTTTGTGATTATTCATAGAGTTACTAGTCTGAGTGGAGCCAGCAGTCTTAACCCCACAATGGTTTGATCTCTCACTCTGAACTGTGCAAGTCAATGTGCTCATTTTTCCTCAGCAATCTTATGCCAGTGAAATGCAAAAATTAAAGGTTAAGAGTTTTCTCACCAGATGTGTGAGCACGTAATCTTTACTAGCCATGATGCAAGTACTAACACTGGCTGATTTCTCCTCACCAAATTATTAAACCAGTTCTCTTTGGCATGACCTTGATGATTTGTAGAAAGAAGAAAATAGCATTGTATGTAGGAAAATTGATTACAGTACTCATGTCATGTTTCAAATATGCTTTAAAATAGCAACCCAAGACTATTCCCTTGGCACTTATTCAACTGTGCTGCTCTGGCCTCTGGTTGTTACTGTTGTCGTGTCATTTTGAAGTACCATGTATATCCCCAAGGTGAGTTGGGTGCACTTTGGTTACAGAAACCACATCAGTTTCTCTGATACTTTGGAAGTTTGGATGGTTTAGCATTTTTGGTGACTGCTGTGGTTATTTCTCAGGAAACTTCAGTCAGTTCGGTGCAAATAGGCCAATAGGGTTTATGTCCAGAGTTTCCAGTAGTGGGTTCGTTGGACATAGCCCCCGAGTTACATGCAACTTGGGTGACCTTGTGATAGCCAGATTTTCTAAGGTAGTGATTTACTTATTGCTACAATTATATGCAGTGTATTTGGTTGAAAATTTCATTGCTGCAAGATGATTAGATGAATCTGGTAATCATTAGGTGGGTCTGCCTCTGTCTGCAAGCTTTGTCTTTTTTACTTGTTCCGAACCTCTTGTGATTTCCTGAAACAGCAAGCACATGGTTCACGTGCATAGTGGCTGTGAATTGATAGATTGCCAACAACCAATTCATGGCAGTAGTATAAACGTTGCTACATGGTGCTAAAGAGTTCCTGGTCAGTAGGAACATATGTTGCCTGTAGGACCTGCACTGTTACATGGGCCATGTTTTCTTCAGATCTTTTTAAACGTTACTCTGCTTCAGCTATTCTCGTGCTTAAGAATTTATCGCAGCAACAGATGTGACGATATATGGACATCTTGTTTCGGGATCTGGCTGGAAAGCAGACCACCATTGTAAGTGGCCACCATGGAAGCTCCACATCGACGGTCTCCTATTCATCATCGACGAAGGAGGTGGTTACGAAGACAAACCTATAACTGCTATTGTTTTTTTTCCTTCGAAGAACGTGATCAGGAGCACAGAGGGAACCACATCCTCGTAGAACTATTGTAGATACCATCTGAAGTACAGTTTCAGAAGGAAAGACGAGCTTCGAAACACAGAGCTGGCGTTTTCGGATGTATAACCTCGGATTCAAGTTGTAAACCGATAGTGTATGAAAGTGATCCCCCTTCGGTCTCATCTCTTCACTTGAGCATGTAATGTTTCAACTGCGGCAAGAAACCTGTGTGCCGGTTGTTGGGAATAGTCCCACATCGGTTGTGGAGAGAGTTTAGAAGACAAACTATAATGATTTTTTTTCCTTCGAAGAACGGATCAGGAGGAGAGGCATCTCGTAGAACATTGTAGATACCATCTGAAGTACAGTTTTCGAAACACAGAGATGGTCTGAAAGATCCCCTTCGGTCTCATCTCTTCACTTGAGCATGTAATGTTTCAACTGCGGCAAGAAACCTGTGCCGGTTGTTGGGAATAGTCCCACATCGGTTGTGTTGGGGAGAGAGTTTAGACATGATTTATACGCCAATGTCGAATAGTGAGTTCACGCTCATAATGTCGCAAGCTTGGTGTGTCGATCAGCTAACCATAATAATAAGCCAGCATCTCATCGAGCTAAAAGAATGGTCTTCCATGAAGAATGTATATCGAATATATCGAAGAAGACCAAAACAAAGCGGCGAAGGAATGAAGCTAAGACCTCATTCACGCCAAACGCCATAACTAGGAACTCAAAATGGCCATGGTGGGTCCGAAGGCCGTTTCTCAATATCTGCGGCACACATGCGGACTTGATGATAGATCGTAAGTCCAATTTGGTGAAGAGTTGAGCCCCATTCCTTTGTCTTCTTGAAAAGACACCATCTGGGTTGTTTATATCAGCCAGAAGGAAAGACGAGCTTCGAAACACAGAGCTGGCGTTTTCGGATGTATAACCTCGGATTCAAGTTGTAAACCGATAGTGTATGAAAGTGGTCTCATCTCTTCACTTGAGCATGTAATGTTTCAATCATGCAAGAAACTTGTGCCTGGTTGTGGGAATAGTCCCACATCCGGTTATGGAGAGAGTTTAGGCATGATTTATAAGGGTGAGAGAGCATCTCCTCTGCATTGCTCTGGTTGGGTCAACGACACGAGATCCGGACGCGCTAGGTGTGGCGGTCCGGCTAACAATTGGTATCAGAGCCCAGGCAATCCAGGTGGTTTCTAGATAATCTCGACCCGATGTGTGAGGTCGCGTCCGGGCTAACAATTGGTATCAGAGCCCAAACAGCCCAGGTGATTTCTAGATAATCTCGGCCGATGTGTGAGGAGGAGATTGTTGGGAATAGTCCACATCGGTTGTGGAGAGGGATTGAGCATAGTTTATAAGGGTGAGGGAGCACCCCTCATTGAGCTAACTTTTGGGGAGATGACCAAAAGACCTTAGCCCACCGCTTTCTGGTTGGACCTCATGAGTGTCTCAGAAGTCAACGACCTAGAACCCAGACACGTTAGATGTGGCAGTCCGGCTATCAACGGCATCATCATACTTGCAATCTAGCTGCCATTGTTCCGTTCCCGGTCACCAATATCTAAGCCGATGTGAATGGCAATGGCCTTGCTTTTACACGTCAGCTTTTCTTTCCCTTTGTAAACCTTGCAGTCCCTTTCTCGAGGTCGACACGCAGGCTTGGAGCGGGCGTGCGCGCGGTCCAGGCTCGTTTCCTCGCTTGGGCCGTGAGTTCGAGCGGCGGAGAAAAAACCGCGAAATATCTCACGGAAATCGCTGAATCAACGGTCGGGAGAGCGACTCCTGGATGGATGTACCACACGGAAATATCGCACGCATGACCCGGCTCCTGATGCCGAGCGGTGATCTGGCCGGGCCGGAGAGAGCGATCGGACATGTCCAGCGGGAGGGACCACGACGCTGCAAGTTTCAGACGGGTTCATCCCAGGCTCCTTCCTGCCTGTCAGTTAGCACCGGGCACCAACTCACCAAGCTATAGAAAAATCTCTCCGGTATCTAGGATCATCGAGGGATTAGAAACTTAGAATAAGCATGAGAAGGAGCTGTGCACGGTTTCAGGTGCTGGGCTAGCGAATAATTAAAGATGAGTTGCACCAGATGACCTTGGTAAGTGAGATATATGCCTCCTCGGTCCTCACTCGCTGCCTTGAGATTTTTCCTTTGGATTTTTTTTTATCAACTTGCTTTCCACCGATGGAAACTAATTAACGGTTTGTACGGGCTTGAGCTTGATAAGCGAAGGCGACTGCGTGACACGGCGTGAGAGTCAGTCTAACAGGAGGTAATTGAGATTTTGCCACTCCATACATCGTGCTTCGCCAGAATACCATTAGTCACGTGGACTTCGCCATAATGCCATCCTGAACGTGAGTCTCACCGCCAGAATGCCATTTTATATTTTCTCTTGTATTTTCCTTTTCTTTTCCTCATTTTGCCGCGTGAAAGGACTCTTTTGCCCCACAAGATAAACTAAATACAATAATATCAATATCGATATATATTGACTTGAAACTATTAAAATAAAATATAATAGCCGTAATAAACCTCTACAAAAAGTTTCAAAAATAATAAAGTTGAATTAACCATTTTATAAAATCAAAAAGAATGGAATCAAAAGCAATATTAGCAGATGTTAGAAATTTTATAAAAATAAATATAACGATAAGTGTCTGAAAATTTTATGTTAGTTCCCAACAGTTATTATTATTTCACATAAAAAGTATCATATAAAATAAAGTTTATTTGTTATCTAATAAAAATAAAAATCTGAAAACTAAGTTTTAATGCAGCAGTCTTGTCGAATTATTGTGATTTTTCTCGGACAAGATTTTAATCCACCAATTTTTCGGATATCAATGCCTATCCCTGGATCTCAGTCAAAAAGTTTCGAAAATTTCAACTTTAATTGATAGCTAAATTTAATGAATCCCATGCCCTGTACAGTAGTCTCGTTCTTTTATTCCGCAGGGGCAAAAGCGTCATTTCACGCGTCAAAATGAGGGAAAAGAAAAGGAAAATACAAGAGAAAATCTAAAATGGCATTCTGGCGGTGAGACTCACGTTCGGGATGGCATTATAGCGAAGTCTACGTGACTAATGGCATTCTAGCGAAACACGATGTATAGAGTGACAAAATCTCAATTACCTCGTCTAACAGAGAGAGAGACACACACACGAACAACATGATGCAGCCATGCTTGATTAGTCGCGTGTACTCATGTGATTAGACAGACCTTTTTTACGAAGCAGGATTGTACCACAGTTTCTCATTTGGAAAAAAAACATGAGAAGAGAGAGTAGTGTGGAGTCCGTAACGGATGGCCGGAGATGCGCTCCCCACCGTTGGTTCGCCATCTCCACCTCCCGCGGTCCCGCCACGCTACGTCACCTAGAGCCCCAGACCGCTGCCACCCCTGCACGCGCACACGGGAGACGAGTTGCTCAGCTCGAATCAAAATTGTTTTGACTAGAATAGTTAATGGGGGCATATCCAGTGCAATCAGGATTTTGATGTAATCATCGTGCAATCCAACTAAGAAAATTTTCAAAAAATTCTGAAAAAAATCATGGATGTACATATCATTTTACCCTATCTACATATAAAATTTCATGATCAAATTCGTCCTATACTAGAAGTTACAAAAAAGACAAATTTAGGGTGCATTTAAACTATTCAAGTTTGTCAGAAATTTATTTTTTTATTACTCTTAACATAGGATGAATTTGATCATGAAATTTTATATGTAGATGGGGTAAGATGAGATGTACATCCATGATTTTTTTCATAATTTTTTGAAATTTTTCTTAGTTGGATTGCACGATGACTGCACCAAAGTCCTGATTGCACTGGATATGCCCCCATAGTTAATATGTTAAATCTTAGAATATATCTATTTTAAATGGAAAAAATAATATGATTTGGCTCGACAGTGATTAGTTATTTCAAATTTAAAACAATCGTTTAAATAACAATTAAAATAATTCTATGCTGAATTTTGTCGATGTCGAGAAAGCTGTATATAGCCTACGCTACCGCGACACAAACTTCCGGTGGGGCCCCCTCCCCTCGGCGTGTAGCTCCCCCATCCCATGCACGGCCCCGGCCGCTTCCACCTCCGCCGCACACGTTGCTCCCCCTTTTATACTCGCTTCTCGATTAATATCGCATCGTTCCTCGCCTCGGCAGCCGGCTCACTCGCTCCTTCCTGCGTCGCTCGGCTCGGCGCAGCAACATTTCGGTGGGGTAGGAGGGGGTGCGATCTGGTGCGCGTGGGGGTGGGAGATGGCGTCGTTCGCGGTGTCCGGCGCGAGGCTCGGGGTCGTGCGGGCGGCCGGCGGTGGCGGCATCTCGTCGGCGCGATCCGGCGGCAGGGAGCGGAGGGGCGGGGTGGACCTGCCGTCGCTGCTCTTCAGGAAGAAGGGCTCCTCCTCTCGTACGGCTCGCTCGCGTTCTCCTCCACAAATCCCGTCCCCTATTTTTGGCCAGTCTCCCTCCCCCTCTTCCTGCGTGATTGATTTCGATTAGAAGAGAAAGCATCCTGATTGGTTGCTGCTCGCATACATACGCACTCTTTTTTTTTCCCAATCCGTTCGTCCACATTTTGAGCCGAGCGAAGCGATCGCGGTTTGTGAAACCTTCCATCGCCTGCGGCAGAATGCGTTAGTGTTGCCAGTTGCTACGATCGTTTCCCCCTTTTCTGCTGATGTTTTCTGCTTTTTTTTAGGCTGATGTTTTCTTTTTGTTGTACGTGGTGGTGATGGTGCTATGGTCTTACTTCGGCATTTGCATTTGCATTTGCAGGCACAGTTCTGAGCTGCGCGGGTGTTCCTGGGAAGGTACTGGTGCCCGGCGGTGGGAGCGACGACTTGCTGTCCTCTGCTGAACCTGCCGTGGACACTCGAGCGCATCCTGAAGAATCACAGGTACTCGCTCTTGTGCCGGAGTTCTTCGTACGTTCACGATTCACTTACCAAATGTATGATGAATTCAAGTAGTGGGGCCGTCATGTTTCGTGCTTCATATCGATATTGTGCAATGCTTTGTGCATTTTGTTAGTTGTGGCCCTCCGCTGGTTATTGGGCTACTGAAAACTAAGCTGGATGTGCCACCTAGCAACAATACCACAAAAGAATGTACCGTTTTGTTTTTGTGGTTCTCATCTATAATATATCTGTCTCTTGTGCTGTAGACACCTGAAGATAATAAAACGAAACCGGTTGTGGAGGAGGAGGCAAGCTCAGCAGCGGCTGAAGCAAGCACAACAGTTGGGACTGAAGACAATATTGAATCTTCAGAAGCGACTGAGGGCATTGACAACACAATCACTGGTGGTGTCACTAAAGAAACTAAAGAACCAATTGTGGAGGAGAAACCACGGGTTACCTCACCACCAGGAGATGGACAGAGAATATACCAGATTGACCCAATGCTGGAAAGGTTCCGCAACCATCTTGACTACCGGTATGCCTATTCACTACTTTCGTTCGTTTTGAATTAAGGTGCTTTAAGGTTGCAGAAGTTGCGATACATCAAAGATTAGGGATCACTCTTACAGAGATAGAATTAATCCTCATGGTTCTGAGGACATACTGGAAAGTAGTTGTAGTTTTTATTTTTATTTATTTATTTATTTATTTTTACAAAAAGTAGATGTAAAATTAATGACTGGACGATAAATTTCTGGCATTTACGTTGTTTTGTTACTCATAAATGCAATACAAATCTTTGGCACTGATCATTACAAGTACATAGTTGACAAACTTATGAGAATGTGGTAAGTAGGCTGTAGATTTTACTTTGCTAATTCCTCTGCCAATTGGGCAACTTAATTTCCTATCTTTGATGCTTCTGTTGTGAAACCAAACCCTGCCAACTTTGTTATAAATTTTTGTTAAGCTTTGATGGTTTCAACAGATACAGCGAATACAAGAGAATGCGTACAGCTATTGACCAACATGAAGGTGGCTTGGATGCATTTTCTCGTGGTTACGAAAAACTTGGATTTACCCGCAGGTAAATTTAAATCCTCATTACTACAGAGTGCCTCTACTAGTCTACCTACACATCTTGTGAACAAATTTTTATTTCCTGTTTTTTCATTCTTTCCAGTGCAGAAGGTATTACTTACCGAGAATGGGCTCCTGGAGCACATGTACGTTCCTGCAAGTCTTAATAGTCACCTTTCAAGTACTTGTGAATGGTCACTATTCCCTAGCTAGCATACTGGACTTAGATTGACAATCCAGATTATACAATGATTATTTTCTCTTCAAAATTCAAATGAATAGCTTACTGAAGCTACGGGTCAGCTGCATTTGAGATTTAAGAACTGACTCTTGCATCCTGTTGCAGTCTGCAGCATTAGTAGGTGACTTCAACAATTGGAATCCAAATGCAGATACTATGACCAGAGTATGCCCACAGCTTTGCGATCTTCAATCTTTGCTTCGTAATTTTTAATATCTGTTCATTGATTTGGATTCATTTTAGCTGTTTGCACATTGCTTCAAGTTGAGCCCAAAGTATGTCATATTAAAATGCTGTTATTCCATCGTGTCTAAATTTCAGCAAACATAGTGTACTGAATTTGCTGTACTGTACTACTGTTTAGCCTTCAATTGACTACCATCTTCTTTGAATCTGAAATGAGAAAGTCCATGTTAAGGATGAATGCATGTGTGTAATTCTACGTTCCTAATGATTGGTAGAACCTTTTGCATTTTGTATGCTCTTCCGTCCACAATATTTTATTATATGACATGAGCAGGTCTGCTTCATAGCCTATGAGCATAGTTCCATATGATTAGTGAAGTTTTGCTCCTGTTGATGCTGATATATAGTATGATCTTTTTTCAGAATGAGTATGGTGTTTGGGAGATTTTCCTGCCTAACAATGCTGATGGATCCCCAGCTATTCCTCATGGCTCACGTGTAAAGGTAGCTTTTCTGGTTGGCCAATTATTTAGTTGAGGGTGTAAGCATTTTTGAAGTGAGCCTACTAAGGAGACTTTTTCTGTCCTATTTTCTAGATACGGATGGATACACCATCTGGTGTGAAGGATTCAATTCCTGCCTGGATTAAGTTTGCTGTTCAGGCTCCAGGTGAAATACCATACAATGGTATATATTATGATCCACCTGAAGAGGTAGGGATCTACCTTACATTGTTTAATTAAAGTTTCCAGTGTTGCAAATTTTTATTTGTATATGCTAATGCCAAGTTTCAAAATTTTGTACACACTGATTGTCTCACTAACATGTGGGTCAAGACAATATGTTTATTTTGAAACGTGGGAGTGGCATGTACATTAATCTTCCTTTTTTGAAATGGCAACTGGCGAGGGTTCTGACTTCTGTGTATATGCTTGTGTTAATTAAGCCTCTTGGAGCTGTGTAATTAATTTTTCTTTGTTGATTAGGATATTCCATTTTGACCTTTTGTGTCCTCCACTTACTAAGGTTGTTTTACATGCAAATGCAGGAGAAGTATGTATTCCAACATCCTCAACCTAAACAACCAAAGTCACTGCGGATATACGAATCACATATTGGAATGAGTAGCCCTGTATGTCAACAAGTTATTTTTTTCCTGTTTTCACATTGATGATTTATTCCTTTGTATTTTTTAGTTTTATTCCATGTTTGTAAAACTCTAACTGCCCAGTTGTTAGTTCTTTCCTTAGCTAGTGTAACATAGCAGACACATTGGGTATATGCCATCACTTAGATTAGTCATCTAGACTTCTCAAAATCGACAATTCACATCCAAAAGTGGCAAATGCTAAAGAAATAGACAGATTCCAAGGCAAATGATCAATTACAGCAAGAATACTGGCGAAGTCTAGATGACCAAACTAAGCCGTGGCCTATACCCAATTTTCCTTGTAATTATGTGACAAACTAGGTATTTGGAATGTCTTCAACTTGGTAATGCAAAACTTTGTTCTCTCAAAGATTGTCATGTGCACCCTTTTCATATGAACTTTTTTTTTTTGCTTTCTTGTATGATTTCCATTGCATTGGGAGGTAGTGGCATTGCATTTTAAAGTAAAATCTAAACATTGTTTGCCAGAACATAGTTATATATGAATACCATTCTTGTGGTAATTGCCTTATAAATAATGTAGCCATCTTACTAATTTAAGATGAAAAAGGTATTAGGAAGTAAGCAATACCATATTATATTACTCAGATAATTTCTACTAACAATTTGTAAAACTTTGTATTGTACTTTGAAAACTTTCACTAATGCATTATATAGTTATATAGGGCTCTCCCCTACTGTTTCCCATAAAAAAAGATATAGTTAAATATTTGTAACCTACTTCTTGGTAACTTGAAGTATCTCTACTATATACTATCATCATTAGTACTTGAGAATGTACCTGAATATCTTAGGACGACTTGTTGCACAGGAACCGAAGATAAACACATATGCTAACTTTAGGGATGAGGTGCTGCCAAGAATTAAAAGGCTTGGATA
The DNA here is from genome assembly GCA_036346375.1 of Guadua angustifolia. Taxonomy (NCBI): domain Eukaryota; kingdom Viridiplantae; phylum Streptophyta; class Magnoliopsida; order Poales; family Poaceae; genus Guadua; species Guadua angustifolia. The sequence goes on from CM070507.1 coordinate 25,107,822, forward strand.
CAATGCGGTACAGATAATGGCAATCCAGGAGCACTCTTATTATGCAAGCTTTGGGTATTCACACGACTCTCTCTCTCTCTCTCTCTCTCTCTCTATGTGCCTTTTTCATCCATTTGGAGCTCTTACATCCTAATGCTTCATACACAAAGAAATATTTGGATAGTTTCTTTTTGTGGACAAATAGTACAACAATGCCTAGTGTTCCTGACTTGGTATGATCGCCTCTTTTTGTGCAGTTACCATGTTACTAATTTTTTTGCACCAAGTAGCCGTTTTGGAACTCCAGAGGACTTAAAATCTTTGATTGATAAAGCACATGAACTTGGTTTGCTTGTGCTTATGGATATTGTTCACAGGTAATTAGTACGCTTTTAATTTGTTTGTCTTATGTTGATATGGTATTCTAAATGACGGGTTTCTATTGATGGCCCTATTTTGTTATTCTATATTATTGTGCTACAAGATTTTTTCTTAGATGTATCAACTCAGTTGGTAGTTAAATATATTTGGCACCTTTGGGTATGCTGATAGTTTCAGGAAGCTTTGCATTGTAAACTCCACACAATGTGATGATGTAGATGCGGACAAACTAGTTCAGATCACTTGTCAATACCGTACTGGAGAATATACTGGTTTGGATTTTGGAATGATACATTCTGGTACTAGTCCATATTGGCGTACCGTTTTGGGTTTAATATAATAATATATATTTATAAGTATACACAAGTTTAATTATATGTACACCAAATTTCACTTATAATATTACTCCAAATACATAGTAGTACTATCAAATATTATATATAGTTCAATAGATCATATTATCAATTCCACAGGTATGGCTGGTATTAACAGCTATTGAAGTCGGTATGGTCGGTTGGCCGGTATCAAAGCCGGTATGGTCGATTGGCCGGTATCGAAGCCAGTATAGCCGGTGTTGACCAGTATCGAGCTCGGTACGGTACATAGGGCTACTTTGTACTGGTTTAGGAGTCGAAATGGTAAATACTGACCATACCGGCCGGTACCGATACGGTATTGATAACTATGGTTTAGATACAACCAATCAAATTTACTTATCTGGCCTAACATTAGTATCTCACTGACAAGTGGCCCCAAGCCCTACTTGTCATCCTAATATTGGATGTTATTTTCCAATTAAACATTTTTGTAGAGAGACTTAGTTAATTTTCCTACGCTAGATAAATCATGAATGCCAGTGTGTTGCTACGGATAGAAGAATTATAGTAAGTCAAAGTTGAGCATTTATTCCACCAAAAATGCAGCAGCATGTTAGGCGTATGCCAGGGTTTTGGCCCTTGAGTCCACATATCTGCTGGTGCATTCCGTCAAGCACGCTAGGCGTGTTCGGTAATCACCACCCGTCCTTGATGCACACCAACCAAGAGCTGTCGGTCCAAGAACCCACCATTGCTGTTACAAATGGTGGCAGAATGGAAGCTGCTCTGGCCTCTGGATTGTGATGCCAACCAGCGGGTGCACCCGCTCCAAGCATAGTACCTGCACTGCCTCTTGCTATCGCTGCAACGCTAGAAACCGGTGGTCATAAGAAGGTGACAGTGGTTCAGTGGAGACATGCGGACAACAATGGTGACGAGGCATTGGCACCGGTGACCAGGGCAGCCGGAGACGCGTTGTGTGATTGAGCCCCGTTGCCTATGTAGTAAAGGGGCCGCATCACCCACACTTGGCTGGGTGCGGTGTGACACACCACCAACCCTTCGGACACGATGGTGCCCTATATCTTCTGATGTCCCTATTGCGATGCACGTCAAAAGAGGTGGCGGCGAAAGGGCACGCACATCTAGCGCTGCAATGCACGTGCTTACGTTTTAATTAATGCACATGCACAGCTGCTCCCTAATTGTTCTCCTTGTATGTTGCTTCTGCTAAAGCACCTCTCATCATTTTCCTATATATTGAATGCAATACAACAGGTAGTGTGATATTTTTCTTATTTGTTTATAGAGGGTGCAAAAGGTGGTTTGATGCTGAGAATGGAGGAAGAGATATAATTTGTTTGAAAGTTTGTTAGAGGAATCAGTTTTCACAAGGTTTTATCTGGTTTTTTATTAGTGTTTTTTTTGGAGGGGAAGGAGTGGAGCGTGTACAACGTATCACCACTCACCAACTCCATCTTTTGTAGTAGTAAAGATAGTACAAAGATAGCTCACAATTGTTGATTATATTTCTCCTGAGGGAGGGAGGGAGGGAGGGAGGAGCTCACCTTTGGTAAAGAAGGAAAAGAATGTAGATAGATGTCAATATCTTCACCAAAGTGTTCTACTTGCTTTGGCCAATTGAATTTCATATTCATGTGTTTGTAGGCCTCATAATTTAATTCTACTTTTTGTTCCACTTGCTTTAGTTGATTCTTTTCCGTTGCATGGTTTTACCAATGATTTTGTGTATACTTCAGTCATTCATCAAATAATACCCTGGACGGCTTGAATGGTTTTGATGGCACTGATACACATTACTTCCACGGTGGTCCACGGGGTCATCATTGGATGTGGGATTCTCGCCTATTCAACTATGGGAGTTGGGAAGTATGTAACAAGTGATTTTCTGTCACCATATATTGGTTCTGTTCATGTTAATCTGCCTTACAATCTGGACATTCTGTTCTTATGCAGGTTTTAAGATTTCTACTGTCAAATGCAAGATGGTGGCTTGAAGAATATAAGTTTGATGGATTCCGTTTTGATGGGGTGACCTCCATGATGTATACTCACCATGGATTACAGGTAAGTTATCAAGTGATTCTAGTATCTTGAATTTTAGAGTTCTGCCTTTTCTGTTGGGGGCACATCTTGATGTCCTTTTGCCAAAATAATTGCTATGCATCATCACATGAATCGTGACTTCTGCTATCGAGTCTTAGGTAGCTTCCTAGTATTGCTTGTACAATTTTAGCTGATGAGATTGTCAGAGTTATATATTTTTTTTTTCTAAAATTGCTGTGTTTTGTTGTAGGTTGCATTTACTGGGAACTATGGCGAGTATTTTGGATTTGCCACTGATGTTGATGCGGTAGTTTACTTAATGCTGGTAAACGATCTAATTCATGGGATTTATCCTGAGGCTGTAGCCATTGGCGAAGATGTAAGTGCTTACGGTATTTGCCTATTCGTGTATATTGATACTTATAGCATAGACCAGTTAATTTAAGATTTTTTTCTTGGAGACTAGGTTGTTATTCATTTTATTTTGGGGAAATGGGTTTATATCTATTATTCACCTGATGAATGATAATACATCACTTGTGCTGCAAATTTACGAAGTGCAAGGCATTCGGATTTACAGCCATATTCTTTGATGGTTGTAATTTTCTAGCAGTATGCTTGTTTAGTTCGTCATTTGATTTATTACTTGCGGTAGAAATGGGCAACCTTATGAATAGCTTCAGAAGACTGGTATACATGCCATAAATGCACAATATGGAAATGGAAGGCTATCCAAGGATACTAAAATATATTTAACTGTGTTATAAACTCTCTCCATTCCTGAATAGATTGACGTTTTAGGATCTTGCACTTCAACCAAGGTACATGTAGAAATGATCAAATCACCCTTATTTATTAGTCCACTTATTGCTCTTGGATAGTGTGTATTACTCTAATCCACAGTAAGAAATAACATTGGAAATAATAAATAGTAGGGGTATGCAAAAGAAAAAACAATTAAAAGTTATATCGAAATTGTAGAATGATATGTATTTAGGAACAAAATTTGAAAGTTATAATGACATGTATTCAGGAACAGAGGGAGTATATGTATTTGCAAGAGCAACATGTCTCAACTTACATTCCTACATTTTTGCTATGGGATCTCATTGAGTATTATTAGTTTATTACACATTCATAGATCAACAATTTGGAGCTTGTATTGGTTCAAGGTGCTAAAACAATTACATGTAAACATGACAGTCACAAGCAAATATGAGGTTCCACCAACACTAGTTCAACAATTTTAATTTCTCTTAACTATGAAACTGTTCAGGTCAGCGGAATGCCTACATTTTGCATCCCTGTTCAAGATGGTGGTGTTGGTTTTGACTATCGCCTACATATGGCTGTAGCAGACAAATGGATCGAACTCCTGAAGTAAGTGCTGGAATATTGGTGATTACATACACAAAGTGATCTATATATCATTTGCTAGCGATAACGATTTAAATTATGTATGTGACTGGCTAGACAATCTTCCTGGTATCAGGTTGAACATGAGAGCAATTCACATATTAATTTGTGTAATCGCATACATATTAACTTATCATACGGCTCACCAACTTCACTTGCCTCTAAGGGGGGGCTCACTCTGAGACTAAAATGAGAAAGGAAGGAGTTTGGCAAGACGACTTTGGTTCACACATATAATTTATAGACTTCCCCATAAGGATTCAAAGCGTACTGAAGACTAGTTTCAACGATACCATTATAACTATTACAGACCCACCCTGCGGGTCGGGTGGTTTTCTGGTCCGAAGTATGTTTTTTTGGAACTGCCATTTTAAAAGGAGATTACTTTTTTTCTAGTTGCATGTGAAAGACATCTATTGCTGCACTCCTGGGTGGAGCTTGCAAGGACTGTAATTTCAAGGATGATCAGTCTGGATTTGACCGTGTTTTGGCTAGAGCGCCCAAATCGCTATATATTTGACATGGGTTCGCTATCGAGATAGAGGCAGGCAAGAGAGCGATTTTCGTCGTTTGTGGATCACTCGGATAAATGCTATACATGCATGGAACGATGGATGGATCATCAAGTACAATGTTTTAAATAGCAGATAGCATATTGATGAAGTGTAGTGGCTAGTGTTTTTACACAGGATATTGTACAGTGGTGATATAGCGAGCCAACACACTTGGCTATATTTGCAGAAACAAAATGGTAACTTGTATCTATATGAAAAATATATGAAATTTCAAATTACCTTGTATCTAGGGCTGTAGATTGTGATCTGTGATCAGGTCTAGGCCTTTTAGTGCTTCATATGCACAGGTACGAGGTGATTAGCTAGATGAGAAATTTGTTAGTAGGGTTATGAAAGAAATATAAAAGGTCACATGACATGTTTAGTTTTAATTGTTTTCAAAGGGAAGTGAGAGGTTCAATAGAAAAACTTTACAATGATTCAGATATGCAGCAACTGGCTGTCAAGCAAAGCTCAAATGCCTTGGAATAACCTGCAACTACAGTTGTTCTTGTGGCTCACTGTAATCCTGTATCTGCTCTACCATGACTGTGCTCTGCTAATAGCTACTACACTGTGCTATTTAAATTTTAAAACACTAACTCAACACAATGTCAATAATTAACTTTGTTCAAATTATTCAACCAGCTTGCTGGATATCACAGAATTAGACCATCTTTTAATACTGTCATGCTGCTGCTGCTCTCTGCCCTTAGAAAAGCTGTTTTCCACTCTTTGGATCATACTTTTTTCGTGAATTATTTAGGCATCTCCTTTAAAGCTGTCGAATGTTGGTACTTAATGTACATTCTCAGTAGTTTCCAAATATGCTGCGATCAAATTTTAACATTTCTTTAACACAGGCAAAGCGTTGAAACCTGGAAAATGGGTGATATTGTGCACACCCTAACAAATAGAAGATGGTTAGAGAAGTGTGTCACTTATGCAGAAAGTCATGATCAAGCACTAGTTGGTGATAAGACTATTGCGTTCTGGTTGATGGATAAGGTACTAGCTGTTACTTTCAGACCTAACAGAATTCCATACTTGGCTTTGTTTCATCAGATTGTTCATCTTTTCTTGTGATGAATGATTTGTTGCTTCACTAATTAGTAGCTATATCTCCAACTTTTACTTGAGCAGAGATTGCTGAAAACATGGTGTTTAGTGATTTGCTAAGTTGGATGGTTAATGATTGAAATCTTGGTTTTAATCAATTTAATGATATATTTGTTTGTTCATTTGTTGGTTCCTTTCGTAAACTAGCCGAAATCAAGTGCAGCTGCATGATCTACCATCCATCTGAAGCAAATATTTTTACAGAGTAAAATCCAACTGACCGATGAGCAGTTTGTTTGAATTTCTAAATCTTTCGATGTATAACTATATGCTACTTTTTGACATGATCACCATGGTGCCCGAAAGAGTTTTAGTGTACCATCCGTATTTTCTGAAGCAAATATTTTTACAGAGTAAAATCCAACTGACTGGTGAGCCGTTTGTTTGAATTTCTAAATCTTTCTATGTATAAACATATGCTACTTTCTGAAATGATCATCATGGTGCCCAGAAGAGTCTTAAGTCTCCCTGAAAACCCAACTCATCTAGGATGGGGTCTGGTAAACCAACCATTTCATGCAAAATGTAAAAAAAAGTACTCAACACTGTTTCACCGAATGATGCTAAGATTGGATCAATTTTTGAATTGTTCTTGTCATTAAATATGTTTATTAGAAACTTGGTCTAGGACTTGGAAATTTTCATAATAACTGCTTTTGGCCAATGTCCGAAGGAGTGGGTGTTTTTTGGTTGATTCCTGGCTGCACCTTGGCTTCAATACATTTTTAGAAGATATGCTGAAAAGGCGCTCTAGGAGATTTGATTGTGAGTCTATATCTACCCGCTCCTTGGTATTTTATCATGGTATTATGAATTTTATCTTTTTAACTAGTTGTTCCTGTCAGAAAATATTCAAAGGGAAATAGTTAAATCATTATAGTCGGCACAACCATAGTACCATATTGTGGACGAGGTTTTCTCTTTCTAATTTTATGAGTTTTTGAGACTCCAAAGCGAACATAGGTGTTCCATTTTGCATTTCTTTATTAATTATAGTCATCTTTATACCTGTGTGGTTTTATTTCAGGATGGTTGATACTTGGTACATGCAGAAGTGTAGTATTGTGCCGTAAATTATTGATTTAATACAGACAGACATGAATATTTCAACTTCTCTTTGTGCAGGATATGTATGATTTCATGGCTCTGGATAGACCTTCAACACCTCGCATTGATCGTGGAATAGCATTACATAAAATGATTAGGCTTGTCACCATGGGCTTAGGAGGCGAAGGCTATCTTAATTTCATGGGAAATGAGTTTGGGCATCCTGGTTAGTCTTTACAATCTTATTGCATTATGCATGGTTGTGATTTATAGTGATTTTAACCATGATCTCTGCATTGTATGTAACCTATTGCTTCTGAGGAGGAAGTTATGATTACTTCTATTTTACTTGGCAGAATGGATAGATTTTCCAAGAGGTCCACAAAGTCTTCCAAATGGCTCAGTCATCCCAGGAAATAACTGTAGTTATGATAAATGCCGCCGTAGATTTGACCTTGTAAGTTTTAGCTGTGCTGTACCTGTTATATCCTCTTGTCTGATCTGGATTGGCCATATATTTCTTGTATAATCTTGTTTGGGAAAGATCAACATTGCTTTTGTAAAAGTTGATATAAATGTGTTACCATTGTTGACCTGTAAGAGTTTTATAATTTTTTGGCCAGGGAGATGCGGACTATCTTAGATATCGTGGTATGCAAGAGTTTGATCAGGCAATGCAGCATCTTGAGGAAAAATATGGCGTATGTCACTGGTTTATCTTTATTGCATAATAAGTTAAAGTTAAATTTCTATCTCTTCAAACAGTCAAACTTTTTATGTTTCAATAGAAAACTATAGGATAAATTTCAATAATTTGTGGAAAACTGCTGGAAAGGAGGATCTGGAATTGGTTTTCACAAATAGAACAGTTGGTTTAAGTGCTTGCATATTGTTACCTGTCCCAGCTCTAAGATATGTCTGGATATATTTACTCATAAAATTGACAATGTAAATGCAGTTCATGACTTCTGAGCACCGGTACGTGTCACGGAAACATGAGGAGGATAAGGTGATCATCTTTGAGAGAGGGGATTTGGTATTCGTGTTCAACTTCCACTGGAGCAATAGCTATTTTGACTATCGTGTTGGTTGTTTAAAGCCTGGGAAGTACAAGGTATGCCGCTTTCACTATCCACCTTTCATCACTAGTGGGGTTTTTGCAACTATTCATTTCTGCATGGATAGAAGCTGTTGCTCTAGATGTGGTTCGGGATGAAAACGGATATCCGAATTTCTGAACAAATTCGACATTTTTAAATAGATATATAACGATTTTGGTTTTCATTTTTTAACACTTTAGCAAGCTCATTATAAAAAATAAGATTATAAAATTAGATAAAAAAATTATGCATTATTTGCTTCCCATAAATAAAAAGGTGAAAAAATATCCGAATCCGTATCCGATTGATATCCGAATTTTGTTTCTATCATTTAAATAAATATATAATGAATTTGAGGTTCATTTTTTATGAATTTGAATAAGCTCAACACCACAAACAAGAATATGAATTCGGATAGAAAATTCTATATCCTATTTGTTTCCCATTGAAGAACAAAGACAAAAAAATTGATATCCGAATTACTATCCGTTTTCATCCCTAGATGTGGTAGCTGATAGAAGGGTTCAGATAGTCAAGTAGCACTCCTACCATTCGTTTAATCTTCTCCACTAGACTAAGGACTTGCACCAATCTTCTTCCTTAGTTGAACTCGTTCTGATACTGAAACTTTTCCCCCAAAATTTACTCAAATCATCCTACCAGCTTTAGAGCGGCCCATATGGACAGACGCAACTGGGTTTTGTTGGTTACTGACAGTTTCTGCTATTTCTTATCAGGTGGTATTAGAATCTGACGATGGCCTCTTTGGCGGATTCGGTCGGCTTGATCATGAAGCTGAGTACTTCACTACTGTAAGTCTGGGCCCAAGTGTTGTTGCAAGTAGTATGCTTGTCCTATTTTGTCGCTTGCAACTTTGAAATAATTAGCACCATGTATCGATGCCTTGCAGGAATATCCGCATGACAACAGACCGCGTTCTTTCTCGGTGTACTCTCCTAGCAGGACTGCTGTCGTGTATGCCCTTGCAGAGGACTGACACTGTAAGACGTTTAGTGCAAATCTTGGCAGCCGTAATGGGGGAAGAACCCCGGAGAATTTGTGGCGCACTACCGCTGCCGAAGGCAACCTTGCGCAAGGTTGGCCTGATGCTACGATTACACGGGGTTGTTCTGCTTCACTGAATGCCAGGAAGATCGGATAGATAGCTTGGTGCTGAGCTCTCGTATTCGAGTGACTTGGAATCGACCAACATGCGCGGGCGTTCTCTCGAGCTACACCAAACCCCCCTTCCTTATCTTTGCACATTCCCTGTGGCTTTTGTACATCACGATTTCTGTTGGCATTATATCTTCTGAATCATCTGTTCAACAGAGTCGTTTAATTTCCCTCGTACTCCATGCTGCTTAGTGCTCAATAAGAATTCGGTAACTTGCCCATTTTGTGAGAGAAGGCGATGCATGCATTCAACAAAGCCCGCCTGTTGTGCTGCTGTTTTCCCTCGATAAACTTTGCAGTGCTTTTCCTTGAACTATCCATTTACTTTCCTTTATTGTAGAACATGAAAGTAAGAAGCTTATGGTGGTTGTCAACTAACTTCATTTTACATTTTTCTTTTTTCAGAAACGTCCACAGGTTTAAATTAGTAACTCCGGTTTATGTTAATAACATGAGGTTAAAGCACATGAGTACTTTTATATTGGAGATTCGCATTAAACAATATATGTTACTATCAAGTCCTTGAATATTAAATATTAGGAATTGCTAAATAGTACTCGAGCGTTTTTTTTTTGTTTGTGAGTATTTATTTATTTATTTTCCCGTAAGTACTCAAATTGGAGGAGATGATACTTACTCAAATTGGAGGAGAGGAGATAATTGGTCCTATCAATTGGAATTAGATGTGAAAGTTCAAAATTTGAGTACTATTTACTAAGATAACACTCAGATTCTCTCTAGATACCCCCTTTAAATGTTCTAATTGAACAATATGGAACTATCAATTTGTTAAATCAATAATTTTTTTTTCATTTTTCTTGTCAAAGACTCTGGATCATGTAACCATCTTGGTGGATGTGTAATTGATTTAATGAATTTATTGGGTCTTTTATTTTATCTTCCTTGCCAGAGACTCTGGATCTCGTAACATCTTAGTGGATGCGCACCACGGTAATGTGTTGCTTGTCGAAGAAAAACCAGAGGAGTTTTTTTTTTAAAATTATTATTACCGGACTTGTTCCTGTTGGTTAGGGAATAAACCGGTCGATTTGTAGCACAGCCCAAACTTGATCTAGCCTGATTTTCTAATAGTGTAGAATCAAGGACAGCTAACTAAAAAGAGATGAATAGGAGGTTTTTAAAATTCTTTTGTCTCTAACACAATAATTTACTAATTATGACAAGAATTACAATTTTTAACAAACCAAGTCTAAATAAACTAGGTTTCACTAAGTACACCAACAAACTTACTCTAATATTGCAATCCTAGGGAGGCAATCAATCACTATGATCGCTAGGAATGTAACTTGCATAAATTGAGTAATAAGAATGCAAACCACAAGATTAATACACTATGATTTTTCTCGTGGTCTTAGAGACTTGCTGATATCCCCTAATCCACGTTAAGGTAGCTTGAACGAATCAAGAGAGCTCCTTGCGCAATTAAGCCTTCCTCAAGTCACTAGTGGTAGCTCTTCCCGCTTCGGGTATGTGAGCTCACACGTCACACCAACACTAGGTCTCTTCATAATCTTCTTTGAAGAGATCACCAGTTTCTCCTCCAAGCCATCTAGGAGTCGGCAAACTCCATGAGAATGGAACAACGACGCTTGCTTGAGGGTGCTTAAGTGTCACAAAGCTCAACCAATGACTGTATACTTGAATGCTCTCAACAAACTCAAAATGTGAAAGTTAATGCACTAGAGTGAAGAGAGACTTGCAAAGGCTCAAGAGATGTTTAATGAGGTTCTAGAAACTAGCTTCTTGTTGTAGGAGAGGGGATATTTATAGCCTCTAACCACTTAACTGGCCATTTGGGGTAAAATACATTAAAAAATCAGCAAAATCGGCATTACTGGCATGCAAGGTGCGGTAGTGCTGGCTCCTTTGTAACGGTCAGTTTCAAGCATTTAATGCATAGTACTAACCATTGCTACAATATCCTTGTACCACCGACATGTAAACCCCGGTAGTGCCGATAAATGATCTCAAGAAAAGTCCCAAAACCAACTCGCTGGAAAATAACTACCGACAACTTATTGGCGGTACTACCGACCTGCGGTAGTATCAGCCCTTGAACCATGGTAGTGCCAACTTTTGAAAAGCTTAGAGAATGTCCAAAATCAACTGCTCTGGAAAATAAGTACCGGCCCTTCGAACTAGTACTATTGAATTATGGTAGTACCGGGATCAGAGTGTCAGTAGTGCCGGCCTAGAGAAAAAGAAAATTTCGCACAAAAGACCCTCTATGGAATAAAGCTATCGTGTAAAGCGGCGGTACTACCGATCTGCGATAGTACTAACCTCAACACGTTGGTAGTGCTGATATACTGAAGAACTTACTGATTTTTCAGAAAAAACTTTTCTATATACAACTATCATTCATCACGAATGAGATTTTGAGCTATGTGACCTTTAAGAATATTCAAGTTACTAGACATCGATCCATCTTAATAGTATGTCACCTATTTCTGGCAATGCGATCTTTCCTCTAAACTCCGAGATCGGTAAAAAGCTAGATCGGATCTAGCTCGGTTGAAATTGATGTGACCAGAGAGTCATAGTCATCTCTAAGTCTAGCTAGGATATAGGACATGATCTCTTCTTGAAGAGGATTGCCCTACATCTTGTTAAAGTGGTTCGAGGCAGACATGTCCTTCTTGTGCAGATTAGCAAATCAAATTCTAATCTACATGACACGTGCACGAGAGTGTGAGGCAAACATACACTTGAATGTTGCCCACACTGCTGCTGATGTGTTGAGGAACAACACCTGAGCAAGGATCGCTTCTCTTAATGAAGAAAGTAATGCACTCAACACCAATTGATCTTGATGAAACTAGTGAGCATACTCTAGGTTTGATACTTGATAAACCTCATTGTCAACACCTTGAATGATCCTTGAATGATCATAGCCGATGGTGTATCAACCGTACCTTCAACATAGCACAAGAGACTTTGGCTACAAAGTTATGGGACTATTTGTGCTTTCCACGAACTATAGTTCCCTGGTGAGACATTCATTGATGAACTGGTTGAAGGATGGCGTGAAAAGAACTCCTATCGAAATAGTGGTAGGAGATCCTAATGTAGCAGAGTTGATTGAAGCAGATGATATGATGGAAGTCATCATTGTGGCTAGATGGGAAAAGGCTTTGATACCATGAAAAGTTTGATGTTGACCAAGATAATACTCTCGGGTGTTTAGGCTTTGTATTTATAGTCACGGAGATTACATTGTATATAATGTAATCTTCAGATCAACTTACAGAACAACTAAAGACTAGTCATACGAGATATGGTACAGTGTCTAACCAACAACATAGATAAGTTAGTTTGAATCTAACATGTATACGTTAAGCACGGTGGAGATAGAGATTGCTTCTTTAACAGGGACGATCGTTTTGCTGGAGGTCTCAACCTTCCTGCTGCTTTTCTTTCAGGAACTTTGTACTCTACATGTACACACAGAAGAAACTTCATCCAAAGAAGAAAAACCAATCTTCAAGAAGAAGCTGAAGAGGGAAAAACTAAAGCGAGGAGTCTCTGCACTAGGAGAATGAGAAGAACAATAAGCTAATCATGCTACCGGTTTGGAGTGGTTCTGTTCTAGGATATAATTCATATACTTTCACCTTCCGTGACCTTAGAAGCATACAAGTTTTAGCACTAGTAATTAGAGTTAATTTGTTCGGCAGAAGCTATCTTAAGTTATACTGCTGGTATTTCGCTAATTCAAAGGTAAATTGGGTGAAAACTTTCATTTGACTTCACAACAAACTACCATTATATTTAGAAGAAAGAAGTTCAGTCTACCCTATAAACTTCAGTGTTGTAGCCACTTAAAATCCTAAGCTAAAAAATGGGATATCATATCCGCTAACCTTCTAAAACCAGTTCAAATAGCCCCCTGAGGTGGTTTTGAAGACGGGTCATCACAGACAGTTCAAAAACGTCATCACAGACGATTTTTTGAACCATCAGTAAGTATGTGTTTGTGATAATACGACGCATCACAGATGATTTTTAAACCATCTATGAAATACCTATCACAAATGGTTCTTGATACAAACTGTCTATGATAGACGGTCTGTATCAAGAATCTTCTGTGATAGTCTATTATCACAGACGGTTCATAGTCCCAATCATCTGTAATATGAGATATATCACAGACGGTTTTTTCTAAGTAACTATCTGTGATATTATTTTATATCATGATGAAGCTTTTTCTATTTATTGGTTAGACTTAGGAAATGCTTGGCATGTCCTTTGGAACAAGCAGATTATAGATTACACATCCACAAGTACACATAGACCATAACAAATCAACTCTGATTATATCATAGTACAAGCAGATTACATATTACATCACAGCATATCTATTTCAAAAATCAACTCAGATATATTAACCAATCGAATGCACAAGAAAACATATGCCACTAAATTCAGAAAAAGAGAAGAAACAAGTAATAGATACTTTTACACACGCATGCAGTGATAACATATATATATATAGAAGTTAACCTTCAAAAACATATCCTACATGGTTCAAGATATCTAAAAGCATGGGTTCAAGATTCTACATGTCTACCACCATATGTACAATAGCTTCTGCAACAGAGCCTTTTCGATTTTTCCTAAATTTCCACAGCTCCGGCACAGGATACTTCCCACATGAATTGTACTCCTTGTACTTAAGGTGGGCCTATGTGACGGCATTGTAAGCCACATTACCCTATTGTTTCTTCAAAGCTCGGAGCTTCTCATCATCCTACATAAAATTTGCTGCATCATTGTGTGTATATAAGTACACTGTAGATCGTAAACATTTTTTGTGAAAAAAGCTGCATGTATTATCTATCATTAGGGTTAGCTCTATTTCAGAGACATCTAGTTCAGATAACTATTCATTGGTACAAGAACATAAGTTCGCGAAGTAACAATAGTAAGTGAAAATTCAAATAATTGAAGGCTTTAGACAATATGCATCACGTATAAAGATTTAATGGACAGAAAGGATGCTAACAACTATGAAGGAAAAGTATCCATAAACAATATCAATCAACATGAATAAAATAGTTACCTTTACCTTTCCATTAACAGTGGTAAGTTTGAAAGGAATGCCATTCTGATTTTATGATCTCATTTTGTCATTTCATGCACATAAGTGCTACTTCTTTTTCTAAGTCACCTCTTGTACCTTTCAGTTCATAAGCCTTGACAAACACCTCTTGATCAAGTTGGTCAAATTTTTTGACACCAATAATTGATTGACTTATAGCCATTTCTCTTAATCTCTATAAAAGTGATCATATTGTTGTAAAAAGGGTGTCTTAGTATATTATCAGTAATCCTGTTAAATTAAATACAAGAAATATTTATATTACCTTTATAAGCTCAATTTTGGCTTCTTTTAGCTCCGTATTCTCTCTGCGCTCCTTAATGATGAGTACCTTATTAAAAGATTCAATATCCTATGACTTGTTATCTATGTATTTCAATTTTTGTTTCATTTTATAAATATTTTTTAGTAACTCAGAATCTTCTTCACTTCTGTTCTTCTCCATTGCATCAGACTTTTCCTTCAATTGCTTATCTCCACCTCAAATTTTTGTTTAACATCTATTTTATCTGTGCAATTTGCAATCACTAGGACAAAGCTTTTCACTAAGCAAACAAAAGAAACCATGAACTTCTGTATTTTACGTACAAATTATGACGCACCAGGTTTTCTTGTAGTATGCAATTTTTAATTAATGAAAATTAAGCTCCTTCAGACAAAAAAAACTCTTTATACTAGGATGCATCAAAAAGAGGGAAGTAGGATCCACAAGTTAGTATAGAATGGTGTACTCATACCTTCACATGGAACTTGGGGTGGTATTTTTGGTGGCTGGCAAATGATTAGATTCATGCTTCACTAATAAACAAAAAAACTCATTAACAAACTTGAAGCATGTGGCGAAGAAGAGCGGCGGCGACGGGCTCAAGGAAAAGGCGCACGGGCTTGGGGGTGGCGGTGTCGAGGACGAGTAGCGGCGACGGGCTCATGAAGGAGGCGGAGGGTGGCTTTCGATTTTGTTTGAGTGAGGAATGCGATGGGCAAAAACCTTAGAACGATATGTAAACCCTAAAAACCTAAGTGGGTTAGGGCTCTATATTATATATTGGCAAAAAATATTACAGACGGTTTGGCGAAAAAACCATCTATGATAAGTTCGTATCACAGACGATTCGTGAAACTAACCATTTGTAAAGTATCATAGACTATTTTGTGTAAAAACCGTCTTTGATGTGTAGTCATATCACAGACGGTTCGTGGTACTTCACATCATCTGTGATATCAGCTTATCACAGATATTTCTTAGCATATCTAGTAACTTAGACGATCGCACTAGCAAAACCGTCTGTGATTAGCTTTAACACAGATAATTTTTAGAAACCGTCTGTGATGAGGCGTCTAATATATGCATTTCTGTAATAGTGTTACTTAATGAATGAAATGTATAAAAAAAGACTTACACACTAGGCTTTACATGTCAGTGAGAACCTAGGATGCCCGAATACACTGATATCGATACAGACACGCGATAAGCCGATACTACGATACATCATTTCCCTAAAAACACTGATACATGTTTATATATATAATACAAATAAAAATATAGAGAAATATACATGAGATATGGTATATCACATACAAAATAGACATAAAAGAGACGCTATAGCAAAAAAAAATGAAGAAGAAAATATGCTAGATTATCTCATAGGCCCATCAGACTATATCAAGCGATTTAGAGTATCTAGTCTACTGCTACCCCAAATGTCCCCACAATTATGCGCTTCTATTCTTGTTTGCCACAACCATATGTCTTGCCTTCTAGCCGCTGCAGCCTTCATCAGCTCCTAGCCACCGATGACTGCCTAGGAGCATACCATACTACCAGAGTCAGGATGGGAAGAGGGTTACTGGAAGGACTTACCATGCGTGATGACTGTGGGGCCATCACATCAGGAGGGGGAGGGGTGCTGCACTGAGAGGAACGTTAGCGTGAGAGCCTGAGGAAGAGAGGAGCAGAGGCAGTGGTGTGGAGAGCGAGAATGATACGAGATTCGAGATGAGAATAAACGATTGTAACATCTTCTTCTGAGCTGGTAGATGTATCGAAAATTATTTTATTGAGAGGTGCCAAAAAAATATCAGACGAGTATCGAAAATTATTTTATTTTAAAAAGAAATTTACCAACACAGACATGATACATATCCGGCTGTATCTATATACGTTACGATATCTGAGACCGATACGCTAATTTTACGAAGTATCCAAGTATCGGAGATGAGAACCCTTCTTCCTTCTCTCCCCCAACTCCCCTCTCTCCATCCTCTCTCTTCACTGTCGCTGTGTTCAGCCCACCTCGATTCTGCGCCTTCTCCACCCCCATCCCATGCCTGACTCAGTGACTCCAGCCGTTGGCCCAACTCTGCATGCACAAAGAGTGATGACGAGATCGAGAAGTGGCAGGACCAACGCCATCGGCGATGATGCACGCCAGCTCGCTCTTCCGCTTCAGCCGAAAGCACGTCCGCGCTCGATGCCCATGCTCTGCACGAATGTCTACACGCACATACACACACATACATAAATCCATTCATGCATGGTATTAATACAATTTGTTTCGATTTTGCCTAAATGCATATTGATTTCTTTGGCTGGTTTGATTTGTGGATATTTGTTGGAACTTTCGGGAGTTTCAAGTATAGCTGCTCTATTTCTGATTCGCCCCCTTCGTCGAGATCTTCCGCCGCCGCTCCTCCCCTCCTCGCAAGCCTTTTGGCCTACCGTCAGCGACTACCGCCACCGCTGTCTATTGTCGCCTGCGCGGAGCCACGATTACGGGATTACGGCCACTCGCGCATCAGCAGGCAGTCAGGCGCCGCATCGCCGCCACTGTATCTCCGATTGGCCGAGTTCCAGTGGATTAAAATCAATATAGCTGTCCATTTCCTTGAATCTAATGATTGAAATCAATTTAGATCTAGTTATACTATTACCTATAGTATTGGTAATAAAATTCAGTGAGAAACTGTGAACGAATTAAAAAAAAAATCTAAAATACACCCATTAATGGATAGGAAAAATCTAAAATACGCTTGAGGAATGAATGATTAGATTTGATTTCTACTACCACTGCTTACTACCTATATTATCTATGTAAAACTTCTCTTGCCGAATGGCATCCAATCAGAGAAGAGAGATATAGAGTAGGGAGGAGTGGACATGGGTTCGGCCTTGGCTTGTGTGGTGGACATGGGTTTAGCCTTGGCTTGTGTGGTTGCCTGTACGCGTCGGGGGTGCACCTTTCTCCTCAGCGCTGCACCTGCGCTCCTTCAGTTCTGCCACGGCGCTAGCCACCTTTCGTGCTCCCTAGTATAATAGAGGATATATATTATCTATCATACTTTCTGTAGTAGGAGATAGTCAAATTTGTAAATGTATACGTAAGAGAGCTATATTTAAAAAAACGAATATAGAGCTAGATAAGCAAATAATTCTAGAAGGGGAGACCATTGCAGAGGATTATTTGCACCTGTTTTAGAAGATCAGGGTTATAACATCTGTTTTTTAGTTCAGGAGGTTAAGTGGCTACACCAAGGGATCATATGGATTTCTTCTTATTCGAAAATAATGAAACAGTTGTCAGTAAATGATTTGCTCGGCTAGCCAAGTACTCAGGGGTGTATGATGAAATGTTCTGTCATAGCAACTGGCAACTCAAAACTCAATGCTTCATTTAGAAGTACCTGAACCCCCATTCATTCGGATTGCTTTTGTGATTTATCTCCACGACTGGGAAGAACAGAGAAATGCTCCTTAAAGTCCTTACTGTTTCGCATCAGCTTGAGCAGCTTAGATCGTCACCGTTGCCACTGGGGTAGTTCTCAAACTCTGGTGACAGTACTGCATAGAACTTTGGTAAAAATTGGCATAATTAAACAAAACAAACTTTTTATTTCCACTAATGATAGTAGTGTCAAATCCTAAAACAACGACGAAGAGAGTTTTGAAATCTCAAATTTCCTTATATCAATATATGACAAAATAAAACAAGACTGACTATAGAGTCCGGAAAACAAACAATATAGAAACCTCTAGATTTAACAAACCCATAAAAACCTTATCTGAATGAACTTAAAAAAACAAAGAAAAAGAACAAATTCACAACCCAAAAAATGCGAGAGTTTGTCTCAAGAAAAGTGAGAAACCCGACAAATCGATACAATCCATTCTCACTTTTGAAGCTGCACAACCTCTGAAAACAAAGGGTGAGAGCTTGTCTCTAAAAAACTGAGAGCTTTTTAAGACCGACAAATCCATATAATTCATTTCCACTTTTGGAGCTACAAACTAACAATACAACGTGTACTCAGGCTTACATATACACTACCAAAAAATGGACATACATGAAACAAACATGACAGACGCAAAAACAAATCTAACACATATTACAACATGATACGCTGACGCAAAGTGAATACTCCGGAAACAAACCTGACGTAGAACGGTAGAATCATGCCGCTTTTGGTTGTTTGGATGAGGTTGGATGGGATATGGCCATTCAATTTAGATGGGATGGAGTTATCGAGGTGGCTGCTTGGTTGGTTGGATTGGAATGAGCCAATTTTTTGTTTGGTTGAGTGGATGGATGAGCTAGTTGTAATTAAGGTTTTGAATTTCGGTTTGAAATTTTTGGACAAAATTTAATCAAAATTTGAATTTTTGGATAAAATTTCAACTTTTTGAAATGTTCGGATAAAATTTGACCATAATTTAAATTTTTGGATAAAATTTGAATTTTTGAACAAAATTTGAATCTTTGAACAAAATTTGAATTTCGGACAAAATATCATTGAAAATTGAATTTTTGGACAAAATTTGTTTTTTTGACAAATTTTGACCAAAATTTGAATTTTTGAATAAAATTTGACCACATTTTGACCGAAAATTGAATTTGATTAAGTACACTTTGACAAAATTTGAATTTGAACAAGTTCACCTCTTAATACAGCAAATTGGATGAGCTCGTCCAGCATTTTTTGGGATGACTCTATCCAGCATATTGAGAGAATATTTCAAAAAAGTGGATATTTATATCCCATCCATCCACCTAACTAAACAAAAGAATAACTTCAAATCTAGGAATCGTCGTATCCCATCCACTTTTGTCACAGCCCCATTAAAGCTAACTGAAAAAAAAAACAAACAAACTAACTAAAAAAGCATTACGTAGAAACTTCCAAAACAAACAACCATAAAACCGATGAGGCGAAGAAGTCAATACAAGCAAAGGAAAGGGGGAGATCAGAAGAAAGCCGCAAAGGTGAGTTGAGTTCCCGCAGATCCTACGATCCATCCTCCGAGAACTCTCTCTTATCTTCTACTCTTCTCGGGCTGATTCATCCAATCTTTCGATTCAGAGGTGCGGAGGGTGGTGCTTGGTTCAGATCTCGCGGCCGCCATGGCGGATCAGTTCGCGGATTCGGCGGTAAGGAATCTCTCCCCTCCGAGTTCTTTCTTGTTACCTGGTGTTGGTCGAAGATTGATCATGTTCATGGTGGCTGGGACTCGAGAAGTTGAGAGCGGGAGAAGCACACGAAGTTGAGATCTGCTTTTCCCCCAAACACCCAGATCTGATGTTTACCTTCCCCGCTCCGTCGGGCTGCGGCCGGTGCTAACCGTGGCTTGCCAGCCCGCACGCTGTGTCCCGTGGCAGAAAGCTAGGGTGGTGGTTACTGTTCCGTTGAGTAGCACTGCGCGGTGGCCACGGCCTCGTGAGCGTTAGCTGGCGCATCGTAGTGGATTTGGATAGAGAGTTAGATCTGTAGAATTAGTGCAATAGTTCTTCCAAAGCCATATGTTTTAGGTCTTCTCAGTAGTTGTGATTGTAGCAAAATATCATGATATTCTATATCCTAGAAGAAGGATGGCAAAATGTTGAATTGTTTGGATAAGCGTTGGTTTAATGTACTGTTCTATTCTCCTATAACTTGCTAACCATCACGATTTTTTACTGCTTTAGGCCCTGTTTGGCAGAGCTCTGCTCCTAGCTTCTGCGGAGTGAATCTGTGGAGCTCTGCCAAACAGCAGTTTTCTGATAATCGCTCCCAGGGTGATTCCCTTGAAGTGATTCTCCAAAATGAACTAGGGGCTGGGAGCTAAAAAAAGCTGCTTCTCCTGATTCACTCCCAACAAAGAGTCAGTTTCTCCATAGAGTTTATCCTATGGATTCGTTAGAGAATCACTTTCAGCGACAGAATCACTTCTCTTGGAGAATCATTTCTAACAGAGAATCAGAATCAGAGGGAGCTCTACCAAGCAGGCCCTTAGTATTATCTAGATTATGTTTGATCCATTTCCCCTTCATTTTTTTTAATTAATGTCCTATCCCCTAGCCAGCTGATGTTGAGTACCTGGTTAGTTTAGTGTGTCTATATTCTGTGTTTTACAAATTACAACATGATTAAAGAATTTTACACTTATCTGCTGGCCAATTTAAATGAGAAAATGCAATCTTTGCCACTCCAAACATTGCATCTTCAATTTTTGCCACTCTAAACATCATAATACAATATTTGCCACTCTAGACAATTACCACTCCCACATTTGCCATTTTTCCTAACTAATCTTATTTTCTCCTTTTCTAAATTAATTTGGGCACCGGAAATGACGGTTCTAACCCTCCTTTCCCTAATTAAACCCGCTAGGCTGCAGCGCTGCACCTGGGCAGGAGCAGTGCACGCTGTGAGCAGCTCCAGTGCAGCTCCTTGCTGCCCCTCCTACCAGAACTCTATTGGTCCATCATGTCCATACTGTACACAAGATATTAGCAGGGTTTTTCTTATTTTGCACACATCGACATATAATATAGCATCAAAACGGAATTACTTGCACATATCGACATATAATCGGAATTACTTGGACACATCGACATATAATATAGCATCAAAACAAAATTACTTGGACATCCATTACATGGTTACACACATAGGTGCAGCAAAATAACATCCAAGTAGCAACCATTACAAAGTAGCATCCAACAAAATAACATCCATTACACCTCAATTTTTCTTCCTTCTAAGAATTAACTGGTTTAATTAGGGAAGGGAGGGCTAGAATCGTCATTTCCAGTGCCCAAATTAATTTAGAAAAGGAAAAAATGAGATTAGTTAGGCAAAATGGCAAATGTGGGAGTGGTAATTTCCTAGAGTGGCAAATATTGGGCCTGTTTGGTAGAGCTTCAGATCCCAGCTTCACCTGAGATCTGAAACTTGTAGGCTAAAATAAAGTGAATTAAGTTTATATTTTTTGTCTAAAATATAAACAAGATGATCCATCTAAACACTCTTAATGTACTCACAGCTCCAGCTTCACGGATCTGTGGAGCTAGAAATACCCCAGTTGCAAGTCTATTTATGATTTGTGCATGATCATTTAATTGTTGCTTAAATTAATTCTGAGTTCATGGCATGGCGTGATCTTTTTTTTTTGTTTAGTGAGTATAGTTTTTGTTTGATTATTAAAGTCATATCCGTTGCTCATTATTTTGGTCTACATTGGTTACTCGCTGTTTTGAGTACTTTCTATCCTGTGACTCCACTGAAGTTGCCTGTTGACATGAATTGCTTTGCTTTTTTAAATGGATATGCTCTTAGTTTCAAACAGTTCGAGTTCTGGATACTGCGTTGCTGTCTAGTTGCTCTTTGTGCATCCTGGTGACCAGCTAACTTGCATATCTTACTGTAAATGGTGACTACAAGTAGATCACTTTGCTTCCACCCATCCTATTTCACTTCACTTTAGCCATCCTGGACTTGAAGTATTTATTAAGCTTATAGATTGCTAGTGTAGAAAATATGCAAATATATGAAATCTCAGCCTTAATAATGCATTAAATGAAGCTTCATTTTGTGCTGTGATCAAATTGCACAAATGTAGGTAACAGCTCTGTAGAAGTGAATTATTGTTCTATAGTGCAAACGATTATTGATAAGGTTTGAAGTTAACATGTTTATGGACCTCTGGACATGCCCACCTGTTAAGTTAGTTTTTGGTCTGCGCATGTCACCATGTGTATAGCATGGTATGTGTGTCTGGGTCTAATTTGTTCTTTCAAACCTCGTAACGTGTAAACCCTGCAAGCTCCATGCACATAAATTCTTGTGTTTAAGTATCAATTAGAGTTTTTGTTTCTGATAAATTACTGTCCTGGTCTTCAGAACAATGTAGTCATTGAGGAGGTCAACAAGGGCCTGAACTCTGGAATGATAGTCCTGCTTGTGGTTGCGACCTTCCTGCTGCTTTTCTTTGTTGGGAACTATGCGCTCTATATGTATGCACAGAAGACGCTTCCTCCTCGGAAGAAGAAGGCAGTCTCCAAGAAGAAGATCAAGAGAGAAAAGCTGAAACAAGGAGTTTCTGCGCCCGGAGAGTGAATGAAAAGAGCCATCAGTTCCTCTCATGTTACTGATTTTGTTCTGAGCTCCTCTTTGCGTGATAAAAAATATACTAGCGGGAGCCGCCGTATTTACAGTGACTATCTTCTGTAGAAGCTGTGTCTTGAGTGGTACATTTGTGTTGGATACCTTATTTCAGCAAACAGACCTTAAAGTTAGCTTAAATTGAGCTATTCCGCTGATCCTAGTTTTAAGGTTTTTCAATTTTACTGTTATGCTGGCGATCTTGCGTGCAAACTTCTGGAACATGCATAACCTTTTGCAGTCTGTTGTTTTCTGTTGCATTGGATGCTGACATGCAGCGCGTCTTAGTAGCTCGGCTTCCTTGAGCATGCAATGTTAAGAGTTTTTTTATTGTTCTGTGCGTCCTTGACTTGTAGTTGTATTGAATTTGGCCAGCGTCGTAATTTATGTGCTGAATGGCACAATCAAGAGTTAAATCCCACTAACGCTTACAGCTACGGACTAATATTATAGATAGGCATTCAACAAGGCACATTTTGAGATCTCTCATCTGTCGTTATGATAAGACTAAATATTGGTAAATAGTAATCATGAACTGTTATCATTGGCCGATCTCAGAATGCTGCAGGGCTTCAGAAGGGTAACAAAAAGAACTCGTGGACATGTCAGGCTGCCAGCCAGCCCACAAGATAATTTCACACTACATTTTGTTTCGGTCGCAGTTGATGATGCCTTGCTCTGTTTAAGCTTGGCTGCTACTTCTCTTGGCCTCTGCCATCTAGTTAGGCCCTATTTGCTTGGATTTTTTCACTAACTTAAATTGGTGGTTTTTTACTTAAACTTTTTCAAAAGTAAGTTTATATATAATTAAAAGCTAAAAGCTACTAGAGAGGTGTTTTTTTTCTTATTGAAGGTTGGTTTTAGACTAATACCACTAAAGTTGTGATAAAAGTACTCATCTCTACAACGTATGATTGCTTTTATACTATTTAAGTCTAAAAATTGGCTTTTAAGCTATAAATCACAAAGTCTAAGTTTAAACAAATAGGAGATTAGTATACTACCAAGATTAAAGGCCACATGTTTCGCGGCCTCTCGCGTTGCCCATGTCGGCTTCGGGGTGACGTGGGCGCGCGCCGTCACTCCGCATCGCACGCCTCTAGAGCCGTTGCTAACCAGATGGCACGGCTTATATATTTTTTTCGGCGTCTATTTGCAGTTTTGCACAACCGGCCGTGCGGCATAGCGGTAAGAGCACTCGCGCGCGCCCCAGCGACCCGGCTTTGAGCCGGCTTGCCTGCGCGAGCTGCTCTCCGTGCGCGTTTTTTCCCCCCGAGCGCACGTGGCGCAGCATCCTCCACTCGCCCGCATATCCTCCTCCCTCGTGAGCTCCGCTGCTTTTTGCTCCTCCGCCTCTTTTGCCCCCAGCGAAGGCGACGGCGACCTTAACCCCCGTTCCGAACGCTCCATGGCCGAGGCCCTCCACGTAGCCAAGGCAGGCGCCCCTCCCTCCCCGATCCGGTTAGCTCCTGATCTCGCGCAATATGGTACGTTCCGCCCTCGCCCCGCCTCCTAGCTTCCTCCCTTTCCTTCCCCTTGGCGGTGCTCCTCATCCCCGATCTGGCATTTTAGCTTGCAGATTTCACGAGGTCACCGTCTGCAGATGGCTTTGTCATCGATGCTTCTTTTCCGTTTCTTCTTTCTGCTGGTTCATCCCTTCTTTTCCGTTCATTTTTTTCTACTGGCTTCCTTCGTTTTGCTATCCTCTTACATGGATCCAGCTCGTTTGGCCCAACCTCGCCACCAAGCGATTATGCATACGAGCTGGTAGGCTCATTAGATTACTTCAATCTCTGCATCAGCTGCACATCGCGAAGCCCTGCTAAGAGGTTGCTGATCGCAACTAATATGTCCTAGAAAGCAAGCTTATTATTGATTCTGAGCCTTCTACTTGGTACTTTCTATTTGCACAATTTATGAAAATATTATTGCATTCTGGATCTTCGTAATACCACGCTCTAAAGATCTGTCCTTGCTATTGGTTCTTTACATAATTTTTCCCTACAGGTTTCCTATTAGGGATTTTTGCTAAAGCAGGCAAAGACTACACCCCATCAGAGGTTCTTGTGCTACAGAAACAGGTTCTAATATTGTCATTGGTAGATATCAACATCCAAAGTCACCTCAGATGGCTTGGTCCAACATCTCTAAGTCTTATTACTTACTGCTGATTTGCCATGCTCCCTTTAACCTTTCATTGTGAAATTGTCTCTTCTTATTTTATGCCATCATTCTTCCTTTTAGGATTATTACAGCTTGGCCTGCCTAGCTTACAAAAAATGTAGAGATTTATTGTGTTCATCTCGACCTTGGCAACATAATTGAATTAAGACCAAAATTTGGACACAGCCATCAATATCATGCAGTCCACATATTCTGGATTCATAGCTCTGGCTTTCTTCTATATTTGAACTATTTGTTCATGTATCTTTCTATAGTATTACCATGGCACTTAATTTATAGTATAGCGGTTTTTAATCTGTATTTATTTGAATTTTTTTTACCCTTTTAGTCAATATCATCTTTTAAATTTAGTTGCCAAATTATGTGTTTGTTGCACAAGTTGTCGAAATAATTTATCTGAATCAATTTTTGTTTAGTGCACGCATTGTTCCTGTCTGCTTGATTGCATTATGTGGTATGATTTGGAAGATGGTAGCCTTTTCCTATGTTCTTTTGAAAGAGAGAGTTAGGCTGTATTTTATTCCAGCTAAAACTACAGCCTCAGATGATATATTGCCATACTCTGTGCTTATCCCAATAAGCAATAATTTTCTTTTAGAGTCAAAGAACCAGCCATGCACTACGTGACTAGCAGTCTTAATCATGAAACGATTTTATATCGTACATAGTAATTGGAAATTAAAGCTTCATGGGATCAGTGACTAGGAACGACTTCTTAAAGGTTGAGTGGTTGTTTGTGGTGTTATTGCCCCTGCTATAGAGTCATCGATATGATCTCTTTCGACCAAATTCTAAGCTGATGAGTTTATTTCCTTAACATATATTGGTGGTTTTAGATTGATTTTATGTATTTCTTATATTACTGTACTAACATTGTTCACTAACTACCGTTCTCTTATTTTTTTTCAGCTCAAACTTCGCGAGCATTTTAATCGAGCTCAATAACTGTTGCATGGTTAATGCCAAAGGAAGTTTTCTTAAGATACTTCAACTTGTCTTTCCCTACAATGTTTCTACTTCAGACTTCTGTCACACGATGATCTCTATATGCATGACAGAGCTTTTGCTATTCCAGCACTTATTTTGTGTTGAATCATTTGCTGTTTATTTACCTGAATATAATTACCAGCTTGTTTATTGTAAGATTCAGAGGGTCCAGAGCATAGCCTGATCCACTTTTGGATTACCAATTCATGTCTTCTTACTATCAGTGCAGTGAAGGGCAGGTGGCTGTTTGAAGTTCTCAGTCTTGCAAGATCTATTTCTAATGTGGTCTGCTTGGTCTCCTGGGATACTGTGCAAATCATTCTTCTTTCACCTTTTCAGGCTCTTGGATTTTTTCCTCTCTCCCACTAGAAAGGATACTTTTTTAGTCTTTATTGCTAGAAAACCTGGAATAGTGCATGTTCACCTCTTTGGTGTGAAATAGAAAAAACATTTGTAGAAATACTCTGCATGGCCCTTCATCCGTGCTTCCCATCATGCCGAGTTTTTAGACTTGGCATGGCCCTTCATCCGTGCTATGCTAGCCCAGCTCGAAGACATCCGTGCCATGCCATGCTAGGCCATCCGTGCTGAGGGATAGCCCAAAAAGACACTGTCCATTGCCCAGGTCTAATCAACATGATAGCATCCTCACATCCTAGTTAAGCTATGATCAACTCATGTTTGCTGGCTGGCTGCTCCCCAACAATGGCTCGATCTATACAACACAAGGTTTTAAATCGCGGTTTTCACAGCTTCACGACAAGGTCCCAAAAATGCCATAATAGCTATCACAGAAGCTATACTTCATCGCATTTTTAGTATTATAATATTTTAAAAATTAAATATGTATATAATATAAGTCACCTCCAAACATGGTACTTTAGAAGGTACTAATATTTTTATAGTAAGAATATGAGTCAAGCCTAGAATCAAATGACATACTAATACATGTCAAAAAGGCCGTAAATAATAGCTATATCATAATATTTTTAATAATAAGTACTCAATCACTGAGAAATATGGATATTGTATTATTGAAAAAGGGCAACATGAACTCTTTTACTGGGTTTTCTCATAATTCAAGCTTATAGGAGATGCATTTAGGCCTTTTAGTAATATAGAATTTCAAAATCAGCCAAATGTTTTGACCTAAAGTAGGATAGCGAAACTATCGCTATCTACAAGCTATGTCAAATAGCGGAATATCACTAGATAAAGCATTTGTAGCTAATATAGTGAAACATTAATTGGTCCGTAGCTTTGCGTTTTAGATAAAAACCGTAGCATAGCTATAACGTATCTATAATGAAACACCCCAAAATTTCAAAATTGTGCTTTAGTTATTTATTTGGATTTTATTTGATTTTTCCCGGATTTATTTGGATTTATTTTGAACTCCTTTCTGTTCCTTTCCATTTTGGGTAAGATTTCCATTTCTGGCACTTACCAAATCTGGAAACCCCCCTTTTCAGCCGTTTTTGCCCTGGGCCTATTCTCCCTTCGGCCCGAATGGAATTCCCTTGCCCCGGCCCAAAATTTTCCTGCCCGCTCCCTCGCCGCTCGGCCCGTCTCCTTCCGTCGACCTCAGCCAAATAGTATGGCTCCTTCCCATCGTCCCGGCTCCGTGAATCCGCGTCGCCCATACAAACACTGCTCGCCCGAGCAGCCCTTCTCCTCGCCTCAGGTTCACAGACGCTGCCAAGCGCTGCCGCCCGCTCCTGGTCCCCCTCCGCACCCGTCGCCGCCGCTATGCCTCTCCTTCTCTCCCTCCGTCTGCTTTCTCTCTCCTCGACGCGAGCTATAAATAGCGCCCCGCCCTCGCCATTTTCTCCTCGCATCGAGCCCGCATTGCTCCCCTCTTCCTCCCTCGCCACTTCATTTTCCCTTTGGTTGCCTTCCCGCGCCACGCCACGTCCATCTTCCCTGGCTCCGGTGCTCTCTCGTCGCCGCGCGCCTCCGCTATCTCCCCCACCCAATTCTTCCCCGATTCAGGTGCGACGTAAGCTTCTCCATCTCCCCGCCAACCCATTCCACCTCCAGAGCCCTCCTCCGCCCTCGCCATGTGCATCTTCTTCGGCTCCGATCAATCCTCCGCCGCCACGCCTCTTCAGCCACTCCCCGAGCCCATTCTCTCCACCTATGAGTTCACCGCAGCCCCCACTCGCTTTTTCTCTAATTCTTCCGAGCTCCCGAGCCACCTTTCGCCGGATCCACCGTCTTCTCCTTCGCGTCCGACCGTCGCGTGCTCATCCCCTCCCACTCTCACTGCCAGCTGGACCCCACCAGTCAGTCCTCGCCCCCGTCTCGCTGACACCTAGGGCCCGCACGTCAGGCCACAAGGTCTCCCCGCGCGTGGGCCGACCCATTTTCTTGCGCATGTGAGCCCCGCGCCGTGGGCCGAATTCGTGCACTGTGCAGCCCATCAGCACAGTACCTCCATTTATTTTCCTTTTCGGATTTTTAATTCATTTAATCCGAAAATTGTTTTTAATTCCAGAAAATCTCCAAAAATCCCAAAAATCCCCAAAAATACAAAAATGCCCAAAAATACATTTTCTTGACCGTCTCGAGCCACTGAGTCCAAAAATGATCTCCGTTGCGCCAAACCAAATCCAGAAAATTCCTAAAACGCCCCTGAGCTCCGTTCCGGCCATTTTCCCTCCGATTCTTTTCCCGAATTTCTTTCTTTATTTGTGTTTGTTCGTTTAGTTATTGTTTGCATTTTCCCGCGCTAGAACCGACGTCGGAGCAACCATCAGCACGAATCTCAGAGCAAGAGCCGTTCAGAGCCAGACACGACATCGACACTTTCCCTTTAGGCGAACTTTCAACTCCGCAAGGCAAGCCACACTCCTTGAACATGTTGAACCCAATACCTTTATAGTATATATATATATATTTCTTGTATTGCATTATTTTTGTTATTTTAGAAAACTAGAAAATGTGGTAGTTTCGAATGACATGATTAGATACAACCAAATATTAAACCTGTTGATATGCCCTAATTCCTTTTTAACCTTAGGCTATAAAATATTGAACCCTCGTAGATGTAGCAATTTCATAAAGTATTACTTTTAGACAAATGCTTAATCTCCAAAGGTTGGATCGGATGATCTTTAAAAAAACTGCTACGGTTAGGGGGACAGTGTTGGGCAGACCACGGAAGGTGGATGTTGGCCCAACCCCCAACCGATGACGAAGCCAGGTTGTGGTGTGGTGGTGGTACAGTTGGTACCAATGGTTAGTGGAATGACATTTGGCTGAGTCTTCGGCATTTAAGGACCGACGTCTTGGGCAAAGAAAATAACTTCAGACCCCGCTCAACCACAAGTTAGGCCGACCAACTCTGTTGGCTTGGTCCAACATAGCTCAGCACATTGTACTTCCCTTTTTAATGCCTATAGGAAGTGGTGCTAGCGAGGCAATGGATTGCGTAGCGACCGGGGCGGAACGGGAATGAAGAGGCCATTCGGCGGTTCACGCAATAATGGGTATCCACAATATTCAGATCGCACGATGGAATGTGGGTCTTGAATATTGCGGATCTTGGATAGCCTACTGGGTAGGAGCTAAAAAGGGGAAGTTTAACGAAATGCTATGATTATCCCGGCCTGGCCGCATGCATTAAAGTTGCATGTTACGTGCACATGGCATTAAGGGTCGATGATATCTTGTGGGTAAAGCTGAGCACCTCTGCAGAGTGATATCAATAGTATTCGAATATGCCGTGCTTCCGGTTAATAAAGCTGAGTTAATTTAGGGTGATTCCTGTAACTGCGCCCCTGTAGCTTTTATAATTAAAACCTGTCGTGGATGTGAACTTTGCAGATAACCCCCTCATGTTATATTGCTATTTATGGTTTGTGTTTCAAATGTAAAATGAAAAGTGATATTTACAACTTGCATCCGCGCTACTTAAAACCTGTGCCTACCTTTGTTTATCCCTGCATGTAATATTCAGAATTCCCGTGTGGTTTGTTGAGTACGGTTGTGTTCTCACCCTTGCTCCCAACCCCCTCTTTAGATTTCCAATGAAGCCGGCAAGCTCCAGAAGACCGTAGATGACAATGTTATTTGGTTTTGAAGGCCTTGATCTATCTGCTGAAGCCTTTCCTGTGGGTGTTCTGCAATGTATTCGGTACCAGCTGCACCTTTTATAAAACTCTGGCCGTTAGGCCCTTAAATTATCTTTAAAATGTTTGTATTTACTTTTATGTCAAGCAATGTACACTCGGTTACCCGCAGCTAAATTCCTGGGTAGCTACAAGGGTATTTATACGCACCCCTGAAAAGGGCGGTCCGTGACATATAACTAGCTATTCAGAACACAATACAACATTTAATTAAGCTCCTAGAAATGATGATCACTTTGCTTGTAGAGGTGGGTGATCCTGTAGAGAGATGGGGTTATGATGCGGAAATGAGGTAATTTTTGGATCCATGCTTGCCGGATCCTGGACTGTGGACCAGGCACGTTAGCACGTACTTCGATTTGGAGCTCAAGACGTGAGGATAGACATACTGCTACAGTGCTACTGCTGCTGCTGCTACACGTCCTTCTGTTATCTATTGCCAGGCAAATCTAGGCACCACTCACACGATTAAGTACCAGAACGGTATGCATGGTATGGCGCTTAAGCTGTTCAAGTAGTACGCTTGTTAATTCCATGCTGACGCTTGATTCAATTAAGCTGAATTAGTTAAGCACTAAAAACAGAGGTTTGTTTAGTTAGAGCAGCGTCTAATACCACTAGTATTTTCTTAACAGTAAGTACAGTAACCGTACGTGTTGGTCATTGAACAAAACACACCGACAGAGGAAGAAAAACACGGGCATAATGATGTGGTGTCGTACCTAGCTGGACGTCGATCTGGAGTAGTACATAAATTAAACCAGTTAATCATTGATGCGTCGTACTGGACCAAAACAAAACAAAAGTTAGTTACTGCGATAAAAATCTCTTGCCATGCCTCAAGTTGAGTTTGGACTTTGGATGCATTCCGTCACATGCATATGCCCCCACTCCAACAACTACTAGCAGCTTCGTCGAGCAGGCAAATTAAAGCGCTGGAGCCATGGCCGAAACTGACGCGCCAATCGTACCAGTACACGTACGTACGTAAACCTGTGTCGTTCTCTCGTCGATCTACCTCCGCTTAACTGAACAACTGGCGCCACATGATTGATCCGTATAATGTTCGGCGAATTACGTAATGCCTGCAACTGCAACATGTATGTGCTCTGGTTCAGATGTTGCAGATCAGTTTAATCACTGCGCCTAGCATGTCTGCAGCTGTTTGTTCAGGTTGTTTCTATCGATTTTTTTTTAAATAATACATTTTTTATTCAGAATTTCCAAAATATACCACGAAAAAAATTTACGAAATATACGCATCGCCGTTGGATGGGCGACGAAATAAATAGCAAAAATAAATGGGCGACAGAAGGCTACATCACCCCCATCCTCTCGTCGCCCAATGAAATGGCGACATGGACTAAAATTGACGCCTGTCGCCCGATGAAATGGCGACAGGGACACACGCGGCCACAAAACCGAAAATCGTGGCCACTTAGGGGTTGAATTAGCCCTTGTCGCCATTTCATCGGGCGACAGGAGGCCGGGGGTGACGTGGCCTCCTGTCGCCCGTTTATTTTTGCTATTTAGCCCCCTGTATATTTCTGTAATTTTTTTTCTGTGATATATTTTTGAAATTCTGAATAAAAAATGTATTATTTAAAAAAAATAATCGTCGGGTAGAAGTTCCCTTCGATTTCGTCCTGATCATATTGTGTATTGCGGCCGGTCTACGGCCGGTGTTGTTGCTGCTCAAACTTTTCTTCCATGTTAGTAATACTCTGAAGCGGTGTTCATAGCATCTTGTTTGGGGATTATAATTCCGCTCAAAGATAATAAAGTGCTCCCTTAGTCTAAAAAAACATCGCTAAATAATACTCTCTTCGATCATAAATAGTTATCGTTTTGGACATCGATACAGTCTTCAAAATATAACTTTGACCATTAATTTCTATTATAATATATTTCTAAAACCCAATAAAATTATAACATTATGAACATACTTTTCAAGACAAATTTACACGTATGATTTTCATGTATCCAATTTAAATATTTTAAAACATATTGATAGTCAAAGTTTTAAAAGTTTGACTACATTTATGTTCAAAATAATAACTATTTGTGACAGAAGGGAGTACATGCAATAATTGTAATTAATATATGCGAAACAAT
Organism: Guadua angustifolia; assembly: GCA_036346375.1. Taxonomy (NCBI): domain Eukaryota; kingdom Viridiplantae; phylum Streptophyta; class Magnoliopsida; order Poales; family Poaceae; genus Guadua; species Guadua angustifolia. The sequence continues at coordinate 25,139,934 of CM070507.1, forward strand.
AGTAAAAAAATTGCACTATCATAAAAAATAGGGATGCTATAAAAATTCTCAGGGAAAAATGGACAAAAACCATAAGTATATAACTGATGTATGGTTTCAAAGTAGTTTAGGTATCTGAATCAAACAAAATCGTAGTGTTAAAATATTGAAAGAATTGAAAAACTGGTGGAAATATTCAAAGATAAATGTGAGACAACTAATTTATTAATTTGGTGCAACAAAAACAAATCTCCCAAGCGCAACAAATTAATCAATAAAAACACCTATACCCGCAAGAATTGGAGAGCAACCGGAGCGCCACCTGTCACCATGCCGATTTGCGAAAAACCCCCTCCGTTTCTTCGAAATTACGGATAGGTCCTTCGCGATTTTTTGTGAGACAAGAATATTTTTTTTCCTTCGCGTTTAGGTCCCTGGCCCGGTAATTTACGGAAAAGCCTCCCGTTAGTTTCAAATCACGAACAAGCCCTTTTCTAATTTTTCAGGTTAGCGAACAGGTCCAAAAAAATAACAACCAGGTCCCTGCTTCTTACGTTCAGGTCCTTTCTCCGTTTTTCCCGGAAAAAATGTTTTCGCCACCAGAAAAACTCGGAAAAAATATTTTTGCCACCCAAAAAACCTGGAAAAAAAGTTTTCGCCACCAAAAAAACGCAGATTCATCGAAGTTTTATATCGGCTTATGGATTTGCCAACGGGTCGTAACCGCGGGCTTTTTTAAAAAAAATGTAGATTCGTCCGCAGATTCAAAAAACCCGGAAAAAATATTTTCGTCACAAAAAAAACGCAGATTCATCGAAGTTTTATATCAACTTATGGATTTGCCACCGGGTCGTAACCGCGGGCTTTTTTTAAAAAAATGTAGATTCGTCCGCAGATTTATAGCGACCCGTGGATTCGCCGGTGGGTCCTAACGACCCATTTTTTTTAGCGAGCGCAACAAAAAAATCCGGAAAAAATGTTTTCAGCACCCAAAAAAACGAAAACAATGTTTTCATCCCGCGGATTCGCCGGTGGGTCCTAACGACCCATTTTTTTAACAAACGCAAAAAAAACCGAAAAAAATGTTTTCAGCACCCAAAAAAATGAAAAAAATGTTTTTGTCACCGAAAAAACACGGATTCATCGAAGGTTTATATCAACTTATGGATTTGCCAACGGGTCATAACCGCGCATGCTATCGAAATTCAACCGGCGCAGCGTAGCGCGCTTTTCCACCTAGTAATTCATATGTTTGGAACAATATCTTTACTCTGGATGCAACAAACACAAAATCAATAAATAAAATGGTACAACAAATTTGAACTACTAGGGAACAGATAGAAGGACCTATTGTAATAGAAATCAAAACTTGTTGCATAAAAAAAACCATTGAACATATGCAACATTTAATTATTCATGCTTCAACATTACTGCGATAAAAATTTCTTGCCTGCGATAAAAATCTCTTGCCATGCATCTAGTTGAGTTTGGATGGATGCATTTCGTCATACATGCATATTCATGCTTCAACATTACTGCGATAAAAATTTCTTGCCTGCGATAAAAATCTCTTGGCATGCATCTAGTTGAGTTTGGATGGATGCATTTCGTCATACATACATGCATATTCATGCTTCAACATTACTGCGATAAAAATTTCTTGCCTGCGATAAAAATCTCTTGCAGTCTTGCCATGCATCTGGTTGAGTTTGGATGGATGCATTTCGTCATACATGCATGCCCCCACTCCAACAACGAATTTTTTGCTCTTTTGGCCGAAATTTGAAACTTATTTACGGATTTAGCTACCGTAGAGAAAGAATTACAGAAATAGCCTCTGAACAGTACAATTCCACGGTCCGGATGCGCGGAATAATTTTTTAAATTTTTTCTCGGCTAATTCATGACGACGACAATGAATAATTTTTATTATTTTTTCTCGGCCAATTCCGCGGACCCACAATAGCGAATAATTTTTCAATATTTTTTAATATTCCGCGGACGAGTAGCGGAATAATTATGTTTTATTTTTTTAATATTTTTAATATTCATAGCGGTAAACGCTGAATATTTTCTCAAATTTTTGAATTATTTTTTCGCGGTTTTTTATTCACGGCTTTTTTTCAAAGTTTTTGAATTTTTCGGTAGCGATGTGACTACTCATTGCTAGCGACTTTACCAAGTGACACGACAACACACGCATGACTTTTCGGTAGCGATGTGACTACTCATTGCTAGCGACTTTACCGGTGAGACGACATCACGCCATTAAATGACAACCGCCGCAACACGCCATGAAATGAGAACACGCGCAACACGCCATGAATGACAACCGCTGCTGCTGCAAGAAGAGTCAGTAATTGTGTGGAGTAACCCTCACCACCACTATAAAACAGTCCGAGGGTAGACATCCAACACCAAACCACAATGTCGTTCTCTACCGCCTCTTGAGAAGCGAGGTCATCCCCTAATATCCGGACGCCCGATGGCGTCGGCGCCGAAGTTCTGCGGAGTTGCCCCGACCCAAATGCGACTGCAACCTACCGGCGAAGATGATGCAATCTACCCATGGAGAGACGGCCGCCCGCGCTCACTCACTGTTGTGGCCGCACCTACGAGGTAAAACTACTGGTGTCCACACAATACAGGGTAACACTACCATCTCATGCATCGTTCTTTCTTTTCTCAGCACAACGACCGGTGTTGCTTCTTCCAATGGATCGGCGGCCGAACGGCGTGACTCATTTAATTTCTACAAGCGCCACGACGCCTACACCGCTTCGCCGAGAACTTCACCCGTGGGAGAGGCCGCGGGATATGTCCCTTTTCTAGATCGGCGAGCTCGGGGCGGTGTGCAAGGGCCCAACCAATCGGTGAGTTTCATGCGTCATACTCTTGTTAAACTCACAAATTAGTAGTTCTAAACAGTTCATCGCGCAGGGAGTTCAAAAGGACACTTGCGAATGTGGTCAAGTCAACGGAGGAACCTCCTCCGGGGCCACCCAAAGCCCGACGTTTGCGTACATGGCACGGAGGCGATGGTTGATACCGCCACGGTGATCTAGCGGACCGGAGATTCTACGGTGCCCTTGGCCGAGGATGAGCGGTCTTGGTACTTCAACCGGTGGACCGGAGACGTACCACCCACATCTCGAGCAACTCGCATGGGATAAGCTGGGGAGCAACCCTCTCCGTGGTGCCACTACCGCCGGAAAAGCCAAACCCGAATCGCCTACGGTGTTATGCAATGACCAAAGCGGGCATACTGTATTGACTGCAGGGCACGCTTCCGGTTGTTCAAGGATAAGCCCAACACAAAGCTCTGCACCATATAGTGGAGTGCGAGAGAAAGCAAGCAGGCGTCTCCGCATGTCTCCGCCAGCGCCAACACAGTAATCTGAGAGGTTCCTCTTCTCGAAGAAGAAGGGACAAGGGAAGCAATGGCCGAGGTCCGCAACACACAACAAATCCTTGACTCGTATGCAGACCATCCGGAACCGGGTGGTATTAACATAGGGACGCTGAATCGGGATGACATGCCCATATGGGAGGCGAAATCCACATAAACAACAACCAAAATTTAAGTCTTATACACCCGAGACGCACGGCATAGGCCACCCAATCGGCGACATTTGGGAACCTTCGGAACCCCATGGAGTTCTTTCATAGTAGGGATTGAGCGGTGTCCGAGGACAAATCGCAAAATTAGAACGGTCGGGTAATATGCAGAAAATGTATGACATCATTCTGGCTGTACCCAGATAGGCGGAATGAGCATTTGTTCCACCATGACGAACAGTGCTTTCGTTAGTTAGTTCGTCACTGTTGTAATGCCCTTGTAATGTCATCTAATCTATTGCTTATTTTATCATCTGAACTTTCGGTGTATGTGCCCTTATATATGTATTGTTTGAATTTTAAAAAATTCCTCAGATCTTAAAATCATTTCAAATTTTTATGGTAATATCACTGAATTATCACGAACCTCCATAAAAAGTTTCAAAATTTTTCGACGTCCTAAAAGTTCCATGGTTTCGTGGCCGCGAGTGCTTTTTCCGATTTTCGTAACAAAAAGCCGGGGCAACGTCTGGCCATCTCGCCCATACGTAAGTGGTAGCCTGCATTGCGTAGGCCGCCCTTGATTTTTTTCGTATTTTTTGGACCATGCCGGCCTGTCATGAGACTCGAAAACCCCTAAGTGGCCACGATTTCCGTGGTTTCGTGGCATGAGTGCCTTTTCGAATTTCGCAACAAAAAGCCGGGGCAACGTCTGGCCGTCTCGCCCGTACGTAAGTGGTAGCCCACATTGCGTAGGCCGCCCTTGAATTTTTTCGTATTTTTTGGACCATGTCCGGCTGTCCATGAGACTCGAAAACCCTAAGTGGCCACGATTTCCGTGGTTTCGTGGTCATGAGTGCCTTTTCCGATTTTCGCAACAAAAGCCGAACAACGTCGGCCCTCTCGCCCGTACGTAAGTAGTACCACGCGTTGCGTAGGTCGCTCTTGATTTTTCTCGTATTGTTTGGATGGATCCGGCACGTCATGGTGAAAACCCTTAAGTGGTCACGATTTCCACGGTTTCAATTCCAATCCGCGACAGAACTGCGACTATTGAGACAAAGATGTATGTCAATTTGGAATTGCAACTGTACGGTATTTCTGTAAATTTTTTACAAAAAATTCCATCTAATTGCCCTCGTCCAATATTAAAAAAATACGGAAAAATAAAAATTGAAATTCTCGAGTAAATACGGAAAAATAAAAATTGAAATTCTCGAATAAAAATATTACTGATAAAAAATTTTCTATATCACTGAAAAAATATATTTTTTTAATTTATTCAACACATGAAATTATAATAATTCCGGTAGAAAAAACCGAAAAACGAAAACGGGAAAAAACCGGCGCCGTGCGTGTTATCTCCGCCGAAAAAAAAACCGGCGAATAAAAAAACCGCGAAAAAAAAATTCCGAAAAAATTTCGAAAAAAAAACCGGCGAATAAAAAAACCGCAAAAAAAAATTCCGAAAAAATTTCCGAAATTATTCCGCGGTTCGGCCGCGCGGAATATTAAAAAAATATTTTAAAAAAATAAAAACATAATTATTCCGCGCTACTCGTCCGCGGAATATTAAAAAAATATTGAAAAAATTATTTCGCGCTTTGGGTCCGCGGAATTGGCCGAGAAAAAATAATAAAAAATTATTCCGCTGTCGGCGTCCGCGGAATTAGCTGAGAAAAAATTTAAAAAATTATTCCGCGCATCCGGACCGCGGAATTGTACTGTTCAGAGACTATTTCTGTAATTCTTTCTCTACGGTAGCTAAATTCGTAAATAAGTTTCGAATTTCGGCCAAAAGAGCAAAAAAATTCCAACAACTACTAGCTTCGTCGAGCAGGAAAATTAAAGCCGGAGCCATGGCCGAAACTGGCGCGCCAATCGTACCAGTACACGTACGTACATACCTGTGTTCTCTCGTCGATGAATCTACTTCCGCTCAAACTGGACAACTGGCGCCACATGATCGATCCGTATAATGTTCGGCGAAATTACGTAATGTGCCTGCAACTGCAACATGTACGTGCTCCGGTTCAGATGTTGCAGATCAGCTTAATCACTGCGCCTAGCTTGTCTGCAGCTGCTTGTTCAGGTTGTTTCGATCTCGATCGTCGGGTAGAAGTTCCCTTCGATTTCGTCTTCATATTGTGTATTGCGGCCGGTCTCCGGCCGGCGTTGTTGCTACTCGAACTTTATTTCCTCCATGTTAGTAATCCATGGACACGAGAACCGACCAAAAGTTGGCTCGCTCGCTCGTTAGCGTTGGGGCTTATTAGGGACCGAATGCACGGTGAAAAGCTTTCTATTATATGAGTTGAAATACCGCACATACCCATCGGGTACCCGTCGGGTTTTAGGTACCCGCCGGGTTTGGGGTCGGGTTTCGGTACCTGTTGGGTTCGATTCGGGTTTTTTGATTCGGACTTCTTATCGGGTCGGGTTTTCTAAAACCCACACCCGACCAGACCTATTGCCACCCATACTACACAAATATGTCGGGTCCCCATCGGATTTTGGGTACCCGCCGGGTTGGGGTTCGGGTATAGTTTTTTACTCGATAAGGTATTCGGGTTTGGACCGGGTTTTCCAATTCGGGTTTTCTGTCGAGTCGGGTTTTGTAAAACTCGCACCCGATCCGACCCGTTGCCATCCCTAATTGATGGAAGCCAATGCTTGTCGACATGGGGTCAACCTAGCAATTCAGAAGCACTGTCAATGTCTACTGCTGGATATTGATAATAAATACCTTGTGGACCCATGGCAGAATCTATCCAATTTCAGATCGAAGGCAATGTCAGTCCTAGCGAACATCAGAGAGCCGAGTAGTTTCTTTCTTGAGTTTAAATTCTATTTTTTCGGTAGACATTGTAATAATGTTGCGCATGTAATTACGAAACAAGTTTCTCATACTCTGAAGTGGTGTTCGTGGCATCTTGTTTGGGGATTATAATCTTGCTCAAAGCTAATAAAGTGCTCCCTTAGTCTAAAAAAACATTCAGTGTGTTTATTTGACATTAAAGAAGCCAAACCAGGAGTGGAGTTTATGCAGTCAAACAGCCTATTTGATCCTATAATGGAGTTCACTTGTGCCCAATCCACATATCGATGATTTGCCATGGCAGAGACAGCTTTTCCTTTTCCATCTAGCCTATTTTGATAAACATTATAAATGTTCTTGTGGAGCAGAGAAACAAAGTTTTCTCCCAATGCTAGTCTGGATGCTGGAAACCAAGACTTTTCACCTACTAATCTTACTGCTCTCAATTTTCTGCCACTTAAAGTTATCAAGTCTTTACTACTTAGCAGATCAACTTCAGAGACTAAGTCAGGATTTTCAGATGAAGAATCACTGTCAGGTTCATAGTCACTGTCATCTGAGGAATCTGATTCTGCTACATCTTTGCCTTTTCCTTTCATGGGGTGAGAAGTGACCATTTTTCTATATTTTCTTTCAGCACTATGAGCATCTTGAATCACAATAGGGCCTTGAGGTTGTCTAGATATCGATATTTCAGGAGAGGAACTTGATACTTTCTGTTTCTTGCCTTTTACTTTGTCAACCATTTTTCCAATCAAACCTCTTTTATCAGGATTCTTGGACCTCATTTGATTATTTTGTTTTTAGGCAAACTCAAATGCAGATCCTTTCCAGGCACAAAAACCCGACCTAAAAAAGCAAATACTGATTTCTAAGTTCTAATTCTAGGGTTTTGATAAGAGTACAAGAGAGGTTCAGATTGAACTTACTGCCTTTAGAAGATCCTTGCGCTAGATGACCAGATGATCACCGTTGCCAATGCCCCAACATGGGATTGCTTCGGTGAAGAATGAATTAGGGTTTCTGGTCAGGAGAAGAATGCGCAAGGAGCAGGAACTGCAAGGGAAAGCTTTTGATTGAATGAAACTACAGCAATGAATGAGGATGAGAGAGGTAAAAAGAATCTTTGGAACCCGACGCCATAAAGCTTGGTGGTTGAGAGGAACAGGCGTCCAGGTAAAAAGGTGGTGGGACCCCTTTTGCTGAAGGCAATAAGGGTAATAATAAGGGATCCCAAAAACCAAGGATGAGTTAGCAAAGGATAAGACCTAAAGCATTTTTCGCAGGATTTTGAACACCTTTTAGAAAACTGAGATAAGAAGAAAAAGTTTTATAAAACAGATCAAAAACACCTCTTTTGAATTTAGATAAGAAACATATTATAAAAGGTTTTTCATACATGTCAGTCCTAATTCAATCAAAAGCACAGAATAAACCCCTTTTTGATTACGGACAAAAGACTTTGTTAATGACGGACAAAAAAATTTTTGTTCATCATACACATGCTATGGCTTAAGAATTGTCCGTCATCCATGGGTCAATTATTTTAACTGAATCAAATCTGTCATATAAGAAATTTTCTGAAAATAGCATATATAACTAAGATGAGTAAAACAACAGCAGAAATACAAATTAAAAAGAATTATGAGTTTTTAGGACATGTTTGAGTCCAGATTTCACATGAGCATGAGTATTTGCAACTTAAGCTCAATTAACAGACTCATGTGCTGAAACAGACATAACTAGTGAAATTTGTCACTAAGGTTTTGAAACAACAAAGATTTTACTTAGGTACTATGTTTCAGATGAGATAAGGAAGAAGCATAGTATGATAAGACCTTTTTAGAATCATTTTCCTAAATTCAAGATAAAGAAAGTTACGAAAATATTGATTTGATTAAGATTCAGCACTCTGTATTTATTTATTCACACTGTGGGTATCAAGAGATGCACAGTAAGCAAACTTGCTCCCCCCTAGTGTGACATCATTAAACAACATTTGAATAATCAATGATATTTAATTCATTTCTTAGTCTTGAAAATCTTGTCTCATCAAGTGGTTTGGTAAAGATATCAGCCAATTGATCCTCAGTTCTTACATAACTAAGCACAATGTCGCCTTTGGCAACATGATCACGAATAAAGTGATGTCTGATTTCAATGTGCTTAGTTCTAGACTGTTGGACCGGATTGTTTGCTATTTTTACAGCACTTTCATTATCACATAACAGAGGCACATTATCAAATTTTATTCCAAAATCCAGAAATGTTTGTTTGATAAGCGAATTTGAGCACAAAGAACTTCCTGCTGACTATATATTCACTTCGCAGCTTGAAAGTGCTACTGAATTTTGCTTTTAGAACACCAAGAGACTAAAGATCTTCCAAGCAAATGACAACCCCCAGAGGTGCTCTTACGGTCAATTTTGCAACCGGCATAATCAGAATCTAAATAGCCAAGAAGCTCAAAGGGAGCACCCTTAGGATACCATAAACCAATATTGGAGGTAAACTTAAGATATGTAAATATTCTTTTAACAACACTTAAGTGAATTTCTTTAGGTGCAGCCTGAAATCTAGCACACATGCATACACTAAACATGATGTCTGGCCTAGATGCTGTCAAATATAGCAATGAGCCAATCATAGACCTAAAAAGCTTTTGGTCAACAGACTTACCTCCCATATCTTGATCAAGATACGTGTTTGTTGCCATGGGAGTCTTGATTGTCTTGCAATCTTCCATTTTGAAACGTTTGAGGAGATCTTTGATATACTTTTCTTGAGAGATAAAAGTTTCTTCCTTTAATTGCTTAACTTGAAATCCAAGGAAGAATGTCAGCTCTCCAATCATAGACATCTCAAATTCTTTTGCCATCATATCACCAAATTCCTTGCAAAGAGAATCATTAGTACATCCAAAAATAATATCATCAACATAAATTTGACAAATCATTAATGTTCCATTGATATCTTTTAGAAATAATGTTGGATCAACCTTCCCAATTTTGAAGTTCTTTATTATCAGAAAATCTCTAAGGCGTTCATACCAAGCTCTAGGTGCTTGTTTTAAGCCACACAGAGCTTTAGACAGCTTGTAAACATGGTTAGGCAAGTTTGAATCTTCAAAACCAGGAGGTTGCTCAACATAAAAAGTTTCATCAATGAATCTATTAAGAAATGCACTTTTTACATCCATTTGAAAAAGAGTGATATTAAAATAAGTAGCAAAGGCAAGAAGAAACCGAATTGCTTCAAGACGAGCAACAGGAGCATATGTTTCTCCATAATCCAGCCTTTCTACTTGAGTAAAGCCTTGAGCTACCAGCCTAGCTTTATTTCTTATTACCACTCCATTTTCATCTTGTTTGTTTCTGAATACCCATTTTGTACCAATGACATTATGATCCTTTGGTCGTTCAGTTAAACTCCAAACTTTGTTTCTTTCAAAATTGTTTAGCTCTTCTTCCATAGCTATTATCCAATCAGCATCTTCTAGTGCTTCTTCAACTGTTTTAGGTTCAACAAAAGAAACAAAAGAATAATGTTCACAAAAAGAAGCTTGTCTAGAACGAGTTTGTACACACTTACTGATTTCACCAATGATTAGATCAGAGGGATGATCCTTAGCAATAGTATGATGACTTTTAATTATGACTGGTTGCTCTCGTTCCTTTTCTTCCTCTTCTTCTTGAGTTCCATCATGTGGTACCATTGAGTGTGTTGGTGGATCATCTTTGTCTTCCTTGGGCTTTATATCACCAACTTCCATTTTCCTCATTGCTTGCACCAGCCCATCATCACCTACATCATCTAAATTCTCATGCTCACCTTGTGAGCCATTAGATTCATCAAATTTTACATCATAAGTTTCCTCTACTAAGCCAGTTGAATTATTGAATACTCTATAAACTTTGGACTTAGAAGAGTAACCTAACATGATTCCAGTATCACACCTAGTCTGAAATTTTCCCAAGTGGGTCCTCTTCTTATATATATATACTTTGCAACCAAAAACTCTAAAGCATGAAATATTAGGTTTTCTACCAACCAATAATTCATAAGGAGTTTTCTTAAGTAATTTATGAAGATATAGTCTATTAACAGCATGGCAAGCAGTATTAATGGCTTCAGCCCAAAATGCATCAGAAGTATTATATTCATCTAGCATAGACCTAGCCATTTCAATTAGAGTTCTATTCTTTCTTTCAACTACACCATTTTGTTGAGGAGTGTAAGTAGCAGATAATTCATGTTTAATTCCTAATTCATCACAGTATTCAATAATGTTAGTATTAACAAACTCAGATCCATTGTCACTTCTGATTTTCTTGATGGGACAATCAAACTCATTTTGGACTCTTTTTGCAAAAGATTTAAAAATCTTTCCAACTACACTTTTATTTGGCAAAAAGAATACCCAAGTAAATCTAGAGAAATCATCAACTATAACTAAACAATATGAGTTGCCACCTATGCTTGCATATGAAGTGGGGCCAAACACATCCATATGCAATAGCTCAAGTGGTCTAGAGGTGGACATGATACTTTTGGATGGATGAGAATTGGCTACTTGCTTGCCTGCTTGACAAGCACTATAAAGCCTATTCTTTTCAAATTTTACATCCTTCAGTCCAACCACTAACTCATTTTTGAAAAGCTTTTTAAGATTAGACATACCCACATATCCAAGCCGTCTATGCCAGAGCCATCCAAGTGAGACTTTGGCCAACAGACAGGTTGAGATGCATGAGGAGTTAGATTTGAAATCTACCAAGTAAAGATTTTGAAATCTGAAACCTTTGAAAATAAGCTTTTCATTTTTGTCAAATACTGTTACCCCATCAGCAGAGAAGTTACAATGAAATCCAAGATCACATAATTGAGCTACAGATAACAAGTTGAAGTTTAAAGACTCAACAAGAAGTACATTTTCAATAGAGTGGTCAGTTGAAATAGCAATCTTACTAAGCCCTTTTACCTTTCTTTTGCTGTTATCACCAAAAGTGATTTTGTGACTTGGGTCACTTTCTCCTTCAATTGTGGTGAACATTTTTGAGGTGCCAGTCATGTGCTGGGTGCATCCACTGTCAATCACCCAGTGCCGGTCTCCACTCTTGTAATTTACCTGTGAAGTCATTTCTTGATTTTAGGTACCAAAATACTTTTGGGTCCTTTAATATTAGTCTCAATAATCTTAGGCCTAAAAGGGTTTAGCAGCATAGACTTGGGTACCCATACAGCCTTAAGTTTCTTATCCAGATTAGAAGGACCAACAAATTTAACATTTATTTTGCCCCTAAAGTTCTTAAACAGCATGTAATGGACATCTACCATACAACTCCTATTAGCCTTAGAATGAGAAGCATTTGCAAGAAAGCAATTTTTAGATTCATGATTTGATTTATGACAGTAGTGACATTGAGTGCTTTTCTTGACAAAAACCTGTTTGGTTTTGCTGGATCTATTCTTCTTGAGCAGGCTGTTAGGTTTATACCCTAAGCCCTTTTTGCCCAAGTTAGGTCTATGTTCAACCAGAATTTTGTCAAGAGTAGCACTACCCAGAAAGCATTTTTCTAAACCTTTGTCAAATCTAGCTATCTTGATCTTTAATTCTTTATTTTCAGTTTTAAGTTCTTTAGCACAGGAAGCATATTTACAACTTTCATCACAATAGCTAGAAGAGCTAGAGATTATGGTTTCATTTGTAAACAAGTCACATGAAATAGATGCATCACAAACAGAAACATGTTCAGACTTGTTTACGAGCATCTCATTTTCAATCTTTAACTCATAATATTTATTCTGTAAGTCTTTATGATCTTTAACGAGCAAAGCATGACTTGAAATCAAATCATCATAACTTTTTACAATCTTTGTATGTTCATGAGCAAGCTTGTCATGTTTGTCTTTTAATAAATCTTGGTCATTGATTAAGCTGTCAATAGTCTTTTTGAGTGTTCTAGTTGAAGTTGTTTTAGCATGCAAAGCATTGTTTAATTCTTCAACTATCTCAACTAACTCATCATATATAGGAGAATCACTGACCTTTTCCTCATCTGTTTTGGCCATCAGACATAGAGGAAATGAGGGTGGTGGAGGAGTTGACTCATCTAGGGCAAGCCCAGCTAGCCGCGTTTGACTTTGAGTTTTCATCATCCGAAGATGATTCTTCACTTGAACTTTCCTCATCAGTAATCCATTCTTCTATGTGAGCTTCTCCTTTTCCTTTCTTTGAAAATTTCTTGGAGTGGCTTTTCTTATAATATTTCTCCTTTCATTTGTCATGAGTCTTTTCATTGTCATCATCATCTTTAGCCTTGTACTTGTTCTTCTTCTTGCTTTTGTTAGGACACCGAGCAGCTATGTGTCCTTTTTCATTGCATTCAAAACAAATAATATTAGTAAAAGGATTTTTCTTTGAGTAGGAGTTTGACCTTCCTTTGTCCTTGAAGTTTATTCTTCTCATAATCTTATTTGCTCTTCTCATCAGTAAAGCTAATTGCTTTACATCTTCATCACCTGCATCACTTGACCCATCATCACTCTCATCTGATGAGTCTTGCACAATCTCCTTGGCTTTAAGAGCAATAGACTTCTTCTTTGGTGCATCTTCTTCTGCCAAGGTAAGCTCATGAGCTGAAATCTTTCCAAGTAGTTCAGTGGGAGTGAGCCTCTTGAGATCACCACTGTTTGACAAGTAGGTAATCAAACTGTGATAAGCTCGAGGAAGAACTCTTATCATCTTCCTGCAAACTTTAACATCAGAAATTTTAGTTCCTAGGCCTTTGAGCTCATTGACAATAGGATTAAGCCTAGTGAACATATCATTAGCATTTTAAATTGATCAAATTTTTCTCTTGAGATCGTCTTGAGGAAGCATTTTAAATTGATCAAATTTTTCTCTAATAACATAATATTTTTCTTCTTTAACATCAGAGGTTCCTTCATGAATTTCTTGAAGGGTAGTCCATATATCATATGCAGATGTTAAATTACTAACTCTATCAAAAACTTCCAAGCTAAGGCAAGAAAAAATAGCATTTCTAGCTTGAGCATCATACTGCATATTCTGAATCTCACCAGGGGTGGGTTCACCATATACAGTTTGCCCTTCAGGCATGATGCGTGGAGGCAGAGGCTTCTCTGTAACCCTCCAAACATCATACCCTACAGCTTCTAAATAACATCTCATTCTAATTTTCCAATATGCATAATTAGTACCATCAAACACAGGTACTCGACCTATACTAATTGTAGCAGAACTATTCCCCTCAGCCATTTACCAAAGCTAGTTAAGCTAAACAAGGTAAAACCCGCTCTGATACCACTTGTAGGAACGAGTTGGCCTAGAGGGGGTGAATAGGCAACTCTTCAATTTTAAATTAGTAATCACAATTAACAATTCTATCAAATAGACAATTCGACAATGTAACAACAGAAGATAATAACTGAAAATGCGAATCAGAGTAACAGCAACAGCAACACAAGAGAATGTAAAACTGAATGAGACAAACAATTTATCCCGTGGTTTAGAGCTTCACTCCTATTCCACGTTGAAGCACTTCTCTCGAAGTATAGCTTCACTGCAGCTAGTCGCAGTAGCCACAATATCCACTCAGGTAGCTCTTTCACAACCCCTGTGAGGTGAACTACAAACCCTTCACAACAAAAAGTGGCCTTCCACAATCTTCTTTGGATAGGTCGCACTCTTCACTTCCTCCAAGCTGTCTAGGATCACTTTGATCCAAGAGTAATAAACTTTGCACAAGCTCTGTCTCTTGGTTTACACGCTAAGAAACCACAGCTAGACACAAACTTGGAGCTAACACACTTAGAAAAGATGGGAATTTTGTGTTTGCAGATGAAGCACAGAGTCCTTGAGTGAATGAGAGCTCTTTGAATGCTAAAATGACAAGGAGTTCATAAAAATCTATGGTAGATAGCTCAGGCAATGCTTAAATAGGTGTTCTGATGAAAAATAGCCGTTGTACCTGCCACAGTGACCGTTGCACGTGTCAGAGTGTCAAATTTCAGCTAAAGACACGTTTACAGCGGATAGAAATCTTAAGTTAGCGATACTGATCATGTGTATGACGGACTAAAAATAGAGGTTTATGACGGACAGAAAATTTTGTCCGTCATACAAGTGAATCGCAGCAGATTTGGTCTGTCAGAGCAAAGGAGGACCACATGTATGGCGGATAAAATTTTTTGTCCATTATAGATGTGTCGGCGATCGGGATCGCCAACCGCAGAAAATGAGGTAGGGATTAATGAGAAACAGGACCACAACTGCGCTTTGCTCGAACAGGGGATTGAGGTCGAGGAGGTCTATGGTCGGAGCAAGGAGACAACGGACGAGACAGAGATTTATCCTGGTTCGAGCCCCTGAGAAGGTAACAGCTCTACTCCAGTCGCCTTGTGGCGGTGTTTCTTGCCTTTTGTGGATACAAAGGAGGATTACAGCTCAATCTTGACGATGCTAAGTCTAGACTTGAACTCCAGTGTCTGTGTGTTGGATCGTTCTGTCCCAAGTTATTTACAAAGCCCTAGTTTTATACCCACTCTCCCTGCAACGTTCGGGAGTTATCCTCGGATCGTGGCCTTCATGCACATTGATAGCCGGTGGTAACCGTTCCGATCCCGCCGCGCGCGCCCGCATTACTCCACGATCCCACGTTCCCGCAACCGCCAAGTGATGACGTGTCCGGGGCCCAAGGGGACGCCGCCGACCTTGAATCACCGAGCAATGGTCGTGAGGGCTCCGAGCTCGGAGATACTGCGCCCTAGCTCGAGCGGTCCCGAGCTTGATCCGAGTCTTTGGTCGAGGCCTTCCGGAAAGAGGGCTGGTTGACTGTCTGTTGACCGACCAAGGGTTGCCCGCCCCCCGACAAGATGGGTCGCAATGCAAGTCAGAGCTAATGATCAGTTTTAATAAAAGATTTAACTCAAAGGATTTTGAGATTTGACAAAGACTAAGACTTGAACTTGACACATTAGGTCTTTTGTCAGAGTAATTTTCATAAATGAGGTATATCTTTGATCGTGAAAGAAAAAACTGAACGTCAAAGGTTGGTTTGACAGATAAATGTGATATTTTGAATGTGAGCCGGACAAAAACTTCAATTGTGGGAGTGCACATACATGCCGGACAAAACTTCAGGTTTGGAAGTGCTCATGTATGCCGGACTAAAAATTTAGTCCGTCATAGATGGGCAGCTGAGCTACTTTGATCAGATGAACGCAAGAGTATGGCGGACAAAATATTTTGTCCGTCATATATGGGTAAGCTGGGTTCACTGACTTTTGAGAAGAGGTTTTCACTGAAAGAGAATAAGAGTTTTGATCTTATGAAAACCAAATGGATCTTAACGAAGAATAGAAAATGAAGAACTCAGGTGATTGACAGATTGAATTACTGGTTGAGATCAAAGCTTAGGCTCGAGAGTGACAGACTTAGATGAATGAAACTGAATATCAGTCTGTCAGCAAAACTTAGCACACAGTGAGCTATGGATTCTGATTCAAGGTTTTGGAACGTCTAAGATTTTTAACTCCAAGCATTCTAGATATGTCTTTTAGCCTTATGAACCAAGCTACCAACTTGTGCAAAGTCCCTCTTTATAGTACAACCAAAAGAAAACAATCCTAGCTATTTGACTTGAATGAACTCCCAAGTCATAAACTAGTGGTCAAATACCTTAATCTGGTTTGTCCAGCCTGTTTCTTTCATGATTTCCTCACATGCTTCTTGTAGTTTGGAGACTTATTAACTTAGTCATTATCACCAAAACCACTTATCACAAATAAGATAAAATTGAGGGGCTTAGATGCTATCAACAGGTCCAAAAACGTAACATTCAGGTCCTTGCTCCTGACGTCTAGGTCCTTTCTCCGTTTTTTCCCGGGAAAAAATGTTTTCGTCACTAGAAATATGTGTGCAGCTCTATCTCTAGACTTTTTTCCCATCTCGATCTCTGATATTTTTTAAAGCATGTATTATTACTCGGTGAACGCGTAGAGTGTTAGCCTCGACAAAAGAAGGTTGTCATCTCTAATAATTTTTCACCCTTTTCCCTCTAGACTTTTTCCCCACCACCTCTAGACTTTTTTCCCACCGCGGTTTTCCAGCTCGGTCTCCAATATTTTCCAAATAATTCATCGAAATAGAGATATTTCTACAACTCTACCTCTCTATTTTTTCCCCCCGTTTCGCTCGTTATTTCGACGATTTAAAAAATAGACCGCCGCCGAAAAAAACAGTTTTTTCTACGAAAAAACAACACGTGCGGCGTGTCACACCGTGAAAAATTTTGTGTTCTTTCAGCCATTTCGCTCATTATTTCGGCGTTTCAGCGATTTAAAAAATAAAACGTCGCCGAAAAAAAAATTCTACGAAAAACGACACGCGCGGCGTGTTACGCCGCGAAAAAAATTTGTGTTCTTTCAGCCGTTTCGCTTGTTATTTCGACGATTTAAAAAATAAAACACCACCGAAAAAAAGAATTTTTTTCTATGAAAAAGCGACACGCGCGGCGTGTTAAAAAAATGTATTGACGTTTGGATCTTTCGTGAGAGGACCCTAAATAGATACCGAAAAAAAACGTATTGACGTTTTGATCATTCCGACTGTTTTACACGAAAAGGACCTTTCGATTTAGCGTAAACACAGATGCACTTTTGTTTTCTCAACCGTTCCGCGCGTTTCCTCGATGATTTTTTAAAAAAACACCGACGGGAAAAAAACGAAATTTTTCTCGCGAAAAAGACAACGCACGCGGCGTGTACGCCGCGCAAACTATCCTAGTAATTCATATGTTTGGAACAATATCTTTGCTCTGGGTACAACAAACACAAAATCAATAAACAAAATTGTATAATAAATTTGAACTACTAGGGAACAAATGGAAAAACCATTGTAATAGAAATCAAAACTTGTTGCATAACAAAAAGCATTGATCATATGCAACATTTAATTATTCGTGTTTCAACGTTCGAAAACAACCGCTACAACAACTCAACTTACCAGTGTCATCATTTTGGGATGAGCACAAAGGAAGAGGGGGGATGAGACCGGCCCCATACCACCATCCCCATCTCTAGAATTCTCAAATCCATCATGGTGAGCATATGACGTAGATCGAGCTCTCGTCAATCTCAGGAGCTAAAAGAAGACAACTACCCCGCCTTCTCCTCCTCTTCATTTTCCTGTGCCCGTTACTACCATGCCCGTTGCTCTTCGCCTCCCTCCTCTCACCGTCTCCTCCGCCTCGCAATCAGCACCACCCTTCTCTGGCACTTCCCAAGCTACTTCCACCACCGCTATCTCCTCCCAAATATGCTTGTCCACGTAGACACCACTCCCACATCTCCTCCACTCAGATCTGCCCTCCTTCGTGTGTGCTCCTTCCCCACTACCCCTGAGATATGCCGCCGCCATCTCGGCATCTCCATCCCTCGCCGCAGGGGATCCATCGCCTGACTCGCGTTGGCATGCTGCCTAGGTAACGCCGTTGCTGAGGGATCGGTTTTGTTTAGTGTCATGGCAACGGGCTAAGCTTTTGGGTAGCTTGCTCGTCCGATTTTGGTGCCGTAAAGATGGGGCTGCATGGCACTAGGAATTGGGTCGTGGGAGCGGGTTGTGTGGAGTGTGGACTGTGCAGAGTAGGAGAAGCATTCAATATATTTGCTTCAACCCGAATGTAAATGGCTTAACAATTACATTAATAAAGAAAATAATACGTACATAGCGATCCTGCATCTACATGTTCATGAAAATAGTTATAGTACTGGAATGCAATGTTGAGATATAGATGGATGCTGAGTCCTCGTTGTTTAAATATGGTTAGATTCTATCTTTATGTGGATGAATCTGAATCAATCTCTTGCTGCCTTTTATTATTATGGCACCTTCTATGTAGAAGAGAATTAATCTAATAAAGAGAGACAGCTGTTTTACCTTCCTACATTGTGCTCTCTATTATTCATGTTCGTTGTTCTTTTAGCACATTGTGGTTGATCAATGATGGGTGACATCATTTTACAACATATTATCAATACGAGGCTCTGCCAAGACCGATCAAGATCGTCTGCTTGCGTCAATCTACATTGCATCGAATTCGTCCGGCAACACATGATTAAATATACTACGAGCTAATGCATATGTAAGTTTGAGCTACATAAGTGAATTGCACCTCAACAGTCCCCTAATTAATACTACAGATTATTCTCCCTGATTTCCACTTTGGTTGCTTAATTTGGATTAAATTGATAAATGAGGGATTTCCTATATACTGTTCATCAAATCGATAAAACAAAAAAATAAGAGGAAGGTGGCAAAGAAATGTCGACCATGACGCCCGGGCTTGAGCTTGCCTCTGGCCACACGGTACCTGCAGCGTCGTCGATGCCCGCGTGGACTCTGCCCCCTCAGCCTACGGGCTGCCATGCCAGCAGTGCCCGGCCGCGTCCCCTGCATGTGCTCGCCCACATCTCGCGACACTCGTGCTCGGCCTGAAGCCATGCTCGGTCGCTCAAGCGCCGTCGGCCACCGCATCACAGTCACCCACTGTGGCCTAAGCTCGTCCTGCGCTGCCACTTGCCATGAGGGCCACCGTCGCTTGCGCCTTAAGCATGCACTGCATCACAACCGCGCCACCACTGCCGGCCCCGCACCCCCATGGTTTCTATAGCAAATTTATTTACTAAATCTTTACCAAAATCTATTTCTAAAGATGTGTCAGTGACATTGGAATGAGACAATTTAGAGATATGCAAAGTTTAGGGGAGCAAATCCCTAAACCATGACTCTTAGCATGATCATGAATATCCTACTTTAAATTCAAAAGGTTATAAATTGTACTCTTTTTCCCTTTTTGAGTTTTCGTAAAGTTTTCTCGCATGAAGATTTTTAATGAAGCAGCTAGTGCAATACAGAGCGCGAGTGCAATGTACTCTTTTTCCTCTCTCTTTTTTCCCATTGGGTTTTTTTAGAGGAGTTTATAATGAGACATGCATTACGTGGCATTCGCACAAGGAGGAAGTGTTGAGATATGGATGGACTCTGAGTTCTAGCTAGTAATCCAAATATGGTTGAATTCTATCTCTATGTAGACAAGTCCAAATTTATCTTTTACTCCACTATAAATATAACAACCTCTGTGTACAAGAGAATCAATATAATATAGAGAGACACTGTTTTATCTTCTACATTATGTGTGCTCTCTACTCATATTTGTTACTCTTTTGGTGCATTCTAGTTGATGGAGGACAAACAACGTCATTTTTATACATGCAGTTTACCGACTATACTGCTATCCTTCCCTGCCAGGCTGGGACGGTACAAATCTACTATTCATCAGAGACCGTCTCGTCAGATACTAGCCGTAATGACTATTGCATTTGCACGTGAAAAAAATTATATGTTCAAGTACCACTGCTAGCTGTTGAAGCAACAAGGCTCAAACGTGATCCGTTTTTATCGTGCTCTGCAACATGGCATTACTTTGCTGTTGTGTGTACTGCAATGTGTAATTAAGTTAGAAATCAACACAAGATTTTACGCATTTATCTACGGCAATGCATCTTTCCAAAATAAATGCAGTTTTGGCTTCGAGGTGATCTCTGATACATATCATTAATTGGTCCCTACCTTTTTAATTATATGTAAGTAAAAATTATAAAAAAATAATGATATGGGAGTACTTGATACGATAAATCTGCTAATGTTGTTTTCATATTTCAAATCTAAATATAATTTTATACGTTATTGGTCAAAGTTTGGTTGCTCGCATTCTAGAATGTAGTATGTAGTTCTCCTTCTAATCACAAATAGTTGTTATTTTGGATATCCACACGTTCTCTAAAATATAGTTTTGACCATTCATTTTTATTATAATATATTTTTAAAACTCAATAAAATTATAATATTACGAAAGTACTTGTTGATATATATATATATATATATATATATATATATATATATATATATATATATATATATGATTTTATATATTCAATTTAAATATTTAAAAACCTATTGACAGTCAAAGTTTTAAAATTTAATTACATCTATGTTCAAAACAACAAGTATTTGCGACCGAAGGGAGTAGTATGTAGTGGTGTAACTGTTCATTGTGATTCTTAATATGCATGGACCATTTGCTTTGAAGATTGCTAGTCTACATTCAATGAGCTTAATTTGAAAAGCAGGATCAATAAGTGACACATAAGAGATGAGGCTAATTTTCAGTGGTATACAAGGAATTGCCCCAAATTTCTACTACTATAAAAAAACATCATTAAAAAAGGGTGTCTTCTTTAAGCCTAAAGGTTAGCTTATACTGGTTGCTTGTAAATATGGTTGGCAGAGGCGAGCATTGAGTACTACTCCTACGTAGCTAGCTTACAACCTTTGTAATTACTATGTCAAACCTTTGTAATTACTATGTCAATATGTTGAAAATGATGAATCTACTGTAATATTAAAGCAGAGGCAATAGAAGCCACCACATTCACTTTCAAGGCAAGAAATTTTCATATTAATCAAGAAAAGAGAAAGATCTACATCGTTAATCATGATTGGTCCAAATTATAATAGTCTAAATTAAAAGAAAGAGTATGTGTCATGCATAAAACCGAAATAACTAAAAATCTACATAAAAATAAAATTAGAAATTTAATTTCCATACAATTTATATGTGAACTCAGTAATAAATATATTTTAGAACGAAAATAAAACATAGAACTTGGATTTGTATACCGATTCCCAAAAATAATAAATGAAATCCAAACTAAAATTAAAATTAAATTAGCAATTTGATTTCCATAAAAATTTCAAGTAATATTCCTAAATAAATATAATTTGGAATAAATATAAAAAATTATCAATTTGATTTCCATAAGAACTAAAAAAGATAACTAAATTCAGAATAAAATGTAAAATAAAATACACAATTTGATTTCCATATAAATTCCTAAATAAAACTCACAAACAAATATAATTCAGCACAAATATTAAATAAAAATTAGCAACTAGATTTATCACGTGATTCCAAGAAAAATAACTAAAATTTGGAAGAAACAAGTTTGTGTCATGCATACAGAAATAACAAAACTTCCAAATAAAAATAAAAATAGAAATTTGAGTTCCATATGAATTCCTATGTAAACTCCCTAAATAAATATAATTCAGAATAGGAAATAAAAAATTAGCGATGGGATTTGTATACAAATTCTCAAAAAATAACTAAAATTAAGAATAAAAATATAATTAAATCAACAATTTGATTGACACATGAATTCCAAAGTAAAATTCCTAAAAAATAATTAGGAATAAAAATACTATTTGATTGCCATAAGAATTCCCTTCAAAGATAACTGAATTCAGAATAAAATATAAATTAATATTGGCAATTTGATTTCCATACAAATTTGTAAGTAAAATCTCTAAATAAATATAACCCAAACATAAAATTAAAGAAAAGTTCACAACTGGATTTCTATATGAATTCCAACAAAACAAATAATTAAAATTTCAAATGAAAACTTTGTGTCATGTACAAAACATAGACAATGGAAATTCCAAATAAAAATAAAATGAAATTAGAAATTTAAATTCCATATGAATTCCTATGTAAACTCCGTAATTAATATAATTTGGAATGAAAATTCAAACAAATTAGTGACTAGATTAGTATATGAATTCAAAAAATAACTAAAATTAGGATAAAAATAAAATAAAATTAGCAATTAGTTTTTAATATGAATTCCCAAGGAAAATTCCTAAATAAATTTAATTTAGAATAAAAATAAAAATTTTCAATTTGATTTTCATAAGGATTCCAACCAATGATGACTAAATTCAGAAAAAAAGTAAAATAAAATTAGCAATTTAATTTCAATTTGAATCCAAAGTAAAATCCCTAAATAAATATAATTTGACATGACAATTAAGAAAAATTAGCAACTGGATTTCTAGACGAGTTCGTACAAAAAAATAACAAAAATTTAGAACACAATATAAAATAGAAAAAATTTAAATAAAATGTGAAAGAAAATTTGCAATTTGATTTCTATATAAGTTCCAAAGTAAAATACATAAATAGCTAAAATATAGAATAAAATAGCAATTTGATTTATGTATGAGCTCTGTTGGTATACTTTGCACCAGGGTACCCTCTCATTGCAGAAGTTGCGGCCCAAAAGTGGTGCAGCCCGGCATGGTAGCTGGCGGGCGGTGGGCGATCAAGCCACCCCTCGCCGGCGCGACGAGCCCACGTGGCCCCTCGACGAGCAAGGTGGGCGATACGGCGGCGGCGCGTGGTGCCTTGGCGACAGTGGCGATCATGCCCACTGGCTGGGCGAAAACTGCGTAGCCTGGCGGCAGTGCTTGTGATCACGCCTGCGCGTTGGGCGGCGAGGCAGCGTGGTGCTGGCGGGCGGTGGCGATCATGCCCGCCTACCGGCGAGAAGTCCATGTGGCCTGGTGAGCGGTGGGCGATTGCGCCTGCCACATGGGGAGAGCAACCAGCGTGGTGCCTCGACGAGCGGTGGGCGATCATGCCACGCCTGGGGCAAAAGCCCCTGGCGAGCGAGTGGGCGGTTGCGCCTTTTCGCCGGGTGAGGCCAGCGTGGTGCCCCGGTGGGCGGTGGTCGATCATGCCCGCCCGCCGGGCGAGGCCCTGGCGGCGGATGGGCGGATTACGCCTACGCTGCGCCCGGCGGCGGCAGCGTGGTGCCCTAGCGGCGGTGGGCGATCATGCCCGCCCGTCGGCGAAAGTCCACGTGGCCCCTGGCGGCGGTGAGCAATTACGCTGCTTTCGCCGGGCGGCGTCAGCGTGATACCCCGAGCGGTGGGCGATCATGCCACCCCACCCGCATCGGCTTAAGAGGCGGCCTGGCAAGTGGGCGGGTGTCTGGGCCCCCCTTGTCAGGCCACGGAGGCGACCAAAGGAATAAGAAGAAGGCTTCGCCTCGAAGTCTCCTTCCCCTGACATGCTGAGTCAGGGCCATTAATTGCGAAGGATTCTGCTATCGACACGACGACGGCCCATCCCTCTGACGCCTCTCACCAAACCCGTCGCAGGAGTGTCATATCCCGGACGGACAAAGCGGTTACCTTGCGGCATTAAATGGGGCTTGAAGGACAAGGCTATAGCGACGGGCGTAATAAATGAGTCATGGGTCAGTGAGATAAGGCTCGAATGATGGGTGTAATTAATGAGTCGTAGATCAGTATAGCATCATCTTCTCACCTGCCTGGGCTGGCCCGTCTATATAAGGGCGCTTCGGTGCATGGAGGAGGGGGACAGAAAACATAAGGGCTCACAGGAGACATAGAAGCACTAGACCAAGAGAACCATTGTAATCGCCTCCAGTCTTCCTCAACAAAGATCTAGCAGGATGTAAGGCTATTACCCGCGCCGGGGGCCTGAACCTGGGTACATCACCGTGTCCATTGATCCGCTGATCCCCGGGATTCATCGTAGCGAGGCATTAGGGTTTCCGGCCATAAAACGCCCTCTACCGAACCATACCTTCCGTCCTGGGAGTAGTCAACCCTGTTCGTTGATAGGGTCCTGTCAGGTGGAATACGCCGACAAGCTCCAAATTAAAAGTAACTAAAATTTTTAATAAAATTAAAAGTTATAACGTGGATATGATAAATTAATCGAAGGAGACCACTCGAGTATAATGGTGTCAGTCAGTCTTTCAAGAAGACATTGCCTTTTGGGAAAGCGAAAAGATGGAGGTGTTACTTTGGAGATGAGAAAAACGTCACAATGACGAGTGTTGATCGTCGGTGTTGTTGAAGAAATCAGTGGCCAAAGAAGCGATGAGAGGTGAAGCTTTACACTGAAGATGAGCTATGAATGATATGGAGCCATTGGGTTGCTAGGAACATGCCATTGCTGGTGAGGGGCACGACATCACTTGTGATGCGGGAAGATTCTCCATATCGTTAAACAACGACTAAAGTAGGCAGGGTAACATAAGAAAAGATGGGAGGTCACCGCATTTAGTGAGTAAGCCATATTGTTAAGTTGGCAACGTCAAATAAGAAAAGTGACCGACATTAGACAAGCATAAATCGAGCATGTATAACATCCTGCACATGTGTGTGTATATATATGCATGCATTTGTATGAATAGAAACAAATGAGCAAAGAGCTCATAGTAGAGTCATCTCTGAAAGCACCCACACGAAGGGTTATCTCTAAAAGTAAATTTATCATAGATAGTTTTATGTTGAAACTGCCAGTAATAACTTGAGTAGTTGCAAATTAGGAATCGTGTTGGTTGTTGTGAGAACTTTATATGCTCTTTCTCTTGTTGTTGCCTCTTTATCCTCTTCTCAAATGTCCTTTGTGTAATGGCGGGATTCGTAGTTCTTTTAGCCCTCCCCCTTTTTTATGTTCATTCGTGTAGCCACGATCAAATCTTATTAGTACTGACTATTTTTGAAATATATTTAGCAGAAGGCAAGATTATCATCCAATTAATTTGTAGTTATGATGTCGAGTTGCACCATCAAAATAATAGACATCCAATATGGTCCTGTGGGTAATGTACTTTTGCTGACTGTGGATGATGGGGACTTTCACATGGTGTTCTTGGCCTCACATGTTATGTATGTAAAGAACCATGAAAGTCCATTCAACCTCTCTGTGCATTATGATGGCTAGATTTTCATCACCTTCAAAGATCTCTCTTGTGAAGGATCTGAATGGTTGTCGTAATATGTTTGCATGTGGAGATGTGATATTCAAATGTGTCCATCAAGTTATATCTTTTGAAGAGTCTAAAGACCTTGCCCACTCTAGTGCTATTAAGCTGCATCCATTCATTGCTATGTTTTGGAACAGGAGGCAGGGTGTGTGAGTACTTGTTGGTGGGTGGCAATTGGAATACGTTTGTTAACTGTGAAATGTATTATACTGTCTGTTATTTACTGAGATCAATTGTTAATTTTCACATGCATTTTGTTAACTATATTGTGTTGTTGTACATATTTTTCAATTGTGAAATATTGTTGTATTGTATTATATCTGTATAGAGAGCATGGCTAGCAAAATTTTCGAGGCTACCCATAAAATAGAAAAAATATGTCAAAAACATTGCATAAAAAATATGTCAAAAAATATTGCATATCATAGACAATTATTATAGATGCACTACTACAAATGAGGCTTATATCGGGACGACGATCACGCACGGTTTTGAAAAACCGTCGTAATATGGAATATCATGACGGTTATGTACTCAAACCGTCGGTGCTAATATCCTGACGGTTTTATATAACGGTACCGTGCGTGATGTAATAACTATCACAGCGGTGTCAAAATATAACAACTGTGATGGCTCTGATACTCATTACATGCACGGTTTCAAAGTAAAACCGTCAGGATTTCCTGACGGTTATATAACACAACCGTCATGTAATGAGTATCAGAGCCATCACGACGTTATATTTAGAAACCGTCTCGTGATATTCTTGCATCATAGACGGTACCGTAATATAAAACCGTCGTGATAAAACCTTCCGAGGCCGTAAAAGCAGAGCACGCCTCGTTCCATCCACTTTGTTGGTAGGGTTTGGTTTCTATCCTAAGTGGCTACTGCGGAAGTGATGCGATTTTTAGAAGAAAGCCATTGATTTGAAGGGTGATATTAGATTCCTTTGATTTTGGTGATCTAAGGTTAGTAATGTGTTTTAATTGCATTATATTCAACATCTAGCTTGATAAGGAAGGAATTTGATGATTTTTTTAGATCTCGCTTGTAGAACCATGTGTTGGTTTTTTGATGAATAAGGTTAGCTAGTAATGGTTCTATTTGCATAATATAATATTCGATCATGATGTAGCTAGCTAGCTTGTTAAGGATAGAATTTAATGATTGTTTAGATCTAGCTTATAGATCAATTCAAGTCTTTTGGTGATCTAAGATTAGTAATGGGTTCTAATTTCATTATTATATTGAAGATTAATTTGAATTTTGTTAATTATTTCTTTGTGATGTAATTAAGGTATGTAATTGCATAATTAGTTTAAGAATGTGTGCATACGCACTACACCAGTGCACTTAATATTTAACACTAAGTGTTACATGTGTAGCGAGATGGATCGAAGTGGATGTCTGTTGAGAACCGTCTGAGTCTTGAGTACCTTAATGGCGTCTCCACTTTCAAAAGAGCCGCAGAGGAGGATATGTTTAATAAGGGGTGCAATTCATGTCATGTCCGTGCATTGATTGCGTAAAATCAAGATGTTTCAAACTTCGGCAGATCGAAGCACACTTGATTGAAGGGGTTTCAAAAGGGCTATACATGTTGGACCGGTCATGGCGAAGAGCATAATATCTGAAGAAGCGACAAGTAGTGTTAATATCGTCGGCGATGTCAATGATATGTCGGATGATCATATCGATTGTGCCCGATGAGGACAGGTTGCACGATGACAATTTGGATCAGATGCTACGCGATGCAGAAGGAAACCTTGATGACAGGGAATATGGACAGTTCCAGGGCTTAATGGAGGACTCGGAGAAACCTTTGTTCGCAGGGTGCAAGTTGAAATACACAAGGTTGTCATCCGTGCTTCAACTACTCAAATTGAAGGCAAGCAACGGTTGGTCCGACAAGAGTTTCACAGCGCTGTTACGTCTATTGGCGGACATGCTTCCAGAGGGAAACGAGTTGCCGACAAGCACCTACAAAGCCAAGCAGGTTCTTTGTCCCTTGGGAATGGAAGTAGAAAGAATACATGCATGTCCAAACGACAGTATCTGTGACCGCAAAGAGTACACAAACTTGCATATATGTCCGTGTGCAACGCATCCGGTACAAGCGTAAGAGTTATTCAGATGATGATGGCGAGAGCATTGAGGTGAAAAAGGTACTCTGCTAAGGTGGCATGGTATCTCATCTGTAATTCCCGCTTGAAGCGTTTGTTTGCGAACCCAAAGGAGGCAAAATTGCTGCGTTGGCACTTTGAGGAGCGTAAGAATGATGGAATGCTAAGGCACCTGCTGATTCCATCCAAAGGAGAAACATCGGCAGAGCTTTCAAGAATTGGTGCGGATCCGAGAAATATAAGGTTTGGATTGAGTACAGATGGAATGAATCCTTTCGGTAACATGAGCAGCCAGCATAGCACTTGGCCCGAAATCTCTGTATTTACAACCTTCCTCCTTGGTTGTGTATGAAGCGGAAGTACATTATGTTGTCTGTGCTTATCCAAGGACCGAAACAACCTGGGAACGATATTGATGTGTACCTAGCTCCATTGGTGGAAGATCTAAAAACACTGTGGGTTACCGGGGTACACGTATGGGATGCGTACAAACGAGAGAACTTTACTTTGCACTGCTTGTTGTTCTGCACCATAAATGATTACCCTGCCCTTGCTAACCTGTCAGGCCAGAGTACAAAAGGAACCAAAGCCTGCACTCACTGCTTAGATGATACCGAGAGTTTATGGCTGAATCACTCCCGTAAAACCGTGTACATGCGTCACCGTAGGTTCCTTCGGAGGAATCACCCATATCGCAAGATGAAGGAACTTTTCGACGGAAGGAACGAAAATGGTCCAGCTCCAAGGCGTTTGAGCGGGAGAGATGTTCATGACATTGTTAAGGATTTGGATGTTGCGTATGGAAAGGGACGTAAATCAAGTACCCGTGAAAAGAGCATGTGGAAGAAGAGATCAATATTCGGGACCTACCTTCTTTGGGAGCACCTAGAAGTTCGCCCTTTGCATCGATGTCATGCACGAGAGAAGAATGTCGTGTGGCGTGATTGGTCTCTTACTCAACATTAAGGGTAAAACAAAGGATGGTATCAGCGCACGGCTTGACTTGGTCGATATGGGCATAAGACACGAGTTAGCACCAAAGAGACCGATAAAGGCCGACGTGCTTGGAACACGCTTGTTATACTCTGTCAAAGGCGAAAGAACTGAATCGTGCGGTGCTTGCATGGTGTGAAAGTTCCGTCGGTTACTCCTCCAACATGAAGAGACTTGTTTAGTTGGAAGATTTGAAATTAATCGGCATGAAGTCTCATGATTGTCATGTCTTGATGACACTGAGATGCTCCTCGTCGCAATTAGAAGTATTTTGCGGTCAAGGTCAGTGAGACAATCACTAGGTCGTGTTATTTCTTTAACACAATCGCTCGAAGGTCATCGATCGAAGGACTAGATGCTCGCAAGCGAGGTGGTGATGACTCTATGTAATCTTGAGATGTATTTCCCTCCATCATTTTTCGATATCATGGTCCATCTCATTGTTCACCTTGTGCGAGAGATAAAGATATGCGGACGGTGTTCCTCGTAGCATGTACCCGTTCGAGAGGTACATGGGAATTCTCAAGTCTTCGTCGGAATCGATCTCGTCCGGAGGGTAGCATTGTCGAAGGTTATGCAATGTAAGAGGCCGTCGAGTTCTGCGTCGATTACATGGCCCAGTCGAACCAATAGGTGTGCCTCGATCTCGCCATGAGGGGAGGCTCGGTATGGGGACCATCGGAAGGAAAGCAATCACGCTGATTCGGTTGATTATGCTCGAGCCCATTTCACGGTTTTGCAACACATGGTGTAGTGTCCGCCTATATCGTCGAGCACAAGCAATGGCTAAGGCAAGAGAATCCAAAGGCGCAGAGTCTTGGATCACGAGACAGCATAACCTTTCGTTCAACAAATGGTTGAAGGAGCGACCTATCCTTTGGGAGCTCGTCGGATGACTGTTGACATGGTTGGCAAAAGGACCAACTTTTACGGTTGTCACATGGAAAGGATATGACTTAAATGGGTACACATTTTACACGAGAGATCGAGGATATGAAGAGCACAAATCGAGCAGTGGTGTCCGCATAGATGCATTCAATAATACATTTGGGTTGACGAGGAGCTCCTACTATGGGTTCATAGAGGAGATATGGGAGCTCGACTACGTGCTTTTCAAGATTCCCTATTTGGTGCCGTTGGGTCCACCTCCGGACGTGAAGGTCGGCGGAATGGCATCACTCTGTGGACCTCGAGCGTGTCGGATACCAAGGCGAACCATTCAGACGTTACTCGCTAACCAAGTTGTTCAAGTCTTCTATGTAACCGACCCGTCCAACAAGAAGCGCCACGTAGTTCTTCAGGAAAAAGGAGAATTGTCGGAGTTGAGAATGTAGTAGATGAGGAAGAGTACAATCAATTTGATGAGTTGCCACCTATCGGAAATGACATCCTGGTCCCAGAAGAACAACATGAGGAAGCAAGCTACACACGCGTCGATCATCATGAAGGGCTAATTTTCATACAAAAGAATAAGCATGTGGTGGCGTAGTTATGAGAAGGGTGCATTGTCATCATGCTTACTAATTTTCATGTGTAATAATATTACATTAATGCTATTGTAAAGATGATACGACCCATCATGCTTTGTACATATGATTGTGATGATCTTTGTAAGTAGCTTGTGAAGCATCTGAATTATGTATATATGATTGTGATGATCTTTGTAAGTAGCTTGTGAAGCATCTGGATTGATGGAAAAGATGCAAGTATAAGAGCACGTATTTATTCGTTAATATCAATATGATTCCAAATACACGATTCAAAGATGGCCATTCAGACATAATTGATGACAAGAACAGAATCATGTCTACTTTGGCAATATGGAAATAGTTGTATGTGATTGCTCTCAGATTTTAGGGTTTGAATTGAGGATTAGAACCTCCACTTCAACCACAAGATCGATCTATATTACATTAAAGACAACTTTCCCGAAGATACAACAAAGTGGCATGCACAAGAGTCGATTGAATCGAACCGACAAGTGAATGTCGATTGAATAATATATATCACAGACGGTTCTTTAACATAACGATGCAGGATGTTATTTGTCCTGACGGTTATGTTACCTAACCGTGCGTGATATCTCAACTTTATCGAGAGCGGTTCTATTATAGAACCGTCGTGATGTCACCAACATCACGAGCGGTTCTATTATAGAACCGTCGTGATAACAACATCATGCAGACGGTTCTATAATAGAACCGTCTGTAATATCTAAACATCACAGACTGTTCTATTATAGAACCGTCTGTGATATGTCATTACAGACCGTTATATTATAGAACCGTCTGTGATGTTATTTCTTCTATATATCTCCCGCGCGCAGATCTCATTCACCGCGCGCCAAACCCTAAACCTTTGAGACGTACGTTTTGCCTCCCGCGGCGGCCTCCCCCTCGGCGTCCTCCCCCTCCCGGCGTCCCCCGGCCTCGGCGTCCTCCCCCTCCCGGCGTCCCCCGGCCTCGGCGTCCTCCCCCGCCCTCGGCGTCCTCCCCCGGCCTCGGCGTCCTCCCGGCCTCGGCGTCCTCCCCTCGGCGTCCTCCCGGCTGGCGTCCTCCTCGGCGTCCTCCCGGCGCGGCCTCCTCCCCTCGGCGTCCTCCCCGCCGGGCTTCAACCGTGAGTATTTACGGGGACTAGCCATCGAGCTAGAGGCCGTTTCTCGATCTGGAAACCTTTGCTGGCCATTTGCTCTATTTTTCGGTGTTGCTCTGCTAGTTAGTGAGTTCGGGACACTTTACGTGATTATTCTCGGACTTGCAAAGGGCCGGTCGATCTGCGGCTTAGGGACCTTGCGTGTGGGCTTAATGTTCAATGATGATTTAGGGATGGAATAGACTAATTGTGACAACAAATCTTAGCAAATCAATTTCACTTTCATATATATATATATTTGATTAGTGTGAGTTCGGCGGTGATGTTTGTTTTTACGGTTGTTTAGAGCACGAGAGCAAGAACTAGTTAAAATGTCTTTGTTACGGTTGGATAGGAGCGATGGTGCTGTGGTTGTACATGTTCATATGTGAGATGGTGCTGTGGTTGTACATGCTGTGGTTGTACATGGTCCTGGAATAAAACAGGGGAAACCTTTTGAACTAAAATATATATATATATATATATATTTGATTAGCTCTATTGCAAACCTGTCTTTATATGCTTAGTTAGTGAATATGCATATAAGATAACCAATTGAGTAGATTTATACTTAACCTGTCAAGTATTAAATCTGTTATTGAGATAAAGTTGTCACAATCTAGTCTATTACTTGTCCATTGTGGCGAGGAGGGCCTTTTAAGGCAACCCGACATCTGAGAACATTCAAACAATCAATATGAGCTTTATGCTAATTGCTTTATTCGTAATACTGTACATGTTCATATGTGAGATCCTGAGCTTCTGTTCAATTATTCTGTTAACTGTCAAATGGTTGAATCCATATGTATTTTTACGCTTGTCATTGTGTGGATGTCCTAGTTTTAGGGAGAGTCTTTGCCAAATTTTTATTAAGTTCGCAACCTCCTAGTTCGCTTCTTTTGCTAGAAGGCTAATAACAAGCCATCTAGGCTAGTTCTTTTAAAAGGCTAATAACAAGCCATCTAGGCTAGTTCTTTGAAAAGGCTAATAATAAGCCATTTAGGCTAGTTCTTTTAGATGCAAGTATAACAAACTCATTCACTCTAATGTGATTCTATTTGTTCTTCACTTTTAGTTCGCCTGAAACTATTTTAACTTGTAAAGAAGATGTCGTCCTCTAATCCATCGTCTGAAGGACATGATGTGGCCTCAAAAGAAGGATCGACCCGCGCTGCAAGAGGACCAAACAAAAGGCCAACAGACCGATATACCATTACAGAGATCGATTCAGATGATGGGGCCCCTAGAAAGCCAAAAAAGGCGGCGAATGCATTTCGGAGTATGTGTGGGATAGTAGGCCGGGAACGGGTTCCGATCACGCTATCTTCCTGGAGGTTGGTGACTATTGAGGCTCGCAATGCCTTGTCACATGATATTATCCTTAATACATATTTGCTCATCTTGAATGCAACAACTTAACAATGTCTTGCTTGTTGGAACTAGATGTTTTCCTACACCCTCGAAGAACCTCCATTATTTATGGTTTGTTGTTGAAATTTCCATCTACTTAGGTATTCTGCATCAATATTTACGAGACACGATCGAGTTATAGATGTTATAATTGAATATCTGCACTTCCTATATGCATTGAGAGACAGATTTGTCGATCAAGATAGACTTAAAATATAAACATTTGTAGCGATTTTTCTCCGTTCTTACGATAATGTTGATGGAACTCGACTAATAAATCAACCAAGAGCCGTGGCGACATGGCGGCGGCGGCAACACGGTCTTCTCCATCGACCGGACACACTACGATGTGTGATTTGCTTCATGCTATCTGAAGTGGCTTCTTCTAGTAACCACCGTCTAGTAGTGCTTACCAGTCTTGAAGCTTTCTCGGCATGCTCTTGTCTTGACGTGTTCCAAAGTCCTTCAGTATGGAAGATCGAACATGGTGCAACTTTGGTCAAATTTAGATCAATCTTGATAGATTACTTTAGGTAAAGTAATCAAGTACATCTATAATTTGTGATTGCAAAGTACCATCTTCCTTCCCACCGTGAAGGACTTTGGGTGACGCTTGAATGGAAAGAAAGAGCATGTCGAAGCCGATGGAAGTGTAGTGCAGCGGAAGAATACTTGGTTATAGATAAGGCAAAGCCACTTCATATGGCATGAAGCAAATCACACACTCTAGTGTGTCCCGCTCGATGGAGAAAGCCGTGGTTGCCGCCGCCGCTATGCCGCTTCATGCTCTCTTGGTTGATTTATTAGTCGAGTTCCATCAACATTATCGTAAGAAGGGGGAAAAAGCGCTACAAATATTTATATTTTAAGTCTATCCCGACGGACAAACTGCTGCCTCAATGCATATAGGAAGTGCAGATATTCAATTATAACATCTATAATCGGGTTGTGCCTTATAAATATCGTTGTAGAAATATTGATGGAAATTTCAACAACACCATAACTAATGGAGGTTCTTGGGGTGTGGAAAAGGTCATCACTGACGGTTCTTATTTGGAACCGTGCAGTGATATTTCATATCACTGACGGTTATAATTTGGAACCGCTCGCGATATTTCATATCACTGAGCGGTTCTCATTGGAAACCGTCAGTGATAAGTTAATATCACGACGGTTCTTATTTGAAACCGCTCGTGATATTTAGTTATTACGAGCGGTTGCAAATGAGAACCGCTCGTGATAACTAAATTTCCTGAGCGGTTTAATAATACAACCGCTCGTGATATATATTTTCTCGAGCGGGTATAGAACCGTCTCGATGATCTCCTTCATCACAGACTTATTATTACCGACGGTTCACAAAACCGTCTCTGATGACGTTTGCGAACCGTCTGTGATGAAGTTTTCTGTAGTAGTGATGATTCCTTTATCATAAACGTTTGCGATGAACAAATATCAATGACAGTTGATGTCTTCTAATTGTCTGTAATAACAAACAAATGACTATGTCTATTTAACTTCCTGCCTGATAGATTTAGATACTCACACTTAGTCTCTCTAACTAAATCTAGAATTTCCTCTATGCATCGTTGTCATCATCTCTATGTTGCTGTTGCCTTCGTCACCATGTTGTCATCATCCCCATCCTCTCTTCGTCACTTTGTCGCCCTCGGCACCGCTGCTGTCCCAGTCCTCATTTACCATCATAGGTAGTGTTCAAGATCACCTCTATGCGATGAATGCTCAAACCACATCGTCGCCCTTATCACCTACGTCATCACCCTCATCACCGTGCCACCGTCATTCCCGTCCTTTCTGCACTACATCATCACCCTCATCACTTGCTCCATTACCTTCATCACTGCACCGTCACCATCGTCGTCCTCTCCGTACCACTCAATCACACTTAGCACCGCACCGTCACTGTCCCCTTCCTCTCTGCACTTCGTTATCGCCCTCGTCCACCACCTCTTAGGTACTATCATCAGTCTAGAACTTCATTACTTTAGTTAAGGGTGAAAATATGGTAGGAGTACAATACAATAGAAATTTGGTAGTTGCGAGACCAAGGACTAGGAATAGTCTGGTGATCCAAGTATCTTGCATGTATTTAGTATTGACCATGTAGAGAAATCCTCTATTTCTTCTTTTCCCTTAAGGGAGAGCTCGTCACCTTCTTTCTAGCTGATGTAATTCAAGCCAATGGTGAGTTCAGTGTTTTAGACAGTCTGTAAGTTGTATAGCAATCTGTGTGTATTATTCAATGGTTAATTGTGTAAATTACATGTAAATGTATTTGAATTGTGAATTTTAAATCATTTATTCTATTTAAATATGTGCTATTTGTATATATCTTAACTGTGAATTGTGTATGTCTTACGTTTTGTTTGAATATGCATTATATGTATTTATCTTAACTGTAAATTGTATATCTTATATATGTTTCAATATGTGTTATGTTTCTGTATAGAGAGCATGACTAGCATGATCCATGAGGCTAGCTATAAAACTAAAATTATGTGTTAAAAAATGCATATCACAAAAGGTTTATTATTTATCCTTATTGCAGATGGTTCGTAATTGAAACCATATGTTATTTATTATTATCACATACGGTTCTTATGTACTAACCGCCTGTGATGTGTAACTATCACATATGATTTTTTCTAGATAACTGTCCATGATATGTAACTATCACTAACGGTTTCTAAATCGTCTGTGATGACCACTGATCACCACTGACTTTTTTTTGTAGACAGTTCCAAAACCATTTGCGCTAAATGTTTTTAACCGTGTATGATTTTCTTGTGTGTGGTAGTGGTTATAGGATGATCAACCAAAGATAAAAGACATACGGTTATGTGAGACAGCCGGTGTGTGAGAAAGATAAGTTCAAGGTAGGTCGCCCATGGTACATCGGGGTATGCATGGGCCATGTACTTTAATACCATATAAAATAATTAACATATTACTTGAGATTAAAGTGAGGTACATGTATTGCATATATTTTAAAAAGAGAGTTACTGAAGGACAAAAATAGGGGTATACAGCTACATGATTCATACATGATAAAGAGTTGCTACATTTCTAAAATCCCCAACAACTTATTATGCTCAATGATTTTCTTCCATCAAATCTCATACTCCAATTACGTCGTCAAGTTGTATTTTCTTTTAAACTTTTATTGTCATTTCTAATATATACGATGTCTTAAAAATATAAATAGGCTACAAGATACATTAATATATTCATAAGTATATACATTATATCATTTGATACTATGAATTTTAAAAGAAATATAGATGTATAAATGGTCGGCCACCCTACTAGTTGATGATATATAAATCACTATTGCAGAAAAGACTATCACAAATAGTTTTCTGAACCGTCTATAAGTAAATGTTAGTGATAATACAACCAAATTAGCAAACAGTTTAAACTTCTAAAATTAGAAGCAGATAAGAGCACTCGATTTGCACTTTTTAGATACCTTAGGGATTGGGAAGGAGGCAGCAACGGGTTCGGGGGAGGAGACGATGATGGGCTCGGGGAGGGGGCGGTGACGTGCTAGAGTAGGAGGCGCGCAACGGGCTCGAGGATGAGGCTACAGGTGACGGACTAGGAAAGGGGACCGATCGTCATATGAAAGATTTCGTTTGGGGTGAAGAATATGGTGCATACAAATCTTAGTACGATAGATATAACACATAAGTGTTATCACAAGCGGTTCGATTAACAAACTTTCTATGATAAGCTAATATCACAAATAGTTGGTGGTTCAAACCGTCTGTGATACTTGACAGACGGGTTGTACCATGAACTATCTATGATATTAACTTATCATAGACAATTCTTAGTATATATTATAACTTTGGTGGTTGTGTTAGCAAAATCGTATGTGATTAGCTTTAATATAGATGGTTTTTTAAAACCATCTATGATGAGATGTCTTATATAGGCATTTCTATAGTAGTGAATGGGCATGTCTTATGCTAAACGTTCAAAAAAACACTATATTAGAAGGCCCATCGGGCGAAAGTACAACGATTAGCTATATCTTGTTAAGCAATTGATTGATTAGGTAGAGTCATCGCTGAGTGCAAATTCAGTTGGCAGCAAGGAAAGCTAGCTAGATGGATGGTGTAGTAGATAATGCTTAAGAAGGAAAGGGCTTATCCATCTACTCCTACGTAGCTGTCTCAAATTACTAATTTTGGTGCACTCTTAGTCTCTCACAGTGAATAGGATCTTCAATAAGTCTATTTTATACCTCTAAATTTTACAAAAGTCCTTTTAACACTCTCAACTAAAAATTGGGTACTTAACACCTCAAACTTACAAAACTGGATCTAATTACACTCTAAAACAGTTTTGGAGGGTGGTTTGATGATGTAGATCTCACTCAAGATGGCTTTTGCAATATTGGTGACCATGTAATTGAATGTTGCTTATAAGGATTTAATTCAAAAGATGTTGACATGCACATCGTTATCTTTTTTCTTACTCCTCTCTCTATCTCTATTATCTTTGTTCTTTTGGTCATTCTCCTTCCTCTTATTTGAATTGTCATTGGTAAAAACAGATGAAATGGCACTAACAAGGCAAAAACCACCCTGAGTTGGATCCCTATTAGCAAAACCACCCTTTAAAACCACCTCAAGGTGTAAGTTGGTTTGGTTTTTTAAGTTTGAGGTGTTAAATACATGAGTTTGTAGTTAAAGGTGTTAAATGGATTTTTTGTAAAGTTTGAAAGTGTAAAATAGGCTTATTCCTTTTTTATCCTAAAACAGAACAATTCACTCTACAGTGCAGGGCAACACAGTGTTTGATTTCAACAAGGAAATATCTAAATGCTTGTAAGTTTTTAATATCGGCTACCTATGGAATCGAAATACAAAGGTTACTGTAGGTATGGGCATGGCTCTATATAAATAATCGACACAAGCAATAGCTGCAGGAACGTAGAATCTAGACAAGAAAACACAAGTGCATAGAGAAAAACCAATCAGAAACGGAGAAAAAAATCCATACATATAAAATCCCAACAAATTAACATTCAAACCTAATTAATATTAAGTCCTTCTCAATCAGACAAACTCGTACATGTCCATGATCAGGGGCAGAGGTAGGCCTTGGGCCGGTGGGGCCTAAATAACAATAGAGAATACTGTTTATTTTCTATTTGGAACCGAGGCCTAGTAGTCTACGTCCTATTTGGCCTAGGTGCCTGGCCTTATGCTTGACGCCTTGACTCGGCCAGAGGGGCACGTTGCACGCCCTAGCAGCTAGTTGCACGCGCATGTAGTGGCCTGATCCGAGGTCTTCCTCCGCTCCTCGCGCAGTTGTGCCATCAACCGCATCACGTCGCCGCTGGTCGCTGCTCCCGCGCTGCCCATCGCCTGCCTACTATCGCCCCCGCCCCTGCCCATTGCTCTCGCTCGACCACCCCGCAGATGCTCAAGCAGTCAAGCTCATCCCACGGCCACCGCAGATCCCGCCCGGCGCTAGCCTGCCGGTAGCCGCCCCTAACCCCGCCCGCCGACCACCGCTCCGGCCCACCTCCGCTGCTTGGAAGAGAGATCGATCAACATCTCGCCACGACACTTCATCAGAGACAATAGATCCCGCCCGGCGCATGATGACTACCACCGCTCGGCTCGCTCGCCCCACGGCCACACCATGGCCCCCACGCACAAAGTGGTCTCCGGCCGATCTTGAAGTCTTGTGACAGTGGTCAGTGGACCTCCTCCCGCAAGGTGATGAATTTTGTTCCTTGATTCCTTTCATCCTTTGTGATCTGTGAGTTGTGAATGGATGTGTGAATTATGAATTGTGAATTGTGGAGCATGCTTTGTGAATTGTGAATGACTTGTGTAAATGGAGCTAGTAATAATTTGGGGTGCGGATTAGCTCATTAGTAACTCATATGTTTGTCCATGGCCTCACTGAAAATTAACTACAACAGTCAACGCTCATATAGTCATATGCTTTGCACAGCTTATGTATTACGTACTCAAAAGGAACCTGCATCAGCTAATAATGCGTAGCATGTAGCCTGCTTAAATATGTTTGGTTGCGCGCTGGTGGTGGTGCTAATGCCTAATAGAGGAGTGGAGTTTAGAGATAAACTTGTCATGTAATTTTTTACTTATTTTCTAAAATCTGTACACCAATCTTGTAGCAATGTTGCTATGACATGTGCTGCCACTTTTGTCATTTGATTTCAATTGCGACAATGCTAGAAGTTATCTTGGACTATTATGGTATTAAGTATTAACCATTGCTTTCCTCTATAGAGAAGCAGAAAGAATTCTACGCAAATGCTAAATTGATTAGCAAGTACAAAAGGTCAATGAAGCAACAAAATCATTCAACCAATGCTCCACAATTTCCAATCCATATG
This sequence comes from Guadua angustifolia, assembly GCA_036346375.1. Taxonomy (NCBI): domain Eukaryota; kingdom Viridiplantae; phylum Streptophyta; class Magnoliopsida; order Poales; family Poaceae; genus Guadua; species Guadua angustifolia. The sequence continues at coordinate 25,178,584 of CM070507.1, forward strand.
GTAATTAATTTTCTTTGATATTAAGACTACTCTTAGTGACAGTAAGTTTAACTAAAGTGGATGATTTGAACAACATATACATTTCATGATTAATTGATTGGATTCGATTTGATGTAATAGAAATATATGATGAAGAGGTTGAAGACATTGTCATTTTATTTTGAATCCGATGGACGTAGGACTTGCACAAGCGGTTTGCCGACCACATGAATCAGCTCGGCGGCACAGATAGCGAGTATTCTTGATCTAAAAACCTTTATTCTTGATACTGACATATCAGTTTGATTTTGGTTTCATTAGTTAAGCACAATGTTCTTGATCCAAGAACCCTGATATAGAATAGTTAGTTTGTTAGCAATCGGCAATAATTAGCTAGTTGTTTCTTAGTTTTTTCAGCATTGATGGTAAGAGATAAGCATCGATTCTATTCCTGAATTCAGGAATATCTCAATTCTCTTGTTCGATGGTCTACGTTTTGTTGTACTTCCGTTTGGATAATATTTAGTGTTAATTATTACCGCTTAGTTTTCGGTTAAGGCTGAGCCGAATCTTGGCTCCACCACTGTGTGCATGCAGGAATGAACTACTGCTGCTACCTGGCACACATATGTATGCGTGTATACTGCATAAATACGATTAGATAAGAATAAGTACGTAAACTTTCGTAACTCACGACTGGAAGTAGCAGTAGCTAACGTGCGTAGCTTACGTGCTGATCTAATGGAAATCAAGACTCAAGAGGAGGCGCTAGTGACTCTGAAGAAAAAAAGGAAGAAGAAGAAAAAAAGAGGAGGCGCTCGCTAGCCGTGGCCGTGCGCATGCATGCTGCCATCCACACGTACTGGTACGATTGCTACCACGCCGACATGCATCTTGGCGCGTGCATCAGAACGAGAGCTTCCGGGGCTTCACCATGGCGAGCAGCGGCTGGTCCATCACCACCGTGAACTCCACCTTGTCCTTGAAGTCGAGCGCCGGCTGCGAAGGGTGCGCGCGCCACTCGAACTCCTGCACCATCCGCGCCACCATCAGCGCGATGTGCGTCGTCCCCATGGCCAAGCCCGGGCAGATCCGCCGCCCCGCCCCGAACGGTATCATCCGGATGCCCGCCGACCCCGTCATGTCCGCCTTCTCGCCGCCGGCAAGGAACCGGTCCGGGTCGAACTCCGTCGGCCGGTCCCACAGCTGGGGGTCCTCGGAGATGGCCGGGAGGAAGATATCCAGGTTCGCGTCCGTGGGCACGTCGTAACTGGCGAGCTTGCTCCCCGGCTGGACGGCGGCGTGGGTGAGCGAGAAGTACGTGGGCGGGTGCTTACGGAGGAGCTCCTTGACAAAGGCCTGCAGGTACGGCATGACGTCAGTGTCCTTGTCATCGACTGGCCGGGCGTCACCGACTTGCTGCATGATCTCCTTGTGGAGCCGGGCCTGGACGGACGGGTCGTCCACGACGCGCGCCATGGCCCACTCGACGGCAGTGGCCGTGGTGTCGGTGCCGGCGTTGATCAGCTCCGCGCAGAGGGTGACCAGCTCTTCGTCGGTGATCTCAGCGTCGCGGCCCTCGACACGGAGTTCGAGCACGGAGTCGAGGTACGAGAACGGCGCGGCGACGTTGGGGTCCGGTGGCGAGCGCTGCATGTCGCGGAGGATTGCACGGCGGCGGTTGATGAGCGGGAGGAGCGTGTCGACCTGCTCGCGGCGGATGGCGAGCGCGCGGCGCTGCTGCCGCCAGAAGAAGGGGCGGAGGAACGGGAGGTAGTCGTCCATGCGCACGCCGACGGCGAGCAGCACGCGCTTCATGACGGCGTCGACGCGCACGATGTGCTCCTCGACCAGGTCGAGCAGCCCGAAGGTCATGTCGAGCAGGATGCAGAACACCGCGAAGCGCGCGTTGCGGAGCACCCACACGGACGAGCCTTCGGGCGACGCCGCGGCCTCGGCTCGTATCCGCGCCATGAACCGGTCCATGGCGCGCAGCCTCGCGGGCCGGAAATCCCGGAGCCGCGACGTGCTCAGCATCCCGGACACCATGTTCCGGCGCAGCGACCGCCACTCGGACCCGTACACGGCCGAGTTGACGGTGAACTTGTTGGACGAGAAGATGTTGCGCGTGGTGTTCTCTGCAGGGCGGCTCGCGAACTCGCGGCCCTTCTCGACGAGCGCCTCGTGCGCGAGCTCGGCGCTGCTGATGATGACGAGCGTGCGAACCCCCATCCGCAGCGTCAGGATGGGCCCGTACTCCCGACGCAGGTCGCGGACGTAGTGGATGAAGAGCTTCCCGGAGAAGGCCACCTGGAAGAGGTTCCCGACGACGGGCCACCCCGGCGGGCCCGGCGGGAGCCTCAGGCCCCTGTACCTCCTGCTGTACCTCGCCACGGCGACTATGACAACCACCGCAGCAGTTGCCACTGCCGCCGTGAAGGCGAGGCTGATCAAGGATGCCGGCATGGCGCCGGCGGGAAGGATGGCAGTGGCCTGCGTCGGTTGTTGCATGGACGTGGGCGTGATTAACGCAAGTCTTAGGACGAGATGGGGAGGCGTAGGGATCATGACTTCTTGAGTAATTGGAGATATAATAGGAGGTGGAGGCGGAGGCGGAGGTCAGAGGATCGGATCATAGGAGTAAATTGAAGGTGGAAAATGTGGTTGGGGCATTCAATGGGCGATTGCCCAATCAACAGACTGGCTACACTCGAGCTGCTTGGTGGCTTGCTGCGATGTCGTGATGCTGCCCGAGGAGCTAGGTGCTAGCTTAATTATTGAGAAATTTTACATTACGTTGCTTATATCGAGTGGACAGTAAAAATTAGATTTAACCATTAATTTGTTAAGAGTATTTGTACTCCTCTATTTTCAGAGGAAGTATAGATAAATTCTAACTAATCTGATCAATTAAATCAAAAAATAACTGTTTTATATTAAATTTAGTACACCGTAAAAGAGATCAAATTATTGGCTTACGGCTTACAATAGCTTTGTAGTGTTTCCTTTTCTTTTGTACTACTACAACTACCGGGAGCATAGTTGAAAATCCCAACGAAATTTCAAAAATTTTGTTTGAGATTTTTTATTTCGGCTGGGGACAAGATTCAAAATCCCTGCTAGATAAAAAAATTGACAAAAATACAAATTGCTACAATAATTTGAAAATTTTCGATAAAATTTTAACAAATTTTGCCAAAATCTCTTATATTTTGACCGAATTTTGACTTTTGAGGACCGGGTTTGGGTTAATAACATTTAAGAATGTCATCTTCCATGAAAATTTGTTTGAAAACCGAATTTTTGATATATTTTATAAAAATAGCAAAAATAATTTTAGATTTTTATAATTTTGTCCAAGCTTGATCATAATTTAAAAATTTATGGTACTATATTTAACTACCAAGGATCATAAATAAAAATTTTCAAAAGAATTAAACTTCATTTGTTATATTTAAAAATTCAAAAATAGAATAAACATAATTGAGACAATAACTATGTCAGAATTTTAAATTCACTCGAGTGTGATCGTGATCCAAAATTTTTAGGAGAGCTTAAGAATTATCTCAGCAACATTATGTAAAATCTTCAAAAAAATTTATACTTGTTTAGTTGCTCAATCAAATCTATGGAAATAATATATGTAATACCGTAAGGCTTTTATCAAGACAGTAGTACTGTCACAATTGCTAAAAATTCCTCAAGATTGATTATCAACTAAAAATTTTGTAAAAATATTAGTGATGCATCAAGACGATCCACAAAATTTTTTAAAATTTTCTAACGTGGTTTGAACCATTTTTCATTAGGTTGAAATTTGTTGGTTAGCCTTCAGTAGCACTGTCCCAAAATTTTGAAATTCCTCGGGCTTGATCATCATCTGAAACTTTTATGAAAATATTATTGATGCATCGAATCATCCACAAAATTTTCAACTAATGTCGTTCGCACTATTTTTCATTCAGTTGAAATTTGCCTATTAGCTTTTATGAGAAAAGTAGAACTGTTAGAATTTAAAAAAATTCCTTAGTTTTGATCATCATCTAAAGTTTTTATAAGAAAATTAGTGATATGTCAAGACCATTAAAGAAATTTCAAAAAAATTTTAAGATCATTTCAACCAATTTTCACTTGGTTGAATTTTGTTGAGATTTCGACAATTTCTGTAATTTTGGCTAAAATTTTAGAAATTTTATTTCAAAAATTCTGAATTTCATATTTGCCTTTTGAATTCTGACCGGATTTCATTTGAAATTTTAAGATTTCACCGAAATTTTAGATTTCACCCACCTTTGAGATATAAACCTAAAACGAAATTTCAAACCCTAACCAGAAATGTAGCAAGTGTGTCGGCCCCTCGCATGCATGGGTGCCGCTCAAGTCAAGAGTTTTCCTTGAGCTGGTTAGACCTGTTGAGTAGAAGTTACCATATAAAATGAGAAAAAAAAAGAAAAGGAAAGTGCACAGGGTTCACAAAATCTTTTTTTATTTTTTATTTTTGGAAAAAACTGATTGAAAATCGGTAAAAACTGAAGAAGTTTGGATTCAAAAATTTTGAATTTGGCAGTGAAACAATGGTGAAAAAAAATAAAAAATGGATTGATTTTTTACTGGTTTTCTTCGATTATCAACCGATTTTCAAGTGATTTTTTTATTTTTGAGCTATTTTTTGATTTTCAAGATGCATAGGGAAAATTTTAAAAAATTGTAAAGAAATATAAAAATCCTAAATAATATAAAAAATACCTTTAAGAATTTTTTAAAATTTTGAGTTCAATTATTACTTCTGGAAATTCAAAAACAACAATTAATGAAAAGGAATAGAGACACTTTCAGATTTTTATTAAAAATTGTAGGCTTGATCATGCTCTTAAATTTTAATGTAACCATAAAGAATTCCCAAAGACCTTTTATTAAAATTTTTAGAAATATTAGACTTCATTTATTGCCTCTAGAAAATCAAAAATAGTATAGCATATACAAAGATAATAGCACTATTAGAATTTACAAAAAATACATACATCTGGTCATCATCTAAAAATTTTATATAATCATTAGCATTACCTCTAAAACTTTCACAAAAATTTTAAAAAATATTTTACTTTATTTATTGCCCCTAGAAAATAAAAAACTGAACAGTATATAAAAAGATAGTAGCACTATCAGAATTTTTAAAAAATACATAGATATGATAATCACCTAAAAATTTTACAACATTATTAGCATTTCCTCAGAATGTCACACAAAAATTTTCAAAAAATTTTAACATATTTTGATAAATGTTTTCAATTTTTTGTATTTTGTGAATTTGCCACCAATTTAACTAGCGGTTTTAGAGATCGAACTGGCTTGATTCGCTCGATTTTCACCGATTTTGTGAACCCTGAAAGTGCATCTTCATGTACTACCATTCCACCATTACGAAACTTCTTGATGTTCAATCGGTTCATCGACTATGTCGAAAGCATTATGTTATAAAGGAGACCGCGGGTAAATGTTTTATGCGTTTGGTTTCAATGTTCTAAACGAATTGATGTTGTTCTAATAATTTATTGACAATGTTCTATGCATTAAGTTATAAGAAGAATAGACAAATGTTCCACGCATTTAGTTTCATATGTCCCAAGGATTGATCGGGCATGTTCCAGTGGAAGGCTAGGTAAATTGACTAGGTGAGACAAATCAAAGCATTTATAGGTAAATTGATTAGGTGGGAGAAAAATCATAACAATTTGCTGAACAAATAAAAAATATTAATAGAATAATATTGGAATGGGAAAAATCAACACTAGGACCAATACAAAAGACCTACTACAATATCCGGCAAAAAAAACTACAACTAATGAAAAGAAAAAGGAAGGAAATAAAAAAATAGCAAACATTGAAAATAACATGACAAAGGGATCGCAAAAAGTATGAAAGCTAATGTAACGGAAGCCTGTAAAGTAACAGGAGGCATGCTGGAGCCTGGAACTCGAAGCTACGGCGGTTAGTCCTGGTCGCGCGGCACCCTTACGTCACGTTAACACGCCGTGGGCTAAGGCCCATAGGGGTGGGCGGCACGCAGTTGGGCTTAGTCCACACAAGCCGAGCCGGCGAGCCCATCAGAAGCCTCTGTTCGGTTGAGCTCGTGTCAGAGGCCCGGTGTAGACTCCGACCCATCACAGCCCGGTGGCCAGTGGTGCGTGGGGAGCGTGCGACCATGCGGCACCTGTCCCCATAGTCGTTTCTGCCCCGTCGTTTGTGGTGGCATCCATCCCCGCTCCCCACCACCCAGCCGCCCGCGGCGACGCATCCGCACGCCAGCACCCTCGGCGCAACGGTCCGCCTGCCGCCGTCTTCCCCGCCCCGACAGCTTGCCGCTCCCTCCTAGCCCCCCCTCCTCCGCGCCGCCGGGCCGGATTCGTCGTCTGCTTTGGGGATCTGCCTGTGCGCGGTTCCTCGCGCTCTGCTTCGTCAGGTGCTCGCTCCCGTCGTTCGAGAGCTTCCTCCTCCTTACAAGGCGTGGGTGCTTCTTCTATGTGTGTGCATACGCCTTGCTTAGCTTCATTCCTTAGTTGCGCTTGAGATTACTAGCTTCTAGCTGTGTCTGCGGGGTAGGAGTGTTGCAACCCGCCGGGAAGAGGCCATGCCACCCATTCGTGGCTGCTCTGGTCCTCGGGATGATCCCCTGCTCTTTGTTTGCAAGGAAATTTCGCTTCTTGTTCTTTCTAATAAGAGGAGCGCATTACTGGAGTACTCCCTAAAGAGATAAATTAGGTATGTTGGGGTTGGGCCGTTGGGGTGAAGTTTGCTTCATCCTAGTACAAGGTTTTCTCTTTCCAGTACGTTTCCCAGTGAGCAAGTGGCAATCCTTCGGTATGATGAAAGGATTGTTGTGGCTTGGGCATGGTCATGGTGAGTTGCATCCCTAGAAAACGCTCATGTCAACTTCAATATGTTAGTTTTCAAATATTAAGTTATGTGCCAGTTTGATCAGGACCAGAGCACCACAATACAATATAATGAATTTGAAAAGCCGATGTTGTGACTAGCTAACCACATGTGCAGGTGTCGACCGTGAAATAATCATCTGGATGGTTGAATTTGCAGTTTGGTTCTAATTTGCACAATATATTTATCCAATAGGAATGCTTCACCCAACTAATGCTTTTATCTGTTTTTCCCATGTACAATTAGAATGGAAATGTGTGCTTCGTCTTTAGACAATGGAACTGAGGAGACTGCCGAAGATGCTTCAAATGATGAGTGTGCCTTCGATAATGGGGCTGAAAATGTACCTGAAGGGCCAAACATGACAGAGAATATTTTACCATCAGCTTTTCTAAAACAAAGAGAAGCTGCTAGATCGAATATGGAGCCAGAAGTTGGTATGGTATTCCATTCAGAAGACCAGGCCTATCTATTCTACAATTATTATGCTCAGAGAAAGGGTTTTAGTGTTCGCAAGGGCCATCTTGGCAGGAGAAAGGATGGGAGTGTGCGCAATAGGGTGTTCTTATGTAGCAAGGAAGGTGTACGCCAGATACATAGGACTCATGTAACTAAGAGGAAACGTGAAACTGCCAGAACTAACTGTATGGCTAGGATTGAGTTTAAAGTTGGCCGTGATGGTGTCTGGCTTGTTAGTAAAGTCATATATGAGCACAACCATCTTCTTGTGCGCCCACATAAGGCACACCTGCTAAGATCACACCGAAAGTTGACTGTTACTCAGCAAAATGAAACGGGTGAGGATTCTAATGAACCTGCTGAAGCACCAGAATTTCCCTTAGAAGCTGCCCGTGAGGCTGAGTCAGTTGGGTTTCTTCTAAAGGATGGGAACAGCTATTTGCACACAACAAGAATGAGAGAACTTGAAAAAGGAGATGCTCAATTTCTTTTGGAATATCTGAAAGCCAAGCAGTTGGAGGATCCATCATTCTTCTATGCTGTACAACTTGATGACAGGGAACGAGTTACAAACTTCTTTTGGGCTGATGCACGATCGATAATAGACTATTATTACTTTGGGGATGTTGTCTTATTTGATACAACCTATCGGCCAAACAAAAGCGAGATGCCTTTTGCCCCCTTCGTTGGTATTAATCATCACAAGCAGATTGTTGTCTTTGGTATTGCTCTCTTGTTGGATGAAACAACTGAATCATTTGTGTGGTTGTTCAAAACTTTCATGGTTGCAATGTCTAACAGGCAACCCATGACAATCTTTACCGACAATTGCCCAGCATTATCTAGAGCAATTAGCATGGCCCTGCCACAATGCTGCCACCGCCTTTGTTTGTGGCATATATTGCAAAATGTCAGCGCACATGTCTCGCACATCTACAACAGTGAGCCTAATTTTCAAAAAGATTTCATACACTGCATTTATGAGTGTGGTACTGAAGAGGACCTCAATGCTGGATGGATAAGTATGATCAACAAATACAATCTTGGCAGCAATCCTTGGTTTCAAGATATATATGCAGTACGAGATAAATGGGCATCTTGTTACCAGCAGAGCCCCTTTTCAGCTACCATGGATACATTGCAGTGGACTGAGAATATGAGGAGTCACTTCAAGAAGCTTTTTAACAGGAAGCTACCCCTCTCTAAATTCATTGAACAGTACTATAAGACACTTGTACGATTTCGTGAGAAGGAACTGTATGAAGATCATAAGTCAAGACAATCCAAACCAATACTGCTGGTGGATGTGCCAATGCTGAATGAAGCTGCAGAGTCGTATACAAGGCAGATGTACAGTGATTTTGAGGGTGAATTCAAGAGCCAACTTTCCTGCCTTTGTGAACCAGTTGCAGTCAATGGGACCTTGTACAGTTTTAATGTTTCCCCACCCGATAAGCAGTGTCTTGGTATAGTTGAATTTGACATTTCCAGTAATTTAGTCACATGCAGCTGCAGAAAGTTTGAGACCTTGGGCATCTTATGTATGCACGCACTAAAAGTTCTTAACAATAACAACATCCTTCATTTGCCACACGTTATATCCTGAAAAGGTGGACAAAACATGCCAATGTAGGGGTTCTACCTGATAAAAACAAGTCAATAGCCGAGAGGGAAGATCAGGATATTCTGACATCACAATATAGCAGGGTCTGGCGAAAGGCCATTTCAATTGCTGTGAAAAGTGCATTTTCTGAGGGCGCTGCAGATGTTTGAAACTGAGCTTGAAAAATTGACCATAGATATAGAGCAGATTCTACGGACTTCTCCATTCAGTAAACAAACTGATGTTGAAGATGTCAGTGTAGTTAATGATGTGCAGCAGACTGTTCTAGAAGGCGGTAGAAAAAAGAGGGGTAGGAAGCCCAAGGGGGGAGCTGAGAAGAAAAGAAGAGAAACCCAAGCCTTCACCAGTCAAAATCATAATATCATCCCCCATCATATTCCTCAAGACATAGGGAATACAAGTATGTACAATAAATTGTGGATTTGTTTTCCCAAGAATACTATGTACATTTTCCACCCACTCATCTCAGGCATCTCTCTGCAGGGCCATGTGGGTCTGTGGATCAAATGATGCTTAATGATTCGTCACATATTGCTTCTTACCCTAGAAATGAGGCTGCACCGTACTGTAACCACATATCACTGCAACCTTCAGAATACCCTTTTGCTCCAGAAGCCATCATGCCCACCCAAGTAAACCAAGCTTGCTTGTTTGCTATTATCAATAAACTGCTGTTCTGTGCATCCTAATCTAAATTTGCTTGTTCTTCTTGCTTATCAGGAACCTTTATTTACTTCACAAGGAATATTTGATCATGGTATAGCATCACAAACGTCAAGCAATTCTAACATGGCATGGTGCACTCCAAGGGATTCAGGTGGTGTCACTATGCCCATTATCTCCAGTCAACCTCAGAACTTTGTTAATTGGATGGCTCAGTCTCATGTGGTTCCAAATGTTCATGTGCCAAATGACAATATGGATGAACACATGGTGGAGTACCCAGCTTCTAGACTATGTTGCTTCACTTTTAAATGGCATACAATGTAAATCTCATGACGTTTTTTTCTGCAGCACCCTACTTTTCCAACAGGTCACCAGCCATTACCTCACGAGCGTAATTTTGATATTAACAAAGGTAGGAAGATATGCTTACGATGAGGATGGTACCCATCGGCATTTCTTTGATCTAAAATCATTGCTATTTTAGGTGACTGAACAGGACTGAGCATATTATCAAAGTGACTGACTAGCTGCTCTTTGATGGGGAGTAAAAGTACACTTCGTCCAAACAGGGACTTGGAACAAGGAATCATGCGGGATGCATTCTAACATTCTTTTCAGTTTTCCTACCTGGGTGCCATTTCTGATTCCTTGTAGCCTTTCTATGCATCAACTAGGAGGTAGTTCGTAGCTGTCCCTGTAATTAGGCAGTTCAGTTTATAGTCAATTTAGTCTGTTAATGTTCAAGCCTGTATATTTGTAAATTGAGGTGTGATTCAAAGATTACCAGTTTCTCCAAGATTCTGGTATTCCAGCCATCAAGTTTGTACATGGTCTCATAGTTTGACAACATTCGTTCTCTGCTTTTCAGAGTTAAGAGTAACCTGTGACTACTATTTTCAGTTTTCCTACCTGTTTCAGACATGCATCTGGGACCATCACTGAGCAACTATGCTTCTTGTCACCCGTTGTTATTTTGCTCACTGACTCTTCTATTCATGCCGAAGTTGTTGTCATCGTACAGGTGCTCTAATGACTACAGTCAAAGGATAGGGAAGCTGGCAGGGAAGGCACATTTCCCTCCTTGATTTTATTTAGTATGCGATAACTGATGCACTTTCCTCGTTGATGTCAAACTCAATTCTTGTTTGTACCATTGTACCTACTTCCAGATTATTGTCTTGTTATGTATGCGATTCACGTGTTCTTGTCCTCACGGATGTGTTGTAGCCCTCATGTTCATCAGCCTTGCTATTCTCCAGAAAGAGATGCATCGTGCTCAGCAGTAATGGAAGAAGAAGGGTGTCCTGGATGACATGTAATCTGCTTTGCATAATCAATCACTCAGACACTTGTCTCCTGATTGAGCTTCAGGTACAGCCTCATAGCTTCAGTTTTTGCTTTACCTTTTTCCTCTCTCCATGTAATGCTTCAGTAGATGAGCTGATGTCCGAAGATGACGTACGTCACCTACTATACAACCTATCGTGTCATCTTCACGGTCTCGTAGAACACCAACTGGAACATTCTCCTTTGCTTTTATGCAATCTATGACGAATTACAGCTTTATTGTTTGCGTGCTTTTGCTGTCACAATTTAAGAGCTAACCACCACCCAAAATTGCATTTGCATTCATCTACGAATGGTGAGATATACCATCATTATTCATCCGTAATCAAAACTGGGAGACTTTTTGAAGGGTACTCTTGTGTTACTGTGCATAGCATAGATAGCCCACTACTTCGGCTAGTTCTCACTAACCTAACATGTTGACCTGACAGGCAAGTAGCATAGCATTGTTAAGCAGATTTGCGTAAAGTTATTGCCATGGTTAGGGCTAGTAGGTCAATTGCTTAGCAAAGCTGTCATGATCAAGAGGGAGTAGCTGTTTGAGGCCAAGAGACTAGGGGTAACTTCCAAACCTGAACTTGGACACAATTTTTATTCTATCTTAGAATTTTAAAAACGTGTCGAAGTTTTATATCTTTGTGCTACCTATGCAAGAACCAGAATCTGTACACATTTTTGACATGAGAATTATCAAGAATTCCAAAATGTTTCAGTCCAATAGGCCTGGAAAAGGCATGTGGAGGTTAGTGCACTAAGGTTAGACCAGGTTTCATTTCATTTGCTCGGGTCTATTTTATGTAAGGGCCTTTCAATTTTTTTTAGATTAGCAGCCAGCAATAACAAAGCAGGCGTGGCAGTTTTAAGAGCAGCAGCCAATGCTGTCATGCGCATTTCTTTATACCGATAATGCCGTGAAGCTTTGTACTACGTGTTATGCAGAGAACCAATTTACAACAAGAGTTGATCAGTCAGACGTACGTTGTATTCTTACAAAATGATCAATCAACATCTGTGATGGCAATGGATGTGTGCAGCTTCCTCAAGAAAATGACAACAACCGTCAGGCATTATAGAGAGTGTTCTGATCCTTATCTCTACCGGACCTGACAAATCCATAATGGTTTGTGAACTTTGCTTGTGTAATACCCCAAGTATTGTGCTCGAGGTAGTTTAGCTTCCTCGTGTCTGCAGAGAGATGAGACGACGCCGTACAGATCGGCATTCTCCAGGTCTGTCTTCACAACTACCTACTATGCTAATTAAAGTTAATAACAAAGAATGAAATGAAGACGAGAAACCATTTCATGAAAAAGTTGCAACCTTTGATATATTTCTGAGAACTACAGCACAGCTACAGTGATGTATGAAATCAGCATGGCGGCGACGCATAAAACCAAATCGAAACTCGTTCTATGTGTCAATTAGTCTCCCCTCCTATGCCTACCATTTCACATTCCTGTCATGATGCATCGGATTAAGCAACAACCACCACCAGCATATCGATCCTAAATTCCAAGCGCTCCAAGCAAGAAGTGAAAAGAACGGTAAATCTCTCACGGCATGTACAGATTAAGAGATCTTGGAGGAGCTCCTGAACCCTTGAATCAGCAGGCAGAACCCCTGCCCCGACGGCTCACCGCCTCCAAGCTTCTGTCGCTGGCCGCGCGCCGGTGCCGGCGCCTTCTCATTTTCCTGCTCGTCGTCGTCGTCCTCCGTCCACAGACTCGCTGACACGCCACGCGCCTGGAATGTGAACATGGCGCACGAGGAAGAGGACGTGGGCTCGGCCGCGTGGAAGAGCCAGTCGTGCAAGTCCCACGTCATTTCCACCGGCGCGCCGCCGTCCAAGAAGAGGGTGTGGCTGCCGCGGAAGTTCCACCGCAGCCGCTGCAGTTGTACCACCTTCAGGCCGTCCACGCTCACCCATGCCTCCGCGTCGTCCTCCAGCCCGACGCCGATGTTGTGCTCCACGCCGGACTCCAAGAAGCGCGCCTTCGTGGACCAGCACCCGCACCCGACGAACCGCTCCCGCCGCCGCTCCATCCGGAACCCGGCGATCGGTATCCCGGCGTGCAGCCGCTCCACGTACTCCCGGCTCATGTCGCCCAGAATGGTGACGAACTCCGCGTCGGCGACGACGGCGACGTAGAACCTGGATACGGGCTCGGGGCCCGTGCCGTACCGCGCCCAGGCGTAGTCCCAGAACACGCCCACCACGCAGCTGCCCGCGGTGAACGTGCCGCTTCCCTTTTTCTTGTGCAGGTGCCGCGGCGCGGCTGCCGCGCCGCCTGCGCGGTGTCGCAAGGCGGCATCATGGACGGCGACGGAGAGCGCGGGCCCGTCGGGCGACCGCGACCACGTGACGTCGATGAGCAGGTCCTTGCCGGACGCCGAGAGCCGTGACCGGTACACGCTCGTCACCGCGTTCATCACCGCACTCCCTCCGCCGCCACCGCTGCCCGCCGCATTGGCGCCGCCGGAGCAGGCGACATCGGAGATCCGCACGGCGTGCTTGCTGAAGCACGACACCAGGTCCTTCATGCCACTCACTGGACGTCCCCCCCGGAGGAATTCTCTGGGCGCCTACCACTACCGGGCGTCCTGGGATGGCTTTGGGGACAGCAACCGCAGCGGCATTACGCTGATGGTGATGGGCATCATGCCATGTACAGTATGCCGCCTCAGTTTATTTTTTCTATATTTACATCAGTTTTGTCTTATATATAACCAAGAGAAGAGAGCTAACTTTTATTTAATAGTAAATATTGTATAGAAATATAGGAAATTAGTTATATATATATGAGAAAAGATAGTTAATACATAATATCTAGAGATAATTTTTAAAAATAATTATTATATAAACCAGTTTTAGTGTTTATTTAAAATAATATAGATAGAAGGTGAAGTAAGTAGTTTGACTTTATAATCGTACTTACCTTAGGCTCGAGAAAGAGAGACGGGAAAGCAAGGCAGGCAATGGTTCGGTAATCGCAGGAGAGGCATCTCTTAATTGGGAAGCCCGAGTGCCTGACAGGCAATAGGCTCGAGCTTTCAAGATAGGTATAATCTTTCTCTTTCTCTTTCTCTTTCTCTTTCTCTTCCATCCCATCTCATCTGTCTGCTGCGTACAGCTTATATATTCCATAGCATGCTTTAATTCTCATCACCAGTGGAACACAAATTCCATTGGCGCGTCCAAAGCAGATCGATAGCGTCCGCATCATGCTCTCACGAGTCACGATTTTGTTTTTGGTTCCCAAGAGTGAAAGGACAAGACGCTAAACCTAAACTATGTTTTTTTCCTGCTGTGCTTTGTTTCCATTCCTCCTGTAACTGTAGTCTGTAGGTGTGGAGAGCACACGCACGACCGAGGAATGAAAATTGTCAAAATCTTGGATTTCGGACCCTACAAGATCTAAATTACTGGCTAGGGAAAAATAAACAATGCTATGCTACTTTCATTTTTTTTGGCAAAATTTTGTTCAAACTAGGCGAAATTTCATGAAAAAAAATCCAGATTTTGTTTTTTTTAGCCGGATTTGACTTCAATTACATCAATAACCCATAAGAAAGTGATCTTTGATGATAATTTGTCCCAAAAAATTATTTTTTGAGATATTTTAAAATTTTGGTAGAAACACTATTAAAATATTATAAAATTGAAGCTGCTTTGTAATACTATGAAAAATTTATGATACTATCTTAAGAAGTCTAGGATCAAATAGGAAATTTTATAAAATATTTTAACTTCATTTGTTATATTTTAAAAATAAAAAACTGAATAGCATCAATGAGGTTGTAATAGTATCGGAATTTTATAATTTTTTTCAAGTTTGAAAATTATTTGAAAATTTTATGGTAACATTATTGTTGCATCAAAACTATCTATGAAAATTTTAAAAATTTTCTAGCATGGTTTGGATCATCTTTCATTCGGTTGAAATTTGTCGATCAGCCTTCAGTTACACTGTCCGAATTTTTAAAAATTAATGAAGCTTGGTCATCATTTGAAAGTTTTATAAGAACGTTAATGATGCATCATAACCATGCACAAAAAAATTCAAAATTTTCTAATGTGGTTTGTACAATTTTTCATTCAGATCAAACTTGTTGATCAGTATTTTCTCGGGCAGTAGCAAATTTTGAATTTTTAAAAAATCCTTAAACTTTATAATCATCTGAATTTTTATGCGAACATCATTTATGTGTCAGAAACCTCTAAAAAAATTTCAAAATTTTTGTCATCGTTTGAACCTTTTTGTTCAAATTGAAATTAAATCGAAATTTTGACAATTTCACTCGAAATTTCAGATTTTTGCCGAATTTTGGGTTTTTTCGATTGCAAATAGACCGGATTTGAATTTTTGTTTTTGAATTTTGGTCAAAATTTGTCCAAAATACTGAGATTTCGACAAAATTTCAGATTTTGATTTTAGGCAAGATTTTATCAGAAAACAAAATTTGAATCCTTACGCACGACACAACCGAGGTGATGCAGGGAGAAAAAACGCATCTTGTCTTTACTGCTTTCCTAAACGCCCACTGAAACTTCTCGAACGGAACGGCCGGCACCTGTAGCAACAGAAGGATAAAGGACAGACGAGTATATAGACCGAGATGGGCTAGGTCCATGCGCCATGTATGGACGAACGGAGGAAAACTAGGTAGAATCCGTGTGCTTCAAATCCAAGTCCACTCTATGTAAATAAACTATAAATATTCTAAAATTCGTGAAAGCAGTTATAGGAAAAAATCAAACAATAAATCAAAAGGAAAAGGTAATTGGACTTCAAAGCTCTAACACATAGAGAAAAATATATGTGTGGAATTAAACCGGCGCCTTTCACATGCGAAGCGAGCGCTCTCTCCTATATAAGCTACATCCCCACCAATGTCTTAAACTCTATGTTCACTCTTTCTAATAGATGAGCACAGTATATTCTATTATTTTAGACGGGTGCATGACAAGACAGTATGTCCTCTCTGTATCTCTCCAACAATATTGATATAGTATAGATCAGGTGGGGTGGTACTATGCAGTACGCTCATAGACCTTGTCGAAACTCAAAAGTGACGTGCGAGATCTTCTCTGGGACTTCAAGTCTATAACGCGTGCATTGCAATAGCCAGCAGGAATTCTACCAAGTGTCAGGTACCGTAGCACGAACGCTTGTTGCTGCGTCTTCACCCTCAAATGTGTTCCATACAACGGCCAGGATGGATGGACTAAGCTTTTGCCCTTGGTGGGGATAAAAAGATGGATTCCGTGAGCACTGAATTGCGAGAAATTCTATGCACCACAACAGTGGATTTGTTCTGCCCCTATTTGGAACATAATAATTATACGACGATTCTTAAGCAATCGATCATTTCACTATAAAATTCCCCGTAGAGTTTGCGTGTTCCGCATGGATCTTCTAAGCATACCTTTGATCACACAATCGCAGCCCATGAGCATTTTCCCACTTCTTCAATCTCCAGTATTCATATCTGAGAGGCACAGGCCATCATTTTCTATTAATAAAACAAAGCTGTTATTGCAGTCTTTACATCGGTCGAATTGACAAGAGAAACACCAATAATTGTACCATTAAACCAAGTAACCGAAACACTGGCACGACAGCCTTCTCTAGCCCAGTATCCAGCCTGAGACGGAGCGGTGTCTCCGAGGAACCGTGTTACACTCAGGGTTTACAATACCGAATCGAGCTCAAAAATCGTCTATCTGTTAGTTTCAAAAATCGTCGAAAATTGCTAGAAACCGAACTTTCGAAGACAAACTCTTTAAATTCGGCGCTAAAAAGAAAATCGAAGATCGATCGATTTTGTCGATTTTCACCATTTTTGATTGGTTTTCTTCAAAAAAAAAATCAGTAAACTAAGCGAAACAATTCGCAAGCCGATTTTCTAACGATTTTTGAGTGATTTTATCTATTTTCGAGCAATTTTCACCAATTTTTGTCCTATTTTCCACGCATAAAATTTTCTAAATTTTTAAAATTAGACTGGTTTATCAACTAGTATAGTTTATCGAGCCAGTCCGATACAATCAAAAATTGTTCCAAACGATTTCTGTTGATTTTTGAATCCCCGGTTACACTGGTACCGATAGGAAGGCCAGGACCCTAAAAGTGAAAAAGTCCAAAGCAAGCAAGCAACCGCAGGCCGTGCTGGACCAGCGCCAGCCAAGCCGTCCTGCCGCGGTCGACACGTATGACCGGGGCGGGCAGCCGTTTCGCGCGCACGGCCGCCGCACCGACCAGGTTCCAACGCGTCCCACTCCCATCACACCCAACCGAGCGCCGCCGCCCGTCCACCCGGCGAGGCGAGGCGAGGAATTCGTCGCAGGTTTCCGAGCCCGTCAGGCATCAGCGGAACCTTCCCTCTCCTCCGGTCCCGTCGCGCATGTGCGCGCCCTTTACTTGGGAACTGTCCGGCAGATCTCGCCCCTCCGTGCGCTCGAAGTGCGTGTAATCAATTGGGAGCGGCGCTGTTGCTTGTGGCGCAGGGAACAGGGGCCTCCGATCAATGGCCATCGCGCCCTTTTAGCTGTTGAGCAAGATTCTATATATTACCCTCGACATAACTTGTGTAAATCTTAAAGTAATTAAAAGAAAAGGTAATCATCACATACTCTTTATTTATACTTTAGTATTCATGCAATTTCTAAAAAGTGATATATATTCGTCCCACTACCGTAGAACACAGCGTCAATGTATAAACAGTGACAGTGGATCGCGGAAACTACCAAAGATAGTCAGAATCGTTGTTGTCCTTGTAAAAAAAAGGCTCAGAATTCCCATCGTAAATCCAATCGAGAAGTACTGCAGAGTGCTTGAGTTGCGCACATGAGCTACAACAGGTGTAAAGAAATCGAGCATCCGCAAAAGGGGAGGCACAAACGGGAACGCATCGTGTTTTGCGACTGAAAAGAAATCCTCTCTTTTTAGCATTATGCGCTCTGCCTACCGGCGCCCACGGAAATAGATTTGCTGGTTTAAGTTCAGCTCCGGCCGGTCGGCACGGTCTTCTTTCTCCTAGAGAAGCACGAGCCCTGCACGCTTCAGATTTCCTTACGCGTTTGCAGTAAACGAATACGGCTACGGAACGCCTTTTGCCTTCGCGAATCCGTAGCAACGGCACAAGGCCATGCCATGTGACCGGTTCGGTTCGTCTGGGCCAAGCTGGGGCGTTGGAACACGCAAGATCGATGCGTCACCCAATACTGTTGTGCTACAAGAAAAATAAAATAAAATTAAGCTCACATAATCAGCGTGTCTCGGAAGTCAGAGCAGGGCGAAGTAGAATTTTTTTTGCTATTCTGGCCAAAATTGAAAACTTTTTTACGGATTTAGCCACCGTAGACGTAGAATTACAAAAATAGCCCCTAAACAGTCGAATTCCGCGCTCCGGATCCGCGGAATAATTTTTTAAAATTTTTCGCTCAATTTTCATGACGACAATGAGAATAATTTTTATTATTTTTTCTCACCCAATTCCGCAGACCCACACCGCGGAATAATTTTTTTAATATTCCGCGGACGAGTAGCGCGGAATAATTTGTTTTTTTATTTTTTTTTAAAATTTTTTAATATCCCGCGCATGTGGAACGCGGAATATTAAAAAAATATTTTTTTGCCGGTTTTTTTTCGGTTTTTTCTGGCCGTTTTTTTCCGTTTTCGTTTCGTTGTTTTTTCGTTTTTCGGTTTTTTCTGTCGGAATTATTATAATTTGATGTGTTGAATAAATTTAAAAAAATATATATTTTTTCAGTGATATAGGAAATTTTTTATCAGTAATATTTTTATTCGAGAATTTCAATTTTATTTTTCTGTATTTTTTTAATATTGGACGAGGGCAATAGATGGAATTTTTTTAAAATAATATTTTTGTAAAAAATGTACAGAAATATTATATCGAAAAAATTACAGAAATATCGTATAGTTGCAATTCCAAATTGACATACATCTTTGTCTCAATAGTCACAGATTGTCATGATTGGAATTGAAACCGAGAAATCGTGGCCACTTAAGGGTTTTTCATGACCCATGACAGTGCCGGATCGATCCAAACAATACGAGAAAAATCAAGAGCGACCTCACGCAACGTGCTACTAATTACGTATGGGCGAGATAGCCAGACGTTGTCCCGGCACGAAGTTGCGAAAATCGGAAAAGGCACTCGCGGCCATGAAACCATAGAAATCGTGGCCATTTAGGGGTTTTCGTAGGCCCACGGGACAAGCTGGATACGGCCAAAAAAATACGGGAAAAATCAAGGGCGACCTAGCAACACGGGCTACCACTTACGTATGGGCGAGATAGCCGACGCGTTGCCCGTAGGAAGTTACAAAAATCGAAAAAGGCACTCATGCCATGAAACCCACGGTTACGACGTCGAAAAATTTTGAAATTTTTATGGAGGTTCTGATAAATCGCTGATATTACCATACAAATTTTAAATGATTTTATGATGTGAGGAATATTTTAAAATTCAAACAATACAACTGTCCTAATGAAAAATTTGGTGACAAGTTTGAACCGAATGAAAAATGAAACAAACCACGTTAGAAAATTTGAAGGGCACATACAAGTGAAAGTTTAGATGATAAAATAAGCGAGATTAGATAATATTAGAAGGGCATTACAACGAGCGAAATTGCTTGACGAACTAAGGAAAGCACTGTTCGTCATGGTGGAACAAATGATCGTTCCGCCTATCTGGGTACAACTAGAATGATGTAAGACATTTTCTGCATATTACCTGACCCGTTCTAATTTTGTGATTTGTCCTCGCACCGCTCAATCCCTACTATGAAAGAACTCCATGGGGATCCGCGGTGCTTCCCAAGCATCACCGTCGGGTGGCCTATGCCGCGACGTCTCGGTGTGTAACATTTAAATTTTTTTTCTTTTTTATGTGGATTTCTGCCCTCCCATATGGGCATGTCATCCCGATTCCCGGCGTCCCCTATGTTAATACCACCCGGGTTCCCGGTTGGTCTGCGCAACGCGTCAAGGATTTGTTGCGTGCTGCGTTCCTCGGCCGGCTGCTTCCCCTTGTCCCTTCTTCTTCGAGAGGAGGAACCCTCCTGCACCTCTGCTGTGTTGGCCGTTGGCGGAGACATGCGGAGACGCCTGCTCTGTTTCGGCTCGCACTCCACTATATGGTGCAGGAGCTTTGTGTTGGGCTTATCCTTGAACAACCGGAAGCGTGCCTGCGATCAATCTGATATGCCCGCTTTGGTCGTTGAATAACACCGTAGGCGTACTCGGGGTTTGGCTTTTCTGGGCGGTAGTGGCACCACGGAGAGGGTTGCTCCCCGATTATCCCATGCAGGAAGCATGAGATGTGGGTGAATGCGTCTCGGGTCCACCGGTTGAAGTACCAAGACCGTTCATCCTCGGCCAAGAGGCACCGGTAGAATCTCCGTCCGCTAGATCACCGTGGCATGTATCAACCATCGCCTCCGTGCCATGTACGCAAAGGTCGGGCTTTCGGGTGGCCCCGAGAAGGTTTCTCCTTTGACTTGAGTACATTCGCAAGTGTCCTTTTGAACTCGTATGCGATGAACTGTTTAGAACTACTAATTTGTGAGTTTAACATGAGTATGGCGCATGAAACTCACCGATTGGTTGGCCCTTGCACACCGGTCTGAGCTCAGTCGGTCTAGAAAAGGACATATCTTGGCGGCCTCTCCACCGGGTGAAGTTCTCGGGCAAGCGGGGTAGGCGTCGTGGCGATTGTAGAAATTCATAGTCACGTCGTTCGGCCGTCGATCCATTGGAAGAAGCAACACCGGTCCTTGTCTTTGAGAAAAGAAAGAACGATGCATGAGATGGCATCACACCTGTATTGTATGGATGCCAGAGGTTTACCTTGTAGGTGCGGCCACATGAAGAGTGAGCGGCGGCCGTCTCTCTCCATGGGTAGATTGCATCATCTTCGCCGGTAGGTTGCAGTCGCATTTGGGTCGGGGCAACTCCGGGTTGCAGGATTTGGTAGCATTGCCCACAGAGGGCTCGGTGGGCTTTCGAGGAACGGGTATTATTGAATGGTTATGCAACCCAAATGGCACACAATGGCCAGGGCTACCAACCTGCACCATAACATCATTTGCTCGGATGGGACTATTGATCTGAACAGGTATCTGGTTCGGAAACCGCGGAGCCATTGTCGGGACAGGAGTATCAACTTCGACGCGATCTGGTTCCGCAACTCGGAAGAGATCCGATCGATGGGTTCTCAATCGCCATCCTAGCTGTGTTCGAACCACAGAGCAATCTCTAACATAACCCTCATTGTCTTGCAAACCCAAATGAGTCCGCCGGTTTGGACTCCCAGCCTCCACCCTAGCATGGTTTGAGAAACCAGAAGCTATTTCATCGTTTCCTCTGTTCAACCAAAGAATTAATGATTAGTCTAAGAAGCATTACAAACTTACAAGCTAATATCAAAAGAAAAGGAAGCATTAGTTCGGCAAGGGGAAGGACAAGCATTAGTTGGACAAGGGGGAGATTTCTTCATTGTTTTCGAGTTGGTTTATGCATATTAAGATTTATATGAAAAACATAATGAAGTAAGGTTATTTCTTTAGAATATGGTAATCTATACTTTGGTTAGCATTTCTGAACTAATTTCATGAATTTCAATGTTTAGCTGTGGTATTATATTCATTGCTAAGTCGCACGATTGAAACCTTATGAGAAAAGTCAGACGACTGTCAACCTCTGTCACAAAGGTCTGCACGATGTGTCACCTCTGCCGAAAGCTGCCCCGACGAAATCTGCGTGTTGTCGTTTGATCAAAAGGGATGCAACGTGTTGTCGTTCGATTTGAAAAGCTGGTCTGTGTCACCGAGCAGCGTGGTGCAGAGTGTTGTCGTTTCAGTCTGATAAAGGTAATAGGTGTGTGACAAAGCTAGTAGCTGATGTAGTATATAGGTACAGATGAAACACATCACAGAGCACATGATGTACCAAAGTTAGGTATTCATTGACTTTTGGACTCAGATAGCCACTAGGTGGTCCAAAAAAGATGCAATTAGAAGATAGAGAGGCAAAAATACGCAAGCAAAAGGTTTCATTTTTATTTGTTTATTCACATAATTAGATTTAATTAGTGGGCAGTTGTTTTTCTGTCTCCATGCGCGGCGCGAATCGAATCGATTCTCTTCTGACCCGGGCCCGCGCCCTGTCTAATCTGCTAGAATGTATTTATAACAGCAACATTACATCCAACCACATACTTACAATCTCACAATATTACTGGTGAATGGTTCAAGTAATGGCATAGTAAAAGTGAAATAATGGCATAAGACACCGCAACTCTAATCCGATCACCGCCTTCGCTGATAGCGGAGTTGGTGCTCTGGGAACGTAAACCGGTCAGGCTCGTTCGTCGTGGTGCGCAAGTCGTAGTGTGTGTCTTCTGCCACGCGAGAGGCGTCGGCAATCTGGCTAGGACCCAGGTGTTGTGAACTCAACATGTCCCCCACCCACCCTGGAGGCTGCATTGGATTTCAGTGTCAGTACCGTAGTGAAAAGGGAGTGGAAAGAAATTACGCGAAACACCTACCGATGCCACTTGCGGTGTCGTATATGGCTGTGCCCACTGAGAGAACTCGTCCCTGGAAACCTGCGCACACGTACTTTTAGCACGGCGTCGTGTTGACAATAACTTGGGTTGCACAAACATACCTGGCCAGGCGCAAACCAACCCTGCTGAGGTGGGTATTGCGGTAGGCGTGGCGGTGCTAACGCACCCCAAGCATAACTCTCTGCTGGCAATTCCTGGGAGGGGGTGTTCGCCTCAGTCGGTGTATGTACGTCATCATCTGGCGACGACGGAAGAAGCGTTTGATCCCTCCGCGTGTGCTGCAGACGAACGTGAAACGAAAGAAAATGTTAGGTACCTCATACAAAATTATATTCGACATTACATAATAATCTCAGTCGAAGGTAAAGTACCTCACGTGGCGCCTGCGCCGACGATGAAGGCCTAGACGATGAGGGCCTAGACGATGAGGCGAGTGAGATTGATCGCCGCATTGCTACTGCATAAGGAGATGGCATTACCAAATAGATCACATTACGTGATTAATTGGAAGTATGACAACTAGATGTTCGTGTTGTACCGCCGAGAGGAAGAAGATCGTCGAAGCTTGTTATTCTCCGAAGAAGCTCCGGACGTGGCGGCTCATGTGCGGTCTTTGGTCTTTGGGGACATCCCGTGGTCTTCTTTGGGGACATCATCGTGTGGCTCGGACGGTCGACTCACCGAGCACCTCAGACGGCTGCATGTGCGGTCTTTGTCGCCGAGGACATCACTGTGGCTCCCGCATGTAAATGACTTCACGATGCCCTTGGCATCGTCCACCATAGAACGCACAACCGCCAGCAGCTCGGCCACAGTGATGTCGCCACCACGTTGTAGTGCAGCGGAACCCTCCTCGACGATGCGGGTGGCACGCTCGAACTGCGAAAACATGGTTAGTACAACAAATGTGTGCCATTAATATAACATATCTCCGCATCGCGCATCATCTGTCGTGCAGCGCGGTGTGGTGGCCGAAAGTGCCAACCGCTCTCGTCTTGAGACCTCCTCGGGCCTTGCGGGGGTGCTCCGAGAAGTCGTGCACGCAGCGTCTGAGCACGCACCATCGCAAATATGAGGCGTGGGAGTGAGGGTCGAAGGCCGATGCTCCACTACAACTCGCTGCGTGGCGGATCGCACCCATGCGATCGTTCACGATATCGTGTCGCGCCAATCATCGCTCCTTTGCCCTTCCGAGATTGCTGCGAGAATGAAAATTGTAGGTTATAAATTATAATTACAAATAAGCTGTTCGTACTTATGAAATAAACTTACTTATGCACTCTTACGTCTAAAGGTCGCCAACCGAGGAGGGATTTCTGGTGGAGTCCAAATTGGCGCATGACCCTACAGGCGTCTGGCTCTACCATATGGCGTAACACGAGGTGACATGTCGTCAACCATCGCGACCGTCTGAAGACACTGATGTGAAACTCCATGTGGTGCTATGGCAAGCAACGAATCAGGAGTCCAGGGTTGCCATATGATCTCATACTCGTGCAGGGTCTCAAATTGGTCATGAAACTCAGTGTAGACCCTGCGAGGCCTCTCCCTAGCCCATCCAGTGCACGCATTTGTCCACGTAGAGACCCATGGTGGGAGCGTCAATGGGATGTCCCCTGTAGTAAACATCCTGCATCGGATACGGGTGAATCTCTTCCCGGAAGTACGGACGCCCCACAGGGAAGTGCTCCCAAGACCAGATCTCGAGCAACAGTGGCAAGCGCAAAACAGCTCCCCGCCCCGTCTTCGTGCAAAAGTGCGCCTGATCCCCTATATGTGGAGCAGAGTACGCCGATCCAAAAAGCATCTTGAGGACTGGCGAGGTGGGCGTCGACCAAAGCCTCGCTATGTGGATGTAGCCGGGTTGACATAATCTCCTGTGATGTAGGAACAACACCCACCAAACGAGTAAAAAGCGGCACGCGACAAGGTGATTCCTCACCACGTTCGGGGGGCATCGGCGGTGTATGTAGCGGCGAACCACGAGAGCGGAACCCTTTGGTATTCTCGGGGACTGGATCACCAAACCTGTATTGCAACCGTATCTTCCAGTCAGGCCACCTTGGTGGCGGAACTATCGACATGCCCCTGATAGGCAAGCCGGTAATGTACCAAACATCCTGCAGTGTGATGGTCATCTCCCCCCACCGGAAGTGGAATGTGTGGGTCTCCGGCCTCCAACGATCAACAAGCGCGGAGAAGAGAGCAGCGTCATAAGTGTAGGCTTGCCGAATGTCCAAAGATCCGAGCCGTGGCGAGAGTCGACCTCGATAGAGTGGGCACGTACCGCTCGTCTAAGGGCGGCCAGTGCTCCCTCGGTGCTCGGAGAACAAAACTCGGTGGCACAACACCTGTAGGCCAAAGCCTGCTACGATGCTTGGCATCGTAGTGCGGGTCAAGCAAAGTCTGCGATCTGGCGACCATATCTGCGAGAACGGGAAAAATAAACGAAAATTAATATAGGTAAGATAAAAAAATTAATATGATATGAAATGTGAACAAATAAAATGTGGTGACTTGACATTAGCACAGTATATGATATTACATAGCAAATTTATGAAATCACATGAACGGTACATGGTATTGCATTACTTGCACACGAAAAAATTACATGAAGGCACATTATTGTCACGGTGACTACGGATGCGCCGACGAGCCGGCCCTATTAGGGCAGTTCTTCATTGTATACCCCACTGTCCTACATATACGGCACTTTCGTGTAGCTCGGCCGTCTCCCCGCTGACTTGCATCCATATCGTTACGGATTCGCCGTGATTGCCACCGTCCACGGCCGCTCCGCTTCAAAGCGTCATTCTGACACCAAGTGACTTGCCCTGGCCACAGCTCCCTGTAATGCATGTCTAAGCCGTAGGAGTTGAACTCCGAACTCCATGTCCCGAACAGATGGTCGGCGTCGAAGCACTCCGAGATGTACGCCACGGTGGACTGACGGAGAACCGCGCACGCCGCATATACATGTGAGCATGGCTTGTGCAACAGTAGTGGCTTGTTGCATGTGCATGTGGCCACATCCCTTATCGTGCACACTTGCTTACGGTAGTCTCTCCTGTGGCCATCCACGAACTTCTCCCGTAGACGAACTTCAAACTTTACCGACTCCATCCATGGTGCGAGCGTCGTGGAGCGAGCCTTCTCTATTTTCTTCTCCATGTATGCGTGCATACGTTCGAGAATGCTTTCCCTCGTCTAGATGCCTCTTTGCATTCATCCCCTGCACACAAAGTATCCAACGGTCTGTTCGTGTCTCCTCCACGATGGCACCGATTGGGAGGACCGAACACCCTTCGTAACACCGTTGTAAGCCTCCGACATGTTAGTTGTCATTATGCCGTACCTTGCGCCGTCGATTGTCATGCAACAGGACCACTTCTCTAGCTCGGGCGTGCAATCGCACCCACTGCGAGAAGTTGTTCACTCGCCCTCCGTGGGCAAGCGTCGTATGTCTCGCGGTCTCCTCATCGAGCACTCTCCATATGGCCTCGAACTTCCGCCTCTGGTTTTGCATGCGAGTCTCTTGAATGTCTTCATGATTTCCTTGCCGCGGAACCTCCTATGCGAGTTCGCGGCAAGATGTCTCATGCACCAGCGATTGACGACGTCATTCTTTGATGCACGGTGGTTGTGTCCCTCCTTGCATGGTGCCGATGGCGGACATTAACCCGGCATGCTGTCCGTGATGAGGCATACGTTAAGGCGATCTGGACAACGGCTTGTTTACATTTGCTAGGAACCACAACCACTCTCCGTGTTCTCGCTTTCCACGATTGCATAGGCCACCGGAGTAGCTGGTCGTTGGCGTCGCCGACCGCTATGAGTATGGTGCCCTGCACTGCCGGATAGGAAAGTGCCATCCATGGTCAAGACAGCCGGAAGATGCGTGAAGCCCGAACGGTGGCGAATGCCCAAAACACACGGCCGACGATGAAAGTGTTGGGACCCTTCGTGGGTGTGGCCTATCCATCTTGTTGATGTCGCCCCGAGATTGGCTTCAGCAATCACGGTGAAGCATGCGAGGACAAGGTTGTACCCTCTTCGTGACGTGCCGATATCATCTCAATAACTCTTCTTCGCCGCCACACCTTGGCGTAGCTAACGAGATATCCCACCGTGTTGACCACGCCGACCATCAATATCTTCGGTGAAAGCGATCACGTCCGCCGTGACCAAGTGAGAAATCAGTGGCCACATATTTGGACGTGACATTTACGTAGCCTGCGGCTGACTCGGCAATCACACAGGTGTGGTCCGTCAGGACGGTTATCCTGAAGCCTGAACTCGTGCCCTTGAACTTTTGGGCACGGATCTTACCGGGATACTCAGGATCCATACACTTCACAATGTAGGTCTCCTGGTTCGACCTGTACACCCGGTAGGTGCGGCTGATGTTTACCGCATATCTAGCAATTGACTGCTGGGCGTCACCCTTTGTAGGGAAGCGCTGCCCTACCAGGAGAGTGCCTTGATCGAAGGCCCACTCATTGCCGGGTTCGTTCGAAGCACGAGACGCCACCGCCAGTCGTCCAATGAGAAGACGTACTCCACATCGATGGACACAATGCCACCGACCGAGCTGCGTCGTCGTCTTCGCCGCTATCCGAGTCGACTTCCTCGTCTTCATCGGACATTGCTTCGTCCGTCATAGCTTCCAGGTGCTCGTGGCAGTCAATGCGAGCGGACCAATATAGACCGATGTCTTCACTCGCGTGAATGTGGTCCGGACCAATGTCCTCACCGATAGCCACAGAGGAAGCTCCGACGTCGACGCCGCCTCCACCGAGGGGACTAGAGGTTTGGCCTCTGTCCAGGAAGCGCACATACACCATCGGCCGACGGTGTATTAACGCTTCGGGGTTCATCACAATTTGCATGTATTCGCGCCACATTGTGCCTCCCACGATCTTGCATAGAACCCACATGTAATTCGAGGAACCTTCCTCGAATCTACCATGTACCGCCTCGATTATGAGCTTCTTTCGAAGCGATCTCCGATCGAATCGCCTCGCCGCATAAGTGAGGTCGGTGAGACTCATCTCCGTCGACCGAGTCCGGATCACCTTCTTTTCATACGATTCGAAGGTCCACCCCATATGGACCCTCTCAAATAACGCCGTCACCATAAAACACGCACAAATCTTGGATTTCTGCCATTTAATACCTACCATAGAGAAAGACGCAAACACGCGCATTAAACACTAACGTACGATTCGCCAGATCCATAATCAGTATTAATTTAGCAAGTGCGTAAACATCATTTCCATCTGGTACTTTAATGGAAATTATGCACTGTTATTTATTCTATTAATATCATATAAATACTGTACTAAATTCCTAAAGATTCCTAACCCGACGTAATATTCCATTCATATCATACAAATACTACACTAAATATTTAACTATTCAAAATGCAATTTTTTAATTGTCCAACAAATTTTTAGCCTAACACCATAATTTTACATACAAATGACTGCTGCCATATTTTGTTCTGTTGAATGGTCAAGCATCATTTCATTACCTTACTACGTCCAGCCTAGGCGACAAAAAGTCGCGAGAAAAAATCGGGCTTTTGGATACTTCGCAATTTCATTACACCGAAATGCTACACTAAAAATTAAACCATTCATCCTGCAATTTTATTAATATCATAGAAATACTACACTAAATATTAAATTATTCGTACTGCAATATCATAGAAATACTACCGTACATCCTGAATTCATTTACTACTCAATTACTACCATCATTTCATGTACGACTTTTTGCTCCGAAATTACCATTCTATGTGCTACTCCATGTACTAATCCCAAAAATGTGGCATATCTATGATATTTCCTCGCTTCTAACTAGTTTCATTCTAAACCGGTAAAAATGAAAGCTACTAGGTTTCAAAACAAATGGTCTAACAAAAGATTTCAATACTTAGTGGCTTAAGACATGTCGTTACAAAAACATCACATCCGTGTCCATTAATAAGAGTCCTTGTATTTTTTATGACATCCGATCAATCCTAAAAGGCTAACTCAATACCAAACATCGCTAAACAACAAAAAATCGCAAAGCAAAGCACATACAACTATAAACTTCCGAGAGATCTTAGCTATTGTGCATTACTTACTAATATAGTTCCGGTTCCATAGACTAAAAGACAAGCATCTCGTTAGGAACGAAAAGTACTACGAGCATATTTACACTAACCTTTCTAAAGCTCAAGTGTTGATTGCATACCAAGTAACTTTCAAATAACCTTCCAGATAATGTCGAAATAACACTCTCGGATCAAGCTGCGATAAAATATGAACCATGAATAAATCATCGAAGATATAAATTTGTACAAAATATGAATATAGCATAAATTCCTCTCGAAATACACTTGCAAATCTCCTTGTCCACCTCTTTTTCCTCTCTGTTTTCCTCACTCTCCTCTCTTATGCACTCGATCTCTCTCACTCTTGAGCTGAATTTCTTCTCCCAGAATGAAACCTATCGGAAGTATCGGAACAGATGAGAATTTATAGTCACACGCATGCAGTTTTTCGACTTTCGGCGCAGACAACATGATGTTGCTTTCGGCGAAGGCTGTATGACGTTCCTTGTCTTTTTTTCACGTGTCAATTTTTTCACCGGCCTCCCTCCTCCGGCCCCCTCTTTTTTTCCGAAGCTGACACGTCGAACCAGCCCTCTCCGGCCCCCTCTTCTTCTTTTTTTCCCAGCTGACACGTCGCCGCTTTTTTCCTTTTTTTTGTGACCTTGCCCCTCGCCACGTGCCGTGCCCGGCCACAGCATGACCGTGAATCCCCCCACACGTCAGTTGGCAATGAAGGCCACACATGACGCGTGCGGCCCGCCAGATGCTGAGCGAATTCATGATCGTGAAGCCTTGAATTCGAAGGGCCCGCCGTCGCCGAGCGAGAGAAAAACCGAAAAATTTTAACGCATAAAAAAAATATTTGGAAAATATTCAGCGGTTGACGCCATGAATATTAAAAAAGTTTAAAAAATAAAATAAATAATTCCGCTACTCGTCGCGGAATATTAAAAAATATAAAAAATTATTCACACAAGGGTCCGCGGAATTGGCCGAGAAAAATAATAAAAATTATTCATTGCTCGGCGTCCATGAATTAGCTGAGAAAAAATTTAAAAAATTATTCCGCGGATTCGGAGCGCGGAATTACACTGTTTAGGGGCTATTTCTGTAATTCTACGTGTACAGCAGCTAAATCCGTAAAAAAGTTTTCAATTTCGGCCAGAATAGCAAAAAATTCGGCGAAGTACGATCTGTTTTTGTCTCGTTCCCTGATTGATCGATCTGCCATAATCATTGACTACTGAGCGGTGACAAAAATTAGAACTTTGTACCCTCATCTCGTAAGCACTTGCATAGTTGCATGTTCCCGATTATATATGGACATAGTTGCTTCAACTGCCGGGGCAAGTACTACGCATGTCCTATTTAGCATCTTCTGCATTGTACTCACTTGTTTTTTTTTTCTTTTATACGGAAGATAAAACTACTGAAATCTCAGCACTTGCTGCAGTGCATGTGCGGATGTGCCTGCCCATCGGGAATCCTTCAGAGAAGGCATAGATAACATAATGATAAGTAATTACAAAACCGTGATCCAGAAATAGTAGTACATTTATACAAGAACCTTCTTAGCAATTGGCGAGTTCCAAGCAGCGATCCAGAAATACTAGTTGTTTATACAAGAACCTTTAATTGCTAGTAGTGAGTGGCAGCAGTGGCAGATCATTAGATTCAGAAACAATGCGTCAAGTTAGCCAAATGCCAGGATAATTGTGCGGATAGCTTTTCATATCACGATTTTAACAAACCGACGAATATAAATAGATCTAATAGATACTACTATGCTCTTCTTGGAAAATGCTAGTACAGGGCGCAACCACAGATTTGCTTTGACAACACTCAAAATACATGGTTAGTGTGTATTCGCAACGTGGAGTATGAGACACGCTGCTAATGCCTTGTGCTTATGAGTTGTGTTGATTTTCGAAATGCCTTGTACTAATACGGAATAAGATTAGGACAGTTTGAGGTATGGATGGATTCTGAGTTCAAGTTATTTCAATATGGTTGGACTCTATCTCAATATGAGTGAATTCGAATCTATTTCTTATTGATTACTACAATATATTTAGTACCCTTTTATACAAGAGAATCAATCTAATAAAGAGTGATTCATGCTTGTTATTCTTTCAGTGTGTCGTGGTTGATCAAGGACAGATGACAACGTGTTACAACATGTTATCAACACGAAACTTTGTCTAGGCTAATTAAGATCATCTACCTGCATCAATCTACACTGCATTGAATTCGACCGGCTACAAATGATTAAATCTACTACAAGCTATACGTAAGTTTGTGGCATATAAGTTAATTGCATCTAAATAAATTTTAATCCTATATATTAATTTTTCCTAATTGCCGAGGCTACTCGTTTAATCCGAAATTGGAAAATTAGAGGCTCTTTGATTATCTTCGATCATCAAATGATTCTTTTGAGAAAAAAAAGGGAGAAAATTTGTTGAGCCACTGCCCGTCGGCCGCCATGCCACGCCCATGAGCCACACCAGCATCGTCCTGCACGCGCTGTGCAGTACCCACGGCTCTCGGCCGCCGCCGCGCCTTACAAACGTTATGCCGCATCAACGCCTCCCAGCGTGCTGGCTGCGCTCCGCGCCAGGCGCCAGCAGCGCACTATGCGCACAATGCCGTGCTCACGCCGGCCATGTCAGCCCCACCTACAGCGCACGCGCCCCATGCGCCTGATCACACCACGTTGCTCCGCACCGGCCGCTCCGTGCAGTCTGCTGGCCCACTGCCGTGCTTCGCTCGCACTACAATATAGTCCCTCCATTGAGGAATATAGCCTTGCATATAGATTTAACGAAGCTTTTTCACTGTATCTCTATTTATTCTCTCACAACTATATATATTTATTTATGATCACTATATATAAAATATTATCTCTCATCTTCCAAAATAATTAAGTAGGAACATCTAAGTCATTTTCACTTGTACCTTTCTTAATTTCACTTTAACCTTAATCTTTGTGTAAAGTCAAAATATGTTTTATATTTCTGAACAGAGGGAGTAATTGATACTCCTTTTACAAGAGAATGAATTTAATAAAGAGAGAAAAGTTTTTTGTCTTTCTATATTATATGTGCTCCTTATTCATACTTATTATTCTTTCGGTACGTTGTGGTTAGGGGTGCAAACGGATCGGATACGGATGGATTTTGCTCATTCTCGTATCTTATTCCAATTTTTCTCGGATATAGAATCGGATCACGACGGTGCGGATTCAATCTGAATCTGGATTACTTGATTAGCGAATATGGGCGAATACGATCATTCCGGATACGGTTAGTCTCGATTCACGAATAGTTAGTCGATAATGCGTGAAAGCGAAACCATATATGCCACAAGATATTAAGATCAATCAACCATACACAAACTTTACTAGAATCTTGGAGACATATAAGTGTTTCAAATTCAATAATAGTTGCCTTCCTATATAAGAATAATATGTAGCCAAGTATAATTCCAATCAACATATGAACTTATATGATGTCGAATGTTTATGTTTATCTGATCTGTTATCGGATATCTATTTCACTCATTTGCACTGATATTTTTCGGATATCTCGGATATGCGGGTATGGATCGGATACGGATCGGATACTTCTCTTCCCATATCTTACCCAATATTTTTTTCGGATAGGCAGATTCGAATCCGGATCGAACCGGATATCATTTTTTCGGATTCAAATCGGATTTTAAACGAATTCGATCTCGGATCAGTCGGAAATTATCCACTCCGTTTGCACCCCTAGTTGTGGTTGATCAAGAACAGATAACATCCTTCTCCAACAAGGACTACCTGATTGGTGTGCTGATTTTCTAAATGCTTGAAAAAAAATTGGAAAGAAAGAGAGCATGTTGTGCCCCCATGGCTCATCAGTGCCGGCGAGGCCCAGAGATCCACGGCCGTCCCCTCCCCTCGCCCTCCCCTCCCCTCCAGACGGCGCCATCCTCTGCCTGCCAAGGAGATCTTGCGGATGTTTACAGATTGCGCGCGCTCGTTGCATCCCCGACCGGACGGATACAGCTAGCGGTATCACCTGCTGAGTAACCTGAGTTGGAGCGCTGCTTGCTTGCTGCCGCTCGCCAAGCCAGGCTTCTGATTCGACTGTAGTACTGTGCGAAAATAATGTAGCAGATAATGTAGTACTATACTGTAGTAATATGTTGTTTGCTTTTTCGGACCGTCTGACGTTCCGATCCGACGGTCCTTATCTATTAAAAAAAATCTACGAAAACTACTTTTGAGTTGCAATGCGTAGGAACTTCTGGAACCTTTTCTGACAAAGAGACATGCAAACCTTGCAGCTTCTGTGAGTGACTGGAGAAATAACCAAAGAAGCTAATTGCCAATAACAAGTCAAGGCCCAATCCTTCGATACATGACAGGATATAATAATATATTCGAATCAATAAGAAAAGTTCTTACCCGAGCTCTGATGGGTTTGAATTCCGAATCGCCAGACAACGTTATAGTCAATGTTGTGAGGAGTCGGCGACATGTAACTTATTAAGAAAAAAAATCAAAATATTTATCAATATTTTTGTTTTTCATGTTGAACAATTAGACAGTTTCTAGATTAAATTTCGAATATAAATCATGAACAGCATCACAGAAACTAGCATGTATTTCTCTAACATACTAGACAGCACGAACATCATGATCATCTTAACAAACATGACTAACCACGAGATTAGAACAGATTGAACGTACTGAGCGGAAGAAGATGCAGATGTCGTAGCTGGTGCAGTCGCGACGTTGATGTGGACGACGTTGTTGATGGTGTGTCGCAGGAGCCGTTGGCGGCGACGTCCAACAGCAGGAACAGGAAGACAAGCCGTGGTGAAGATCTCGAGCAGTCGCGCGGAGCGCTTCCCAAAAACCTTATTCGCCCTCTCCCGGTGCAGGATCTCGAAGACGAAGGGTTCCGGAGACCAGCTCTCCCGATCGCAGATGCACGTCGGCGCTCGGGATGGAAAAGACTACGACGGCGGCGCAGTAGCAAGAGGTGGCAAAACCCTAGCGTTCTGTGTATATCCTTCTACACGGGTGGCAGGGCGCAGTATATATAGGGATAGTCGTGACAGAACGTGACTCGAGGACGTGCCACGATCGGAGTCTGTTACGGAATCCTTATCTCATACTGCAATCGTCCCGAATAGCAAAAGAATAAATCGTAAAGGAGGTGCGTCTGCGCAAGGCCACGGACCGGATTTCGGCAGACCATTCACGCAGTGCCGACGCCTCGCGCTCCGCTCGCCCTCCCGCCCGTGCATGTTCGGCTGGCGACGCGAGGCCAAGCCATGGTATTTTCCTCCTTCTCTCCCACATGGTTCTACCATGGTGGATCACACTCCACTATATAAACTAGTGTTCACCACTTTAGACTAGCAATGTGGTACTATTACTAGTGCACATGCCTCCTCATGAGATAGGCTTTTGAGTTTTTCTAGAAATTATTTGTCTCAATTAAATGGGCTTGGCCTAAATAATCCAACAATCCCCCACCAGATCTCAAAATCCATTTAGAGATTTGCCAATACTCACTACTGTTTAATATACCAGCGTTTCAGCAGAGACTGTTAAGTTGAACTTCTGCCTAGAGCTCTAAGTTACACCCATCCACAACTTGAACAATGGACTACGCCTTGAATTGCAAGTTTTGTGTGAACAGATTTCACTCAAAGTCATAATTGATACCTGGCTGCCAGTAGTCTTCTCCGCGGGTGGAGCATATGAGTCGTACTCCATGGTCTCTTCATGAGCTTACTAGAGATCACACGAGTCTCATAGACTGCGACTTTAGACAGTCGGGCTCATATAAGTGTGTTCTTTCAAGAATGCTCTGTAGGACAGTATCTTCGCTAGTTAAAGCCAATAGAAACACATTAAGGCATATCGCCATCCTGCCTTACAACCTTTTGAGAGTATTGCATCTTCACTTAGAGAGGGTAACAGACATCTCCTCGGCCGCTAATAGCATGTTTTACCCAGACCTAATTCACGGGATCTCCGATCACAAAGGTCGTGGTTACCACTATGGCAACTTATATGGGTCTCATACCCATCTCCTCGATGCACCTTCTATCACATTCCGTGATAGTCCCTTTGTAAAGGATCTCGCTGAGTTTTTGTCATTTGAATATAAGTCACACTTATTACTCGGGAGTTTCTCAATTTCTGACAGACTTGATGCGTCTTTAACGTGTCTTGATGACTTCGCATTATCCTTAGCAATCGTTTCACTTTAGCAATCACAGATTGATTATCACAGCTTGAAGACCAAACTCAATCGCATTTAAAAGATATAAAAATAAAAAATTGCCAACAGCAGGATATACTGCCTTTCACTATCAAAAAAATAACATTTTCTTGTCTATTACTCAATGTATTACTATATCTTTTACAAAGCAGACTTATAGTGTAAAGTATATATAAATTATTTATACAAATTTTCAAAAATTCTCCAAAAATTACCATATGTAGGAGAGTGAGCTTCTACAACCCTGTAAACTTGAAAACCAAACCCAGTCATATTCGAAAGATATGAAATTTACAAAGCACTAAACAGCAAAAAATCACTAATCAGTCGAAATTGTATTTTTCATATTTTTCATGTGATATTGATTTTGGTTATCAATTTTTACTAGGTTATATAATCTCACCTCCCCTATGTATGGCAATTTTTTGATAATTTTTGAAAACCTGTACAAATGATTTTCATGAAAAAGATTTAGTTCTGATTGTTGGACCTGCAATAAAATGTTTTACAAATTCTCAAAAAATTACCACACGTAGGGGAGATGAGCTTCTACAACCCTGTAAAATTTGAAAACCAAACTCAATCGTATTTAAAAAATATGAAAATGATCAAGTACTAAACAACAAGATATCTGTCTTTTACTATCAAAAATGACATTTTACTGCCTATTACTTAAGGTGTTACTATACCTTGTATAAAACAATCTTATAGTGTAAAATATATGAAAATTATATGCACAAGTTTTCAAAAAATCTCAAAAAATTTCCGTATGTAGGGGAGGTGAGCTTTTACAACCCTGCGAAATTTAAAGATCATACTTAATCACATTTGAAAAATATGAAATTGACAAAGCTCTAAAGAGTGAAAAATCACATGTCGGGGAGAAGGTGGTGTGGGACATGGGGAAGAAAAAAATGTGGGAGCCTAGAGAAGAAGGGTGGTAGCATGTTCGAAAAACGCGTTACTAGCGTAGAAGAGTTTCCCTTGTATTTATATGAGTAAGGTTTTTGTCATTGACATATCATCGAATTAATTGATTTACTTAGTCGTCAGATAATAAAAAGAGGGGACAAATGCATTAATCCAGTTTGCACATGCATCACCACCGCCAACGAAGAGATCCGCCTTAGAGCATGTCTAATAACAAAGTTCACTACTTACTCCATCTCTCATTCAATCATACAGAGTAAGTAATAAAGTTAGCTTTTACAATAACTATCTCTAAAGGTTATCTCTAGAGAAATGCTAAAGCATTTAATTTGTACATTCAACACTAACTATATATTTGTGGCTATTGGCAAAACACCAACTTCAACACTAACAGTCACTCACACCGACTCCAATACTGACTTTTAGTTGGTAATAGTATTTATTTTCCCGTGCGATGCTGAAAGTTCAAGCTCCTTCTAAAACCGGTGCAAATAGCCCCTTGAGGTGGTTTTGAAGACAGTTTTGCCATAGTAGATGTTGATGGTGATGACATGGTGAAAGTTCAAACTTCATTAATTTGTTTTTGGTGTTAATGATAAATCTAATATTGAGACTAACTATTTTAATAATCATAATTTTGATTAGTCTTAATTGTTAGTTAATGATAATCCTTATATGAGAGACTAACTCTTTTATTGAGTATATCTTTGATTAGTCTCATCTCATTGAAAAATGGAAAACCCAATTGCTCAAGTCAGCGATTTCGTTGTCCCTGGGGTTGGCTCGGTCTCGTTGCGGCGTATATGTGAATGGGTCGAGCAATCCTGTGGTCTCGAGTTCCTTCATCCTTGAATGCGACAATGTGCTCCTCCCTAGCTTGGCCATGGCGATCGCGATTCGATCAAGGGGGGAGGAAGGTTTCTTGCTTGGCGAGAGGCTTGGAAGACGAAGGCGCTGGTCGGAAGTTCCTCAAGAGTCGTTGCACTTTGAGTTTATAAGCCGCACCGCCGTCCGGATCGCATCATGGCGATTCGAAGGACGCACCGCCACGATTTGACAGCGCAATTAAGGCCGGGCGGCGGTTTCGAGATATGGCGGTGTCCGCCAACCGTTAAATATCCGTCATCGGGCCGGAGATCAAGAGCGCCAGTGTCGTATCATCAAGGCTGGCGTTACGTTTCGCCCGACCTCGACCTCGAGAATTTCGTGAATCGGTCTGTTCAGAGACTCAAGGTCAGCCGTTTTTTGACCACAACCTTAAGCCTCGGGGCTAGGCGGCGAGGCCCAGGAATCCCTTGACCGTCCGGCGCACGGTCAACGAATCCCCCAAGCTCGGGTGGCCCCCGGCCACGACTGGTCTTGCGCCAAGGCGCTCGACCTAAGCCTTGCTGACTCCGAGCATAGCCCGCTCGACCTCGAGCTCGGGCGGGCCCTTGTTCGGAGCCGCGGTCCATCCCTGGATTTCGGATTAGGCATTTGACCGGCGGTTGCCCAAGGCGAGGGTCGTGGGGCAGGAGCAGGTGCGCGCAACAAGTTCGGAGCGGTTGCTGCCGGCCCTCAACGTGCATGAAGGCCACTTCCCGGGAATCTCTCCCGTCCGTTGCGTGTAGAGGAGGTATAAAGACCAAGGATGCGCAGTCTTGTGATCTTCGGAATGACGAAGACAACGCACAACACGCCATAGCTCGAGCTTAGACATAGCCATTGTTAACACTTGGTACATAACATCCTTGTACTCGAAATAGCCAAGAAGCGCATAAAGGCGGCCGGAGTAGAGCTATTACCTCCACGAGGCTCAAACCGTATAAATCTCGGTCTCCGCTTCGTTGTCGTCTTGCTCCGACCATAACCACGTCTGCTCTTTTCCTCCGCTCGAAGCGGCACTTTCGAGTCCGTATCTGTGACCCTCATCCCATTTCTTGCGGTTGACGATCCCGATCGTCGACAGCTGGCGCCCACCGTGGGGCCCAATTGCTTCGCTTATTCGGAACGACATCAAGAACCCGGGAGCATGGCGCACTTCATCGACGAACTTTCCTCAAGCATGGATTCGGGCACGGACTCCGACTCCGTGTCCCTGTTTTTGCCTTCGCCACCGCCACTCGAGCATCACGTTCTGATGGCTGACGGCCAATGCGCGGAGGGAAATGCGGATGACCGTGATCCGCAAACCCCTGAAGACGCCCGCCGAATGGTGCATGTCGCCATTAACCAAGCCATAACCGCCCTCTGGCGGGAGGCCCAGGAGAGGGCCAGCACATCTTCTGGACCGCCCGAACTCCCTCCCACGGGGCGCCTCGCTTATCGCCGGTCATGGTGACCCCGATAGGCGCGGTCGGAGCTCTTTGGCCGAGCCACGCCGAAGAGCTCAATCGGTGCGGCGAGGCCGTCCCTCCGCAACACGGTCGACACTCGGGGACCGCTCCCAGCGATGGCGATCGTCGCGCATTGCGTCGCCCGCGACCCATCGGACGCCTCGGCGCGAGAGCTAGCCCCGGCAGCGGGCTCAGCGGGCTTTAACGCAGCGCGCGGCGCCCTGCGGCACCAGTATTAAGCGAGGCGAGCCCGAGCCAAGCCACACAAACTCCGAAGTCGGCCGGCATGAGGTCTGCGGACCTCTCCCGGACGTTCGCGCGAGCGCCGCAGGTCGGGACCGCTGCGTTACCTACAGTGATTCCGTGCCCAAACCGTGGTCGTTCCCACCGAAGGTCAGACGCCGAGGCGCCTCGACCCGAATCCGGCGGCAGCGGGGACCTTGTTGGTGATGACCACACCCGGCCTTTGTCGACCAATGGCGCATGGCGTACTCGATGGCTGCGTCGCGTCGCGGTGGCGGCTCGGTTCAAGCCCTGTTGATCGAAGCGTTTAGCGGGACCAGAACCCCGAGGAATTCTTGTCCATCTACTCGACCACTATCTTGGCGGCCGTGGGTGACGAGCTCGTCATGGCCAATTACCTCCGACCGTCCCGGCGGTGCGCGCGGACTTGGCTCTTCAACCGAAACACGGTTCCTTGGTCGTGGCGCCAAATCCGTAACGCCTTCGCTCCAACTTTCGAGTTATTCTGGCGCCAGAAGGGAGAAGGACTGGATCATGTCATCGGGGCAAGAACGAAGCTTGCTGCGTGATTTCGTGCGGCGATTCATCCGCACGAGAACGATTCGAGCATCTTCGACAAGCCGTCATTAAAGCTTTCAAGTTTGGTGTCGCGATCGGCGCCTTATCAAGACCTAGAGATCACCTCGAGACTCGGCGTCAACAAGCTTTCCGCATGGCGGAGCGGACGCTGACGCGACGACGGCAATCACTGAAACGCGACTACAACCAAGGTAAGCTTGGTCTAAACCGCAGAGGTGGCCCATCCAACTCGAGGGCACCGACCACGGCACCACCGCCGAGAAGCTTAAGCGATCGCGAGGGCAGCGAGGTCCGCCGCGGGTGATCGTTCGGCGGATGGCGGCGCGAGGTCCTGAGGTCGAGATCGGGCTCGGGAAGGCTCCAAGCCTCGCCAGGGCGACCCGATCTCGCCAGCGTAGAAACCGGCCCAGCAGAGGGCGGCGACGAGGGCGGCGAATAGCCTTCGGCCGTAGAGGGCTTAGGGGCGCCCGGGATATGATGAAGCAAAGTTCTGCCTGTTTCATAGGGCGGTTGGCCACGATCTGCGGGCCTGCAGAGCTTGGCAAAGTAAGCTAGAGGCCTTCTATGATGGACGAGGTGAGATGCCCGTACTCCGGCGGCGGCGACCAACCGACGGGGTGAATGCGACGCGAACACGACAGCGTCGATTTGGAGTTCAGCGAGGCGAAGCGCCGGATCGATGTCATCTTGGCGGCTCGTCGGCTTACCGGACCAGCGAGGTCAAGGCCGCCAGACGAACCATCTACCGTGTCGCCACGGAAGCCCATCGGCGGCCTTGCAAGTGGGCGGGGCCACCATCACTTTCTCTCAGAGG
The DNA here is from genome assembly GCA_036346375.1 of Guadua angustifolia. Taxonomy (NCBI): domain Eukaryota; kingdom Viridiplantae; phylum Streptophyta; class Magnoliopsida; order Poales; family Poaceae; genus Guadua; species Guadua angustifolia. The sequence goes on from CM070507.1 coordinate 25,218,461, forward strand.
ATGCTCTCCCGGTATGGCGAGACGAAAGCGCTTTGGTCGTGACCCGACCATCAGCAATACAGCGATCGGGCGCGTCATGGTCGGCGGCGGCTCTCTTAACTTCTCGCGGCGAGGCGCTTAACCGGATCACGATTCGGTCGAAAGTCAAAACATCGCCATACCCTTCTTGGGATTGTCCCGGGAGCTCGACCATCCCCAGGCGGTGGTCTTGCCCGTAACTTCGGCGACTCGGACAACTTCCGCCTTGGTGGTCACCTTTGAGGTGGTCGAGGGTGACCTCCGTATAACGCCATCCTCGGGCGGCCTGCCTTGGTCAAGTTTATGGCGGCCAACCATTATGGCCATCGGTGTATGAAGCTACAGCCCAAGCGGCATCATCACGTGCGAGGTGACTGCGGCGGCACGGATGTGAAACCAAGGCCTTGGCTCTTGCGGGCATGTTGCCCCAAGCGGTCGGGAGGTGACGGCGAAGAACGGCCGCCGGGCGGCGATCGGCCCGATGGGGCGGCGAAGGCCATGCCGCTCGAGGAGGCGACCGACCAAGTGCATCTCGTCTCGGCGGTGAGTTCCAAATAGGAACTCGAGCTCGTCACTCTTCAGCGCCAACAAGGGTATATTCTCTTGGGAACCCGTGGATATGCGGCGTTTGAGGAGGTGATCGAGCACAAGTTGCAGGTGAGATCCGGCTCTCGACCTGTGCGCCAGAAGCTGCGTCGCTTCTCCCCGGAGAAGGTCGCGGTCATTAAGGAGAATCTTGACAAGCTCTTGAAGGCCGGCTTCATCCGCGAGATCGACTACTCCGAGTGGCTGGCCAACCCGGTCATCGTCCAAAAGAAGGGCGGAAAGTGGAGAATGTGCGTCGACCATACGGGGTTGAACTCGGCCTGCCCGAAGGACAACTTCCCTCTTCCGCGCATCGACCAGATCGTCGACTCCACCGCAAACGTCAAAATGCTGAGCTTTTTGGACGCTTACTCGGGGTACCACCAGATCAAGCTGGCGGTTGACGACGAGAGCAAGACAGCCTTCATCACGCCATTTGGCACCTATTGCTATACGACCATGTCGTTTGGTCTGCGCAATGCGGGGGCCACGTTCCAGCGCCTGATGACCAAGACGTTCGAGCCGCAGATCGGGCGGAATCTTGAGGTCTATGTGGACGACATCATCGTCAAGAGCCCTCGAGGCGACCACGTTCGCGATCTCGAGAAACCTTCGCCAACCTAAGCGAGCGCGGGATCAAGCTCAACCCCGAGAAGTGCGTATTCGTCACGGCGTCGGGGAAGGTGCTCGGCTACATGATTGGGGGCTCGGGGGTTGGTCCAAACCCGGAGAAGATCGAGGCGATCGAGAAGATGGCACCCCCGACCTCGATCAAGCAGTCAGAGCCTCACCGCCGCATGGCCGCCTCGCGAGTTCATTTCGAGGCTCGACGGCGTGGGCTCTCGTTCTTCGAACCTGCGCAAGCACGGGGCTTCGAATGGACTCAGAGGTGCGGCGGTCCCGGCAGTGAAGGTATACCTGTCGTCCCCACCCCTCCTTATAACGCCACAACCTAGCGAGAGGTTCTTGCTCTACCTCGCCACCACCACGCATGTCGATGCCGTCTGGTGGCGGAGCGGGGTCTCAAAGACACCAATTTATTACGTCGGCGAGTCTTGCACGGCCCAAAGGGCGCTACCCGCAGTCTGGCTGCCTGTATGCTCTCCTCATGGCGTCGCGCAAGCTCGGCACTATTTTCAGCGCATTCCGTGGTTGTTCCGAGCAACTTCCGCTCGGGGACATCTTCGGAACCAGACGGCGGCGGGCGATCGCCAAGTGGGCTATGGGTGGCGGCATTTGGCGTCAGTCATCGCTCGAACAGCCATCAAGTCACAAGTGCTTTCGCCGACCGTGGTCGAACAGCGTCATAATCGCGCCGAGCTCGAGGTCGAGGACGAAAAAGCCTTGGGTCATTTTTTCGATGGCTCGAGGTCCTTCAAGCGCTTCGGTGGCATCCTTATTCTCACACCGCGCGGCGACCAACTGAGGTACGTGGTTCATTTTGGGTTCGCGGCGACCAATAATGTGGCAGAGTACGAAGCTCTCTTGACGGACCTCCGAGCTTGCAAAGCTTTGGGCGTGCGCCGGTTGGTCGTAAAGGGCGATTCCCAGCTCGTCGTCAATCAGTACAACAAGGAGTACCAATGCTCGGGAGACTCGATGGCGAAGTACCTTCTTGAGGTCATAAAATGGAGAAGTGGTTTGAACTTGGAGCTCAAGCACATTCCCGGGAGGGACAACTCAGCGCGATTTCCTCTCCAAGCTCGCCTCCTCGGCAGCGAGATCCCGCCGACGTCATCTTGGAAACGTTGGCGGCTCCCTCGATCTCCGCCCAAGAGGTTTTGCTCGCCGTGGTCGAGGGTACACCTTCCTAGGCCGAATCCATCCGTACCTTCCTTGCACGGGGTGACCTACCAACCGACCTCGCCGAGAGGAGCGGGTCAAGCGCCGGGCGAGTCTATATACGCTCGTCGGGGCAAGCTCTCTGAGAGAAATGTCTCCCAGCATCCTAACGCGGTGCATCTCCACGGAGGAGGGTAAGTACCTACTAGATGACATCCATTCGGGCCTCTGTGGAGCACATTCTTCATACAGGACGATGGTCGGCAAGGCCTTCCGCATGGGGTATTATTGGCCAACGGCGCTTCAAGATGCTCGTGATATCGTCCGCACTTGCCGCGCATGCCAATTCCACGCCCGGAAGTCGCACCAGCCCGCCTACACGCTCCAGACCATCCCGCTTGCCTGGCCCTTCTCGACCTGGGGGCTGGACATCCTCGGCCCTTTTCCACAGGAGGTCGGGGGGAAGAAGTTCCTGTTCATGGCCATCAACACCTTCACCAAGTGGATCGAAGCTGAACCAGTCTCGACCATCACCGCCGCTCGGCGGTATTCGCTTTTTTCCGCTTGTTCGTGGTCACCAGGTACGGGGTTCCGTGCAAGATTATCACTGACAATGGTACTCAGTTTACCAGTGAGTTGTTCCAGGAATTTTGCGAGGAACTCGGCATCAAAATATGCTTCGCCGATGGCTCACCCCGAGCAGCGGAGCGGCGGAACGCCAACCGCAAATCGTCGTCGAGGTGTCAAGAAGCGAGTTGCGGATGAGCTCGAACGCTACGGCAAGACACAGGTGGGCGAACTTCCACCGTCCTATGGTCTATTCGTACCCACGACAAGCCAGACCACGAGGTCCACACCCTTCCGGCTCGTGTTGATCTGGCCGCCCCGCCTCCCAGGAATTCTACTGGCTCTGCCGGTCGGCTTGGTCGACCAAGTCGACTTCGAGCACGAACGGTCCTCGACCTTACCCTCGCGAGAAGAAGTAAGATGCGTGCCTTTCGCCACGATCAATGCACTACACCGCAAGCTCTTCGCAGACATGCGTCTCGGTCGACGACCTAGGAAGCTCCTTGTTGGGGACCTAGCCTCGAGGCAGATTCGGGGCTCGTCCAACACCAACAAGTTATCCCCACGTGGGAGGGCCCCTCTGGTCGTTTCAACAAATCGCGACGGGGCTTACTGGCTAGCGATGCCCGATGGCGAGAGCTCTCTAGCTCATGGAACATAGATCGACCGAAAGTTTTATGTGTAATCTCTATACCTTAAATTTCAATAAAGCCATTTTGTTTATTCTCGCTTTATGTCTGCTGCCACTTGTGTCGGTATGGTTCTTTTTGTCGGGACTCGTTCTTTCACGACCTTCGTGCGCCGCACATTTCCTCTTGGCCTAAGCATCGCGAGCTCGACGTCCTCCCCCAGGGGACGAGCTAAAACGTAAGCCGAACATCTTCGCAATCTAGCCCTCTCTCGTGCAGGCCTGGACCAAGAGCCGCCATGTTGGTAGGAAGCGGTCGCCTGATCGCGATCGTGATTCGAATGTTAGTCTGGGCGTCACTGTCTCTCTTTTGATCTCGCTTTCATCACTTCTATGTCCCCTACGGGTTCTCTCTTCATTCTGCAGGTCGTGTTCGATGGTGTGCAAATCTTGCGCCCAATGTCGGCGTTGCTCGACCTCGGACCCAACGGGGGCTGGACAGTGGCATACTACCATCAATGACTTACGGAGCACGAGCGAAAGCGATAAAAGTGAACTCCAAACGGCCTCGTCGACGAATTTCAAAACGGGACAAGACCTTTTTGCCCAAAAGTAACGTAGCTTTATCATAATGTTCCCAAGCGTTTTCTTTTACAGGACAACATGAGGATAAAGTTACAAGTCTGCCATCTCGCGGGCGAGCTTCTCTTGCTCGAGCTCGGCAACCTTAGCCCGCAAGGTCGAGAGCTCACCTCGGTACTGGAGGTCCTCCTTGGCGGCGTCCGCGACTTGGCGCGCGTCCGAGTTGAGCTGTATGCCCGCTTTGTCGGCGCGCTCGAAGCCTCCAAATCCGCTTTTGGCCTCCAATGGGGACGCTTGGCCGAGGAAGTC